>BMAU01010725.1:622500-1317500 GCA_019973935.1 Trichonephila clavipes | reverse complement strand
AGACAGATGAGTCAAGTGCTAGACAGGGAATTTAATCTTTAATCTAATTTAATTATCCTTACATTTGCCCCCCAATTTTAAAAGGGAGTCATGGCGTGTTTTTCTCTCTTTACAAACTTAATCAATTTTCAATAAACACAAAACAATACATAACATTATTTAGAAAGACATATTAAACACAGTAGAAATTTTTAAGCAATAGTAATACTAAAATCAAAAAGCGATAACAACAACAAACACAGTAATGACAATTAATTGATAAAAATGAATTTCCATAAATATAATTGAAGATTAGCTTGTTTAAATCTATTCGACATCCAGAAAAAGAGCTCGCGTTTCCTCCTATTTCTTCATAATAATAGATTTATATTATAGCTAGCAGATAATGTTTAAAAAAAATTTATATTGGAAAATAATATATCAAACAATAAGATAGTAAATATAAAAATACATGATATCATACAAATGTTAAAATAATAATTTTGTATAAAAATCTACTCTGGCGCCATCGTAGTAATACCTTATATTGTTACACACATTTTGCATATATGAAATACATTTTTTAAAAAGATAAAAAATATAGACACTAATAAAATGAAATTATTAATAATATGAAAACGTTGTATAACACACAACTTCTATGCACTATCCAACACAATAAATAATGTTTTATTTCATATGCGTTATAAAATATAAAAATTATAAGAATATAAGAGCTCTTTTTCATTATTTTGAGTCGGAAAAGTGGACTCACTTCAATAATAACTTTTAGTATTTCTGAAAATTTTTCACAATATTCATTGTAACTTAATATCGCATGCAATATTTTGAATCTTTCCGTAACCTTCTAAAAATACGTTTCATAGACAGACAAAAATTCTTGAGTTTCTCTTGCATCACACATTCACTAATAAAACTGTATCACCTTGCTTAATTTTGAACACATCTCTCTGAGAAATCTGCGTGATCAACTCACAGATGTTCAGGGATGCTGATAAGAAACAATGAGAGGTGTACATATCAAACTAAACAAGTTTGTCCTCTTAATGTTTCGAGACATATACAAAATTATAATGATTGTATTCTCCCTTATCCACTGTATAATATCCAAAAATAAACTTCAAGTTATTAAATTAATTTTAATTTTAGATAAGGAAATTTTCGAGAAATAGTGAATCCTGATATATGGCCAGTATATCAAAACACACAATTTCAAAATAAAAATAATTAATGACATGCAATAAGATTACTGCTGAATAAAATAATTAACAAAACAATTGAATTCAATGGAGAAAAAAGAATACAACTTGACTTTACTTTTGTTTCTTATAAAAATCAATATCTCTAGTATTAGTTCTCTCATTAGTCATTTTTCTAAAAACATAATTTATATCTTTCACTTTAAAACACCAATTTCTATCATAACTCATTCGACATCTTAAGATAAAATTATGAGAAGTATTTTAAAATGTCTCAAAATTTTGTATGACTAAATTTATACTTTGTTTTCTCAATTAAAATATAAAGAAAATATCTCATTTATAACACAACTATATTATAAAAATTAAATACCATATCATATCATATATTATTCTTTTTCGCCGAAAAGTCTTGTTAAGCAGAACTCAGTTATTTCTGTATTACGTAAGATGTTTCTTTTAGTTATTATCTTCTTCTCATTGTTATGGGTATTTTGTTGAATGTAATTTAACTGAAAATTTTCAGATGGATGAAAATGTCTTAAACGAACTGAATGAACCAATTCAGTGTCAGTTTTATTAAGGGCATTGGGTCTATCAATTTTAAATAATACATCAGAACATTTTCTTAAAACGGTATAAGGGCCTGAATAAGGGGGACTTAATTTCCTTGTATTGCGGTATTGAAATTCCTCATACATTACTAAGTCACCAACCTTGAAATCAGCTTCCTGAAATTTTTTATCATATCTAATCTTATTTGTTTTATAATATTGTTCTGTTCTTACTTTGGCTAATTTTCTTGCTTCTTCTAAGGGAGGATATATCTCATTATCTTTTAGCGAAATTTCGAAAGGTAAATTACCATACATTAAGTAGGTTGGAGAGAAACCTGTTATTGTATGTGGTGTTTGATTATACTGATGGGTTACTTTTTCTAGAATTTTTGTCCATGGGACTTTATATGAACTATTACTACTTTCACATTTTAAGCGGGTAATGATGGTTTGATTTACCCGTTCCACCTTTCCATTGGTTTGTGGTCTGTGAGAAGTAGTTAATAATTGAGTGATATTATTATGTTTTAAAAAATGCTTAAATTTTGAAGAGGTGAACGCAGTATTTCTATCACTTAAAATTTTTTCCGGTATGTGATTCTGAAAGATTTGTCTTAATATATTTATATAAGTATCTGTTGTTGCAGTTTTTGATGGGAAAGTCCAAATGTACCTAGTTGCATGATCAATAATAATGTGTAAATATTTTTAACAGAGTTGTAATAATTTAAACCACCTACACTATCTATCGATAAAAGTTCAAAGGGTTTTTCACAAAGGGAAGTGATTGCATCAGTCCGTATTTTCTCTGATGTGACTTCTTATTTATTTGACAAGTTTCACAGTGTTTCACATAATTTCGTATATCAGTAATAATGTTTATCCAATAATATTGTGGTGATATTAATTTTAACATGGTAGCTACACCAGGGTGGCCAAATTTTTTATGAGTTGTTTCCATTAATTTCACTTTTAGAGCTTTGGGTACAATTATTTTAGTTAAACCTTGTCTTTTAACTACAAAAACACCATCTCTCTTAAAACATTTAGGAGCTGATGTATTTTCTATATTTTGAAAATGACTTATTTCATTGATATCTAATAAAGGTTCTGGGGGTGTATTAACTATATGATAAGCAATAGGATTTCTTGTTAACATATCAGCTTCAACATTAGTGCTACCTTTCTTATATTTTATATCAAAATCATACATAGAAACTTTTAAAGACCATCTAAAAAGTCTACCCGTGGGATTTTTGAAATTTTTAAGCCAAACTAATGCATTATGATCGGTATGAACTGTAAAATGAGATCCCTGAAGATAGCAATGGAATTTATCTAAACTATCAATTATAGCTAAGAATTCTAATTCAGTTATTGTATAATTAATTTCATAATTTCTCAGTCGTCTCGAGTGGAATGCAATCGGATGTTGATTTCCATTGGGTTTTTGTTGTTTGAGGATACATGATATCGCAGTTTTCGATGCATCTACATAAAGATGACAGGGATAGGTTGGATTGAATATAGCTAAAATGGGCTTTGAAATTAAGCTGTCTTTAAGTTTTTGAAAAGATTGTTGACATTCTGGGGTCCAATTCCAATTTTGATTCTTTTTAAGAAGATTATTTAAGGGCATTCTTAATTTTGCATATTGAGGAATGAATTTATAATATACATTAATACTACCAAGAAATCTTTGTAAATCCCTTATATTTCTAGGGGGTAAAAGTTTTTTTTTAATTATTTCGACATTTGTATTATTTGGAGTGTATGACGCTTGATTTATTTCATATCCTAAGAAATCAATTGTATCTTTGCCAAATGTACACTTTGATAATTTTAATTTAATATTTTCTATCCCACAAATTTTAAAAATTTCCTCTAAATGTTTTGCATGTTCTTCAATTGATTCCGAAAACACTATTATATCGTCAAAATAATTTAATGCAAATTTTATTTGGTATTTATTTAAAATCTGTCTAATAGCTCTTTGAAATATAGCAGGAGAATTTTTATATCCAAAAGGCAAACGATTAAATTGAAAAAGACCGTAATTTGATGTAAATGCAAGTTTTTCAGATTCATTATCATCTAATTTAATGTGCCAATAACCACTACATAGGTCGATGGTTGAGAAAAATTTTGCATGTGTTAATTTGTCTAAAACTGCATCTATTCGGGGAATTGGCTCTGCATCTAATTTTGTGATAGCATTTAGCTTTCTGTAATCGATACATAATCGTGTACGAGCATTATCCTCTTTTTTAAAAGCCAATGTTATAAAGGCAGCGTAAGAACTATAAGATGTTTTTATTATTCCTGCTTTCAATAATGCATCTAATTGCTTTTTTATTTGCGTATCATCTTTAAAAGATGTCCTATATGGTCGATTTGCAATGGGTAATTCTGAGGTAAGTATTATTTTAGGAGAATTACATTTTAACTCGCCCACATCAAACTTATTTTTAGCAAAGACATGTTTAAATTTATCAATAATCATATTAATAATATCATAATCACTATTAGGAATTATTTCTATATTAAACACATTATCAGTTTTCTTAGTGATAATTTTACTATCACTAAATTTAAGAGTTTCATTTTCTTTAATATTTTTCTTAGATTCATAATTTTTTAAAATTTGTTTTCCTCTTTGAAAAATTTTATAATCACTAAAATTAATATTTAATTCAAAAATACTCATAGTTTTATTAGAAATTATTAAATATTTCAGTTCTACATTTACTATGAGGAATTTAATATTTTCAATAATTTCTCCTATTTTCAATTGTAAAGTAATTGCCTCGCTCACCTCAATTTCTCCATTGATGGTGGCAATTTTTGTTTTGATATACTCTACATTGTAGTATCCCTTGATTTGTGATATTATATTTTTTGGAATAATATTGACACTCTCTCTCTCTCTCTCTCTTGATCCTGTATCCAAGAGGACATCAACTTGTTTGAAGTTGATTCTTCCCTGGATGATCATAAGTACTCATGTTTGATGAGGTTGGAATACCGTATTATTGTTTTGTGTTCTTTGACGGGGGTAGAAAGTTGGAGCATTAGGTCGCAAAACTGTCGGTCGTTGTGGAAATCGTTGGTTTCTCGGATATAGGGTCGGCCGCTGAAGTAAAAAGGAAGGGTGATGATAAGGTGATGGAAACTGAGGAGAGTATACCTTATATCTTGTATTGGTTATGGTATCCGGATGTTCAGAGATTGGTCATTTCTCCAATTCCATAATCCATATTGTTGTCTATGGACAAATTGATTCGTATGATAAGGTATTCTTGTCATTGGATACTTTGGGTATATAACTTCATTCTTACTTGATTTTGATTTTTCTTGGATATCTAAGAGTTTCATTTTTTCCTTCAGTTCCTCTATGTTACTGCAGCTTTGTAACTGTATTTCTCTGGCTCTATTTTCTTTTAATCCTCTTATGATGTAATATTTTTCAGCTTCTTCTTCCATGTTTATCCGGGATGCGATTTCTTTTACTCTGTAGAAATATTCTATGTGGGTCTCTTTTGAGGTTTTTTTTCTGTTTTAGATAATTGAAGATGAATCTCCGCTGGATGGACTTGTGTTCCGAATTCACGTATTAAATTATTTTTCAGTTCGTAAAAACTTTTAGGGATAGATTGTGATTGGATGTAAGTCTTCACAGCTCCATCTACTAACTTGATTACAAATAGGATTTTCTGTTTCTCTGGTATATTGAAGGAATCACACGTACTTTCAAAATTTCTAATGAATGTTTGGATGGGTATTTCCAGGTTATATTTTTAGAAAAAAGTCTGTAGATCTTCAAATCGAATATCATTTTTAATAATGGTTATAGTTTGTTGTAATTTTTCTTCATCACAGCATCTAAATTCTCTTCTTGCTTAATTTTAATTTCATTCATTGTTTCCATTTTTGAAGTATGACTTTCTGAAATCTTGTTAGGAGAAGAGGATGATTCTATTTCTTTGGCGGTAAGAGCAATGTTCTTTCGGGGATTACTAGCGCGTTTCTTTTTCCGTACCATCTTTAATTCTGGTAACCCAACGTCCTCAGCTAACAAATGTAGAGTGCCATCAGTCTTCCATAAAGTTCTTCATGTCAGTTATTACTGCAGTTGGCTTTCGTTTTTATATTAAAATATTTTATAAAAAAGATTAGTTTTTTACATTAAGATCGCAGACAAAGATCCTGCCGGCTTTAATTCTGTCATGATTTTTAAGACAGAATCAGATAAAAGTTAGAGAAGTGAAAAGACGACCTTTATTCATTCATTTGTACATCTGTTCTGACTCTGAGAGCAGGGAGGAAAAAGCATGCCATGGTGGTGGTTTCAAGTGGATAACACTTAAAAACATATGGTAAGTATCGCTGCTTTGAAGAGGGTGCTTTAAAGTTAATGCTGACATATGTTGACTATTAAATTTTAACGATCTGGAATTAGACATGTTTATTGGCTAGGCCATATGTTCGGAAGAAGTAAATGGGTGATTAGTTTGATACTTGAAGATGGGAGCTGAGACAGATGAGTCAAGTGCTAGATAGGGAATTTAATTTTTAATCTAATTTAATTATCCTTATATATATATATATATATATATATATATATATATATATATATATATATATATATATATATATATATATATACATATATATAATTTATTTAATTAATTTAAAAGCATTTTAATGCTACCTGCAGAGATCGACTAAATAGCTTCAAAGGATTCCGCACTCGCAAGAGTTAATTTGAACCTAACATGCGAGAAGATAAGAGGACATAATGAACAGATACTGAAAAAAAATAATCAGTAATTCAAATAAACAGTTATTACTATGACTTAAAGTATGAAGAATAGATCAACATGGATATACATCATTTTAAATAGTTAAATTATTACTTATATATATATCTGAATTTAACGAATCGAATGCTGCCTCTCCGATTCTGTTTTTTAAAGTTGAATCTAAGGATGCAACGCAGATTGGATCGAAATTGGATACAACCTAAACTTTATACAATTGCTTGATTTAATCTATTAATTAAATGCCTACCAATATTTTCACAGCAAAGAATGACTATCTATCTGGCACTATATTAGTACTTTATCTATAACTGAACGCTTAACATCTTTGGGAAATGGAACGTGAAGCGTTCCTCCATTCCATATTTATCTATAACTGCTTCTTACATCTCTTTATATAACACTACTCCTTTGTAAGATATCTTCTTTAGCATGATGGTGGCAGTTAAAAGTTTTGCAAAGCCTTAAAGAAAAACTCCAGTAAAAGGGAAGCCTCATCCACATTGCAACAAAGTATTAGAAGCTGCATGACACTTACCTTTATACATCAACCACAAATCACCTCCACCACTTACCTTTATACATCCCTTCTCTTGTTTACCACACCACGTCAATGGTAAGACTTCGAACCTTGACAGGTTTAAAGAGCATTAGCTCCTCTACTTTGAGGGTTTTCAGTGATGTGAGTGAATAATAACGTCGCCTTAATCAGCTACTCGAGGGCTTTTGGCGACGGACCTCGTAATTTTGAACCATGGTCAAGTGACGATGACGACACCTGAACTGGCACCTACCTCTCCTAACTACCACACCACACCAACGGGAGGCGGTTTGAGCCCTCGACAAATTTATCTTGCATCGCCACCTTACATGACGGGGCTTCCGTGCCACAGGCTCGAACTCGAGACTGCCGGTCACAAATCCGTTACATTGACCACTAGGCTACTGGGACCACAGGTTTTCAGTGGTACTAGGGCTCGAATTGCTGCCACGCCAGCCAACAGATCATGACCATAATAATATATAAACCATGAAGTAATATATAAACAATTTAATGTGGCGGCTACAACGCTGATACATTATTTCTTGCTTACAGAAAATGCGATTATAAAAAAAATTGCAATACTATGTGATATGTACAAACCTGTCTCCAGGAATAGTCAATTTATGGCTATTTTATACCTAATTCGTATGGCTTTTCATTGAAATTTTAATATTTTTTTTTTATTATTTTGTGCATCGTTAGTAAGATTATTTTAAATTTAATTGCTGTGGTTTAGATTATGAGTTAATTAGGCATTATGAACTTCAAGAGGAATAATATGGTTTGATTCTATTATTATTTCCATCTCCAAACTTTATCCTCTTGTATGAATGTGTCATCATTCTTTAAAGTGGTTAGGCCGATTTGGAATTTGTTCCCGAAAATTATATTTAAATTTTAAAAAATGTGAACGAATTAAAAATATGATTAAAAATGTACAACTAATACTTTTCTAACTGGATTAAACAATTAGCTATGTATCATTAAATTTCCATTCAATAACTTTCCATTTCCCTTTCTCATTATCTAAGCATTCATATTAACTGCATTAATTTTCTCTCAATCCCTTTTTTATACATTTTGAACAACCATCTCAAGCAATTGTTTGAATTGTTCTATTAAAAGTCTTCTGTCTTTGGAAGCTAATCAAATTTATATCGATCGCACCTAAACTATAGAGGACTTGGTACAGTGTTATAAATGCAGAAGAATTCCTCACACCATAATCGATGCTTGGATGCGAATTTCTCTTTCGGATACATGGATTTTTATGAGAGCTTTTTGATGGCCTTCTCTCAACCCCCTACGATAAATCGAGCTGCTTCCCTCTTTACGATCCATTAGACCGTGTTTTTCAAGACTTGATGTAGAGGGAGAGCAGCAAGGCTGTTTTTCAGAGGCGTACGAAGTTAAATAATGCGACTTAATGCGAAAAGATAGTAGAAAGGACCGTATCGCGTTGGGAGTACTTGAAAGATGTACCGGGGGGTGCAGCAAAAGCGAAGAGAAAAGGAAGGAGGGGGTGTACGAGCGATTTTTCAATTGGAGTTATTGATTAGCTGCTCTTTTGAAGTTCACGTAAAGGGTGTGTTTTGTATCTCCCAGACATGAAAAGAAACTTAAAGCATTAAATTACATGAATGGAAAGGAGAAAATGTTACAAAGGGAAGAAAAATTCATGTGTAAAAAATTGTAAGAATTCGAATTTAAATGAGCATTAAATAGTCTTGTTAAAATCACTCTGCTTTTTATATGCTTTATATAAATAATTGTAGATCGCATTTTTTAAAAAAATATTCGTTTGATTTAATAGAAAATGTACTCATAATGTCGAAAAAAATGTTAATTTTTATAATTTTTTCAGGAGGATTTAAGAAAAAATTACGATTTTTTTTTTAAGAAATTATTATTCTAAAATAGCATGTTCAAAAATGTTTACTTCTATTGAAAGGACACAGTATTATTCAATTGGCAAAAATTGGTCATGAATTCAAGAAAAATGTGATTTTTATAGCCTAAATAATTCTTTATATAATTTTCTATAATCTTATACAATTTGAAAACCCTAAGTTAAAAAAAATTCAGAGTTATGATAACTTTTATGTTCGTTTTTATATTCACATTCCAATGGAAAATAAAAGCTTTAAGCGGATTTATCTCAGAAAGTAAAAATAAACCATTTACCTTCACTTAAAATACAACGGTTTTTCCTAATGAGCCTAATGGTTTGCATTTTTTTTACCTATTGCTAATAGTACATGTAACAAAAGTTGGTAAGCACTTTTGAATCAAAGTAACACTTTTCTTAAAAAATTAGTTAAAAGCCTTCAGAAAAAAAGTAGTTTACGTATATCAATCATGCTGGAAGTAAACCCATGCCCACGTTTTAATACATAACCTGACGTATTTGTAAATCGAATTTATTGTGCGTTCGTCAATTATTGCAGGTGGAGTAGCATTTTAAAATCATTTGATAAATTTTAAAACTTTTTTTTAATTAAACGGTTTGTATTTGGTGAACAAAATCTATTTTACGTAAACAAGCAAAAAAATTGTCAAAACTATTAAATTAAATATTTTTGTTTAAATGGTACCACATGTCCCCTTAAAACTTATTTGGGCTACAAATTTGTGTTTACCCAGCTTCACATAAGTTTGAAGCATGCTCAAGGATGCTTGCTCTGTTTATTATCAATGAAAAGTCATTGGACTGAATTTTGTAAATTAACGGAAATATATCTTGTTCTCTACAAGCGTTTTTAGTTTCTTGGAGTAAAACTGCCGTGGAACCTTTCTCACTGAAGTGTGAAGAGGTTCACCAATGGATGAGACATTTGCTTAAAATATGCATTATATTATAACTATCTAATCACTATCGAAATTCGACCTATAAGCTATAGGAGTGTACATGCTTAGATGAAAACCTAACTATCTGGAATTTAAATATACTTAACACAACAGAAAAAATACTCAACAATAATACTAGTGCGGGAACATATTCCGGCAGATCATTTTAACTTGAACCATCAATACTTCCAATATTAACTCTTCTCTAATTTCTTAACTTCCGTATAACAACAATCCCCATCATCTTTACTCCCTCTTCACTTGACTTTAAATAGCAACTTTTTTAACATAAAACGCGGTTCGTTTACAAAAACAAGTTTTCTAATCATATAACGTCATAAAAAGCATTTATCCTAGAAGATTAGTAAGAATCGTGAATAGAGATTTTTTTTACAAAACATAAAAATGAAACTCTTTCAAATGTAATAATACATTCATAGCGTTATTATTAGTATTTATTTGATACACTGGCACACTTTCTGTAGCCCTTTAATAATAAAAAAAATCTCACAAACTATCACAATGAAATACTAATTAAGACAATGTTAAAAGTCTTAATTGCTGAAAGATTACAATTGAAAAAACCGAAAAAATAAATAACTCAAACTCAGTGGCGCAACAGCCCAAGCGGTCAGGCTGAAGTGAGACCCCCAGTGTTCAAGTCCCCAAGCAAGCTTGGTACTCATTTATCGAACCACTGCAAGAGGTATGAAAACCTGGGTCGACAGGCTGCAGGCAGAGAGTAGAACCTCGAAACCGAAACAATAAATAAATAAACCTGTATAATATTCTACACGTAAAAATTTGAATATGTGTAATTCATGTTTTTAGATAGAAATTTCGTGCAATTGATTACAACTAATACCTTTACCAAACAGTTATTATTATAAGACTTGCTTTAAAATACCAATATTTATTTGATTTATAATTTTTCTCTAAAAAAAAAAAGAAAAACCATTATGTATTATTTAAAAAAGTCGTTGAATAAAAAGTTATTGAAACATGTAGTAAAATCGTATGTAATGATTTAATAATATATTACATAAAGATTGTTTTTTTAGATGAGCACATATACGATTTTCTATGAATTTGAATAAACCTTCTAAATAACTTGTAACTGACTTAATTGAAAGTCAGTGGCACACACACAAGGGAAACTCCACGGGTTCAGCCTTCCCCACATAGCCCATATTTTTTTAGATTGATTATAATCCTATATATTTATCATGTAAAATTTAATTAAGTATTCGTTATTAATAATTTATTTTTTACGGTTCTTTGTTTCCAAAAACCGACAAAATCAAAAGAATATGTTTGGTGACGCATTGGGGTATGATTCGAGGAGAGTGAACTTTCGACCCTCGACCCCTCCTCCTTTGAAAAATTATTGTGTACGCCACTGTTGAAAACACAAATACAGTTTATTTCAATGCCTTATAAAATTGTCGTTTAAACAGTATCAAACTTTTAAGTACCCTATGAATCCTAAGTTGGTGCACGATTTTTAGTATTCCAATTGTAGACATCCTCCTTTAAAACTTAATTCTTGCTAATATTTTAAGCTAGATGGTTACCTTTTAGTTACATTAATATTTCTATAACGTTATAGTACTCCTCATCAAATTACCGTAAAATCCAGCGTATAACGCGCACTAAATCAAAAAATAAGATCGAAAATTAAGGGTACGCGTTATACACAGGGTATAAAAACGATAGCTTTAAAATAAAAAAGGATGGGCTTAAAAAACATTTACTTCTAGATGTATTGAAACAATATTTATTTTAAGGAAATATCTTGCCTTATATATATGAATATGATCAGTTGTAGTTCTAGAAGTATACTATTTTTTCAAAAGTCTGGGATAACACCTCGAATAAATTACTTCGAAACTTAAAAACAATGTATACTAATATTTCAGAGATTTCTTCGTTAAAAAGGGGGTGCTCGTTATACGTTAAATATACCTAAAAATTTAAAAAATTAGCTTGAATGTATAGGTGCGCGTTATATATATATATGTGTGTGTATATATACCGGTGCGTGTTATACGGTGGATTTTACGGTATTGATTATATTCTACGTGAACTAAAAATAGGTTTTACATAAAGTAATAATAATGCATTATCCACTTTATAAGTAAACTTTCATGAAAGTCCTAAGAATGTTTTTGATCCAGTAAATATTTTCCACATAACTTTTCCGGATTTTCTCATTTTACGAGAGTTTAATCCTTCTGATGCCCGGACATATTTTCACAGCGATGCATATGTAACTACCTAATAACCTGTCATTGCCCTGATTCCCAAAGCTCACACGTATCACTTAACTCGATGTAAGCCTCGGGAATTGATAAATTTTTAATGAACATACAAGTGTTTGGGTTCTAAAGACACATTTTAAGCAGTCATGGAAGGAAGCCAAAAATCTGTCACAGCTCTTCACGCTCACTCTTCTGAAAATGATAGATGGGTCCTTAGCCCAAACATAGGAAACATTTGTAACATAAAAGGACTTTCAATCAATACCCGTGTCACGTGATTTATGGCGGTCATTCTCTTCATTTTTTTCGTTTTTCGCTCTTTCCTGAGATAGCGAGTGTCAGATACGTGGTGGTTTGAAAAAATAAAAAGCCATGAGTGTATGTTAACAGTTGAGCAGTTAAATAACAATTTGAAAAGTGAAAATAACGTAGATAATGACCTTATTCATGATTTGAGAGAGATCGGAAAGTGGTGCGTAAAGTTGTAAGGTATGCTATACTTGAAATGAGAGGGGCTACAATATTTTACAGAATTATCCTTTTTTAGTTCCATTGGCGAAAGCGCTAAGTAAAAATGGATAGATCGAAAAAATCTAGAAAAAGAAGAGGGGTAGATTAATAAATTCCCATTAAAATAAAAAATAGCAGATTGTTTCAAAATGTGATACAAAACTTTGCTTCTTCAAACACTTTAAAACATTTGAAACATTATTTTGCATATTCTTATGCAAATATAAACATCAAATGTATTAAAGTTTGAAGTATGAATAATTAATGCATTTTAAAATTATCTAATGTTTAACTTAATTTTTGTGTAAAAAAAGATACTTCATATTTTTTTTTTTTTTTTTTTTTTTTTTTTTTTTTGATTTCAAGTTGGCAGAAATTAAACATTACTATTCAAGTGTTTCATAAATGTTTTACTAACTTTTAAAATTATCAGTGAAATAAACAGAAACAGGCATTTATTAACAAAAAACTTAGTTTCCCATCCATAAGAGCTAGTTTTTAAAAATCTACTACACAACTACTTAAAAATCCTACTTTTCTTTAGCAAATATTTTCAGGTAAAAATTTGAAATATATAATTATAGAACATTACATTCTAATAAAAAATAAAGACGAATAAAAAATCTAATTATTTTTAATATTCTAATAGGTATGAACGATTAATAAAAGTTTTAGACAATGTATAAAGGTTATGTGGTGGTAGTATCTATATAAGCCAGTAACAGCCTCCGGACTAAGAGGATCATTTTAGTCTAGCGAATATGTTATGTGCTTACAGATTGGAAGGTACCGAGTTCTAATCTCCTTCATTGGTGGCCCGGATGTGATCTGAATACTCAACTATCTTATCTGGAGGCAGACGTGGCGCTATCTATCCACCGCAAGAGCAACCAAAAGCCGTCAGACACGCATGACGCAGCACAGTAAGCCGTCAGACGACATGACGCAACACCGTCAAAAACACTTGCCGCAACAGCAATATTTCACACGCTTGCTATAATAACTGTATCGTGCATTCGCCTATACATAAACTCACTGGCAGGGGAGTGTGTGGTTGTGGTATCGATATAAGCCAGTTACAGCCTCTGGACCAAGGGGATCATTTTAGTTTAGTGGATATGTAATGTTCTTATGGATCGGAAAGTACCGAGTTGTTATCTCCTTCAGTTATATAGTACAGGTTGACAAGCACAAACTAGCCAGATTGTGCTCAACTTATTGGAATTAATTATTAAAAATCAAAGTCTGAGTGGGTAAAATTTGAATGGAAAAATGACTGCATACTTTTTTTTATTATGTAGGACTTTTGTAATTAAAAAAAAAGTATTATATATATATGATTGCAAAATCTCATTATAGCATTTTGCATAACGTACACAGCAAAAGCTTAAGGGATTTTTTTCCCTTCTTTCTATTTCCTTACAGCTCCTTAAATAATTCCCGATGAGTTCTCTTTTAGTTAGATTTTTATTTTAGTTCTCAAATTAATTTAAATAAAAAACTTTATCTTAAGAAATTATAAAAAAGTTATTCTCGGTTGATCGGGTGCAGGATTGACATAGGAAATTAATCTTCTTTCTGTATTATTTATACTTACTTAATTAGATGACAACTATATTTAAATAAATATTTCATGTTGATAGTTTTTCTTGAATTAAAAATATAATTCTCTTCTTTAACAAATAATTTCCCGTTATTTTTTCTTCAATGTTTACATCTAATGCGTTGGTTTTACCATTTAATATAGTTTTGCCTGTGTCTTGAGAAAAAGTATTGTTGCTGATTTCAGATCAAAAATTGAATTCGTTTCTTAATAAAACACTTAAATAACAAAAATATAGCAAATAGAAATGCTTCAAATATTATAATTGAAATATCTTAAGGAATAATATAAGTACATATTTTATTGCTTAAGGATAACATATATTTACATAAGTTAAAAAATAAGAAATATTAAAATTATAAAATATGTAATCCATCCGAAAAAAAGAAAATATATGTCATAAAGTTGAAAAATGTATTTTACTTCTCAAAATATGATTAATGTCTGGAAATTAATTTGTGGAACCTTTAAAAAAATAAATTATCGAGTTAAATATTCGTCTATAGCGTAAACTTCTTTTTTATTCCTAATGAATTCGGAACAGTTTTTCATTATATTCCTTAGGATTTCGCTCAGTACAATTAAAAAAAATGGGGATGGAGGGTTCTAACCACAAAACACTTCGAGCAATTCTATTCCCACGAAGTAGTTCTTAATCTTTTATGTTGAAAACACACTTTTTATCCTCAATCTTCCATATCTAAAATTTTAAATTACCCATTTCTATATATTTCGTATATTTAGAATTTTTATTCACATTTCCACAGTATTAAATACATACATATGATATTATTTCTTATTGCTTCGATCTTTTAAATTTTGCAAAAGAAACGTGACAAATTTTGTCATTGTAGTAAAATTACATGTCTTAATATGACAAAAAATAAGCACATTTTAACGAAAAAATATTTCTGTTGATATTAATAAAAATAGTTTAAAAATAACCAAACAATAATGATTCCGTAGTAACAAATCTAAAACCAAAAAGATAAACTGTTCCTAAAGCAAAGAAATATAATTGACACTCAATTAAAATAACGTGTAATTATTTTATTCACATTATGTTCATAATATTTATAATACTATTTATTGCATAAAGTAGAATGGCTACTGAAGTCCAGTGATTATAGTCACGAACTCGTGACTGGAGTGTTGTGGATTCGAGTCCTGGTGTCACTGAAGAGCCGCTGTGTAGAGATCTGTCGAGGTCCAATGTCACTATCCGTTGATGTGGCAGTTAGGAGAGAGGGGTGCCAGCTCAGGTGCCTTCCTCATCTCTTGAAAATTGCTAGGATCGTCGCTAGAAGCCCTCGTGTTGTTTTATAGTGCGGCGTTTATAAAGCTCTCATCCACATAAAGTAGAAAATTTCATTAAATCTCATCGCAAAATATTCAATTTAAAACAACCATGAATAAGGATAGATTTTCGTCTTATCCTTAACCGGGGTTGACACGCGCCTGTTTTTACTACCGTCGTTGCTCGCGGGGTGTAGAGAACACCCCAAACTTTTAACAGGTGTATTTAAATATGAAAGAAATTGTAAGTCAATTATGATACATATTTATAAAGCACAAGACTTTTTTTGTATTATACAAATAAAATTATTAAATTTATTGCATACAAATGAGACTAACATTAATTTAAACTCAAAATACAAAATTTTCATTTTAAAATACATAATTTTATATTATTTCATAAACCACAAGTAAAACGTATATACTAGTAATAAACATATTTTATAATTAATGATAAGGATAGTAGAAAGTAGAAAAAAATGATATTTTAATCATTTTTCAAACATTCAGAGCAGACTTGGGCTCAACTGCTCGCGGGGAGTTTTCAGCACCCCAGATAAACTTTTGAAGGTCTTTACGTTCCTATCGTCCGAGCGAAAGTGATTGCATTTGGCCTGAATGTTCAATGACCTAAAATGTGCAGCTATAGAAAAAATCGTGGTTCAACGCATTCTTTTTGGAATCCTAGGAGACTTTTCTTGTTGCTGGGGTATACAGAACACCCCACGCGAACAATCGTGGATTAAATAAAAATTCAACAGTCTAATTTTGTTAAATCACAGATTAAATGTTGAATCCCGCACATATTCTCTTTCAGTACTAAGATAGTTTCGCTTTTTGATCTCTCGAATGTTGGACTTCACCAAAATAAAAAGAAACATTAAAAAGTTAAATAGAAGAAGAAGACTAAAACTCGCAGCTTTTACGTAACAATTGCCATTAGCGAATGTTCATCCCACTTTTTCCCCCACTAGGTTTTAGACACCGATCATTTCCCAATGGTAAAAGAAGCGATCAGCCACCTCCAGTCGTTGAACGCACTAACGCACCATTACATGGTCCGGAACCACCAATTTCCCATCAGCACCCTTCACTTCACATGGGCTGTTAACTACAATTTTTTTTTCTCTAGTTCCAAATCTGTGTGTTCCGTGCCAAGACCATGTATCCATTACTTCACTCGTTATAGAACATCAGAACAAAAGTGAAGTAACATATTGCCAGATATTCTAAAACTAATGACGTCATTTCAAACGTTAAGGCAATATAGAATTATTTATAATGTTTGAAATGTAAAATTACAACATCATAATCTTAAGCATAGCTTAAATATATGCCCATTTTGAAAATGATTGCATACATTTCAGAAAAAATGTTTTCGAAATATATTTACGTTTTTTTTATTTACCAAATGGTTTTAATTCTGTTTCTTTTGCGGTTATTAGATAACTACATTTATTTATACACTTTATGTGCAATGACAATAGCATGAAGGTCAATAACAAATACTGGTATTTAAGCCTTATACATCTGTTTTTTTTTTTAAAAAAACTGTTCATTTGAGAAATTCAATCTGATTTTTAACTTTTTGTTATTTTTATTATTATTTGTAATTACATTGCACGTCTATCGAACCTTTAAAAGATTAAAATGTTCAACGTACAAGAGATGAATTTCATTATCAAAGAAATTCAAGCATCTTTATTCATTTTTTTAATCTTCTCCGTGATAGTAAATATTTTTAATGAAAATTATTAAACAACTATATTACACTCATATCTTAATTTTTATTATTATGTTTGTATTTGTTATTCAAGAACGCCTAGGAAAATTATTCGAATCCTTACATTCACCTTTAATACAGAATTAAGTTTTAATGTTTCATAATAAATTTTCAACATGAATATTTATTATAAATACATTGCATTTCGCAAGAAAGTGGAGCTTCAATTCAAAATGTTTAAGATCTGTTTATGCCCTCTTGTAATTATTTGATTAAACGAATATGTGATTATTTAATTAAATTACAACAAAGAAAAGAACAACACTGCAAAATGTTCTTTCAAAAATGCCTTATGAAATGTCCTAATAGTGGGAAAAAGGGGATTTGAAATAATTCAAAATGTTCTTAAAATGTATGAAAAGGAAATACTTGTATAAATTTTATTAATAATGAAGCATTGTTAAATAGTACTTTCACTTGTGATGTTAGATTTATTTTTACTTTGTCATATGTTTTCATAAAGATCTTAAAATAACAAAATTTATTTTGAAAATATCAAAAACCCAGAAGCATATTTCAAATTTTTTTAAAAACATTTTAAAACTATTAGATATTCTATTAGTTAAAAATTAAACGAGACGTACATTTATTATAGTTGAAAACATTTTGTATTTGGAAACAATGGTAAGACCGTGACTACTATTCATTAGTGTGATAAAGCAAACATTGTAAGTATAAGAATAAAATAAAGCAATAAACTCTTTTAAACTTTAAATTTTCGATTTATGACTCCCTCGAAGATTGAATATAAATATGAAAATGGGGGAAAATCGATCAGATAACAGAAGTGAAGTTATTTTAAAACAAATGTGAATTTATTATGTATATTAGATGTAAGAAAGTCTGCATCCAAAACTGAATGATTTATTGTGTATAATTTATGTACATCTGTTACAAGGCTTTCAAGGGTCGATGGCAACGTATAGGGAAATTTTGAATCAAGATCAAATAAGTGAAGAAGACGAAATTTGAGCTGGAATCATACTCTAAAAACTTCCGCAGAACGCTAAAGGGAGGACTTTGACTCTCGATAGATTTAATGGGCCTCCTATCCGTGGGTCTTTAGTGCAAGTATTCTTACTAAGATTCGGTAGAAACAACGCTGGACATGAGTACGTAACCATGAACGTCTAAAATCAAGAACACTCTTAAAACAATATTTAAATGCCTTATTAAAATTAAATATAAAGAATAATATTGACAAATTGCGCCTCGATAATTTTTCTTGAACTTACAAGGAGAGGGCACGACTAAGAAAATTAATTTGGGATCGAGACTTGGTGTAATAGTAGTACTCCTTTAGGGTGTTCACCCCTCAATGTAATTTCGCCGAATGGCCAGTCAATTCGGAGAAATCAGCCTTCCAAATTCATGCTTAGCTGTAATACAATAAAATTTTAATTTTTCGCAATTAGTTCGTAACTTGATTGGTAAATCGTCTGCTTACTATGCGCATCGTCAGGGTTCGATTTCACGCGATCAACTTTTTTCTTCAATTCATTTAATTATTTTTTTAATTAAATAAATTTATTTATGAAAGGTTTATAAAATATTAAATGACATTTTTTGTAATTATTTTTTATTTTATAAAGTAAAAAAATACTGTAATTATATAAATAATTATATTAAATTTTATAAATATATTTTATATTAAATTTTATAAATATATTTTATATTAAATTTTATAAACATATTTTATATTAATAAATAATATTTATAATAAAATATATAATAAATATTAAACGATATTTTACAAAAAAATTAGTTACAAATAGTTTTATAATGTGAAATACAATATGTTATAAATAAAATATTATATATGAGATATAAAATATATTATATTTATTAAATTAACTATTTTATATTTAATATAATAAAAAATGTATTTTTTATATATTATTAATTTAATTATTTTATAATTTTATAAAATATCTAATAAGTCCTTTTCAAATAAATTTATTTAATTTCAAGAAAATTATTTAAATAATTTCAAAAAAATTATTTAAATAATTTTAATAAATTTATTTAAATAATTTCTATAATAAATTAATAATAGTTTTAATAATAAATTAATAATAATTTTAATAATAAATAAATAATATTTTTAATAGTAAATCAATGATATTTCTTAGTTATACTAATGCTTAATAATAATTAATTAATTAATTATAACAAATAGTAATTAATTAGTTAATTTTAATAAATATTAATTAATTTACTAATTTTAACTATTAATAATTATTATTAATAATTATTTTAAATATTTTTAATTAATAATCAATTTAAAAAATTTTACAAATAAATAATTTAAGTTATAAATTTTTAATTTCTTTACTTTATAAAATACAAAATAATTACATAAACTATCATTTAATATTTAATAAACCTTTCATAAATAAATTTATTTAATTTTAAAAAATAGTTAAATGAATTGAAGAAAAAAAGTTGATTGCATGGAATCGAACCCTGACCTCGCGCATAGTAAGCAGACGATTTACCAATCAAGCAACGAATTCGTTGCAGAAAATTAAAATTTAATTATATAAAAGCTAAGTATGAATTTCGAAGGCTAGTTTCTCCGAATTGACTGGTCATTCGGCGGATTTACATTGAGGGGTGAGCACCCTAAAGGAGTACTACTATTGCACCAAGTCTCGATCCCAAATGAATTTCCTTAGTCATGCCCTCCCCTTGTTAGTTTCAAAAAAGAATCCTTCAATAAATAATTTAAACTGAGCATTCCTTCTTTAATAAAAAATTGCTGCATTAATAGAAAACAATTATGTATTACTTTTCTGTGCTGATTGAAACAACCAGAAAGAATTATATTTGTTTGCATGGCATAAAAGAAGAAATGTCTTGTTTTGAAAGTCCAATTTCCAATTTCTGACTTGTTTTAATCACATATATTCCTTTCTTTTTTTTAATTTGCAACACTATTTTAATTCAGAAGATACAAATATAAAGCTTAATTGATAAATAAACTCAATAATATTCAAAGAGTAAGAAATTTAGATTGCAAAATTGTACCGAATTCTAATGTTTTCCAAAATGCTTTCAGGAATAGAATTTAATAGATGCTATACTTATTCACTTTGGAAAGTAACTCAAACTTCTTAAGCTCTTCTAAACTTCAAAAGTGTTCAAACTTTGTTCGGAACTTTTAAATGCATTCATTTATTGAATAAATGTTTTGAAATCGTTTTCTGTGAACATAAGCTTATTAAAGCAATTAATTTTAAGAAAACTGCATCGCAATTATATCGTTGCAAATAACTTCTTAACTGCATTCAAGTTATTTTCTTTTATTTCATAAATAACTGTTTGATGTTTATCTTTGATTTGTTGTCATAGAATGGAATCTTATTTAGTTATTTTACAGTTAGTCTCAAAATTATTATTCAATAAGCTTCGTCAATGCATATTATTAAAATGACTTATTTTAAATCAAAGTAGTTCTTATACGTACATTTTGTATGAATGCATAATTTTCGAGGATTTTAAAGGCTCCTAAAAATTTTCCTAAATATTAAAAGGTAAAATATATTGTAGTATATGAAAGTACTTAAAGAAATTTGTCATTAAAATGCTATACTTGAATAATTTTTGAAATTTTCTAGATAATTAAATATTAGTATTTAAACTGTTAAATATTAGTTCTTAATAATGTAACGTAGGTAAAAGTAAGATTCACAAATGTGCTGTTTTTAAAATACTGAGCAGAATATTTTTATTGATGTATTTTATTAAATATCCGTTACAATTAAATACTCCAATGCGAATGGGAAGAATAGTTCAAAAACATAAGCAAATATTATTGCTTAGAATAATCTGATTGAGTAAATAGACTCATTTTCATAAGTTGAAAATAAAATTTATTTTACCAAATACAGATTTACGCAACCAGCTTTTTAAAAAATTATTCACAATAACCTTTTTTAAAATTAATTCAAAAAATTAATTTTAAACCTAACTCGTTTTCAGTAATATTTAAATGTATTATTCAATTGACATAATTTGTATAATTATCTAATATACTTTCAATTGAAAATATATTTTACTTAGTTAATGATGCAATATTTTGAAATATTCTATAGAAATTATTAATTTTTTTTAGTTTCTTATAACTGACAATTTTCAAGCACTCGATAAGTTATATTCTTTCGTATATATGTATTTCATTAAGCTACCAATTTCTTCCATTAATACTGATATCTCTATGAAAAGTTTTTTTTAACAGTCATAACAATTTCAATAATAATTTAATCAAATGGTGTAAATGCTATTTGGTGCTGAAGTTGTAAGTCAATATAAATCATAAAAAACAATTTTATACCAAATATTCATTGGATCCTTTTAAAAAATTAATTATCTTGGATCAAAATATTTATCCAGTAAGTATTATTATTAGTATTTAAAATCTGAAACTCTTAGTAAGAATTTTTAGATTCAAACATATATTATTGTTAATTTTTTTATAAAACTTGTCTTACGTTTCGTTTGTATTTATCTACTTTGGTCACAGATGTTTTTACTTCTAAATTTTTAAACAAAAACACCCAAATTATTACGACAAAAAAAACATCTGACTTACAAGTAAAAATAGATTTGAAATAATAAGCACCCTAAATATATAAAAGCAAGAAATTTTTCTTTAGAAAAATTTAGATGTTCTCCTGTTACAATAATTGATTTAACTTCATAAAATGGAGGAATATTATATAGAATATATTATTTTAATGCATTTTAATAATTTCATTCCATATGTATACATACTTGTTATATTTTCAACTAAAAATGTATGAGTTATATGAGTATGAGTTAAAGCATGTATTCAATTATTTATAGGAAGATTAACAATAGAAACACTAACGCTTTGCTAATATCATTAAATAAATTTTTTATTATTAATAAAAATATTACTTTATTATGATATGATAGTCGTGTATAGATAGTAGCCTTTTATATAGTCTGTTTTATTGTGAAACACTCTTTTTTTTCAATACCCAACATTTTTTAGAAAGATATTTTTTAAGACATTTATACTAACGTTAATATTTTAACACACATTGATAATAATTTAATTCTTCTGCATATATGTATGCATGAATGCGTGTGAAATATGAAAAAATAATTACTTACATACATAATTACTCGCATACAAGCACACACATATATACATAGGGTTTATATATACATATTTAGTTTGATACCATCAAACTAAATCAACCCCACTTATTCAGTCCTAAGTCAAAATTTTCTTTGTGACTCACTGGACTCATTTTTAAAAATAGGTTTAATCAGATTTGTTTTCTTCCTTTTACATATTTAATACATTGTTTTTATGTATTTTTTTCATATTTGAAATATGTTTTATATTGTTCATTCATATGTATATATCGTTAAGATACGTTAAAAAAAAGATCCCTGAGATTTCATTTTTATAGAGTAACAAGAAAAGTGTAATTTTTATCTTTTTCTCATCAAAACTCCAACTGTACAAAGAAAGGGTATCAACAACGCACAAGTGTCACACTCCACTTTCCCTCCAAACCATCTTCATTTCTTCCTAATCTTTTCCCTCCCGATAATTCAGTCGAATCGACCCATCATCCTGATTAATCTCACTTCACTTATGCCCTCGCAGCGGTGAAATCGTCAATAAGTAATTTTTGTTTGAATGACATTCCTTCTTTTCCATCCCCCTACCTTTGGTAATGGTGCCGGTTCTATCGAACTTCGATATCACTAAAGTCTTCACGTGTCGCAGTGTGCATGTGTATGTGCATGTGTAACATTCTCAAGTCACGATTTGTCGCTGAATGATAACGCACCAGTTGTGAAACTGACAGGTTATTTCACAATGTAGAACGGGTATAAAGCCGTTCCCGGTTTCGTATGATAATTGCTGGATATAACTTTAGTGGAATGAAAATCGGAGATGCTGTTTGGGGATGAGTTGGGATGATTGCTTAAAAGAAATCGATTAATTATGGAGGTGGTTATAGCTATTTTCCGATATTATAAAGAGCTGTCTATTAATTGAGTTTGAAGTAATAAACAATAAAAAATCATTTTTGAATAGGAAAAAATTGCTTTTTCTTTTAATTTTTTGCCAGAATATTTTATTTGTTTTAAGGTACTAAATTATTTTGTTGGTAAAAATTAATTTTTATCGAATATAATTTTTTTAAAAAATAAGGGGACAAAATGTAACATTTGTTTTAGTTAAAAGTATAAAAAGCAATTTGTTTTTTATAGTGGATTGCAGAAAAGTAGTTTACTACAAAATTCAATTATGTCACTTTAAAGTTAAATGTATATAACTTGAAGAGAATTCTTGTCTCTTACGATAATTTTAATGAAAAGGCATTCCCTGATGAGTATAATAATTCTTAGATTTATATATATATATATATATATATATATACAACATATATGCTTGGCCTGAAAATAATGTGCGAACTTGCAATCTAAGTTTCTAAGGCTAAGAGATGGCTTTTGTTCTACTGTGGCTAACTTGCTTCTGACCTATATCGACGGATTATACTTTTATTTCTTCTTTCCTTTTATGTAGATTTATTTATATATATATATATATATATATATATATATATATATATATATATATATATAAAATAAATATGTATTATATATATAAAAATGTAGAAATAATAGATAAATAACATAACAAGAAATAGCGTAATAAAAATATAAAAGCTGAACATGAAGAACAAAATTATAGAGAAATAAAAAAAAACTACAAAAAAAGAAGAACCTAGCGAGTCAGAAAGCAATTTCGGACTTAGGACCGAATAAGTGGGGTTAAACTAGTTTGAAGGCGCCAACCTTCCCCTTTGCAACTCGGTAGGAAAACCAAATAAAATAAAATAAACAAAACTTCAGAGTATGGATAACTCAGAGAGCATGATAAAACCACTCACTTCTATTATGTAACAAACTCTCCCAAACTCTTAATATATATATATATATATATATATATATATATATATATATATATATATATATATATATATATATATATATATATATATATATAGTAAAATAACTTAATATTTATGTAATAAATTTTTTTAAAGTTTACATTGTGACTAACGTTAACAAAATGTGAGAGATTAATGCAAAAATCCGAAATTCATTTTCTAAGAATTATGTAAAACCGCATTTTATTAAAATAATTATATCTTAAAGTAATTGAATTCGGAGGCCTTACACAATTCTTTTTTACTTCATTTTGACATTTTAAAGCAATGTTCTCAATTTTCAATAAAAATTCTACGCTAATTTGCAATTTTATTTCTTTGTTCACACTTAAAACATTTTTTATAACCATTTATTTCATATAATAAAAGTTTTAACTTAAGATTATTGATCTTAAGGTATCAGACTACATTCGAAACCGTGATTTTAAAAAAGCGCATAAATAGATAGTTTTCATGATATTTAGTGTCACTTAGATTAGAATTCATGTATAAAATTGTTTTAATCGCATTTTGCCAAAAAAAAAGTAATTTAAAAAAATATTTCGGCAAAAAAGTAACTTAGAATAACCTTTTTTCAAAATGTTCTCCTTTTATTAAAAATGTTTTCTAAAATAATAATATTTTGCTTATATAAAGTAAAGACTTCTCTAGAGAGTCTGAACTATTTTTTGTTGAAAAATTCACATTATTTTCAGAGTTACAAACAATTGAAATAAATATCGACGTTTTTTTCTTAAAATTTCTCCCCTCTGTTGTCGTAAAACATGGATAAACCCACTTCTATGTTATATATTTCAAAAACTCCACTTGAGCCACTGTACAGAGGTCTGAGTTATATACAGGCAAAATATTATTATAATAGATGCATTTTTCACAAAAGGAGAATATTTTGAAAATTAGTCATTCAATGTTCATTTTTTGTCAAAATATTGTACTTAAATAAATTTTTTTTGTAATAATATTCTTAAAACAACTTTATATACATTTTCTAATCTAAGTGGCATTTAATATCATAAATATTATCCATTTATACGATTTTGCAAAATCATGGTTCCGTATGTAGTCGGATACCTTAAGTATACATAAAATACTCTTAACCCGGAAGTAGTCCTGAGGGGAAAAGAGTCACCCCAACCTCACTAAATCTTTAATTCTGTGAAAACTGTTTATTTGTTACGTATGACTTTGTCAGTATACTCCTATTTGAGTCTTCATGGCAACTAAAATGTATTCATCTCTCATATCTCGCTTTGTTTTGGGTAAGAAATCACGCACATTGTGCGCGTACAAACACACATAGAGAAATGCTGGTGTCATGAGGAAAAGAGAACGCCCGGTCAACGCCGGGCTAAACGGTGGAGGGTGGGGTTGGAAGTCTTTTTGAAAATGAGTATTAGATGTGCTGATTTTGTGAACGAAATGGAAAATTTATAAAAGTAGATATATATATATAAGCCCGTGCAACCTTGGGCCATGCAGCTTGTTTTTTCTAAACACGCTACATTTCCTCCTTGTGAACGACTTAGTGGCTTTAATAACCGTGTTGTATTACTCATAAGGGTTTTGTAAATGTAAATGAACATAATACAAAAAAAGAAATAGGTATCTGCAATCTCTATTGGATGAAGTTGAAACTGATCAAGCAAGGGAAAGACTTGATGAAATTATGTAGATTAATATCATGATAACGAAAGTAAATTTCAGAAAAGTGATGAGAGCATGAAACGATTGAGTTGAAAGGAAATTTTTTCAAATATTACCAAAAAACTTCCATCAAGAAAAATATAAAGCCAAAAGTGTACCACAAGACACACTGCACAAGGAAAGACACAAGGAAAAAAAAGGTCAACATGCTATTAGTCAATCATCAAAGGGCAGTAAAGGTACAATAACTTGAAAAAAATGTGAGAGTTTCACCTACAAATGTCATTCTTGTAATGCTAACGAAAAGTGTCAGCGAGATTTGTTTCCTTTATTAAAGTAACACACATTTGAACCATTTTAGTTCCGTTTAATTCGATTTTTACTCAAATTATCAAAGGAAAATTGAATAGTCCTTAAAAGTAAGTAAGTATACTTTCTCTTAGTTACATTATTCATTGGATTTAAGATTTTTATCGTGTACAATAAAAAAATATATAAAAGAATGATTGGGAAGACTGAGTCACCCCGTGCGACCATTAACGTCAGTATTTAGTGCACGCTTTCTCCCGGTTTAAAATTAGCTTCACCCCCCCCCCCCCCAATTAATCAAACTCTTCTGTCTCTAATGAATGGGGAAAAATTTATAGCAAGTGCTTTTCAAAATTTTAAACTAAAGAAATAAATTTATTCTTAGCTCAAGTTTTATTGAAATATTTTGAAGAATTAAAATTTGTTTTATGCAATTTTGATTTTATCTGCAAATGTATTTAAAATTTTAGAATGTAATCAACTAACGTAAAATATAATTACTTCCTCCTTAAACATTTTCTAAATTTTTTAGTATAAAATTAAAACCTTAAGTAGCAGAAAAGAAAATAATCGCTATGTTGTATCGAATTAAAAAGGATTTTAAACTCAATTAACGTTTTCATAGTTACTCTTTGGTATTTTAAAACTGTGTTAGATTAATGAAATAAGCTTTAAATTAATCTTTATAAAGTCATCCTCGTAACTTCTGGTATTTTAAGAATTTTCAAAAAATTATTCTTCATATAGTTAATATTTATTCAGAATTAAAAATATTTTAAGCAGGAAAAAAAACTATTGTTATTAAATTTAATAGCACATGCTTCAAAATAATACGGAATTACTGCTTCGTCTTTCTAAAATACAATAGCGCCATCTGCTTTGTTTTTAAATTTTTCTCATTGTTCAAATGTAAAAATTGCTAAAAATGCAAATAAATTCGAATTACTTTTAGAAGAAACCATTAGTTGTTATCGCATTAAATCTTCATAATGTATAACATAAAAATTAAAACCATCGTAACTATATAAGTGAGTTTATAAATATTAATTCAAGAATTTTAATTAATATTATCAGTGTTCTTATTAGCTTTTAGTAATTAAAACTGAAAGAATTTAAAGTAATTTTTTTTATTTTCTTTGTCGGAGTTTTTTATTTGTAAATTCAGGAAAAATAATAGAAAAATATGACAAAAAAACATGTAAGTTTTTAAATTTATATCAAAAGAATACGAAAGAATATTTTAAAAATATATATCCTTTATAATGCGTTAACACGTTAATAATTTTGTAATCTAATGAAATGTGCTTTGAAAGTATTTCAAGCGATTGCATTTGTAGAACAACAGTTATATAATTTATCTTCTCTTTAAGTTTGTTTTATGCATGTAAAATTCGAGAAAAAGAGAAATATTTGGAATATAAATGATGTTCAACAGGTGTTCTTATTATGGGATCACATATATCGAAATGTGTATATATATATATATATATATATATATATATATATATATATATATATATATATATATATATGGTATCTCGAAGTCAACATCGAGAACTTTGTGTAAAAAACATATCTTATTCATCCAGGGATCGACACATCTTTTCAGGGAGACAAAATAACGCCAAGTGACTCGAATTGTAATTGATTTGTATACTTATTTCCAGAACTGCTAAATAATCACTTTTCAGTTTATGCTTTCGTTTGGAGAGTAAAGCATCAAAGCGTACATACGAAGACCATAAACATTAGAGCAGGGATTGGAATTATTATGTTTGGAATATATTTTCTGAGAAAAAATTAGCTGTTTATAAAATAAGATTGGGGGGGGAACCTCTTTGGAAAAAAAAATGTTAAATGGTAATTGGGAGATTTTGTTTCAGCTATAAAACTATTCATATATATATATATATATATATATATATATATATATATATATATATATATCAGTAGAGCACACAGGAATTTTTAAGGGGGAAGGGGGGTCGAAAGTTCACCATTCTTGTATCATGCTCTTTTTGATTTTGTCGATTTGGGGGAACAAAACACATAAAAAAACTATTATTCTTGAATAAATAATTAGCATTAATTAATAAAATTAATCATTAATCAAATACTTAATTAAATTTTACGTTCTATATACTTAGAATTATAATCAATCGGAAAAAAAATCAAGGGTTTGGGGGAGTCCGGACCCCCCTTGTGTGCGCCTCTGATATATATATATACATATGTTTAAATATATATAAATCAATTAAAAATTTAAATTATATGAATCTTGTAATACTAAATCTCATTTCAAAATATCAATGGCGAATACAGAAAGTAAATTACCAACGTTTTTTCGAAACAAAATTAAAAATTTTAAAAAACAAAAACTTATAAAATATCTAACAGCAACCTCGGACTTAGGACCGATAACTGGGGTTAAACTAGTTTGATTTCGCCAACCTTCCCGCTGTTGAAACTTGGTAAGTTAATCGGGAAATATCCAATTCTCAAAAATTTAAAAAGTTAATACTTTTATATATATATATATATATATATATATATATATATATATATATATGTATATAATTTTAGCTGACTAGGTTAATCCTTTGATACACAAACTTGGGTACTTACGAATTATCGCAACAATCGCCAACTCTATTAACAACTTTCCAAGATGTCCCGAATTCCGATTTCCTATGTGTCGTTCGCGCTGAATTGGCAACCAGGTGCTTCGTTTCATATAATGTCGCAAATAGGTTTCGATACCAATTTTTCGTACCAATTTTTGTTACTTAAATAAGAATTAGTTATTAGTTAAGCACATATCTCGCGGAAAATACGTTTCATCAGTATATGGGAAGAGAAAACACCATCTTGGGGATATTGTTTTAGAGAAAACCCTGAGCAAATTGACCTCGTCCAAGAGAACTTATTGGTTGCAGAAACCATCCTTTGGAAATTATACGATTAGAAATATTACCAGTCTGAAAGTTTTGGCAATGAGTTAAATTCATGTGACACACTATATTCACATGATAAATTCACTAATGTTTTCCTGCTAAACAATTCAGGCGGTTCCCTGCTGCCAACTTTTGTTTTTCAATAAACTTACTGTTAAACAGTACACATTTGTTATGAATAACGAAAACGGAATAAGCTTTTTTTTTCGTTTTTAAAATGTTTAGATGCATTTTTTTTTCAATAATACTTAAACATGTTAACACAAGTATAAAATTTTAAATTTTATTTTAATTTTACAACTGGAACAAGAACAGGTTATTCTGGTCAGTTATAAATTCAATACAGAACACGTAATTGCCTTGATCATGAGACCATTATGAGATAACCCATACTACTACTATTTATGGTAATATCAACTGCGTGCTCTCGAATGCCTCTCAACGACATACAACATATTATGTTTTCCATGGCATGTGTATGAATCATTTTTGGTGTGCTTTCTCTAGATCTGTCAGTTTTATAAGTATATAATCGCACAAATTAGGATTCACGTGTGAAAAAACAAACGGTTGCCCAGTACATTTTTTTCTGGGAATCGTTCATTCTCGATACAATCGTGGAGCTTCTTATCAGCCAATACATACACTAAATGCATAACCGTAAACTCTTTGCTGATGTAGTTTATATGCTTTTCTGAAAGTGATTTCACTGCTCAGATGACCAAAAAGCAGATATTTCCATACTTTTAATCACTTCTAATACTCCTGTTGGATTTTTCAGTTCAAGTTTAGCTGTAAGAAATGAATTTCCTGTGGTAGGATTCCTAGTTATCTAGTTATTGCTGATCTAGTTATTTATAGCATGTCTCAGTTTGAACAACCCATAACGGAAACGTTTTCGTAAACCTGCAGTAAACGAAAGTGCAGGAAGGGACATTCAGGTCCTTAGTGTCTGAGTACGTCGATTCATTTATTTCATTGGTGTGAGGAATGCATTGCTTATAAAGAGGGAGAAAGAAAATTAAATATTTTTTTGAAAAATTCTGGATAGGAATTATGTGTATACTACAACATTTTAAATATTTATATACAATGAATGCTTATAATAAACTCTACAGCTGGTCCATTCGCTTCAGTTACATTTGCTTCCACTTACCCATGATGTTTCTAGTTCAAAACTGATTGTAAGTAAAGTCACACTGTGAAGCTGTTTAAGATTCATTCGTGATAGATATAATTTTGAGCCAGTGAAGTGACGAAAACGGCACCAAAGCTGACATCTTACTCTTACAGCACCAGGGGGGACTTAAGGACGTACTACCTGTACACGTTACGAGCAATTTTTCGTTCAACCCGTGCAATTTTTACTGAGTTGCCTTAGCAAAGGCTTTTGAACAACTTTTTGTTAGTGTGACCTCAAAATTTCTTCCAAATAAATGTTGCTTGAAATTCCAGCCAATGAGGTTCTTCGGCGCCCTATGTCATAAAAAGGATGGCGGCTTTGATTTCGTCAAACGCATCAGACATGATGTATAATATTTTAACGGCATATAATATTTTAAATGGAATGTTACTCTATTTCTGTTTACGCCCATCAACAAAAGCACGAGCGAAATAAAAGAAATAATTTTGGATGCTCGCTTGCCGAAGCAGAAAAATCGGCGAGTAATTTTTCAATGTGGAGATAGAGCGCGGCTGACGTCAGAGCATGCCGTTTTGTTTACGGCAACCCTTCACCCTCAGATAGGACGAAATATTGATTCAAAAAGTTATACCAAAAATGTATGTGTGATACCGCCTTTTAACATCCAACCAATTTAACAGGCATCAGTCTTTCTGCGCTGTGTGTCTTCAGCGACACCAGGACTTGTACTCATGGTTCGACAACGCCAGTCACGAGTTCTCGAATATGAACACTCGGTTTTCGCGACTATGAGATGTTTCCATATATGGGTTGCCCGTAATTACGAATATTCTCATTGTGCTCTACTTCCAAATGTTTGTATTCCTGTTTCTTGAACATCCTATATATATGCATATGTATAATTATGTACAAAAGAAAATATTTTTGAAATTTATGCATATAATTAAAAAATGTTATAAAGAGAAATTATTTTATTTCTGAATGGAATAGTTAAAATAATATTAAAAGTTATGAATAATATATTATCTTGAGCTGAAGTATTAACTTTTTTTAAAAAAAATATAGCCTTTTGAAAATTTCACATATTTCTGAAGATTCTTTATTTCTTTCAAAAGTGTGAATTATCTTAATTTGATATAATTTTAATTGTCTTTTCTCTTTCCACATTATAAAATTGAAAACAAATGAAAGCAAAACTTCGACAAGCATGTGTGAGTCAGAGATATATCATTACTTATCTTTCGTATTCTCGGAAATGGTTTAATTCGTTCAAGTACGGAAAGTTAATTTGCATATAACACTTACATACAGCTCGCAACATAGAACGGCTTTTACGTTTCATTCGAACTAATCAAGAGCCTAACTACCAGTATTCTGCTCGAAAATGATGTTCCAGAACAAGGATGTACTTGTTTTAAAGATATCCGATGATGTAGTCTGGCCCATTGGGAGGAATATCTTTCAGGATGATTGGTGATTCAGAGTATTTTAGAGCATTTGATAGGAAGAACGATTTAATATTGCAACGTTTGAAGTGTAATGCACTGTTCTCAGAGTTTAATTTTTATAGGTGTGAAGAGTTATGGATATATTGGTATTGTAACAGATTCATTCAAAAATTAACCTGGTGTTTGGTAATGCGATATGATAAATTACAGTTAACCAAATGAGTTCAATGCAATAAAAAATGCATTTTTGTCCCTTTTTAAATAAAATATTTTTAATCTCTAGTAATATGTCTATACTTTCTTGCAATAATGTTTATATTTCTAGTATAATTTTATTGTTGCTGTTGTTGTTACCAATGCCACCTGATCGGCAAAGGCCAGATCGAGGCCCACGAAATTCATCATCTAGGCGACGCATGTCAGTATATTTTATTAAATAAGGTTTAAGAAACCGAATGTGACAGTAATTATCCACATTTGATTTTACATGCTAAGTAAAATGGAGATAAATCTTGTCATTTAAGCAAAATGAAAGGATTTTTTTAAATTACACTTTATTAATCCTAATTAGGTTAAAAATCAATACAATTACAATAATAATATAGTTATTACAATTATTTTTACAATAATTCTTTTGTAAGAAATAATCGAGATCGCTGATTTTCAATCTTCCCTCCTACCCATACAAACGTGTGTACGTGAAATAAATGAATAGGGTTAAGTACTAACTTGATAAAGGAATTCGGTGCAAAATTTAACTTGAAGGGACTATACATATGTATTGACTAAGTGTTTTATTCAATAATTACAGCTACAGGAGTAAAAGAAAAAAACCTTGATGCCATGTTCTTCTTTGGCCTTGAGGAAAACTGTTATTATGCTGGGAATTGACTCTTGACTTGTGATTTAGTATTTAGTGCATGTCTTCCCGCAGGATTAATCCAATTAGCAAGCTATATGAGTGTGATCCAGGACCGACTGAAGATACCTAGTCATTAGAGCCAAAATGTGCTTTATTTGAGAGGCACCTGGATAACATTGATGAGGAGTCAAACCAAATGGTTGAAAGCAGTAAATTAAACTTGTTTGCCTGCATAATTATTTTTTATATAAAAAAATTATGTGGCTAACCTAATTTAAAAGGATTTTTTAAAACTTCATTGATGCGAATTAATTCCTACTTTGTTCCAGTATTATTATATTTATTTGTATTAAGATTCCAATATTATATGTAAATTAAATCGAAATTGAAGTTCCAAGAAATCCAAGAAATTTCTTTTTATCACTAAAACATTTCAATGCATGACGTAGGTTAACATCATGTAATTTTTCATGCTTTTTCTGGAAATTATTATCAAATATCCAATAAAATTTTACCTTAAAGTGTGAAGGTTAATTAAATGTTAGCTTCAAAAAATTTCTTGAACCGGTTTTTATGAAGACCTTTTTTTAATGTGAACCAGAATTATTCCATTCATTTAATGTAAGAACATTTAAAAATTATTTATATGCAATCAGGCATTTTAGCTGTATTCTCTTATTTAATGTTTTACATGAAATTGAAATATTTTTAGGAGAGGAAATCTAACATATTTTTTCCTATTTGTTGTTAGATAACCATACTATAATGTACATATATATATCCTTTACTATAATAACATATAACTTATAAAACTTTTATTTTATATGAGTTACAAACAAATATTTCTTACTCTTTTATTAACTAATTTATATCGTTTACATCGCAAGGACCTTTTGTGAATAATTTACATATTATATGTATGTAATATAACATACATATATAAAAACTACATACATAAGATAAGAAAAACGACTTTCAATAAATAATAAAATGCATAAAAATAATTTATTTCCTTCGTAATAGCTGATTTATTTCTACACAAATTTATGCAAAAATAAGTTATACAAAATAAGTAAGCTACTTATTATTCGTTTTTAAGAGGAAAATATTTCTTAATTTTTAAGATTGTTATTCTGTTTTATAGACTTCAATAAACAATAGAAAATCAGCAATATTTCACTTAAGTAAGCTATGTAGTTCAGTCATAAATGTAAAATAAGTTGTATATATTACTTCCTGATTTGTATAATTTACATTTTAAAAGTTTAAATTTAGTACACTTATTTATATACATTTTACATACTTTATACACACTTTGTAAAAGTGCTTCGTCCCTTTTATGAGCCTCAATAAATAATAGAATTTATAAAATGCTGTTTTCACATGAAAATTATGTAAATAAATTACGTTCGTAACTTCCTTTTTCGTATAAGACTTCCTTTATTCGACTTTATTTATAGTTATAATTAAAATACTCGATAATTTAACTTTTCTTAAGATCTTAAGACGGGTAACTAATTCATCACTCAGGAATTTTAGAAGAAATCTTCCTTATCCTGGAAAATCATTCGCTTACATCAAAACCTACTTGACTGAACATCCTTTAGCGATGCTTAAGGGAATCAAACTAGAAAATTACTCGACACGACACAAAATCCCCCTTTCCTAAACATTTTACCTACTGAAGACTAAACTATTCAGTTTGCTTCTACTTCGACATCAAAGGCAGTCTTTCGTACATAATACCCTTGAATCTGCAATACGGGTTGGAGGGACGGCAAGATGTCATCAACTGTGTTTACGCTACAATTTATGGTACACGGATTATCCTTGCGGCAACAATGAGGTAGGGATGTAGTCAGTGGCATATGCCCCTTGTTCACGCTTTTCGTGCAACGCAGACTAAATTTAATGTGTTGTGTTTTGGAGACACACTGTTTCAAACTGGTTGGACAGAGGAAGTCAATGGAAAGAGTCAGCAGTGTTAAAAGCTGGGAACGAACTGTGAGGAAATGATTGTAATGGTTGGAAGGCATCCAAGCTTAAATAGCAAAAGAATAAATTTTTGTAGATGTATAATGAAATAAATATATATATTCTCACTATTTTTAAAATAAATACCTTACTATTTTTTGTAAATTATGTATTTGATGTAGTTGTTTTTCGATCCACTGAATACATATGCATAAAAAATTTGAACGTGATACGTTTTTACTTGTATTTTGACGTAGATATATTTTAAAAAGATAACTCCTTGGAAATCTCATTGAATATACAAACTATAAACAAGGAAAAATAAATGTCCTGAAATACTAAGATAAACGCAAAGTAAAGAAATCTTTTAATTGCCAGAAATAGTGTACGTGAATTTAAACAAATGCATTTTTCTAAGTGAACTTTAAGGCATTTGATTAAAGTGATCAAATAATTTGGTGCAAGAGATGCTTTCAAGTTTAAAATGCATTTAGAAGTAAATTAGCAGGTTTCCAAATAGCACAACATATAGCAGTAATTTCTAAGAATTTAAAGAAAGAATAATATTTTGTTATTAATTTTCCGATATGTTTGTGAAATACGTAATGAATGGTAAAACAGGTTCTGAAATTTTTAGTTTATTTTGCTTTAAAAAATCACTCTTAGTGTAAATTTAAACACAAGGGCATTCAAGAAACTATAAAATTTTCTTTTATACCTATTTGAAAAGTTTGTAACAGAAACAAAAACAGTGTGTTTTATTCTTTTGTGTTTCCTTTTTTTTCTATTATGGGCACCATTTTTTATTTGAATTAAAAAATGTTTAAATGTTTAAAAATTTCACTCCAGTGACAGGTTTAAAAACATTATTTCTGCAAGTGAGAACTTAAGTAGTTAGTAATATTTAGGGTAAACTACACAAAAAAATACCTTTATTCCTTAATATATTATTTCATAGTAAAACATTTTACAGCTATTTTAAAAAATTAAAAAATGCTCAAGTAAAGACATGTACTTGATTAGTATGATAACATTCATTTAATAATAGTTATTAAAAAAAGCAGATTAATGTTATAACAGTGCTTCTCAAAGTTGCAATACTCGCGATCCAATATTCAATCATTATTTCCATCGCGCCCCCCCATACAATAACAATATACTGAATTCAATAATACTATACTTTGTCACTAAAACTACGATGCGACTTTAACCTCTTAATATAAACGTCCCAGTGTGTATAAACGTCTCGCTAAGCCCGAAGCCTTTATTTCTCCAGGCGTATATATGCGTCTTTCTGAAGTACGATTTTTTCTGTGCACTGCTATTTGTAAAATTATTCCAAGACTTTGGAATGCAATAAAAGGACCTTGATAATGTTTGCAAAGGATTTACTTATTCCAGATTATTTTTACTCCTTTATTCCTCCCCCTCCACCAGTACATCACATATCCGTGCCTACGTGGAAAACGGTTGGCATTGGGATGCGAATCGCGAAACTTATGATCGGCAGTCAAGGTTTAATTATAAACCATACAACAATTATCAAGATAAGTGTTAATGTTTGTTGTAAATTATACATATGACAAACCCATGGGGTCACTGGTAATTAATTAACTTGTTTTTGGCATAGAATTGTTAATTATAAAATACATTGAGTAGCACTGATATATTTATAAGTATAATATATCAGTGTAAATGAATATTTTATTTTTTATTATGTCATAATATATTTTGTTTGTTTACCTTCAGTAACTTAATATTTTTTTAAATAATCTTTGGTTCTCGACTTTTCAATAGGCTCGCACACCCTTGTAGAGTTCTCACGCCCCCCCAGGGGGGCGCGCCCCCCAGTTTGAGAAACACTGTGTTATAACATATGCACCCAAAAATACCTTAATGAACACTGTTTATAAATCACCTCGATCTTTTTATTAAATAGAAAATTAAAAGATTGTTAAATAAAAGATAATTAAAATATAAGTATTTATTTTTTATAAAGATTTAAGGAAAAGTAAGTATAACAATTCTTAATAAAGGAGATGTAATATAAATGAACGCAATGAAATTTCAGATATTAAGAGTGAAACTCTGTTGTAAAGTTAATTCAAGTAAAAGCTTTCACAATTCTTATACCTGGTAATTCTACCAATAAAAATTCAATAATGTTGTGTTCATATCTTTTTAGAAAGGGGGAGTGGAATAAATATTTCTTATGCTTAGATAACGTTATTCATTTGTAATATTGTGAAGTGAGTGGCTAAAATTTTAAATCTTAAAATACTTAACATTTACATCAATTAATGAGATAGATATATTTGAGTGTCTAGAAGTATAAATTCCTGTAGTCTGAAGATTTCGTAGTTAAATTGCATGAACGTGGCTATATCGAAAAAAATAATACATATATATATATATATATATATATATATATATATATATACATAAAATAAAAACATTACTATAAGTACATGAAAAAATTCTACTAAGTGATAAAAGTTAGTGGATTTGTTTTAATTTTGATTTACGTCACACTCTGAAATAACATGAGTGCTATCGAGTCGGACCTCATACATTTGCATCACGGTTAAGTGGCGAGGATGACACCTGAGCTCATACTGCCTCTCCAGATTTACCGAAGGGAGGGCTTTGAGCCTCGTCAGATTTAAGGTATCCGACTACGTTCGGAACGTGATTTTGCAAAAGCGTATAAATGGATAATATTTATGATATTTAGTGTCACTTAGATTAGAAAACGTATGTAAAATTGTTTTAAGAATAATATAACAATACAAATTATTTAAGTACAATATTTTGACAAAAAAATGAACATATAATGACCCATTTTCAAAATATTCTCCTTTTGTGAAAAATGCTTCTATTACAATATTTTACCTGTATATAGCTCAGACCTCTGTACAGAGTCTCAACTAGATTTTTTAAAATAGATAACTTAGAAGTGGGGTTTTCCACGTTTTACGACAACAGAGGGAAGAAATGTTAAGAAAAAAACGCTGATAATTATTTCAAATGGTTGTAACTCTGAAAATAATGTGAATTTTTCAAAATTCATAGTTGAGCCTCTGTACAGAGGTCTAAGCTATTTACAGGCAAAATATTATTATCATAGAAGCGTTTTTCACAAAAGAAAAACATTTTGAAAAAAGGTTATTCTAAGTTAATTTTTTGCCGAAATATTGTATTTAAATTTTTTTTTGTCAAAATGTCCTTAAAACAATTTTATACATAAATTCTAATCTAAGTGACACTAAATCTAATGGAAGTTATCCATTTATGTGCTTTTTTAAAATCACGGTTCCGCACGTAGTCGGATACCTTAACGTGCATCAGCGCCTCTACCCGCTAGGCCTTTACTGGCACCTTGCCTCGGACTGGAAACTATGCCTCGACAACGCCGGCCACGAGTTTGCGATCGTGATCACTCAGCTAAGTCTGGGTTTGATATAAAGATTTATAATTTTATAACGCATATTAAGAAAACTTTAACTAGTATTACATTCTCATCGGTGTTTTCCCAACGACATCACTATACTTAAACTCTTGATTTTTAAAATATATTTGTTGAGAATATATTTAAATTCATTGTTTCCTCTTGTTCTAATTAAATTTTAAAAATTTATGATAATTACTATGAAATTAAAATTAATAGATATAGGAATAAAAATTTAATAATTTTTACAAGTTTTCTTATGTATACACAAAGAAGAATCTCTTGAAAATATACAGCAAACATGTTTTTTTTTATTTCCAATTTGTTACAATTAAATTTAAAAATTAAAATATTTTAAAATTGTATCTCCAAATCTATTTTGTATACTTCTGAAAATGAACAAATGAATTCACTATATACTTTGCCGTTTTATTAAGATTAATGTTATATCTAATTGTAGAAAAAAGATGTAAATATTTTAAAATCAATTGCTTTATGCGTCGGTTACTTTGTAAAGATTTTATTTTAAAACCTTATAAAAATATTTCTTTTTATTTAAAAAGGTATTACCGTTTGTGCATATGAAATAACGCATAAATGCCTGATATTATATTACGTGGTACGGATGAAAGAAAGAAATAATGCATGCTAATATCTTGATTTTTTTTACACCTTCAAATATATTTTACGCTTAACACTAGAAAGAAAGAAACTTAGTATATACCTATATTGCCTTAAAGCAGTCGAAATGACTGCATTGTGAAAAAATAATTAATCTGTAAAGAAATTAGTTTAAAATTAAGTTTTAATATTTGTTATATTAAATAAAGTCATATAAAAAAGTTATTGATAAATTTTAACAATAAAAAAATTACTTCACATGGGAAAGAAAAAAATATTCTAAAAATTTCAAGGAAATTGACCATGATAAATGTAATTTTTTTTCTAATTGAAATTAAAAAACAGGCAAACTGATTTCCTTAGGTAATCTAATGTTAAATAAAGTAGTATTATAACCCCTACAAGTAAACTGAAATAAAAAGGCATATGCCTATTTTTTTTTTGAAATTTTTTTCTTAAAATTTCATATATCTTGCTATACTTCCCAAATGTCCAATAACAATCCCAACAATTCTCAACAATCGTTACTAGATATCGAGTTGCAAACTTATTAAAATTTATACAGCAACGAAAAAGGTATGAGGCAGGAAATCCATCACATATTTAGCACTTGAACAGACAATTTCAATTTCCACAAACTATATTTTCTCCTCCGTCCATTTCAAAAGTCCACCATGATTGAAACCCTTCAAAATTCACGCGGCATCATCACTCTTTTAACAACATCCAGATCTCATCACAAAGGATCCAATCCCATTTCGAGAACAATGCATAGTGATTTCATTCCGTTCGAATTGAATGAGAAACATGATCAAGCATGCCTTCGGGAGCGAAATGGAACCCTGGACTCATGAATGATGCACGTGACCAAAACAGTGAAGAGGGAGGGCGAAGGAATGTCGTACCTGTCATGTTCAGCGAACTATTTCTGGTACTGATAAAAGGCGATCGGTGACTGGCAGGAATTGACAGGGATAACTGAATAACAGAATGAGATGCCCAGACCGTTTAATTTTCAGACAAATCACTTGAAAACTTCGTTTTTCCCTATCAATTGCTAGAGGATCCAATGCATCGGGTGTTCTACTATGATATTGTATACATGGAGAACGAATAAAAATTGCTTTAAATCTTTTTGTCAAAAATGTTACTTAATTGTAATATCATTCACGAGAACTTCAGTGATGCATCTCATAATAAAACAAGTAATATAAAAAAAAAAATAAGTCAATTCCTACACTTAGTTCAAGAAAGAAAAATTTTATTTTAGCTACTTTTTATTAAATAGTTGCAATTAATATAAATATGTATATACATATGACAGAATCACAATATTAAGTGGTAATTAATTTTTATTAATTATCATTAAAGTACCGTATTGTCATCCAAAACAATCGTGCATATAAAATTTCAGTTCAACTGAATACTTTAAAACGTGAGAAAAACCTTTTCAAGTTTTGACACAAGTCGCCAAAAGGGTCGCTAAGTCACTAAAATTGATGCTAAAGTGGCTGTATTTGTAATTCTTCAAATAATTAGTTTTAATCAATTATTTTTTATTAAATTTAATTAAATCATTGCATTGTCATCCAAAATAATTATGTATATAAAATTTCAGCTCAATCGAGCGCTTTAAAATATATTGCATTAACAATTGAATATCCCACCAAGATAAATAATTAAACAAACAAATAAATAAACTTATAGAGTTTGTGAGTTAATAGTAGTAATTGAAAAATAGATTGCAATATTTAGTTAATAATGCATAATAAGTATTACTCATTTGCTTACTTGCTATTTTCCTTTATTTGCTGAAATTATTTAATCTAAGAATTTTCGAAAAACTGCTTGCACATAAATGTCTTATTTGTATTCACAGATCACACATTTGTAGATAAATATTACTTTCATGTGTGTGTGTGTCTAGTTTTGGGTTCTATTTATAGTAGTTTTGAGAGCTTAACAATTTAAGAGATCCGCTTTCGAAACCCTGCGACACAGTAGAGCATAAAGCTATTCATAAGGCATCAATAAAATAAAAACCTTTTTGCTCAGATTGCATTTCAACACTTGAAAAGTTAAAATTTATCAATTGAAATTATTTTGAAGATAACTATTAAACTACTAATCCAGATCCCAGAAAAATTAGATACTGCAGATCTCAAAGAAGATAAAAATTAAATTGTGATTATATTCCAACGTTAAAAGTTATTTTTAAGAATACCGAAGCATGAAGCCAATGTTCGCACGTCAAAACAATATATGTATGTGTTTGTACTTTAAACACACAAAGGCAAAGCCCACTGAAATGCATTATCAAATTATATTTAGTTATTTAAAATAGAGCCAAAAGAGAGCTAAACTTAATTCACTAACAAACTTTCGTTCCCTTTTACCAAAAACTATTTAATTAAGGCTTTTCAAAACCATCATAGAAACTAAACGAAGCCTCCTGCTTCAATTAAGTCAAAATTTTATTAAGAAAAGGCAATTATTGCTTCAAATAATAATCTCCCGGTTTCAAAGGAATCCTGCCTGAAATCCACTCTTCCCACCGGCCTAAAATGAGTGCCAGTGGAACAATTAATTATTACCCCGGACGGACAAAGAGGGTGGAATGCCTCATTGATTAGAGAACTCCCTGTAATGCATTGTGCCTGTACCACTTCGTTACCGGTCAACCGGCCATCCAAACAGCTGCATGCGAAGTCTGGTCATTGTCAATGCAAAGTCACTGACCGCTGCCTTGCAATCATTCCGTTTTCGTGAATGTAGTTACATTTGTCAGTTTGTGTCAAGGTATGCTTATTTAAGGCAGTTAAGTAGAATCGAATAATCATAACTTGTTACAGGCAATCTCTATGAAATGTTGTGCATAATGTAAGAAATATTTGTTCAAACGATTGATCAAATTTCATGATTATATGATTTCAAACTGTTTAACTTATCTTGCTTTCTTTTATCAGATAAATGTGTATTTGTTCTTCTAATTTCTTTTATCAGACAAGTATTTGTTATTTCGAAATTCCTTAATCAGTTGAAATATTTTCTGAGGCTATACATGATATGATACATTTTTATACCTGTCGAAATGTATACAAATAAATACATTGTGAAGAAAAACATTATTAAAACTCTAAGATTAATATATTTTGAAATATAATGCTAATTAAGTTAGATAATGGTATTCAAAATTCTAAAAAAAATCAAAAAATAATGTTAACGAATTTTAAAATAATGCTATCAAAGTATTGCATAATAAGCTTAACAAATTTTGAAAAGTCTCTTGATCCTCTTTGAGTCAGTTACTAACTAATTTTTTTATTATTAAAACCTATTGAGTATGATCTTAATTAACTGTTCTTAATCATAACATGTTTTTCTTAATGCTGCCTCGAGCAATTCTATCTGCGTGTTTTTAAATGTGTGTATGGTACTTAAAGTATATGCACAAAGTATTTTTACATCCACGGAACATTTTTTTTCATAATTATTATACACAAACATTTGGGGCATAATTTTTGAAAACATCTATATTTTTTCAAAAGGATTTTAATCATTTAAGTTGATTAAAAATCAAAAATATGATAGAAAGTTCATCTTGTAGCAATTTGCACATCACTTGAATCATAATACCAATCATAAAGAAGTGTCAAATATCTATATTAAACAAAATTTCGATTATTTTAATAAAAATAATTTGTGATACCAGTTTGTGCGGATCATACTTGTTTTTAGCTGTGCATTTAGTGTGAATGATTTTATAATGTTCTTCTCATTCGATATTTTACAAAGAATCCACGCTGAATTTTCCAAAATATTTTACACAAATATGTAAGTGTTGAAGTTAATTGCATTTTTCAGCTTTGCATACAGCCTCATCGCATAATTAGCTTGGAATTGTGATAAAGAGATTAAGTATGAAAATTGTTTATATTATCATAGTAAAAATATCTCCAACTACCATCGCTACTAAAACAAAATATATCGAGCTTGGAAAGTACTAAATACTTTAATCGGAAATAGGCTAAATTTAAAATTAAGTGTATTTCCTTCTAATTTCATGAGTTTTTTTTTGTATGTAACTATTAAATTTATTTTATTCAAAATGTGAGTCGGTTTTATAGTTATTCTACACTACTGAGCAAGAATCTGTATCAAAATGTCTTACAAAATAATAAATTTGCTATTAATTAAATTTAATGTGACTGAATTTTACAAAAACGCAGTGCAACAGCTTGTTGAATGATCTAGGGGGTCATCATCCCCCTATTTCCCCTTATGACTCAAATTATATCTTCAATGATATATTTATAACACTTTTTAACAATAATCGTGTAGTTAAAATCGAATAAATTAAAATTTTACTAATACAATTTGAATTAAACTTCTGACCTTCGCATAATCCTTGGCTTAATTATACTCATATTTTTGACATTAACACTTCATAAAATAGATTATTTCATTGAAACTCGTTGTATTTTTTTAAATAAATTTGTCTGATGAAGTGTAAACGCCAAAAAATATGTTTTTGTAAAATCTTTCATTGACATAAATCACAACATTTGATTATCTGAATTCAAAGCAGTTATCCGTCGATCATTCGTTCTGATAATATTTTTTTTACTTAAGATACTGAGTTTATTACTTGCCTAAGCGACATTTTTTCAGAATTTAAATAATCAATATATCTAATTATTAGAGAAATCTTAGTTGCTGCTGAATTACGTAATAGGTACTCGAAAGATTAAAATATTTATGTTTAATAATTTATCATTATCATTTTCCTCTCAGCTATACAGTTTCATCATTAAAGAATATGAATCACAAGTAGCTTTGCATAGAAAATGAAGTGCTAATTATGTGAATATTAGGATTTTTAATTACAGGAAATTTAAAATAATCCAATTCTCCGTACCTTTAATTTGCTACGTTTGATATAAGGTAGAATTTCTGGAAGTAATTTGTTGAGGCAGGAAGTATAATAATCTTGTTAAATTGACAGCTAATGCATCACGTGATACGTTGACTGGTACTTTTAATCGTTAGTTGTAATTAATGTATTTGTAAATATTTAACAACAATTAGTTTAATCGATTAGGAGAATTATCCAATGTCTAGCAGATAGAGTAGTTTTAATTATTTAAATTTATGTTTCAAAAAAACGTTCGTATCTTTTTCATATAATAATACAATAGAAATTCAGAATGTTCTAAGCAAATATTGTTTTAAGACTCGAAGGAATTAATTGAATAAAAGAATTAATCAAGTATATGATGTAGAATAGAACTTCCTAATAATATTGATATTTCTTCAGAAAATTGCCGAGTATAATAATTTAGTTTGCTATTCAGAGAATCCAACATTATGAATAATTTTCTACAATTATGATAATTTGGATTTTTAGTTTCATAAGTAAGAAAATAAAAAAGATAAACGTGGAGAGATATTTATGACATATTTATTTATAAAGAATTAAAAGTAAACATTTCTAGACAAAAATCGTATTATTAGGATACAAGTTATACAGAAAGCATATTTGAAATGAAGTTGTAGGAAATTAAGAAAGAAACACAATAATCCATTCATAGCTTTATGTAATCAGTTATGTGTGATATTTGTGACCTAGAGATTTAATAACCAAATTTTAACTCTAGTGGTCTAACCTCTTTAGTAAATAGAAGTGCAGCATCCCCGGAATATCATAGCGATCGTTTTCTATTTGTAACCTTATTGTCATTCATTTTTTTTCATATACATCGATTGGTCTAGATCAAATGCAAAGATTTTTCTCTTAAATTAAAGAACAACTAGAGAAGCTATGTTAAATATGGCACTTGAGTTAGCAAAGCCAATTCACTAATCAAAAGACAAACATTAAGAAAAAATAATGATAGTTTTTTTTTTACATTTATATATATATATATATATATATATATATATATATATATATATATATATATATATATATATATATATATATATTTACCCTAAATCCAAGAGTTTTATTTATGAATAAATTGTACTCTTTTCTTCTGTTGCATAAACATGAAGGAGTAGTCTTCATGAAAATGTGTTTCCAAATAATTTAAGGAGAGATACTTTCTCAATATTGGTTAAATGTAATTTTAGTATTGAATTATTTGAAATTTTACACCAATATTGCAGATTATATTAGAAATATATGTTCATACCTGTAGAGTATTATTCTTAGAAGAATAAATAACTTAAAACTATGGCAAAAGTTTACAAATTTTAAGTCATTACTTGCAAGATTTGTAAATTTGAAAATTATTTCATTTTTGAAGCAATGGAATCAGTTTTAATAAACAATCTAATTTTCAGGATAATCGCGTTCAGAAGAAACAAAGTTGTCTTTCATAATAATTTCAGCTTTTATCTTTGCCATGCTCTCTTGATTTGTGGCTTTCCGCATCATTATTCCAAATTACTTGAAATGACAATTGAAATAAGCGTCATGTGAAAGAAAGAAGGGAGTCAATGAGAATCATAAATAAACTCTGATATGGAATTTTTTTCAGACAGTTTACATTTTCATACTGTTTAGTCCAGTGATACTCAACATGTGTCCCACCGGCCTTTTCTGAGTGGCCCGGTCAGGGCCTATTAGGCTAAGAAATTCAATTACTGGAGAACGATTTATTAAAAATTTAGCGGCAAATTCTGTCAATCAAGCAATCAAAAATATCAATTTTGCTATCAATTTGTGTTTCTAATAACAGAATGTAACCAAGAGACGTGTTCTTTGATGAAAGTAAAAATAAATTATCCAATAATAAAATTATTAATAAGGTATTAAAATAAAAGTTAAAAATGAGTTTTAATATTTTGATCAATTTTGCGTTGGTCTTATAGTGTGTTTGCTACATTATTCACATGTTGCCGCCCGCGTGAAATGCATGTCATGTGTATGCGGCCCGGCGGGAAAAAAAGGATGAGTACCTCTGCTTTAGTCCATAAAAACTATTCTGCTTAAAGCATGAAAGAAACACAAAACCGAAAATCCTCAAGCTAACGCTGCACTTTTCGGTAGTTAACAGTATTATTCCCCAAATGCCCGGTTTATGTTGCGTGCAGCTTTTGAAGAATAATGACCAAGTTCATACTCATATAAAAAATGTTCGCGAATATTGGCGGAACTCATATCCTTACGAAATTCAAAACAACTAACAAAATGGAACACTTTTTATGAAATCTTTGTTGAAATGTAAATCTGGCAATGGATAATACGACTGTCAACGAGGCCATGCCGAAAACAGCAGCATAGCAAAAGTAAGGCGACAAAGGTTCACATGCACTGAAAATCCAGAAAATCTGCCATTTCATGTACAACTAACTGATATATTCTTGTCATATAAACTCAAACTCAGTGGTGCAATAGCCCATGAGGGCAAGGGCCTACAGTGTCCATCCCAGTACACATGACCATTGGGTGCTGAGGTGCATGAGCAGGTGTCCCGATCAGGTGGTTAGTCTGAAGCGAGACCCCCAGCGTTGGAAACTTCATTTATCGACTCACTGGATTCATGCCATATGTATATAAAAAGTAAAATAAATTATTTGCATTTAGAGTAATCCGAAGGTAATTATGAAAGATAATTACACCTAAATTTCACTTTCTCCTCATACATGACTTTAATATCCACCATGTGAATATGTCAATGTAACAGAATTGTTAATGCATTTCACATAATACAAGCAATCAAATTTCATATGAATAGTTTTATCTATGTTTACGCAAACACCTATTTTTACAAAAAGATACTTTTTCACACATGAAGCCCGAATTATTAAAGAATATAATGTATAATTAAATATAGTAATGCTTCACTTCCCTCAAGTATCTTCTTGACAAGAAAATTTCCATCACGAAAGAAAACAACACACTTTTCTACCTTCCAAAAAGAAAAATAATATATATCCTTTCGTCAGAAAGAAGAAAAAGAAGTAAATACTGGAATCTTCTAAGGATCTGTTCAATTTAAAATTATTTTTAAACTTGGAAAGGAAGGAAAGGGTATAGAAAAAATTCCAGAACAGAACATCAGAACTTTTCTGGAACGCTTCCTTTGAAGTATTTCTTTAAGAACCACCCCCAACCAAGAAAATTGTTTTCTACCAATACTCGCACGGAAACGGGTTTAGCGGGAAGCAATTTTCGCTGCAATTTTCATCTTCTATTTTTCCCAGAGTTTTTCATTTTACCTTTTTCGGTAACTCTGCCGGTTATGGAGTTAACAGTTCTGAATGGCAGAAGGAGTTCTTACAGAAAAATTTTGGATTACACGGATCCAATAACTAAGGATTTACTTGATTTTTTTCAAATTATAACGGAATAAAGTGCATTCGTTTTGTTTTGTTTTTACCCTTCTTTAAAATTTTTCAAAACAAAACTATGAATTTACATTAAAATTAAAATTTAAGCGTTACAACATAAATCATCCTCTTCTTTTATTGTTGTAAATATTTATAAAGTTATATAAATAATACGAATTAAATAAGAATATTGTTTTTTAAATACAGTAGAACCCTTATTTAACGAATTTCACGATTTAACGAATGTTTCTCTTTCCCCGATTAAAATGAAGGCTAAAACCTTTATTTAACGAATAATGAACCCCGAATTAACAAATTATTTCAACATGTTGAACTTTTTTTAGTTTCTATTAGAAAAAAATTGATTTCTTTTTCAATTAACATTTTTTTTTGTCCTGAACAGAATAAATATTTCTCTTGTAAGTAGCCAATTTCGACGGTAAGGGGTTCAGAGTGTTATTAGACATTATAGGTGCAGATGAATCAAGAGTAACTTATCTTGTGAGTTTTTAATAGGACAGGAAACTTGTTTTTCTTTCTTATCTCCTCCAACTCCACAACACAAAGTATATTTCAAGATTTTAATACATCTTATAGCGAGTTGCTTGTCTGTGCAACTGAAACTCAAAAAAATTGTCGATTTGTTGGACCCATTGAATAGAGATTCTGATGTAGAGTTTGGTACTGAAACTCTTATCAAAACAGTTACAGTTTCTGAATAGGCGTTGAATAGGCGTTTTCCTTTGGGCGTCCGGACTGTAAAACAGTCCTCAATCCCATGTCGTGAGAGTCTATGATGCTGGGCATGGCAAAAGTTGTGTTTTCCATTCTGCTGAGTGGCATGATGGTGATTGGTCGAACGATGGAATCCGGGAGGAGTGGCTATGGTGCTTCATCTGAGTGGAAAGTTTTTTGAGTTTTTTGGCTTGGCTGAGAGCTTAGAGGTTGCTCTGATTAGATGCTGGGTACAGTGAACATTGACTCCAATTGGCTGCTCTGGGGGCTGGGATTTAGAAAATGAGGAGGCGCAAGTCCAGTGGGGAGAACAAGAGAAAAATATTGACAAAAATAAAAGAAAGTAAAATTTTAGCTATTAAGGTGTGCAATAAAAATTATTGCTTGAATAAAAAGTATTACGAGGGGTTAGTTACAGTTTCTAAATCTTTACATTGTACAGAAACTGTGAAGACAAATATCATGCAGCAGGATGTAAATGCCACTGTATTTCCTCTTTTCTGCATAAATTCGAAAAAAGAACTCTTTCGAGCCAGGAATCCGAAAGACTTTCAAACATCTGTTAGTCAATATTTTAAAATTTCCGAGTTTTTAATACTATTAGCTGTTGAATAAAAAGTGTGTGATTTCTAACTATAGATATTTTTTGTGTAATTGTTTATAATGGAATTTCCAAAAGATAAGCCTAAAAAATTTGTATTTCGTTTCGACCTCGATATAGCAAATAACCCCAATTTAATGAACACGTTTGCTCCCGATGAATTCGTTAAGTCGAGGTCCAACTGTAAATCACATAAATAAACTTCTGAAATATTCCTAAATTTTATCTTCAACTTAAAACCATTTTATTCATGCATTTAGTTAATGTTTCTTTTTAAACTGAATTGTAATGAAACCATTAACAATCAGTACAATCGCTCCACTAATCCTAAATTTTCTAATTTTTTCAAATAATGTTTTGAAAGAATATTCAATCAATCGTATATCCCAGTGTGTAGTGCGTAATTTTAACACAAAAAATAAGATCGAAATTTACAGGCACCCGTTATACACCGGATATAAAAATGGTAGCTTTAAAAATAAAGAAAATATAAATATGAAAAAAGTAAAATTATATAAATATCTAAAAACTTTTTATTTAAAAAAAATACCTTGCACAATGAATTTTCATTATTCGACAATATGATAAATTTTTCATATTTATTTTCCATTATACTTTCAGGCACATCTATATAATTCTGTATTTTTTCCCCGAATTTATTTTACTTCATACATTATACTTATATTTCAAGAGCATTACAGATGTACATTTCTAATTTATTCCTCGGAAAAAAAGGCGTGTATTTTACGATGATTATACCCAAAACTTGGAAATAGCAGTTTGAAAATATTATACTGTACAACGGAACCTTAAAGCCTTTCTAATTCTAAGAAGTTGTGTCATTTTATACAACATTGGTTTTCTAATTGAAATTAAAAAGTTGCCAAAATGGCTTCCTTAGGCAATCTAGTGCTAAAGCAAACAAAAAGATAACAATGGACATCTTGGTTCTAATTCAGGTTAAATATTAGACATATATATATATATGAGAAAGTTTTAAATATTTTTCCCTGCTCATCAAATAATTCTCAAACTCAAACAGTAAGGTGACACTACAATTGAAGCTGTAGTGCAATGATATATTCAATAAATATAAATGCATACTATATTGAATAATTTCAAAATATGTTCTATTTTTTAAGAAAAAAAAGATTTTATGTTTTGAAAAATATTCTTACAAGTTTTTTGTTTTTGTTTTTTTTTCTTTTTGTAGAATTATCCTACTTATTTTCATACTTCAATAAAAAAAATAATTAGCGTAATGTAATCAAGAATTAATTTAATTCGCTCGTTTAATCGCGAAATAAGGTTTTTTATTTAACTTATCCCTCTTCGTCTATCCTGTCAAGTTCATTATATATAAAGAAAGATTTCCCTCTAATATTTATTAAAAGTCCATTACAATGCATTTTGGGGTCAGAGTTATCTGCCTCTCGATCCTTTCTATCATTATGGAAGTAGGATTCACTTAGATTATATAAAACCTCGTTTGTGTGCGTCGATTCTGAGAGGTTAATTAAGAACAGACAGTTGCTATGGTTACGCCACGGAATTAAAACTCTGTCAGGAAGGAAGCCATGGTGCCTCATCAAAGAGATTTTGTCATCTCAAGACAGCTAACGAACGCTTAAATATAAGCTGCAACCAAATAATTACTGTCATAGTTCACTAACAATGGAAGTCTGTCGGTTTAATCTCGGATACTTATATTTTTGCTGATGAGGTTGAGCTTGGTTGGTAAAATTAACCGAAATGAAAAATTGAATCTAAGTCCCTGTTTATTATTAAGCTTTATAGATGTCTGTCTTTCAATTTTATAGGTATAAACTTTAAAAATTATGTTCTGATGAATCATTTGAAAACCACTGTAAAGGTTTAATTTTTTGTCTCTTTTTTTTCTTTAATAAATGTAAGATTAGTTTTGAAATATGTAAATTAGAGTGATGAAACTGAATTTGGGCACTGAGAATCCGCGGTATATAGAAACATGTTTATTAATCAGGAGTTTTTTTTATTAATGAAATCAATTTAAAAATAAAAAAATAACTGTACTGAGTTTCGTATCTGATGAATTTTAATTTTCCATGAAAATTGTTTCATCATACATAGCGATAGAGAAATATAAAATTAAACTAATCTAAATAAACATGTGATCTATGAGATTTTTGTACTAATAAAACCATAATGTATTAATATATTTAATAAACATGACCTCGAAAACCTTTTGAAAAGCATAATTATAATATTCTATGTTTTGTTTAATGACATCTATAAGTAATTAATAAGAAAAAGATATTCAAAAAATAAAATTTAAGATAATATTCTAGAAAAGACTTTTTATTTGTAATACAATGTATGTTTTCATACATATTAATAATATTTTCTTCTATTTTAAGTCATTAAAATAAATAAAATTTTCCATTCAATATATTTCCGTGATAAGTAATAATCAAAACTCTTAAATACTTTCATCGAACTTCTTTAAATTGTATTTTTAATTACTATATTTCTGACTGTTATTTTTTAAAATATACATGTTGTATACAAAGAGACAATAAAATAGAATTTTTAATCTCCAAGGGACTCAGAGGTTTACAAGATACATCACCTAATGATAATTTTCTCTATCTATAGAACATCACATACTTGTATTTTTTTATGACCTAAGAATAAATATGTTCATGAAGGAGCGGTTTTTTATTGTGTAACTTGCTTGTAAACATCTACACGCGTTTATATCACACACATAAGATAAATTTAACCAAAATATTACATAAAAAAATCATAAGCCTCTAATAAATCACTTTTACCTATTTTAACTTTTTAAACAAATTCATGGAAGATATTTATTTACTTACCACTACCCTATTCGCAAATTTACAAATATGTTTTATTGCGTTTTATATAAGGACAGTTACAAAAAACTACCAATATTTTTATTTTATCATTTGTTTGATAACGACAAAAAATAGAAGTAACATAAATGGTTTTATGTGTGGTAAAAACTTATAAATATTGTTAATTATCTTAGCTTTAGTACGATGAAGCAAAAATACAAATGCAGTTATATACTTAGTGTACCATTGCAGTTAAATATATCTTAATTGGGATTTTTATTTTAATGTGTGGTGTTACAAAGGACGCAATAAAAGCAAAGAATTTAATACTGAAAATTCTCAGTTTATTTTTAATAGAATAAAAAATTTAATTTGAAAAATTTCATAAAAACTGCTGCATTAGGAAAATATTTATAATTGTGTACAAAAAAGAATTTTGAAATAAATATAAAACAAAATCAGTTCAATTTTTTATTTTACTGTTTTACATTCAAAATACTGTTTTAAATAAAAACTTACATTTTAGGTAACTAATGGCGTAACGGAAAATATTAGGCGCCCTCCCTACAAAGTCAGGTTTTGACCCTCAAACCTTACTTGGTATGAGTCAGGTTCTGTACCCTTAGAGCCCTGAGCCCCTCCACGTTGTGGGGGCTGCGGGGGGTGTACGTTACGCTACTGTATGTAACCAATCTATATCGTTAGAAGTAATTATTAGTCTTTAGTTTTGGGATAATATCTTCAACTTTCTGAATATCTGAAAACTTTTCTGGCAACGTGAAATACGTGCAACGTATTATCTAATTTCTCATCATTCTAATCGTATTGCAAAATTTTAAAAAATAAAGTTTTTGAATATGCTGTGTTAATAACTACTGCAAATTTTATTATTTTTGTTTACTATAAAAACTCCTTAACAAAGAAAATACACTTACAGAACAATTTTATTTACTTTTAACATTTATTTAACGACTTCTTCTTAATCTTATGAAAATAAATTGTTTTAGCAGAATAAATTATAACATATTACAAAAATGATTTAAGAATAATATTTTGCCCAATCAAAAACTAATTGGACAGGAAACGTCAACAAAAATTAGTAAATAAGAAAAAAAATATAGGCTTTTAATTTTGTACAAGCAACAGTACGAAAGATATTACTTACTGTTGCGAGAAAGCTGAAAAAATTATTAAAATTTAATTTTATTTCAATTTGCAAGTCGGAATCAATTTTCAGCCAATTCATTTATTTCAGCTTTTTCCTTCAAAAATAAGGCATTGTGAATCATACGAAACCATTTGACGGAGAAAAATTTATCAAGGTTATTGATTTATTTATTTAATTTAATGAATGATAAATAAACGTATATGTTTCCTTAGCGTATTAACTCTTTTACACATGTCCTTATTCCTATTTGTAACGCTCAAGGAAAATTTTCATTATTGTATGTTTGCACTTAAAGAATAAGAAATAAATTCAGCGCATTTTCAGATAAAAATTACTCTCTCAATATTGTTACATTATGGCTTCGTTATCGTATAGATATGACAGCGTATTTCATTACACTATCCATTTCTATTTGAATCGATTAATTTATTTACTGGGAAATACTAAGCATCATGTATGTTGTAATGTTGAATTCTTATACTTAATTTTATCCTGTTAAGGAAACATGTGGCATATTTTAGAATTATTTAAAATTTTTAAAGCCAAATTAATTTTAACTATACGCATGGTGAAGAACGTCACAGGCATCTTTACACTTGAAAAAGTATCCCGAGTTTGAATCTTGCTTGTTGATAGCAGCTGAAGACATATTTAATGATCCGCAGTATGGAGAATTAGTAATGCGAAAACCTCACACCATTCCATCAAAGATTTTTTTTGAATTCGTACCAACAAATAGAATTTTTGAAAATTTTTAAACCTCCCTTTACGTATAAGAGTTGATTTGATGCGGAAACATTTATATTTCTTGCTAAACAAGCCACAGTTTTCACAAATTAAATGTTCCATGGGAATTCTGTATAAACAAAGCTCAAAGAATGTAAATAATTCTTGATTGTATTATTATAAGTATATTAAGCAGTATTTTTTCTCTTACAGAACCTGTCATAGTGATGGGACCCAGTAATACAACAGCAATGATGGGCGACATCGTTGTATTTACATGCGACACTACTGGAGATCCCCAACCACAAGTCACATGGCAGAGAAATGGCCGGAATATTCACATTAATGGACATTCCAGCTACAAGATACTGGACAGTGGATCCCTCCAGTTGGACAGTGTGGGCCCAGCGGACTATGGTCTGTACCACTGCTTAGCAAAAAACGAGAAAGGAGTTGTTAGTTCTGAGACAGCTCATTTGCAAGTGGAAGGTGAGCAATTGCAAAATAATTCAAAACTCACAGTTTTTAGATACGTTTGTGTATTCTTCTTTTACTCGTTTTTTACCTCTCTTTCCCAACTCATAATCGCGGACATATTTAAATATACTTATTTACGAGTTAGAAACATTTTTAAGGTATCTGACTACGTTCAGAATCGTGATTTTGCAAAAGCTTATTAATGTATAATATTTGATATTTAGTGTCACTCATGTTACAAAATGTATATAAAATTGTTTTAGGAATATTATTACAATAAAAAATTATTTAAGTACAATATTTTGACAAAAAATTAACACAAAATGACCAATTTTCAAGATATTCTCCTTTTATTAAAAATGCTTCTATTATAATAATATTCTTCCTGTGTATAGATCAGACCTCTGTACAGAGGCTCAACTAGAATTTTTTAAATATATGACTTAGAAGTGAGTTTATCCATGTTTTACGACAACAGAGGGGAGAAATTTTAAGAAAAAAACGCCAATATTTATTTCAATTGGTTGTAACTCTGAAAATAATATGATTTTTTCAAAAGTCCTTGTACAGACTATCTGGAGAAGTCTTTACTTTATATAAGCAAAATATTATTATTTTAGAAACATTTTTCATTAAAATGAGAACATTTTGAAAAAAGGTCATTCTTTTTGCCAAAATATTGTATTTAAATAGTTTCTTTTGTCAAAATGCCCTTATGTATATGTATATATATATATATATATATATATATATATATATATATATATATATATAACAATTTTATACATGTATTCAAATCTCAGTGACACTATATATCATGAAAATTATCAATTTATGCGCTTTTTTAAAATCACAGTTCCGAACGTAGTCAGATAACTTAACCCAACAATCAGTAAAAAATAGTAAGAGATCATTATAACAGCCATTATTACATGTTCATTTTAATCCAAAATCAGTCAAGAAAATAAATATATGTATAGAAAAATTAATTTATGAACATGAAATAGAAGGAGAAAAAAAACTACATTTAAAAAAATACCCTTATTTATTCAGTTTAAACTTCGAAACTACAACTTCGTTGCATGTAATCTATTTGCGATAAATACGCGTGAAGTTCATTTTGTATCATTTTCCTGAGTTTTTACATTGTCGAAAGAGTGAATAAAAAATAAATAAATAATCAGTAAGAAAATATAGTGGTTCTCGAATTTAAAGACAAAGTTACTTTAAGGAAATATTATCACTGTAAAACAAGATAGCGTGCTATTTGAAGCATTCTTGAAACTCTTAGCAAAATTGCACCAAAGGAAAATCAATCTCACATAAAGCAACCGCACTGAATTTTCTGATTTCGTTGAATAATGCAGAGGACTTACTGAATCGCCAAATAAAGTTGAGATACCTTCAGAGAAAGTTTTCCTTAAATTTAAATAATTCCATTCACATTACGAAAGCATTGTGTATAATCTTATCACTAACTCCAATCGAATAGCTCCTCCAGGCGAAAGAAGTCAAGAACTTGTGGCTCATAGAAAATTCATGCTTTTCCGTATACGTCCAAGTAATAGCTTCCATAAAAGTGGAAAAAATTTGCAATATATCATTATAATCCCTAAAAAGTTGGAATTTCTCAAGAAGATGTTGAAAGTCTTTGAAACGTGGTAGAATACATAAAAACAAAATATTAAATATTAATCTAGTTAAATACATAATGCAACTCTAAACTCTGGATGCTTGATTTAAAGAAAAAACATTTTTTATAAAAAAATTTAAAAGCTCTCTCTCTTCTATATATATAAAAGAGCTTTTGAAAGAGATATTATAGTTCTAGTTCGTTTTTTCATTATTATTCCTGATATTTTTAATATTGATTTTTTTAAAGCGTAGAAAATTCAAAAAGCAGTATGATTGCAACAATAAGATACTGCTGCAGATCTCAAATTCTTATTATATATCTTTTCTATAACTATTTTTTGTGTTACAATAATTCATGTCGCTATATTGTAATGTTCATGTTGGTATATATATATATATATAGAGAGAGAGAGAGAGTGTGTGTGAGTGAGTGTGTGTGTGAGAGAGAGAGAGAAAACGACTAAAAAATTTGTCAGCGAATTTTTTTAAAAAATATTTAATTTCAAATTAAATGTAATGAACAATTTCTCACTGTAATACTTCTCAACAATAATAAAACGGCAACAAAGGAGAAACTCCCAGCTCCAGCTGCTTCTCCTGTGAGATTGAATAATCTCCCACCTTGAAAGATATTCTGCAGTTATTGTAAAGAATAAATTATTTGAATTTTCTAAAGAGAATTTCAATCCCACGAAATAGATTTAGGGAAGGCTCTGTGTTAGTAAGAATCACTATCAAGAATTCGTTTCCTTAGTATACATTAAATTCTGGTGAGTATATATATATAATGAGTATTTGATTAACGTATAAATACAATTACTGTGTGTAATTAAAAATTTCAAAATGGAAATTGATTTAGAGAAATTTCATGAATTTAGATACATAATTATGATATTTTAATCTAACTTTAAAACTTAAGCCACCGTGAATTCCAGATAAATGTTTTAAGATGGTGAGAATGTAATTATTTATTTTAAATGTTATTACTTACGAAATTTTTACATAACTTAAAAATGAAAATGATTTAAAATGATGAAAATGATTTAAATGATTATTCATTGAAGTTTCGAATGGAAATTATATTTCTTAATAAAATGTATTTTAAAATTTTGAACGATATTTATGAATTTCAAAAATATGTGGAGATAGAAGACTTTTTAATTAGCAATTATTGTTTTTAAATCATGCAATTGATGCTCACTAAAAAAGTTTTTTTTTCAATTAATGTTTTAACTAGATTTCGAATTAATGTTTTAATTAATGTTTTAATTGTATTACGCCAAATTAGGAATATTTCAAAATGAATATCAGACAAAAATTTTAAAAATTTAAGAAATAACGTATTTTTGTAGTTTTATTTGTTGTATTTACAATTTTAAGAAATACGACAATATTACGTTAAGTTATAAAATTAAGTTATATATTGCGTGCATTTACTAATCATAATTTTTCTAGGACTGTTTAAAATTTTGAAAGCAAATGTTTCAGTGCATCATGCAACGATAATGAAATCAAAGAAAAAATCATGAAAGAAGCTATATTCAAAAACAATTATAAACGAAATCATTCTCCATTTCATAAATGTTATCAAATAACGTATAAATACGTCCAAGATTTCATTCTGAATGTATCTTCATCTATTTTAACAGCAACAGATTAATTTTTTTTTTAAATTTTAATCAAACAATGTCAAACCAATAAAACATACCTTGACATTTAGAATACTGTTGGTAAATTGTTCTTTTTTTTATTTCATTTGTTTAAATAAAAGTGAAAAAAAAGAAATGGAGTTTAATGATATTTTTGGCCATTTTTCTTATATATATATGGGGATTTTCTAATAATAAATAAATGATTTCTACAAACATCAAAATGGCTATAAGTCAATTAATGAAATACTACCGAAACGTATTAGGAAACTTAATGTAGGAATTCTTTTAAATTCTAATTCAATTTCTTTATCGTTTATTTAAATTCCTTCACCGATCTTCTATTTTGAAGTTAATTAATATTGATTTTTTGTTCATAGATGAGTATAATAAACATCGAATGTTTGAATAATATAAAATATGAAAATTTCATGTCTATGTATTTTTATACATATATTTTTTTCAAACGTTTATGAATCTAAGCATAACAAGTCAGAATATTAATAAATAGTATCCACAATAGTATAATAGCAAACTATTGGCCTTAAGAACCAAAAATAAAGATTTAAACATGTTTTTTAGCCAGCCAACCTTCTCCGGTAATTTGCGTATACTACTGTGTCATAGGGGAAAAAAGAAATACTATAAATGTGTAATTATTACAAAATATAATACACTGATTTTAATTCAATAATATAACCGGAAAATTTAATAACCTACTTTTTAGTGTAGAGTTGAAAATCTTTACACTATAAATGAAACAAGATAATGAAACTTACCACGTGAACACAACATATAGTTAATATCTCCCGCCAATACAATAGGAAGTAAGAGTAGCAACACATAAAATTTAAAAGTAGTAAACTAAGATAAAATAAAATTAAGTCTAAATATACACTTAAAAACCATAAATATTATGAAAACTTATTGAAATTAAAAGGATCTCCAAACATATGTAGTGATTATAATATAAAATAAAACATATATTTAAATTTATCAAACATGTAGCGCCCTCTTGTGGGGTAAAAGAGTAATTGTATAGTTATTTTCATGGAAAAAAGTTTATGCAAATACTATTACATATATATTGTCATTTAACTTAAAACCATTAGAAATATAATTGTAAAGAAAATTAATAGAGTATCCATGTTCAATGCAATGACTAATAAAATTATTAAAATTTAAAATGATATTATATTTATCGCTAACTTATACACTCATGAACAAAATACTTAGCGCCCCAAGAAGTAGTCGTCAAAATGAAACGAAATTTTACATACGTAATGACTATTTTGATATAAGTTAATGATCAGAAAATCAAAGAAAAAGGTTCGTTTATTCCAGAGAAAAAGGCAAAAGAACGGATGATTTAATATCCTGTTGAGCCCTCTCTAGCGCGAGTGCACGATGCGATACGATCGGGAATTGCGGCATACAAGCTCTGTAAGATGACTTCGGAATATTCGTTACATATTTTCTGTAACCTTGCCTCTAGTTCGTTCAAACTCGTGGAATGCCCAACTCACCGTCCCAAATGATCCCAGATATGCTCGATTGGAGACAAATCTGGGGATCGGCCAGGCCAAGGAAGGGTAGTAACAGTGCGCAGACAGTCTTGTGACACCCTTGCCATGAGAGACCGAGCATTGTTTGGCTCCTGGGACTTGAGTCGCAACACATGAGGTTGCAGGATGTCATGGACATACCACTGGGCAGGCATGGTACCACGGATCAATACTAAGGGTGACCATGTATTGTAAGCAATTACACCCCATACCACCACACCAGCTGAATGTGCACAATGCTCTTATGCCACGTGCACAACGCTCTTATGTTTTGAAGTCTTTTACTTAAGGTTTTAACACGAAGTATCAAAAAATGTCAGCAACTCTTGCCACATTCAACTCAAGACTTTATTTTACAAACTCTCAATATTCCATCTCCTTATCTATCGCCATCGGAAGTTCCAGAACTTTCCATAATTAAAATTACAGTTAATGTTTATAAATAAAAGCACGCTCGCGCGCGAGCATTAATAAAGAGCATTAATAAAAGCATTAATATAAAGCACGAGAGAAATAAAGAATTACCATTTGTTACATTCTCCCCCTCTGGTTTCGACGGCGTCCCGACGAGGAACCAGGAGTCTGTGGGACTTTTGGTGGACGGCCACGTTTACGAAGAGGAATAAGGGGTTTTACTTTGTCCTTATTACAATGAGTTAAAGCAGAGGTGTGGTAAACACCAAGAGGTACCCCCGGATTATCAAGACTAGCAATCTCGTAAGATGATGGTGACCTTTGTGTTAAAATCACGTAGGGACCGTCTCTGCGTGGCATTAGTTTTGCACTTCTTCCTTGCGCAGCGTTGCTCAGCGGATGTGATGCTACAAAGGCATGTTCTCCAGGTTGATATGTTGGAGCAGCTTTTCTCTTTTTATCAGCGTAAACCTTCCTACTATCCGGTTGCTCTTCAACCACCTCTCTAATCTGAGTGGAAAACTTAGCGAATTTCTTGAGATAGGGAGTTATCTCTGGCACAAAATTATCGTTCTGCATGATGACTCGGATATCATTAACAACTTCACTTAGAGTGCGTAACTCTCTACCCAAATTCAAAAAAACTGCCGTCTGTCCTGTCGTTTTTGCATTTGGCTGTGTTGAGAGCAAAGCGGATGAAGGGTAGCTTCTCTGACCAACAGTAATGCTTGTCTTGTACGAGAATTGCCAGCCGTGGTTTCAGATCCCTATTCTTTCGTTCAACTGGGTTAGCTTGTGGATGGTATACAGGGACCGTGACTTCATTCAACTTCCGGTAGTCGATACACAGGCGAAACTGGTTGTTTGGCTTTGGAATCAGTACAACAGGGGCTCCGTAAGGAGATTCACATTCTTCAATTATATCTTTTTCGAAGTCCTCAATTTCCTTTCTCAATATTTCCTTCTTTACAGGAGACATTCTGTATGGGGGAACAGAGATAGGAGGACTATTTCCCGTGTTAATGTGGTATTCCAACATATGTGTTGCTTCTCCCCCTGGTTCGAAGATATTTTGAAGGATTCCAATAGGAGGTTAAGTTTCTCCTTCTGGGCAGAGGTCAAAGTTTCACCTTCCCCATCCTTTAATTGGCAGGTGTTGCTGGACATCTTCTCAACTATGGACGGGGTGTCCAATTCTTCACCAACTGGATACTTGTGGGTAGGATTGTCCCAGAAGTACCAACAAGTATTCTTCACATCTAGAACAAAACCAGCAGAACTAAGGAAATCTGTTCCTAGAAGTGTTCTATTTCCCTTTGCCTTTGGGAGAATTATGAATTTGATCAAGACTGACCTCCCCTCAATTTCTACCATTACTTGGGTTGTGAGGGCCTCACCTGTGGTCTGTTGACCATCTGCCAAGCTCATTGCTAATGTGGTTTCCTGGAAAAGGAGACCCTTATCCTTAAATATCTGGAACATCCTTTCCCCAGCAATTGAATGTGAAGATCCTGTGTCTGCACATACACGTCCCTTTATTCCACAGAAAGTTATGTCGATTAGGGTCAATCGAGGGCTTCTGGTCTGAGCTGTGTAAGCATTGGTGTGATTGGTTGCTACGTCTGTTCTTTGTGAGGCGTTGAGGTTGCAGGTGGGGCACCTAGATTTTATCACTCCTTGCTTCCCACAGCCATAGCATCTGAGAGGGGATCTCTTATTTGGTACCTGATGGGAATATTCTCTTTTGGGAGGACGTTCAGGTTTCCTGAATGTTACCTGACTTCCATCATTTACGATTTCACTTGCCTTCACGTATATCCTAGGTCCACTGGGTAGGGAACGTCGGATGTTGTCAAAAGCTTCCAGCTTATCTGCTAACATTTCTGGGGAGATGAGTTCTGCCCAGATATCCAGGTAATGTTCCTTACACTCTGGAGAGCATCTCTTTTTCATTTGATCGGCAATCATCAAATTTTTCAATCCGTCAAATGAATCAATTTTAAGCTCATTGAGCCAACCTTCAAAATATGCTCGGATTTCAAAATAATAATCTTTTCACGTCCCATTTGGGATTTTTCTGTGACGTGAAAACAGCTCCCGGAATTTTTCTGCGGTTAATTTGAACCGTTGCAGAAGCATTCCTCGAATGTGGAAGTAATCCTTGCATTTCTCCTCAGGCTCACGGGCAATGAGGGAGGTTACATCACTAGATAGGGCACCAATGAGATAAGGTACCCACAGATCTTCACCAAAATCTAATAGCTTCATTTGCCGTTCGAATAAGGTGAGGAACAGGTCCATGTTATCAACTTCAGGATTGAATGTTGGTAGCAACTTTTTTAATTCAATTTTTGTTTGGGGTAGGGTTTGTGGACCTACGACTCTTTGAGTCTCATTTTTCAGTCGTATTTTCTGCAATCAAATTTAAGCAGTGTTTCCTCTTTTTGTTTGTTTTCCTCGTTTATCCTATTTGATACGATTCCCTCAAAGATACATTTCACAAATTCAGGGTCTTCCTTATAAGCACCATTTGTTATAATTTTTGTCCTTAATTTAATTATTTTTAGCTCTTCCCCATTCGACTCACATTCACCTAACTCAATAGCAAGCTTAATGAGATCAGCCTTTTTCTCTTTTCCCAGAAATGACATGACTGAGAAATTTAAGAGTTGCAAATAAATAAAATAAATAACTAAGGTCCAGACCTTATTGTCCACCAAAGCTCTTACAGATATGGGAATAAATACACTTTAAAATATGGCTACCTTTAAAATTTTATAAATTATTATGCACTTCAAAAAACAATTAAAATGGGTAAATAAATTAATAACATATTCAAAATACCAACAAGGAACATTAATTCAAATAATAAAATACTATAAAGGAAATTCAGGAATCATCAGTTGTAATGATACAAAAATTCAATGCAATGAAAATACTAAACAAAACTAAAATAATCAGGCATGTAATGCTACCTAAATTCAATAGGAAATCAGTAAAATATCAAACAAAATAGTAATTATTAATGTGCAATTCTTAAAATATTAATAAGGAAACGTTATCTCACAAGAAATAAATTAATATACAGCAAAATTAAGAATTATCACATTGCATAAGAATACCAAAAAAATCAATGGAATAAAATAATAAAATTATCCCTAGCACTAACACACTTTAGCAGGATCTTCAGACAATTGAAGTCAGGATAATTCACTTTGTCTCTCGATTTCCAGGGATTTTCTCTTGCTTTAGAAGGATTGCGGCGCAATACCAGTAATTTTTTCTTTCCTGGACAGTAAGGTTTACAGAGCCGGTTAAATTTTCATTTTTCTGCGGCGTTTCGTCACAGCGTCTACGGGATCGTAGTTCTTTGGCCACGGGTGTGGGCGCCAGTTTTAACACGAAATATCAAAAACTGTCAGCAACTCTTGCTACATTCAACTCAAGACTTTATTTTACAAACTCTCAACATTCCATCTCCTTATCTATCGGCATCGAAAGTTCCAGAACTTTCCATAATTAAAATTACAGTTAATTTTTATAAATAAAAACACGCGCATGTGCGAGCATTAATAAAGAGCATTAATAAAAGCATTGATATAAAGCACGAGAGAAATAAAGAATTACCATTTGTTACAAGGTATTATTCCAAGCTTAAAAAAATTGTGTACTTCTAGAACTACAATCCTTTAAAATTCATAAGGAGGGATATTTCTTTTAAAGTAATATTTCGATATATGTAGATGTCAATTTTTTTTTCTGTTCTCATTCTTTTTATTTTTAAAGCTTTCACTTTCATACCCTGCCTAAAACGAGCCCCCATCAATTTCAATCTTATTTTTTGTGCTGATATTGAGCGTAATAAGCGAGATTTTATGGTATATGAAAACTTCGCCTTACAAAATAAGTAATCGTATTCGTAAAGATGGTACCCAGTTTCGTATTCCAATTAAAGTCACATGATATCAATATGAGTGATAAGCAAGGCAACATTAGCGACTTCCCTCTTACTGACGTAAATAGTTCAAAATAAATGTCATCTCAGGTAGGATGACACCCAATTAGTGGCCAATGGCTTAAAATCCTTTTTAAGATTCTCAACTTTATCCCGTCATTCGATGCACCAGAGCACTCGACCATCTTGGCAGTCGTTAGCTTCCTATCAAATAATTTTTCAACTGAAAACTCAATTAAAAAAGAAATCTCTCAACCTATCAAAGTTTGATCTTGGCCTTATTGCTTGTAGAGTAGAAATTCCATCTCAAAATATTTCTTTCATTGCTCTCAGATGCGTCTTGATTAATTAATCGAAACTTCCGATCAAATATTAACTTCTGTAAATATCTATGAAATGAAATGGAATTTCATAATAATTAAAAGTACAATTTAATTTTTTTTTCTAAAAACATCTCTTAAATTTTAATTATTAATTTCTAATCAGCGCTCTATTTTTAAATATCTGCGCAATTATATAGTTATTTTCAAGTTATTTAGATGATTCTCATCCCAAAGATAAAAAGCAAGTGAGGGTTACGAGCTCCAATAAAATACTGTACATCAGAGTTTCTCAAACTGTAGGGCTCACTCCCCAGGGGGCGTGATAATCCCTCCAAGGGGAGCGAGCATATTGAGAAGTCAAAAGCATATTATTTAAAATAATTATAAATTTACTGAAATGAATCAAACCAAAATTCATTCTGAGATAATAAAAAATACACATTTACAATGATATAATATACTTATAAATATATCAGTACTGCACAATATATTTGATCATTAATTCATCAAAACTAAGTTATGAACAAGTTTCTTCTCATTACTAGTGACTCCATGGGCTTGCCATACAAAATTATATGCAAAATGTAAAACTTATCTTGATAATTTGTACAGTTTATAATTAAAGTCGCATTGTAGCTTTCGCTTCAAAGTGCATTATTATTGAATTCAATACATTATTATTGTATGGAATGGTGGCGTGAAAATTATGACTGAAAATTGGGTCACAAACATTAAAAGTTTTAAAAGCATCGCTCTAAATCAATCTTTAATCTTGTGTTTTATCCTTACGTAAGGATACAGAGTAAATAACAAATTCGCCATCCCAGACGTAACAAGGACTTTCGTGAGAAAAACATGGCTTAAAAATAACTCTATCCATTTTCTTTATATATATATATATATATATATTCAAGGAAACATACGAGAAGTTTCAAAAGTATAACTACACTTTCAAATTTTAATTACAGATAAAGTAACAAAGATGTTCACGTTTTTTTTTCTGGTTCCATAAAGAAAACATCAATGTTTATTATACGGTTTTTTTATTGCGCGATTTTAATGAGCGCAACATTAATAACACGCAACATATCGAGTCTCTTACAGGAATGGCATCTCAGATTCTGCTAGGATTAACAGATTTTGTTTTCACATACTCTTTTTATTGTCATATATCTTTCATGCCTATTATAAATTATGGATTCTGAAGGTGAACTTTGTTTATAGGTAATCCTAAATTTACGCTCATTGCCCCATTTATTTTGCATTTCATTAAATACAAACTTTAATCTTTTCTTTATGGTACATAAAAAATCATGATCGAAAACCTTTGTTTTGTTTATTTTTAATTCAGGTTTGAAAGTGAAGTCATACTTTTCGGGTACCCTATAGCTTCTGAAGGTGAACTTTGTTTATAGGTAGTCCAAAATTTATGACGTAGATGTGTTGCAGATTCAAATTCGTTAAACTGTGCTACAACTAGCGCTTGTTCTTGGGGTGAAGCCATTTCGAAACGAGAATGTTGCAAAACGGGGACATTGCACCATTTAGTTTGTACTTAATTCAACAGGAACTTTCTTTTCTTTGTGGAACATAAAAAAATCATAAACAAAAATATTTGTTTGTTTATTTTTTAATTAATATTTGACAGTGTAGGCATACTTTTCGGACATCCTATATTTTGTGAATGGGTGATACTTAAGAATGATAATGTAATAACTAATAAAATGGTTGAGCGAAAACAAAAATATTTTTCACGATTATACAGGGGCTGATGTACGCTAAATCAGTCGAAGCTCAAAGTAGGGATGGCGATCTTAGATCGATTAATCGTAAAATCGATTAATCGGACCAAAAAATTGATATATAGCCCTGAATCGATATTCCATCGTAATACCGATAAAATCGACATTCGATTTTTTTCTGTTTTGAAAAAAAACCATATAATTGGTAAAAAAGAAGGATTTAAGGCATATTTGGAAAAAAAAGAATTCGAACACTATTTATCACATGCAGTTGTGCACCTGAAGTATGATCCTGTACTTTAATGTGACAAGAACAAAAAACTATATTTATTATTACGTTCATTCAATAGCCACGATGTATATGAGTATCGTGGGATCATCTGTTCCTTGTGAGTGCCTTTTTTCGATTGCCGGCAACATCGCAAGTGATGAGCGGAACCGCTTGAATACCAGCAGACTTGACAGACTGTTATTTTTAAAAAGCTGAGATATTAAGCATTGGGAACAATAAGCTATATTATCTATTTTCTAACATTTTTAATGTAACAAATACATCTAGAAAATAAATGTCTTCTTTTATGCCTGATACTTTGATATCGTAATAAAAATAATTGCAGCTGTTGAATTCCGTTAACTAAAAGATTCCCTGATTTTTTCTAATAAAAGATCATTTATTATGGTATATTTCTTGTTTTTCATAAAATGGATTTATATTTACATTGGAAATTCAGATTTGAAAAATAAAATCGATTTTTTAGAAATCGATCTTTTTGACCTCGATTTTTCTGTGAATCGACTCATAAGGTTACGATTCAAATCGATTTAAAAATCAAACTTTTTCGGAAAGAATCGCCATCCCTAGCTCAAAATCCTCCGTTGGTGTAGAAGGTAGCTTTCTTTACTCTGTGTGAATCCGGCCCTCTTATTACTTGACCAGTATTCAAAACTACATGGTACTTTGTCAATAGCTTTCGTGTAGCTTAAAAGTGCGACAATAATAAATAGTTGGAAATTTCTGTATTGTAACGAACTCTAGACCCCTTCTAAAACTCTAGGTGGCAACGCGGACTGATCGAAAGCACTGCGCATGCGCGAATGCCAAGCCAGAGGCAGTCGGCTTTTACCTGTCTACGAGAGCAGACGCGAAACTGTGAGCTTCGCCCGTGAGCGCAGTGTGGATATCTGGAAACGGTGATTTCCTCTCGACGAGAGAGGCAACGATTTTGTGTTTTCCATCCGCGAGCGTATAGAAATTTAGGAAGTGAGTGATTTGCACTCGACAAGAAAGACTGTATTTAGCTCCATCAGCGAGTGTAAGAAATGACCTAACTGTAAATGTCAATAGGATCGCAAATGATTTCTACTTAAGTGTAAATATTGTACAAAATTGTGTATGTCTGTTAACTGTCCTGTGTGTTTGGGAAATAAATCTACAAAAGACCAAATAAATGTCATCACTTTAGATGCTTGGGACGTTACAGTATCAACGAAGAAAGTCTGATTCGATTTTTAAAAAATCGTCAGCCTTAATCAAACTATTTGGTGCCTGTAATGACGAAGAATAATATATATATATATATATATATATATATATATATATATATATAAAAGAAATATGTATTATATATCAAAAACAAGAAATAATAGATACAGAACATAACAAGAAATAGCGTAATAAAAATATAAAAGCTGAACATGAAGAACAATTATAGAGAAAAAAAAAGAAGAACCTAGCGAGTCAGAAAGCAATTTCGGACTTAGGACCGAATAAGTGGGGTTAAACTAGTTTGAAGGCGCCAACCTTCCCCCTTTGCAACTCGGTAGAAAAACCAAATAAAATAAAATAAACAAAAGTTCAGAGTATGGATAACTCAGAGAGCATGATAAAACCACTCACTACTATTATGTAACAAACTCTCCAAACTCTTAATGCAGAAAAATCACAAAATAATTACGTAAGAAAAGTAGAAAAATGCTAAAACAATTACATAAGAAAAGTATCTTTCAAAAAATAATTTAACAAAATTTCTTTACTCACAAAGCTTTTACGAAGAGAATCAAGCGTCTTGCCATTAATATATATCACTATATATATATATATATATATATATATATATATCACTATACACATAATCTTTAAATATTAAACAGATGCTATTTAAAAATCCTTCCTCCTTTTAAAATCTCTTTAAAAACAATTTTTTACAAAGAAATATTAAACATAAATAACCATTGTAGAAATATTAATGCAAGTAAGCTGAAAAAAATACATAAAAAATATTTGAAATTTTTTGAGAACAATCTGTAAAAAATCCATCATAAATATTTCAAAACGTTTAAATCTTTCCATTTATTATTTTTACTGATGAATAAATGCGCAGGGTTATAACTGAAGAAAACAAAAGCAAATTGCAAAATAAGTAGGATGAAAAACGTATAAAAAATATACTAGAGAAATTTACTAATTAAAGTGAGTATACAGCGTAATAAAATTAACTAAAAATCTTACATATGAAATATAATTATATTAATCCTGATAAAAATTCATTCTGGTATCACGCTTTGATACTTAATAAATTAACAAAAAATAAAAAAACAATACAGCATTATTCTAAAAAAAGCTGTATAAATAAAACTAGTGCATAGCATTAGTTTATCGCACGAAAGCTTTATTTAGCCTTAAAAAAATTTAATACATTATAAAATATTTTCTGCCAAAATTTTTAATAAAAATATTATCTTCTAACTTGAATGCTTGATTATTTGAAAAATTTTTTCCTATTAACACCAATTTCTGAAACAAAAAAAAACATTATCATTACACTCACATATACCTATGTAAGATTTTATATGTATGAACTAATTATCTGCATAGCTAATACATTTGGTGTATTTTAATTTGTTAGTCAAATAAATATTTTTTGAATAATCATAATTGCTTTAATGATCAAATTAGCCATTCGTATGTTTTTAAGTATAAATTCATCCAAAATATATCTGAAACTTTTGCAGAAAGATGGTGTTATTATATATTTAAATTATATATCATTACGTATCCTGAAATTTAAATTATGCTAATACAAGCTTATAAAGATTTCGTTTAATTTTGAATTATCAAGTTTAATAATAAAAGAAATAATAATTAAATGTTGAATAGGCTTTATACTCAAGTTAATTAAATCATTGTTTATACGAGACACGGAAAATATTTAATTACAATACTGTTTAAAAAAAAGCAAACACTGCATTTCTTGTAACGCTTGAAATATTCTTTTATGAAACTTAGAAGTTTGATGATAAAGCTAAGAAACTTATGTTGTACAAAATTAAGATATCCCCCTGTCGAGTCATTTTTTACTTTAAAGTTACCAAGAATTTTTTTACAACAAACCATTTTCTTTTAATATCAAAACCTACATTGTCCCTGCTTTGCCTTGTACGTTGGAGCCACATGAACCAGCCGTCCAGCTTTATCTAACTCCATTGTTTTATTACTTCACAATACGGCACTCATTTTTATACCGTTAAGCCAATGTAAGACGAAGAAAGAAGAAGGGAAAAATCTTTTTCAGAGGTAAAGAACTTTGCAGTACGGCAAGAAAAGAAGGGGAAAAATGATGTTTTCCCCTTTCTTGCCATACACCATTTTTTTCATCTATTGTCTTAAGCTACAACGATGGAAAAAAGAGAAACAGTTAACTCTTGTATATGAGTGTCAAAACGAAGGCGAGGAAAGAAAAGATTTATATTGGCGAAAGAAGTGAAAAAAGAGAAAATGAGGGAAAAAAGAAAGAACTAAAAGACGCTACCGATCAATTCGTGCGACGAAGGGATTGGCGAACAAAGAAATTGTATGTGGGGTGTGGAGGGTCGAGACACATGATTCCCACGGGGTCGTCGATATCCATATCCAAAGAACTTCATTGATCTATTCGTGTTCGCCATTCAACGCTTCCTGAAGGGGTTAAATAATTATTAAATGGTTTCACTGAAATCGACTTTCGCCCCCTTAACTGGCGAAACATAATCTCTAAGGCACCAAAAGATAATTATGGTGTGGTTTCCAATTTTACTGAATAATACTGTACTCTAATCAGTAGCGCACACAGGAATTTTTCAAGGGGGGTCAGGGTCGAAGGTTCACCATTCTTGTATCATGCTTCTTTTGATTTTGTCGATTTTCGGGAACAAAACACAGTAAAAAGCTAATTTTTGAATAAATAGTTAGCATTAATTAACAAAATTAATCATTAATAACAAATCATTAATTAAATTTTACGTACTATATACTTAGAATTATTATCAATCGGAAAAAAATCAAGGGCTTGGGGGAATTTAATTTTGGGAAATTTAATTAATTAGAGCCAGTTCATTAATTAAAGATATTCAACAGTTAAAAATTAATTATACACACTGTTCACTCAAAATAAATAGTCAAATCGTTTTCTAAGGTCTTCATTAATATTAAAAAAAAATAAGACACTTTTTGACAGTAACTATTTTTTCGGAACAAAAATGATAACTTTCGCAATGAGCTGAAAACGCTGTTAGCTGAATATGCGATTTCTGTTATAAAATTATTCACCTTTCCCGTAAAAAAAAACTCATCATAGAACCCGTGCTGCCATATATCTTGGAAGAGGGGATTTAAAAGAATATCCCTGCAAAGCATCGTCAGAGTATTCGTAAAAATGGCTATTCTATGTAATTTTTAATTGAGTGGTATTTATAAGTACCGTCGGTAGATAAAGGGTTAAAGATTTGATGTTAATCAAGAATGCCTTTAAAGAGACGTAAAAGCTATTGTGAACAGCTCAATGAATTTAAACATGGTCGTGTAATAGACATACGGAAAGATGGATTTTCATACCGTGAACTTGCAAAAGGTTTTCGAAGGAATTTACCCACTGTACATAGTTGCTGGCTACAGTGATCAAGAGAAAATGCTGCCTCAAAAAGACTGGTTTCCGGAGGCTACGTGGTACTACTAAGAGGGAAGACAACCATGTTCGGCGTATGGCTGTAGCGCATCGTACTGCGTTTGCAGCTGAAATTCTAGACAGCGAACTGCTACAATTCGGTTAATTTTAGGACTGCTCTGCGCCAGAGGCCCATTAGTATGCATTCCATTGATTCCAAATCTCTGTCATTTGCGACTTCAGTTACATCAGACTAGAATTCATTGGGGAACGGATTGGAGATATATTGTGTTTTCCGACCAAAGCTGGTCTACCTTAGGGTTAGTGATGGTCGAATGTTGATTAAAAATAGGCAATACGAGCACCTGCAACCAACCTTCCTTTGGCCAAGGCACACTGGACCTACTCCTGGAGTTATGGTCTAGGAAGCAATTTTCTATGACCGTGAAAGTACTCTTGCGGTTATCTCACGTACCCTGAGTGTAAAATTGCACGTCTATCTGATGATTTAAATTGCTATGCTGCTATTAATAAACAGCATTCACGGGGGTATTTTAACAAGATAACGCGCCCCCTCATACCATTGTTATAACCCAACATGCTCTATAGGGTGTCGACTTGTTGACAAGGGGGTGCATTATCATCAGATACTACCCTGATCAAGATCGTAAGAAAGAAATTTAATAAAAATCCAGTCTCATCTATAACTGTTTTATCCATCCCTGTTTCAACTGATCAAGAGCAACAGACATGGAATTCCATTCCATAATTTGACTCCTGTACGACAAAATGCATGTATATTTGCTATTCAAAATTTTATCGTTAACACAAATTATATTAATGTACCGTCCTTTCACATCTGAAACGGCTCTTCACGCGTATACATTAGCCTGTGTTCATGAAACTTTAATAAATTAAATACTTTACTTAGTCAAATGTATTGCCAAATTTTCATTTCTCTACAGTATATTTTCTTGGTGTTAGGATATTTTTCCATCAATGTGTGTGTATATATATATATATATATATATATATATATATATATATATATATATATATATATATATATATATATATATATATATATATATATATATGATATTTCAAGTCAACACCAAGCTTTTTTTAATAACAGTTTTATTCAGCTAGCCATCGAAACATGTTACACTGAGAGAAAAAGGACGCCAAGAGATGTCTAAGTGGTTTTACCACTTACGTCTAGAATTGTTAAGTACCCTTTTTAGTTACGTGTTATACTTGAAAGTTAAGGATGACATATAGAGCTTTAAAAATAATTATCTGGGATTAGAAGTTTTATGTTTGGACCATCTATTCGCAGAAATAATTGGGTGTTTAATAAAAGACTTGAAGATGTAAAGGAACGTAAAAGTTAAGTGATATATACGGAATTTAATTTTAGATCTAATTTAGCTACACATATATTTATGTATATATATCATAGGAGGAAAGAGTGGTATTATTTTATTGTTAATGACCATACCAATTTAACACATCACGTTCTTAAAACAAATTAAAACATATTTATCGGCTACAATCAAATCATATACATAATTTGTATCTATCAGCTCAATTAGGTTTTGCTTATTATATAGCATGCATGATTAGAGTAACCATTGTTTTCAGAGGAAAAGAGTAATAATGCTTAACAACTTTTGAACATCATTACAGAGCGAATAGTCATTGATTATTTCTGGCTTAATGTTGCATTAAATAAATTGTACTCTGCTGGTGGAAACGACGATTTTTACCGCAAGTACCATGCAACAACCGAGTTCTCAGAAGAAAATATTAATGAAATGTTAAAGCTTGTGTGGCTGTAATAACATCATGATATAAAAGTAATAGTTACGAAAAAAACAAGCTAAGTATATTTGCTATTATTAGCTTAACGTTTTAAAAAAGGCGGAGAAAGTGTACTGCTACAATAGATTTTTAATGCATTTAAATTTCAGAATATCTGCATAGATCAAAATTCTTTTTTTTTCTTTAATGCTGAAAAAATTATCACCAAACGTAATTATCAAATAAAATCTTACTTTAATATCATATTAAGATTTTTTCAAAGAAACTGCAATTATGAAAATAAAATATGAGAATAGTTCTTATCATTGGTTCTAATGATAAGGTTAAATCAAATATAGAATAATTAATATTATGTAATTTAACTCATTATTCATTGCATAAATAATTAAGAGAAAGGAAACTTCCCTAGAACCTCTACCGACAGGCATATTTTCAAAGGTTAATGTAAATAATAAGTGCATTTTCTTAACCGGCGCATAAAAATGAGTCTCAATTTAAAAAATAATTAGACTTTCACCACAACTTACATAATTTTAGTATTTTTATTTCCATTCATGCTTCAAATATTTAAGAATTTTTTTTATCAGTTATTATTTTTATTGAATTATTATTTTTATTGACTTAAAAGTGTCGAAAGAAGAAATCGATTCGCTCAAGATAATCATGCTATAATATACTTACGACTACAAAAAATAAATTAAAATAGTAACTATAATGCTAAATATAAATGGCAGGGTCAATATTTTCCAGTTTTGATTCAAGTAGTATATCGAAGGGGTATTATATGTATTTTTCACATTCTGTTTACTAATTATTCGGACACATAAATTGAATGTTTATATTTTTTAATATTTTTATAATCCATTTGAATAAAATTAGTAGTATAAAATATAAATCCATCTTAGGTCGTCCAGACCTATAGTCTAGTCATTGGAACAGAACTCAGTCGAGGTCTCAGAGATAGCATTTATCATCAAAATAAAAAGTCTGAGTAAATCTAGAAATGTTTTTTTAAAAAAAAATAATACTTTTTTTAATACTTGTAACAATTTATTAAATTACGTGAAAAAAATGTACCGTGAATAATTACATAATCCTTCATGAATAAATTTATTATTAGATGAAATTTAATATCATTCTTATGAAAAAAAAGAGTCATTTTTTTTTCAAATACAAAACACGTATGCGTGTGGTTACTCACTCTTGTTTTAATAATTCACTTAATTTTTTCTCTTGAGGGATGTAAATTCATAATAGTTTTGAGCCCTCCCAGACTTTAAGGAATTTTTATTTTACACGTCTAACGGGAAATAATCACAACCTTACCTCCACTAAAGTGTAACGTTAGCTTTTTTAAATCAGGATAACGCATCCTTGCATCAGTATCACCCGCCTATCCGGACCAATCAGAACCAGAAATTATATGATTCTAATAGCTTCCGGCTGACCAGAACTGTAAAAGATTGATATTTCGGGAGCGAACAAAGAATGCTTTTGTGAGCGTCATGTCAATCGTGTGTGTTGCTTTGTTATGTGTGTATTCATCAATAAAATGAACTTTAAAGTATAAAAGTTGCCTTTCATCATTTCCATGATTTTAACCACCTGGAAATCTCAAATGCCTTAAATCAAGACCGGGATGTCTACTTATATTTATACATATATATAAATTCGAAAAATTAAAATTTATCAATTTTTTTGAAGAAGTCATACTCATCACATTTTTAGTACAGAGGAATGATATGAAACCCAATAGTATCTGGTCATGACAGGTTGATTTGATTTATGAGAAGACAGAAGAAAGAAGACTAAATGCAGCTTTACATGTCACTGAAATAGTATAAGGAATATAAATTACTGAAATACTCCCTTTTTTTCCAAGAAGATACGAACATGATTAACGTACTAGGTTCTTCTTCGTTCTTTCAAAGTTTATGTATTTATTTATTATAGAGATTTTATTTAAAGTTTAATATCTTCATTTCTCATTATGGTAATCCGACGTAAATATTTGTTTTGATTGAAATATTAGCTTCGCGTTAGTCTCTTTTCTGCTCTATGTTAATTTCCCCTTCGTGATACTCTGAATACAGTCTTCTAACGTTTTCAATAAAATCACTGATAAATTAAAAGGTTGCAATGTCCTCTTTCATACAGTTAGATATATATTTGAAAAACAGGAAGCTCAAATTACTTAATAAGTGTTATTTTACTTATGTAAAAAAACTGTAGTAAGATCATTATTATTTCAATCTACGACAGTGGTTCTCAAACTTTCACTACTGGCGACCCAATTTTCAATCATAATTTTTATCGCACCCCCCTTAAAATAATAATGTATTGAATGCAATAATAATGCACTTTTGCGCTAAAGCTACAATACGATCATAATTATAAACCGTACAAATTAACAAGATAAGTATTAAATTTTGTATATGTTACTTTTAAGTAATATATATATATATATATATATATATATATATATATATATATATATATATATATATTACTTTTTAGTTCGATTCACTATAAAAGCGTGTTTTTTAGTTTGTTATAAAACTATAATTTATTTTATAGTTATTTTTACTATACAAGATAAAAATCACAATTCCAGTGAATAATTTAATTAAGAGAAAATATACTTACCTACTTTCAAGGACTTTTCAAATTTTCTTAGAAAATTTGAGAAAAAATCTAAAAAAACTAAAGAAAATGTTCCAAATGTGCGTGTCCTTAATAAAGAACATAAATCACAGACATTTTTCGCTAACAACACAGGAACGTTATTTTTCAGCTAAACTGTCATATTTTGTTCACGTTTTTGTAGTTTTGCTGTTGTTTGATGATCTACAAATAGCATTTTGAACTTTTTCTTCCTTGTGTCTTTTTGACAAGGTGAAGTGCTACATTATGGCTTCATAGTTTTCTTCATAAAGATCTTTAGGCAGCATTTGAAAATTTCAAATCAACTCAAACGTTTCATGTCTAACACTTTTCTGATATTTACTTTCGTGATCTTAATTAATATGCATTACTTCAGTAGGTTCTTCAATTGCTTGATCAGTTTCAACTTCCTTCAATAGGGATCACAGATGCCCATTTTTTTAATATTCTGTTTATTTACATTTATAAACCATTATAAGTCGTACAACACAGCAATCAAAACTACAAAATTGTTCATAAGGAAAGTTTAGCATGTTCTAAAAAATAATTGTGTAAAACGTTTTTCATTATGCATTATATGTTTCAGAATACTCTGCTTATCCATGTATCATAAAACTCTTTCACGTGGAAAAAGATGAAACAGAAATATATGTATTATATATATTTACAACTTCCCTACAAAAAATACGGAGATAACCATACCAGTAAGTTCGAAGGTCAGCTAAAGTAATATTTTAGGTTAAAAGAAACGTAATAAAAAAAAATCTCTCATCGTTTGATATCGTTAAAAGAAACGTAAAAAAAAATCTCTCATCGTTCTCATATTGACCGCAAAGCAAACAAAATATTTTTTAAATTTGGTTATAGGATCAAAGATGGCTAATGAGTGTTTGAAGTGGAATCTTTTATTTTTGATGATCACCAGATGATAAAAATAAATTATATCAGTGTAAATGTGCATTTTTCATTATGTCAGAAAGCATTTTGTTTTACTTCATTCCAAAAAATTATTTTTTTAAACCTTTTATTTTCAATATGCTCGCATCCCCCTCGAAGGGTTACCGCATCCCCCAGGGGGCGCGCCCCACAGTTTGTGAAACACTGATCTACAATATTACTTTGTGTAACGCACAATTAAATTTTTACTCTACAGATTTCATTTCTTTTAAATGTGAGTGTATGTGTATACACGCACAATCTTTTAAAACAAACTTGTTATTGTTGTTGCTAATGCCACCTGTCTGACGTAGTCAGATTAAGGCCCACGGAATTCATTATGGCATGGGGCTAGATGTACGCCTGTCGTTTGCCTTAGCTTTGAGCCCCATAAAGGTGACAGTACGATTTATCTCGGTTCCACCCAAGTTTCGAGGGAGAACACGCTGGGGTAGGGTCAGGGACCTCCCACCCTTCATCCCCTGCCACCAAACTCACGACAGGACTTGCAGCTAGACGGCTGTACACAGTACCCCTATTCCGCGAAGGAACTATATATTTACAAACATCCATGTCTTCTCCGGGATTCAAACCCGTACCCTGCGACACACACAGTTGTCAGCGTCGCTGACCACTATATTGGATGGGCGACCAAAAACAAACTTTAATACTGGAAATTTTAAAGTAAATGCTAATCAAGTGTTCAGTAATCACGATTAAACAGTTTTTTAAAGGTAAGGAAGTCATCCCTTTATTGTAGAATATTTATTGGAAATGGCACTAGTGCTATATTATTCTAAATGTTTTCTACAAATGTTTTTTTCTTATTTGAGAAAAAAAATAATTTAATTGTGTCCTTAGATATTTGTTGTTAATTTTGAATAGTTTTTCAGTTGCATGAAATCATATTTCCAGTATCTTGTCAAAAACAGATGAAATTTTATACTTACCTGCAGCTGGATCAGAAACATTCATCGTCGTTTCTTTGGAATTATTTTACGCTTCTGTTGAAGATATTACAGCTTTCAAAAGCAAATCAGGATCAACAATATCAAGAGGCACATTTTGTCATTATATTAATAAAAAGACAATACTATATAACAAACGATAGTTATTTACTCCTTTACAAGAAGCATTTTCATATCATAACTAACAAATTTAAGCTGTTCATTTTTCCCAACTCTAGTACTGCACTCGGTTCATACTAATAATCAATCTATAAATATTACTTTAAAAGATCAAACCATAATATTAAAAAAAAAATCGTAATATTTAAAAAAATTATATTTAGTTTTCTTTCTTTAAATGTTCGAATCATTGAAAATAACTGTATTCACAATACAAGCTGAACTAATCAAAATTTACAGTCAAAATACTCTAAATATATATATAATTATTGCTTCCAATATTCCAGCTTTATTTTCATAAAAAGAATTTATTTATGGAAAATAAGTTTTACATTTTTCCTTAATTATTATTGATTAATATTTTATTGATTATAGTATTATAATGTATACCATATATTAATGTCTATCTTTTCTGCTTAGCTACAGATGATTGTATTACCAAACGTCTATTTGTACTTATTGATTATATAGTAATTCATGTTACATCAACAATTGATGCAAAGAGAATTGAGGATTATTACTAAAGCCTAATATTAATTCAGTTTGAAAAATATTAGAAATATGTTTCCCATTATTGTCAAAACAATTACACAAATATGCAGTGTTTAAACACTTTAATTGATTAATGAACAACAAATGTGCATTAAGATTAAATTGCATCTTCATTAAAGGATTTATAGAAGACTTGTGAATAAGTAAACAACAAATATTCTAATGAGTACATTCATTGATTTAAGTGCTCTTTCATGTTTTCTATCGTGATTAATCAGCAAACGGAAATCACAAGAATCTTTCGAATGTGCTACAAACATAGAAACTTAATGAAACTGATAACGGATGGCATTTCATTTTAACTAAAGCAACATCCGGTGAATTATCTTTAGTATTAGATTTAAATGAGCTAAAATCATATTAATATAAAAATTATTGGACTTGTCTTTATTTATATTAATCCTGTTCAATTTAAGTAAAAGGTATATTAGAAGTAGTTTTAGCAGCCCAAAAATATTACTAATTTTTTATAATATTTTTTTTCATACAATAGCAGAAGGACATCCAAAAACATTTTCTTTCATAAAATGTTACCAAAAGATTTCGTAAAGGAAAGCATTATTTGCAAGAAAATAAGAGCAATATTTAGGATTTTCACATTTAAAGATTCTTGGCTGCAGACACAATTAATTGTAGTTTGAAAAATTCAGATTATTTAATAAAACTTTTTAGTAGCTCTAACCTCAAATCAGCAACGGTAAAAAAATCAAGAAACCCAGAAACATGAATTATATTATCACCAGGGGGAAAAAAGACACATTAAGCTGATAAATAACTTGTATGCGTGAAGTTGAGATTTTATTTGTACTATCCTTCTTACTTGCTACCAATATTAGTATACATTTTCAAAAAGTATTAGCAATGAAACATTTCTAATATTCGTATTAAATTAAAATGTAATTTACGTAAGTACAAATTTTTATACAGTCTTGAATCTGAAGAGAAAACTAAACTAAATATGTCCCATAATTATCCATGTTTTCATCCAATACAGTCTTGAAAAATTATCTTATTTATAAATACCGTAAAATCCGCTGTATAACGCGCACCTATACTTTCAAGCTGCATTTTTTATAATTTTTATACATGTCGCAGGAAAATGATGAAATTAAGACTTTCATCGAATTCCTAATGGAGATGATTAATTCACGCAAGATGTTAAAATAACGTCTCTTTGTGGGTATTTCCCTTACGTAAGTAAATAATTTGATCAAATCCCCGAACCGCTTTAGTGAAATGAAGAAATGAACAAGTCAGCCATTTTTTTTTAAAGATATGGGGTTGATATTTAGGGAATCGATAGTACTGCCTGTATGGTTGGGAAGTACAAGGACTCGACCCCGCAGGTGTCTCCTTCCCCCCCCTATCCCTTAGGGATGATGTGAATCCCTAAGGGATAGGATAAATTGACCAGAGATGTTAAAATGACGTCTCTTCAAGATCATTTCCATGATGAAAGTAAGTGATTTCATCAAAACCTTAACTGTTTCTGTGAAATGATGAAATGAGCTAGTTAGGATTTGGATTGGCAAAATGCTGTCCAGGGGGACACCTGAGGGGTCGAGTCCTTGTACTTCCTAACCATACAGGCAGTACTAACGATCCCCTAAATATTAATTCCATATCTTAAAAAAAATGGTTTACTTGTTCATTTCATCATTTCACTAAGACAGTTCGGGGATTTGATCAAATCACTTACTTACATAAGGGAAATTACCTCAAAGAGACGTTTTTTAACATTTTCCGTGAATTGATAATCTCCCTTAAGGATTCGATGAAAACTCTAATTTTATCATTTTCCTGCGACATATATATTCGCCGTATAATGCGCACCTCTTTTTTTACGGAGAAACCTGAAATGTACGTGTGCAATGTTTTACGTTTTGAGAGGATTTATTCGAGGTATTATCCCCAATTGCAAAAAAAGGTACTCTTCTAGGTACAACCCCTTAAGTTCGTAAGGAATGTTGTTTCTTTTAAATAAATGGTATCTCGACCCATATAGAAGTCTAACTGTTTTCTTATGCTCATCTATTTTTTTTTTTATTTTTAAAGCTATTATTTTTATACCCGGCGTATAACACGCACCAGTAAATTTCACACATATTTTTCTTGTTCAAAGTGCGCGAGTAGTTAAAATATACCGGTTCTGGAACAGTGGAGCCGGTGGAGCCGGTGGCGCCAGGAGGTTGAGGCGCATGCAAACAAAAGAGGGTGGAAGTCCCCCTCCGGATCTGAACCGGGAAGATGGTTTGTGATTGATAAGGGTTTCGGGGATCTGTACTGATAAGAAATGCACGCTTTTAGCGATAACGAGTTATATTCTGATATAGTTTTAATTAAATGATTATGATTTTTTTAATTACGTCATTGGAAGCAAATTTTAATTGGGATAAAGAGACAAATTTTTCTGTACATATGATTATTTTTATATAATTCCGTATAAATCTATTTCTGAAAATCATGATATACGTGTTGAATGATTATTTGTTATATTTCAAATTTGATGCTTTGTGCTTGTGATTTCTGAAACAGAGGATTGAAAATTAGGCAAACGAAAGGGAGTGGAAATTCCCCCGGGTCTGAACCGGGAGGATGGTACCCCCTCCCGCTCTGATAAGGGTTTCGGGGCTCTGTAAATGGGTGCTAGAATGCATGTTTTTAGAGATAACAATTTATATTCTTATATAGTTTAAACTAAATGGGTAGAATTCTGATTTTTTTTTTTTAAGTACGTCATTGGAAGCAAATTTTAATTAGGATAAAGGGTCAAACTTTTCTGTACATATAAATATTTGTATATAATTCTGATAAAGTCCATTTCTGAAAATTATGATATACGTGTTGAATTATTGTTTATTACATTTCAAATTTGATACTTTGTGCATAAATAAAATATATTTTTCATTGATTTTGCATGTATTTTTTATAATTCTGAGATAACTTTAAAAATACTATGCTTATATAAAGTAAAAAAGTTCTGCATATGTTTTTCGTTTGCAAAGTAGTTTCCTTACATGAAACATCCCTTTCCTATGATAATATATGCGGACCTTGTAATTCTGGTAAAAACTTTCTTTGTTAGACGAATCTTAGAAATAAAATTAATTAATTCTTTTCCTCCCACAAAATTATTTGGCGTTATGGAATTTATCAAAATCGTTTGATAAGATGTCTGACATAGAATTTCATGAAGGCATGCCTTTCGATGTAGAAGATATTACTAATGCTTTCGTAATAATAGATGACTTAATGAATGAAGTAGGAGATGACAAAAGAACTTTCAAACTTGTTCACGAAAGGAAGCCATCATAGAGATATTTCCGTAATATTTATTTCACAAAATATTTTTGCAATGAAAAACAAATTATAGGAATATTTTTTTAAATACTTCCTACCTAAGTTGTTTTAAAAATGTTAGAGACAAGCAATAGATCTCTTGTCTAGCAAGACAAATGTATCCATCTCAATCGAAATTTATTATCAAATCATTTTCTTTATAATCCTTTAACTAATAATGTTCTCGGAAAAATGACAGATGAGTTAAATGGTATGGTAGCAACTGAGTTCGTAGGTCTCAATGCAAAAATGTACAGTATAAAAACATTAACTTTAGAAAAAATACAGCAAAAAGAGATACATATATCTATTTTAAAAGTAAAATTTCTCATGAAGACTATAAAAATTGCCTCATAAATAAGTATAGAAGTCGTGAAGAGTTTAAACCCATTAACAGTTCTATACATCAAATACATTCTGTAAAAAGTAAAAAAAAAAAAAATTCACTTTGCCCCTTCGATAAGATATATTCTTGAAGATGGTATTGCAACTTTAGCTTTCGGTAACTGCCATATAAATGAAAACTAATATTTTATATAAATGAGAATTTAATTAAATAGTTTCTTTTATAAATATTGATTTCTGTATATATCTTATTCTTTCTTGTTTAAGAATGTAAATGTTTCCTCTTCATTTTATGCATATACCTGTCGAATGTATTTATTATTCATATTGAATGATGTTACTTATTTCAATGCTTCTCATATAATACATTTTAAAAAATATAAGATTAAATTAAGTTTTCTGTTAGCACATTGTTTTATAAAAGGAAAATTGTTGAGATCTGAAGGACTTTATTTATTGAGAAATGGATTAACCAAGGGATATTCCTTATTTCTATGTGGTCATTATTTTATATTTTTCTTGTTGAAAATCAGTAAAGGCTTTTCAATGAATTATATTTTATATGAATTTGTTCGTAGCAAACAGAAAGATTTCAGATTGTATCAATATTTTAAGAAATGATATAATGTAAGAATAAATTTTAGAAGGTGGATAAATACAATATTTTTTGTTCTCATATTTTGTGTTTGTATTATTATTATTATAAGATGAATAAGATTTTGCTTTGAATTTTTTTATAAGTTTACCATATATTTAAATTTATAAAGTTATTATTATTTTAAGATTAATATGAAAAAAAGAAATTTTATCACTCTATATTGTGTGCTCTTAACTTAAATACTCAAGTCCACCAACAATATTCTAAATATTTCAATATTTTTTCATCTTTTTCAATACTTTTCAACTTTTTTCAATATTTTTTCAACTTTTTAATTACTTTACTCATATTAATATGTTTAAGTGTAAGGAACAAGAAGGGAAACAGACTAAAAATTAAAAACAAATGTTGAAGAACACAAACCACACTTAATATTCTATCCATGACAAAGGTTTTGCATACAATGTTTTTGTTCTGAGATATTTATTCGTAACAAAACTCTATCAAAAATTTTTTTCTTTTGAAAAATTCATTAAATGATTCGAACGAAAGGTTTTATTTTTCTATCTCTCACAAAGTGGATAGTCAAATTTGCAGCATTTGTATTTCGTATAGTTTTCCAATAATAAATTTCGATTGAGATGGATACATTTGTCTTGCTAGACAAGAGATCTATTGCTTGTCTCTAACATTTTTAAAACAACTTAGGTAGGAAGTATTTAAAAAATATTCCTATAATTTGTTTTTCATTGCAAAAAAAATATTTTGTGAAATAAATATTACGGAAATATCTCTATGATGGCTTCCTTTCGTGAACAAGTTTGAAAGTTCTTTTGTCATCTCCTACTTCATTCATTAAGTCATCTATTATTACGAAAGCATTAGTAATATCTTCTACATCGAAAGGCATGCCTTCATGAAATTCTATGTCAGACATCTTATCAAACGATTTTGGATAAATTCCATAACGCCAAATAATTTTGTGGGAGGAAAAGAATTAATTAATTTTATTTCTAAGATTCGTCTAACAAAGAAAGTTTTACCAGAATTACAAGGTCCGCATATATTATCATAGGAAAGGGATGTTTCATGTAAGGAAACTACTTTGCAAACGAAAAACATATGCAGAACTTTTACTTTATATAAGCATAGTATTTTTAAAGTTATCTCAGAATTATAAAAAATACATGCAAAATCAATGAAAATATATTTTATTTATGCACAAAGTATCAAATTTGAAATGTAATAAACAATAATTCAACACGTATATCATAATTTTCAGAAATGGACTTTATCAGAATTATATACAAATATTTATATGTACAGAAAAGTTTGACCCTTTATCCTAATTAAAATTTGCTTCCAATGACGTACTTAAAAAAAAAATCAGAATTCTACCCATTTAGTTTAAACTATATAAGAATATAAATTGTTATCTCTAAAAACATGCATTTCTAGCACCCATTTACAGAGCCCCGAAACCCTTATCAGAGCGGAGGGGGTACCATCCTCCCGGTTCAGACCCGGGGAATTTCCACTCCCTTTCGTTTGCCTAATTTTCAATCCTCTGTTTCAGAAATCACAAGCACAAAGCATCAAATTTGAAATATAACAAATAATCATTCAACACGTATATCATGATTTTCAGAAATAGATTTATACGGAATTATATAAAAATAATCATATGTACAGAAAAATTTGTCTCTTTATCCCAATTAAAATTTGCTTCCAATGACGTAATTAAAAAAATCATAATCATTTAATTAAAACTATATCAGAATATAACTCGTTATCGCTAAAAGCGTGCATTTCTTATCAGTACAGATCCCCGAAACCCTTATCAATCACAAACCATCTTCCCGGTTCAGATCCGGAGGGGGGGGGGACTTCCACCCTCTTTTGTTTGCATGCGCCTCAACCTCCTGGCGCCACCGGCTTCACCGGCTCCACTGTTCCAGAACCGGTATATTTTAACTATTTGCGCGTTATACGCTGGATTTTACGGTAAGTTTGCCATTAAGTCCCATTATTTTTAATGTTCTTTTGTGTTTCATATTTTAAATATCGACAAAACTTTTACTATAAAAAAATAATAGACTATAACATAACTTCGGTCTCAGCTAAAAAACAAGTTTTTATTAGATAAATCAATATCAATGAAAACAATTGTAAATTAATGTACGAGTACTTCTGTGAAATATTCCTTGAATCAAGTTCGATTTGAAGCTATCTCTTGAATATGACTTACCAGTTTCAGCTATGTGTGATTTTTCATACTTTTGAAGAGAAACATTAACATTTACATCTTTAGTAAATTTAAATTTGAATACTATATTTATATTATTTATTTATATGATTTATTATTATTTATAATATACTGGAATTAAATATTATGTTAAACTTCATGAGAATTTTTGAAAATGATTTTAAAAAAAATCAATCCATGAGGAAAATAGTTTGTTTACTTAATAGTAATATGCAAAAGCTTGAATAAACTATGTTACACAATTTTTTTTTATAAATTAAATTATTCAATAAGCACATTTTGTAAAATATAATGCAGTAAAATAATTTTACCAGCGAAATTATTTTTGTACCAATTTACAGAGTATGAAACTTTCTTGCAATAATAAAAAAAGAGAGAGATAATCTCTTTTAAAATTATATTATTCTTAAAAAAAATTCAAAACAATTGTAAAAGATGAACATACTCAAAATACAAATTTTTTATCATATGCATGCGTTGAAGCATTTGAATAAATGAAAATGTCAGAAAAGCAACTTGTATTTTAAATTTTAACAAATCACAAGAAATGTTTTACTTTGCATCTAAAATTTAATTACGTTGTAACAAAACTTTTAAATATTAATTCTCTTTAAAACTAGACGTATGATAAAGTAATTATGTGTTCTTCAACAGAAAATATTAATTTTATTAAAATAATTTTACATTTCTATAAGGCATGCACGCATTTTTATTTTGTTAGACAAAAACATAAAAATGACTTTAAAAAATCTACTTTCATGAAGTTGACTAGGAAATTATAGAAACTATAATGCGTAAGTACAATGCGTATTTATTAAAATTTTAGCGAGATCATAGTATGAAAGAGGTCATTATCACAAATGTGCAGAAGCTTCTGGAATAAAATAGTTGATAAAAAGGCTCTCTTATTTTGAATTAATGTTGGTGTGATTCTTGTAAAAGAACCTAACTGGAATAACTAACTGCTCGTGCATCTCAGTGCCCAAGAACGTAAAAACTGGGAAGGGCACAGTGGGCCTTGGCCCTCTATGGGCTGTTGCGCCACTGAGTGCGTCTTGTAAGAAAGTAAATACAATTACTACATTGAGGAAATACAATGAAATTTATTTAAAACGTAAAATATACTTATAGTTTTCGCCCACTTTATTTCTCGCATTATTTGCATTTTAACTCCCCAATGAAGAACTAAGTCAGACGATTTTCCTGAGTGTCCCAATCAGTCCCCCTTGCACTAAGAAATTCCTGTTATTTAAGAACGGTTTATTAAAATTTTAGTGGAAAATGCTGTAAATCAAGCAAATCTACAAGTTATCTTTAGTTATATCAGTATTAGAAGAAAAACAATTATGTTTGGAGTATTAAAACTCATAACTCGAATCTGAAAAAATCATTATTATTTTTGTATGCTTATTTTCGCTAGTCTAATTCAATGCCTAATATTTCCTTGATCTTATAGTGTTTTTTCCTCATCAATCCTTATGTTGAGACCCGTGTTAAATGTCTGTCATATGTATGTATGTATGCGGCCCTGCAGGAAAAAAGGTTGAGTACCCATGACTTATAGTTATGCAATTATTTATGATTGATTAATATGTTATCTACTGAATATAAAGGATACGTAAAATTATGGCATCCTTAATGGTATAAAACCCGTATAAGGTAATATAATAGTTCATAAAGATCCTAACTACACCCCAATGTTGGTGAATTCATGGACAACCCCTCGAAGCACAAATCTGAGAAGAAACGAAACAAAGCTTTCTGTTCCGTCTGGCGAGTGGTCTTCCCAAAGGCAATTCTCATGAGGTCTACAACAAGAACAGAAGCCAGTCATTACCTGTGACCGAAAAAAACTCCGATTTCAGAAGATCCATTTCGATCGCGTTGTATTTTGAAAGAAAATATTTTCAGTAAATTCTCGCTCTCAGATCCAATATATATATTTCCCAGACTCATTTTGGCGGACTACTCTTTGAGAATGGAACCAAAAAATCCATTTTGTTTTCCTGCAGCAGATTTTGTTACCCTTGAATATTACTATTTTCTAAGTTTCTTTTTTTTAGAATTCCATTTCAAGAATTCTTGTTAAGCAAAACAGATTTTGCTTAGCAGATAGAAAATTTCACTATCCTTTTATATTTCCTTTAAAATCGAATTCTCTCAAAGGCATTATTATTTCATGCAACTATTGTTTGAATAATGCATTTATTTTTTAAAATTTAGAAATGTTTGCTCTTTTTTTCTGAATGTAAAATCAAACAATTCTTTATAATTATGTTGAAATGCAAAACACTCGAATCATTTGTGAGTTACTAGGTTTTAAATTAGATTATTTGATGAATTAATGATATTAAATGAATTCTTACAGTAAATATTTCTAAGATATTTAAAAATTATTTTGATTAGTTCTGCATTCTTCCTTAAAAAATGTTAAGTATTACTCAGATTCGATAATAAACTTCGCAAAAACACGAGAAAAAAATTAATTTAAGTTATAATTTAGAATATTTATATAATTGTTTTTTAATTTAACACAAAAAATTGTAAATAAATACTTCAGAATCAATTTTTTTAAATTTCATTCTTTCTCCTCTTGGTTTATTGAATCTTTTTTTACAACTGCTGAAAAAACATTGAATTACAGTAAAACTGTTTATATTAAAATGCTCATAAAAGTGTTACTACGTAGTTCAATCAATACAGAAGGTCGTTTACACTTTATGGAAACGATTTTGTAACTCATTTTCTCGTTTGTATTTTGAGATAAAATGATGATTTTGCAAAAGCATATAAATGGACAATATTTATGATATTTAGTGTCACTTCCATTAAAAAATGTATATAAAATTGTTTTAAAAATATCATTACAATAAAAAATTATTTAAGTACAATATTTTGAAAAAAAAATGAACATAGAATGACCCATTTTCAAAATATTCTCCTTTTGTGAAGAATGCTTCTATTATAATCATATTTTGCCTGTGTGTAGCTCAGACCTCTGTACAGTAGCTCAACTAGAATTTTTGAAATATATAACTTGGAAGTGGGCTTATCCATGTTTTACGACAACAAAGGGAAGAAGTTTTAAGAAAAAAACGCCAATAATTATTTCAATTGGTTGTAACTCTGAAAATAATGTGAATTTTTCAAAAAAATAGTCGAGATTTTCTGGAGAAGTCTTTACTTCATATAAGCAAAATAATATTATTTTAGAAACATTTTTTATGAAAGGATAACATTTTGAAAAAAGGTTATTCTAAGTTAATTTTTTACCAAAATATTGTATTTAAATAATTTTTCTTGTCAAAATGTCCTTAAAACAATTTATTTTATACCTGTTCCTTAAAACAAATTATTTATACATGTATTCTTATCTCAATAACATTAAATATCATGAAAATTATCCATTTATGCGCTTCTTTAAAATCACTGTTCAGAACGTAGTCGGATACCTTAAGTTTTTCTTTTGACTGGAATGTAAAATAAAAGATGTTTTTCATAAAAATGGCTCCTAAAAATTATATATGACTCGAAGATTACGTAATTACGCTTTTCAAGTAGAAATATTCGTATAAAAAATTAAAAATCGGCGTACAATTCTCGATTATTGAATTTCATTCAAAGTTCTTTATAACGTATTAAATTTGAAAGAGAAGAGGCGTCTAGCAGAAAGTAAAAATGAAAACATGTGACCTTCATTCTAAGACTGTTCAAATGCAGACAACTACCAAGAAAGTAAAGTCTCTGATTCTTAAAGAATATCCGCCGACTCAAAGCTTCATTGCATCGAAACTAGAAATGTCTTTCGGAACTGTAATTTAAATCAGTCATAACGATTTAAAGTTGAAACATATGTTTAAACCTAAAGTTCGTCTCCTTTTTAAATACATATGACTGAAAATAAAACAAATTGTATAACGCTATGTAAGAAACACCTAGCTGCTGAAAAATGTAAATTTTTGATAACACTCGATGAGGTATGGGTATATTTAAGTAACTGTAATAAAAGATTAATTTTCTATTGCTCAATTGATGGGAATGGCTTCATCAGTGACAGTAAAGTTTCCAAACGGATCCATGATAGTAGTAGGATTTTCTAACAACGGCAAATTAAAAATCAAAAAAAGTCTCATGCAAAACAAAACTTGATTCACTCTGCTATCAACAGATTATTTTAGAACCGACTTTTGAAGAAGAAATTCCAACTTTATATGGAAAGGACATTAATAAATTTGAGCTTCATATGGGCACAAAGCCTCTAGTCACACATCTAACAATAAGTCAACTGGCGCTTATTTAGCAAAAAAAGAATCAGAAACAGAAATAAAGTGTACCCCATTTGATGAAATATGTCTAAAATCACCCTACGCTTCTACAACGGACTTTTGTGCTTTCAGTTTATTAAAACCAGCCTTAGGAAAAGGGCATCCAAGAACACTGAATGGACTTTGGATAAAAATTCAAGAGGAATAGAGTAAAACTTGCATAATAGTATTAAGAAAATGTTTACTTTCATGACAAATTCGAGCTAGAGCTATTATCAAGAATCATAACTATCAAATGGAAGCAAATTTACACAAAAAATGCGGAATTTATTGATAAAAATTAACTATCAAAATCGTTTCCATAAAGTGTGAACGGCCTTCTGTATTGTAACACCTCTAACGTATTTCCACCAACTTATTTAATAAGTCTATAGTAAAGAATACTATCTTATTTTTTTTCATATTCATTAAAGTTGAAACAAAAAATAATCCTTCAATAAAAAAAAAGTTCGTTCTTTTTTTAATTAATTGAAATAAAGGCTGTTGAATTTATTATTTACAGTTTTCGCCATACGCACAAAAACCAAATTAATTCCAAATTAGTCTTATTTTTTAATCATATAGTTTTATTGTTCCTTTTCTTTATTTTAAAAGTACTGTTAACTATTTGGAAGTTATAGAAGTATACTTAACATTTCTTCATTGTTTTTCCTGATATGTTTCGTAAATTTTATCTGACATCAATTGATATTGCATAATAATAGTTTTTCAAGCACCTAAAATAAGCAATACTACCAATTGCAATAAAACCTACTCTATACATGAATTAATCCTCAAAAAGCCATATTTTTTTAAATATATTAATTTTATTTCCTGCTACTGACATTTTTAGCAAAACAAGTTTTTGGATTGCTTGGATAGAATCATATTTATATCTAGCTTCCAAACACTTAGCCGAAAGTCCCCCAGATTTACAGGCCTTAATTTCCTGTCCAAGTTCATTCTTTCTTTGCTTTTAGATACCAACCACCGACATAGAAATCAGATGAATAAAAAGAAATCCCTTGAGTAATGAACTGTGTAAGAAAATGTTGATAGAAGCTGTATCTTCCGATTTCCCCCCTTTTTTTTTCTTTTTTCCCCAAGTAGAAGCAGTGGACCCCTCGGCTATTAAGGCTTTCCCTGCTCACCCCCCAATTACCCCAAGAACTATGATTGCGTCTTTTCGTTTCCTTCCCGAGGGAGTGGGAATTTGTGGTGGACGTCCTCCCTTCCTTACCGTGAACTATTCTTCCAGAAGAGTTATTCTCTGCCACCGTGCGTGGAGTTTCTCGCAGGGAAGCGAGTTGCGTGAGAGGATTGATAAGGCACTGAGAAATTTCCGTGATAGAATTCCGACCGAGAGTCGTAGAAAACCTTTTTAAAATTACAATTTCTCAGTTTGGGATAAAGGGAGAGGTATTTGGAGATAAGTTATTATTTCGTTTTCTCTTTCCTCTTCTCCCGAGCGAGGTGAATTTCGAGAGATGATTTTCTCTGGGATTAGAACAGAGAATAACTATCTTTTGAACGGAAAATGCATGACCCGCTTAATTTTCGGAGAAAGAATGGGGTATGTAATTCAAAGATTCAGGTCATTTAGAGAAAGTCAGGATTTGTAATGGAAAAACCTATAGTGTCTGATTTACAGAAAGAAAACTTTCTTTATCTTATGTTTTCATATTTCATTTGGGAAATTCAATAACCCGTGGTAATTTCCTTTGCGGAGTAGTCAATAAATTCAGAGATATAGAGTGGTAAATCAGTAGTAATGTAAAAAGATGGAGCTTGAATTGTTTTAAGATAAGAGAACGTTTGGCAGTTTTAATTTTTTGAAGAATGATATTGAGAATTTAATACAAATTTTGTAAAATACTTACTTTTGTATTATACAAAACTTTTAATTAGACAAGTTGACTCTTTAAATAAAATAATGGGTTGATATAATCCAGGAGACTGAGTATAACTGCATTCACTGCAATTAATTACTGAATTTAGTTAACTTACGTAATTCTAAATGTCACTGCCCTTAAAGTTATAAACCATTAAAACATGACTTTTTATATAAAAAGACATATTTTTCACATTTAAAGGTTCAAGGCAGATAATTAAGATCATTTAAAGAAAATCAAATCTTAAAACAAAAAAAAAAAGAAAATTAAAATATTTGTAACACGTAGTTATCTTTTCAATGAAATAATGTTTTAAGCATCTTAAATTTTTTAAAAAAAAGTTTTTTTCAAAATCAATAGCTTAAGATTATATCACTTATACAGGTATAAGGATAAGTGGGGGATAAAAATAGATATAAAATGAAAAATATTATTATGAGAAGGAAATTATTTTTTTACAAAAAAATAATTTTAAAAAGCTGAACAATTATTTACTTGTACATATATGTGTGTATATGTTTTTCTTTCAAAAATATGCATATAATTCAATTACATTACATACACACACACATTTCATACATACAATATTTTAATTTAAAAAAATCTCTTAAGTCATTCGACTACGTTCGGCACCATGATTTTTTTTGTAAAAGCATTCAAATATTTTTTTTAAATATTTAGTGTCTCTTATATCAGAAAGCACATTTAAAATTATTTTAACAATATTATTACAATAAAAAATTATGTAAATGTAATATTTTAGCAAAATGTTAACACAAAACTGACTATTTTCAAAATGTTCTCCTTTGATGAAAAATGCTTCTTTAGGAAAAATACTTTTCTTTTATATATATATATATATATATATATATATATTATATATATATATATATATATATATATATATATATATATATATATATATATATATAGCTCAGACCTCTGCACAGAACCTGAACTAGGATTTTTTAAATGTATATAACTTAGAAGAGTATTTATCCATATATATTTTAATACATCAGTGTGAAAAAATGTTAGCAAAAAAATACCGATTATCATTTCAATTGGTAGTAATTCTTAAAATAAAGTGAATTTTTCAAAACTCCTAGTTCGGGCTCTCTGGAGAAGTCATAGCTATATATAGGCAAAATATCCCGATTTTTAAAGCTTTTTTCATAAAAGGAGAATGTCTTGAAAAATAGTAGTTCTATGCTTATATTTTGCCAAAATATTGCATTCAAATAATTTTTTTTTGTAACAATATTCTGAAACCAATTTCATACGTGTATTCTAATCTAAGTGACACTAAAAATTGAAAAAAAATATTCCTTTGTACGCTTTCACAAATTCATGATTCCGAACGTATTTGGATACCTTAATATAATACAACAAATGAAGTTATTGCCCCATGTGATACTTTGGTGGTGCACGGGGATTTTATAATTGTTTTCAATAAAAAAATGAAGTTATTCAAGATATTAGATCTTCTGAATTTGTTTAAAATCGAAAGTTATTTATTATAAGATTTTAAGTAATTCAATATGATAGAAATTAAATGCACATCAAGATCTGGAATGTAGTTTGGGTAATTAAATTCAGGATATGCACTTTGAAATCGTCATTATTAAGGATTTAAATTAAGAAATTTCATTAATCGATGTTAGATGTTAATTATAATGCATGTCAAGAAAAAACTTACTTTTTATTCTTTAAAAAATAACTAGCCATGGATATTTTACTTATTGTAATTTCAAAAAATTAATTTCAGAATTTTGCATAAATTTCAGTATCTTAAATTGCAGAAAAAGAAACAAAAATTTTCTTTTTGACTCGACATTTTGATATTTCATTTTCAACAAAAATAAAGATAGATATTTCAAAAACTTAATGATTATATACTTTGAAAACTGAATTTCAAAAACAAAGCGATAAAAATATAAAGAGAATATCCGTAGTATGTTCTTAACATCGTAAAATGTTTAAACGTTAGGATGCCTAGAAGCATTTAAATATGTTTTGGTAATTCCACGAAATTTCTAAAAACTTTTATACTGTATCTTTGGGGAAAAAAACACTCTTTTGAACCAAAAACACTTATAATGTTAACAACTTCTGAAGTCTGTAAAAGCTATCTGTTGTTTCTTGCTGTAAGTAATATGCTGGCTGAATTTAATGACCTGAAATACTTTTTAAATACTGCAGGAAAAAAAGAAAATAATGCTGCTTTCCGTTAATACCAAGAAAAAACAAAATTTGCATATTATTCTAGGAACACAATAATACGTCAAACTAGAATAATACATGAGTTTGAATAAATGCCAAGAAAGAATAAAGAAACCAGAATGCACTTGAACTTATAGATTCTCGATACAAAATAACTATTGTAAAATTCGGCTTATAACACGCACTTTTAACACAAACAAGTAATATAAAAAAAATTAAGTCAATTTCTACTAATATCAACAAAGAAAAATTTTATTTTAGCTACTTTTTATTAAATAGTTACAATTAATATAAATATGTACATACATATGACAGAATCACAGCATTCAGTGGTAATTAATTTTTATTAATTATCATTAAGTATCGTTTTGCCATCCAAAACAATCGTGTATATAAGATTTCAGTTCAGCTGAATGTTTTAAAACGTGAGAAAAAACCCTTTCAAGTTTTGACACAAGTAGCCAAAAATGATGCCAACGTTGCTGTATTTGTAATTCTTTAAATAATTAGTCTTAATCAATTAATCTGTATTAATTATAATTAAAAATTATTGTATTATCATTCAAAATAATCATCTATATAAAATTTCAGCTCAATTGAGCGTTTTAAAATGTATTTTATTAATGATTGAAAATTCCAACAAGATAAGTAAACAAATAAATAAATATATAGAGAGTGTGAGCTAATAGTAGGAATTGAAAAATAAGATCGAAATTTAAGAATGCACGTTAAACCCTGGGTATAAGACTAAGAGCTTTAAAAAAAAGATGAACATAGAAAAAATTAGACTTCTACATATAGTGAAATACTGTTTATTAAAAGAAATGAAATTCTTTAAGAACTTAAAGCATTGCTTCTAAAACTTTCAGTATTTGTGACTTAATTTTCTATCATAATTTTCATTGCGCCCTCCTCATATTATAAATTTGCACTGAATTCAACAATAATGTAATTTAACACTAAAGCTACAATATATACGACTTTAATTATAAACCGCCCAAAGTATCAAGATAAATATTAAATTTTGAATATAAGTTTGTAAATAACAATCCCATGGGAATCCGTATTAATTGTTAAACTTGCTCTTTCTTAAGTATTGACAAATTTATTATCAAATACGTTTGTACAGTACTGATAAATTTATAAGTATATTATATGAATGTAAAAGGTGTATTTTATTACTTATTATGTAAGCATATATTTTGGTTTGCTTCCTTTCAATAAACTAATAGTTTTTTTTTAAAAAATAATGTTTTATTTTTCAATTTTCGATATACTCGTACCCCCTCCACACACATGTAAGGTTATCACGCCTCTTAGGATGGTGCTCCCAACAGTTTGAGATACACCGACTTAATGTATATTAGATCTAGAAGTATACGATACTTTTTCTAAAGCTTCGAATAAAGCCTCTAATAAATGAGAGAATTGAAAATTCCCCACATACATTTCAAATATCTTCTTAAAAATAAGGTTGGGCGTTATACCGCGAATATATCTAAAAAATAAAAATTGCAGCTTGAAAGCATTGATGCGCGTTATACGACGGAGCACATTATACGCCAGATTTCATGGTAATTGAGAAATTTGAATGAACAGCAAAGTAAAAATAATAATTAGAACACTGAGATGTGAGTCAAATAAATTTCTCGTGAGTTTCTGGAAAAACGGAAGGGACATGGCAGTTGTTTTCTGAGCATGGCATTGCAAAATGAACCTCTATATTGCGAATTTTTCCATATAGCGAACTTTTTCCTGGATTGATTGATTAATTGCTTGAACATTGACGTCGCACTGTTCAGCTATAAGGGGGCTTTTGGCGATGGACCACGTAATTTTGAACCATGGTCAAGTGACGTGGACGACACCTGAGCTGGCACCCCCTCTCCTAACTACCACACCACACCAACGGGAGCACGTTTCAGCTCTCGACAGATTTAACGTGCATCGCTGCTCTGGGCTCGAACTCGCGACAAGGCAAGCCACAATCCGATACTTATACCACTCGGCTACCGCGGCCACACTTTTTCCTGGAAACTTAAACATTTCGAGATTTTCTTCGTAAAAAAAACCTCTCTATAGCGAAGTGCATTTTCTATCCAACGAACTTTTTTTTGTGATTTAATTTTTGTATCCCTTTTTTTTAAGTATTTCTGAACATTTCAAGTTATTCTCTCTAACATATTTTATGGTGATCATATATCTTGAACTAGTTTTATTAGATCTTAACTCGCGGACAGCAACAGAGTTATGGACGTTTCATCCAAGAAGTGCAACCTTTAACCCCCATTGTCAAGCTCACTAGAAACATCTTCGGTATCCCCTTTCATCATCAGTGGAATTGTCTCTTGTCCCCGTATTCCATTTATAAAATAATGCATGTTTAAAATTACTTGCATGCTTTAAATCAGGAAATGTCCGTAAAATTCATTAATTTTAATATAAAATTATTTTTTTAATATTGAAAATACACACACATTCCTTTTTCTTGTTTTCCTTGCAGCTTTTCTATCTTCTTTTTTTGTGATAGGTTAGATACATAAAAAAACATATATTAATTTTAAAAAGTTGTGAATAATTACTTTTTTTTAATATATAGATTATGAATTTAAAATTTGTTTCTTGTGGTGTATAAAGTATATTAAAAGCTTCTATATATGCCTCCTTTATGAGCCTGCACATAACGTATTTTCCATGTAACGAACTCTTTTTCGGGATTTAGCGACTTCGTTACATAGAGGTCCAATTGTATATATATATATATATGCATGATCTTTTACACCAAATGTAGTAAAAATTTTACACAATTATATAATGTATAAGAATAAATTAGTACATTTTTTTTAATTAATGACACATTCATTGGTGCACATTTTTCACTAATTACCGTAAAATCCAGGTATAACGTGCATTTTTAACACAAAGAATAAGATCGAAATTTGTGGGTGCACGTTATACGTTATACGCCGAGTATGAAAATGAGGTCTGTAAAAATAAAAATAAAAAAAGAGATGAGTGTAAAAAAAAATTGACTTCTACATATATCAAAATATGTTTATTTAAAAAAAACGGCTTTCTTTGCGAAAACTTTAAAAAAAAAGTTGCCGTTCCAGAAGTATATTATTTTTACTAAAGCTTTTAGGTTAATACCTCTAATAATTGACTTCAAAACGTAAGATAATTGCACACGTATATTTCAGAATTATTTCGTATATCAACCGTGTTATACGGTTGATATACGAAACTCTTTTTTAAAAAAAAATGTAGCTTAAAAGTATGAGTGCGCGTTATACGCCGGTGCGCGCGAAACGTCGGATTTTACGTTATATTTTTTTACGCAGTTTCAGAATTTTCTCCATATATGTTGTTTGCCTTTCCTAAAAGCCATTGCTTTTCATAAGCAAGAAAAAAAAATCACTTTGTAAATACTTGTAATACATTCCTAAATTGTTTAAAAATTTTCAAAGAAACCCTATAACAAAGAAACTGCATCGTAGCTTTTCCTAAGCGGGGAAAAAAAGACATTTTTGCAAGATATTACCTCCGCAGATCTCGTAACCCGTACAGGAAGAAAGAAAGAAGGAAAAAAAGGGCACTGAGCCGATAAAAGGCCTCATAAGACAGTATGCAGTGATACCATCGATCTCTCGACATCATCTCTATTGATAGTAGGGTACAGGATGGCAAAAAAAAATTCTGCTTTGAATACGGGAGCATCTCCGATCGATGCTGAAATCATTTTTCACGGACATTTCCCCTTCTAGAGCGATTAAACAAGATAGATCGACCGAATGCAGATTTCGTTTATATTCACCAACAAAGAAGTTTTCTTTCTTGTCATATCGATGAAAGTCCGCAGAATGTGGCTCAAGAATTCTTTATTGGGAAAATGAATTATTTTTAATTTTACGATAACGATTTTCAAAATATTAGCCATAATGTGAGGACTAATATTGACTGGAATTAGCAAATAAAATTAAATTAATGCAAATTGTTAATTTAATCTGTGATTGAATTCTTGATAAAAAAAATTGCTGAATTTTCCCTAGTAATAAATGTGTTTGTACTGATATTCTGTTGCCAATAAATATTTAAATATAATGCTTTAGAAAAATTTTAAAAGTTGTCAGCTTCAATATCATAAATATATATATATATCAGTCAAATTTAATATCATAAATATCAGTCAAATTTAATACCATAAATATCAGTCAAATTTAATATCATAAATATCAGTCAAATCTAATATCATAAAAAACTATCGTACTCGTAATTTATCAGTATTTATACTATAATCAGCGTTTCTTAAACTGTTATCCGCGGACCGCTGGAGAACCGCTGACTCTTTCGTGTAACTCTGAGATTTCAATCTTTTGTAGACTCAGAAAGACCTCGTGGAAAAATTGAAATATGTGCCATACTAGACTAGATCACTCAATTGTCTCCAATGAAAAAGCTTCCACTAGACTTTGTATTTTAATCAATAATATTAAGAAGGGGAGGGATGTTCAAAATCTTTGGGATCCGCGATGTCATGCTGATACATAAGGGGCGCTGCAATCGAAAAATTAATAACCCCGTAAGAAAATTAAGAAGCCTTTTATGCAATCTCAAAATACTATGTTTATAAACGATGCTTAACCCGGGAGAGGTAGCGCAGGGCACAGAGTCACCCCAGGCTCATGAAATGTTTAATTCTGGAAATTCTATATGATCCTCTTCGTCCTTCTATATGACAGTCTGCATGGGAACTAAAATGTATTTGTCGTGAATCTCCCAAATTTTTGAGAGGGGCAAACGTTGTTTTTGCGATCTTGAGGTATTTGGGTCGACTAAATACAGCGCGAGACCATTTTTGTTCCAAAATATTTTCTATGAAAAGACTATATTTTTCCACTGTGAACGAAATTTTTTTTATTGTTGTGTGTGTTGTATGACTCATTACGGTTTATAAATGTAAGCAAGCAGAATATAAAAAGGAAATGGGTATATTGGACGAAGTTTAAACTTTGGAAAAAGAAATTGGTCAATCAAGGAAGAACCTGATGAAAAAGTGAAGATTAATCATGATAGCGAAAGTAAATATGAGAAAAATGATGAAAGTGAAAAGATTGAATCGAAATTAAGATTTTCAAATGCTACCTTAAGAACTCCATCAAAAAGGATAAGGAACCACAATACACACTATGCCATTTCAAAGAGACACAAGCATAAGAAAAAGCTCAACATGCTATTTGTCAATCATCGAGGGATAATAAAATTATAATAGCTTGAGCAAAATATGACAGCTTTGCCTGGAAGTATCATTTCTGTAATACTAGCAAAAAATGTCTGGGATCTGTGCCTTTTATTAAAATCATGCACATTTGAAACTTTTTAATAAGTTTGAATTTTTTCTCACATTATGAAAAAAAATTTGAAAAATCCTTAAAAATTAGGTTCTAGGGCATTTCGAAAAGTAAAAACACAATGGTTTGCATTCCTTAAGAAAAACATTTATTTAGAAAACGTCAGTTACATCTTATTAACTGGATTATTTATATTTTTCGGCATGATCACCCCCGTTATACAAACATTAGTTAAGTCGGTGCACAAGCTTTTGTATCCCACAGTCATAGAAGGTTGCCGCCTGTTGTCGGAACCACATTTCAAGTTCATCTTTGATCTCATCATCGTCGTGGAATGATTTTCCACCAAGATAATGACCAAGCGCACGAATTGCTTCCTCCATTCTCTGAAGAAGGGCATCAGAGATCACAGATGGCCGACCTGTTCATTGTTCGTCATGAACATCGGTCCAACCTTCAGAGAAATGATGACACCATTTTGTTATATTTTGTTGATTCATAATGTTCCCATAAACAGAAACAATTTCATTGTGAATATCCGCTGGTCGCTGACCTTTTCCATGAAGAAAACGTATGACGGAGCGCACATTTGGCGGGATTTTGAATCGGCGCAGCCAATTTTAAACACAACCAATACTCCAACCAGAATCAAAGTTGAAATGCCGAACGACCGCGAAGAGAAAGCTAACGGTTCAAGGTTTACACCTGTGTTGCCAACTTGCTCTCCAAAACTTTTCTTTTCCTCTGGCGTACGGTATATCTTTACTTTTCGAAATGTCCTCGGAAGTATACATTCTCTTAAATAAGTTATTCACGGGGATTTCGATTTTTATCCGGCAAAATAAAAATAATTATAAAAAAAGGCTTAGAGTGACTCACAGTCACCCCACGCGACCACTAACATTACTATCGAGCGTGCTACTGCTCCCGGGTTAATATTGATATTTTGGCCACTAACATAGATTTAATGGAATACAAATGATTAAATTTTGAGTCCAGAATCCTAAAAATCGTACAAACCATCGTATTAAAAATGATTATCAAATTTTTAAACAATAGTTCTCGAGTTGTTGACGGATCGATCCATATAACTCGACATACCTTCCACACATTTCGTGTCTTATTAAAACTCTTCAAATCATTCAGCAGCCAAGTAAATTGGCCCGATTAGGCCCAACATGTTCGTTGATTGGATTGTGCTCTGAAACAAACCCTTTCCTTCCTCAAATGACCCCTGATTGGAAGTCTACCATTAACCTTTCATCGAACCACTGGTGCATCAATCAATAAGAGAACCCGACGAAATAACGAGAACAGCTGGGGCAGTAATGATGTTCTTTGGCGAGCCGAGCATCAGCCGCAATTTATTTACTGCCCTTGGAAAACCTTAAGCAACTTGGTTTCGTACATAAGAGAATCCACGCTTAGTTCCCTGTTTCGAAAATTCATTCAAAAAATTATCTGTTTTTACTACTTGAGAATATACATATAATGCCTAGTTCAGATTCTTATAACTTCATTTATTGAATTAATATTGAACTCTATTTTTAAAATATTTTAAATAACTTGAATGGATTTTGTTTGTAGGGACATCGAAAAAAAGAGTTTTTGAAGGAACATAGTTTGATTACAAATATTTTTACTTCAGTCTTGGGTGAAAAACAAATTTAAAGTTTATTTTGAAGGATTCTTTTTTTAATTAGTCTAATTTTAAAAAAAAAAACCAGAATTTGGAATTTTTTAAAATCCTTTAGAATCGAGATATTATATCTTAGCTTCATTTCCGTTTTGAAGGCAGAATATTTCGTTCAACTATTTATTTGCTTGTGAATCGATAGTTTATTTTTTCATTTATGAATCTAATATTTCTGCTATATGTCTTATAAATAATGGTAAATTAATTAATTATTTAAAATAAAATCCTTATTATATATATATATATATATATATATATATATATATATATATATATATATATATATATTTCTGTATTTTAAGAACAAAACACAGTGTATTTTTCATTCACTCATATTAATGCTTTATTAATTGTATTGTTATAAGTATCAGAGAATTTGTGGACGGTGTAACATCGTGACCCCGTTACTTTAGTTAGTAACATATTAGAGAGAGTGTCAAGGATGAAACAGCTAATTGCCAAAAGACATTTTATTCTAGAGTAAATAATAATAAATTATAGCTTAAAAAATCTAAAAAACATGCTTTTATAGTGTGATTCGAACTAAAAAATAATAAAAAATAATTCTTAATATGAGAATAAAATGATTAACGAGAAAATTAATGTCATTGAAATAATAGCGTGGGGGACACTATATCAATTGTAATAATTTCTGACTAGTTCTATTCCGAAACGCTGAGTTGGTATAAAATTGTCGTGAAAGGAACCCCACGCTTTTACCACAATGACATTGATTTTCTCGTTAATCATTTTATTCTTAAATTGAGAATTTTTTTTTACTTTTTAATTCGATGCACTGTAAAAGGTTTTTAATTTTTTTCAAGCTATAATTTATTTTTCATTTTTTAGTTCGATCTACAATAAAAGCATGTTTATTTTTATTTTTAAAACTATCATTTATTCTTTGTTGAATTTATCCTTGAGTTTGATATTTGGAGCCGGAATTATGTGGCTGCTGGAATTAGTCTTGATCTTCAATGGATATTAATTAATGGGTCTGAAGGATATTTATTCTCTCCGTTTACGGGGACTAGGATGAGTCCCATATCGTTATATTTCAAGGATTCCGTCTCTATAGATACAGGTCAAACTAATAAAAGTGTATTAAGAAGAAATATTAAAAGTCAATCGTATTATAACCTTTTAAACGTTTTGCTATAATGCTAATTCGTGTCATCACTTCTAAACTTAATGCTTTATAAAAATAAAAAAAAATATTTAGCAGTTACAACATAAATTATTTTTTTAGATGCATGAGTCTTTTTTTTTTATTTCCATTTTCAGAAAAACTAGACCATTATTATGGTAAGAAATTGATGACGCAACAACTCTACCCTTTTTCACATAAAAGCACTTTTTTTCTTTTACTTGTATTAACCACAGGCCGTTTTGGAGTTTTACGGAGTCACCTTAATGTTTTAGTCGCTAATTCTGGAATTAGTCGTCAAATCTCGAAATCCTTAAATTTCTTATTTATGAGGATCCTGATCAGAACAATGAAAAAAAATTATGAAATTACTGTATTGCCAACGGTCCTTGAAAAGAGTGAAATTCATATGAGCTTTTAAAGTGGGTAAAAATTCCGTTCAAATTCAAAGATTTGTGAAACAACAAGTAACAACTTTTACAAGTGAAACTTATAAAAGCGTGTCAAAAAGACTATTCCTTATTAATATGTAACAGAACACAGTTTTTTCGCGATAGTAAAGTCCTTTTTCAATTTCAGTTCATCTATGCCAACCGTTGCATCACCGACTCCAGCACTTGATCTTTCACCATTAAGTTAAGTTCATCTCTGTAGGTCCTTGTTCACGGCTGCCCCCGCAAACTCAACAGAGAATCTCGAAGAGCACACAACTTCATTATTTCGTAAAAGCCAAGAGATGGAGCGTCCCGTCAAATTCCGAGCCTACCCCTTAAACTCCATGGGCTGGTCATTTTTGCGCCCCCAATGACATCTCATTCACGTGTGAACCAGATCTGCAACCGGCTCTCCTCACTGTCCAACTGCATCTGTGCGTAGGGACAATAGGCCGACCTGACTGATCCCCACTCCGAAACGGCACCGTGTCCCCCATCTGGAGGCTGTAACTTGCCTTGTCACTTTTACACTGAGGGTGCGTCTTTGTCTCGACTGCCGACATTACTCTCCAATCAAGTTGTCTGCGTCTCAGATGCGCGAGGGGAACCCAAAACAAAAGGGCTGTTCCTCGAAATTTCCTTCTTGTGCAGCGTAGTGACTATAGAACGTCTGTATGTCGGCAAAAGAAAGGTGTGGCGACATCAAATCCATTTACCGAAACGGCTGACATGTTATGCCCTAGGCATAAGGAAAGAATAGACGATCCTTTTCTTGGTGATACAATGTCCCATCTGGACAACTTGATCCCATATACGTCAAACTTCACAAGTATAAATGAGGAGAGTTCTGCTAATAAGCAGACGTGACATCAGAAAGAATGGAATGGAATAATTTAAAACTGTAAAGCTTTATTAGCACAGTGTATTTATTACATAATCAAAAAAATCATTAATTTAGCAAAAGAAAACTTGACAGTAGTAAAATTTTTTATTTGGTTCCGTTAGAGAAAAATGTCATTATATTTCATTTAAAAAAATCATGAGTAAAATGAGTGTTTTCAAATAAATAAATAAATATACAAACAAAAAAAACTCAATATTAATAATTTTACTTCCATAGAATGAATCATACAATTGTTTTTAAACTGCTGAGGTAAAGAAGGTTAATTTTATGTAGTTCATTTGATCTGTCGGAGAATAGTTTCAAAAACCTGTTTTCCCTCGAAAATGAAGAGAATTGAGATTAAAGAAAACCTTAAATTTTCATTCGTCAAACATCCATTTAAACACATACACATATAAGTATATGAAGTGTTTCTGAATTTTTCAAGAAAATGAAAAACTATCATTAAATATAGGGTCGCAAACTACGTTAAGTTGGTGAAAGTAGGAAAAATACACATAGACAAGACAGTGGGCCCGACGAAGAGAGTGATAAAATGAATATGAGGATTAAGACACTATGGTCAAGAAGAGACCGTTTGGTATGCAAATTTCCCATTACGAGTAAGCATTCAGAAAATGGGCATTGCAGATTTCTCAGACATTAAATTACACTCGAAATCATGTCAGACTACACAAACCAGGAACGCAGAATGGTTTTCTGATTTTCTATTGAATATACGATGGGTTGTAGCTGAATTGGATTTTTGGCACAAAATAGGGAGGAAGACTGCACAGATGACATGCGCCACTTCAAATGCATAAACCCAATTTCTAGCCGATGCCAATTAGCCACAGCAGGTACAGTACATACGCTGGGTGCTGAATGCCACACAGAATGGTTCATATCTTTTCCATCACTGCTTTATTCTCATATAAAACCTGCTTTATAAGAAAAAGTTTGATCAAAACATACACAATGCGCATATTTGGTAGTATAAAAATCCCCACATCACTGGCTTGTCGAAATTGCAACACAAACTCAGAATTAATATCTGAGAGTGAATTCTTGGAGGTCATTTGTTCGAATTTCACTTCCTATCCGAATGCCACAATGGAACAAAGTGCGTTTTCCTCTTCCCTACAGCAGCATCTCCTCCGGGATTTGCTGAAAAGAATACTGGTCACTGTGCACCAGAACATGTAGTCCAAGCATGATATAGCACCATCTTATATTTCGATTATGGTTCGTAACCATCTCAATGCTACATATCGCAGAAGTTGGATTGAAAGTGGTGGACCTGTTGCTTGGTCTCCACACTTCCCGGACCTAAATTCCTTGGATTTTATCTTCTGGGGCCATCTAAAATTGTTTGCTTACAACAACTGTGGGGCCACTAGTGCATCTCACAGCACGTGTTTTCGTAGCTTCAGAACGCATCAACAGCACACCAAGCATATTCCAACGTTTTTGGCAATTCGTAGTCCATAGGTATCGTCTGTGCAATAATTTTCGTGGACGCAATTTTGAAAATTCCTATAAAAAATTTTTTTGCTATCTGTTTTCTGACGGTTAATTGTAATGCATTGTTTGTGTGCTGAAATTTTGCTCTTTACGTCTAATAAATATTTTTCTACTTATTATTGACCTGTTTTGTTCCACTCAAACTCATGAACTTCTAAACTATTTGCAAGATTTTTTTCCACTAAACGTCAATTGCCATCCAATATTCCACATCAACTTTTCATGCTCTTCAATCTTACTATCATCTCTATGTAGTTCTCAGTTAAATTTCGAATCACCCTGTGTGTGTGTGAACAAGCATGCATCAGTATTATATATGCTTGCTCACATCTAATATATATTATAAATGCGAAAGTTTGTGAGGGTCTTTGTGGGTCTTTCACGTAAAAACAACTGAATGGATTTTAATGAAACTTTACAGTAATATAGCTTATACTGCAAAAAAGCCCACCACAGCATATATCTATCTTTTGTTTGTGAAAAACCTTTTTTTTTTGGCTACGCAAGAGGCTCGCTTCTAATTAATTCCTCTGATCAGCATAATACCTATTTTTTTATTTCAGAATAAAACTAAGTTTTGAAGGGAGAGGTTGTTATAAATCTCTCTTTATTTTAATGTTTTTTATGATTTTATTATAGACATTTGGTAGTAAGAAATTGATTTTTTTCCCAAATAAATGATTTTATAAGTTCTGATACTTAAAGTAAATAAACTTTCTCTTTCACACTGCATGATTTGGACAAATTTTCAAAATTTGTTTGTGATTAGTAGTTAATTATAACGCTATAATTTTAATTGAATAGGCAGATATAATTATTTTTATACTTAAAAACGCAATAACTACTGTGCTGTATTTTTTGGAGTGTGAGAGTGAGTGAATATTAATGTCGCACTGTTCAGGTACACGAGGGCTTTTGGCAACGGATCACGTAATTTTGAACCATGGTCAAGTGACGTGGACGACACCTGAGCTGGCACCCTCTTCTCCTAACTACCACACCACACCAACTTAGAGGGAATATTCTACCAATACTTAGCAGGAATATTCTTTGAAATCCACTCTTCCAAGATATATGGCAGCATAGGTTCCATGACGGGTATTTTAGCTGAAAAAATAATTTGTCAAAATTTAAGTGTATTATGTTTTTGTATGTTAACGAAGATCTTAGAAAATTATTTGACTACTTATTTTAAGTGAAAGGTATATATAATTAATTTTACAGCGGAATATTTTTAATTAATTTATTAGCTCTAACGGATGAAATTTTCCAAAGTGGAGTATTTTGTTTATGTATATCCCTTAATTTTAAGTGTAATGATCCAAAAAAAATATTGTATGAAAAAACCTGCATTAAATCATAATGCGGTTGGATAAAGTATTAACGTGCATCTCTCCCCTACACGGCGGGTCTTACACAGCTCTAATAAAACTCGAGTTATGAAAGTAGCTAGGCATTTGCCAACTTGACTCTATCGTTAACATTTTGCTATGTTTTTCATTGAATCGTCATTATAATTTAAGAAACGGCGTTGCTTGCGAATATTACAATTTTAACATAAAATAAATACTACAGAAAATAATATTAATGTATTATACTTTCAGATAAAAATTACTTGCACTATTTTAAGCGTTCATTACACAAAACTTTTAACAATGTGTTACTTTTGCTGAGCAGAGATCAGCTTAGGAAGGTATTTTCAAAAATCGACCCTCAAGAGTGTTATGGGGAGTTATAAATTTAAAAAAATCCTTTTTATCAGGTATTAGATCTACATACTTAAAATCTAACAAAAAAAAAGTGTTTTATTTCTCTCTCTTTTTTTTTTTTTGTTTAGCTGAGCTACGCAAAAAGCTTTTTTTGTTTAATTTGCAATTCACGTAAAATTACCTCATTAAAAACTTCTTTATCCTTCAATTTGTGTTGTTTAATTTTTCAGTTCACCCGTGCGAAGAACGGGTATACCAGCTAGTATATAACATTGATGCATTAAAGTTTTATCCCATGACTCACAAATATATATTAGTAATAAAAATAAAATTTGTTAAATATTTTAAAAGATTTTAAAAAGGGATTATTGTTGCTTGTTATTAATTTAATGTAAGAATTATTTAAAATGTTTCAGGATTAAGTATTGAAGATGATAACACACGTGAAGATTAAGATTTGCGTACTAAAATTTGAAGAATGCCAATCAGAATTGGCAACGCGGATTTTCTTCATCTTAAACGTGCAATGACACACTTGGATATATTATATATTATATCATTTCCCCCTTAATTGAAAAGGTCGAATAAAATTCTTTTTAAAAAGAAATTCTAAAAAGAAAATTACTTTGTATAATTTGAGAAAAAATTTTTGGCTAAATTTATTAAAGCATACTTAGTAAAACTTACGGTTTCTTTAATAACAAACAAAATCTTTCAAACTAATAAATAAGCTGTATTCGAAAATTGATGGAGAGTTAATATTAATGCGTTAAGAAAATTTAGTTTTTTTAAAATATAATATTATACACCATTGTTTTCTTCTCCCCTTTAAAGGAAGTTTTTCTTTTTAAAGTTTTCCTCTTATCTTCTTACTAGTATATGTAGTAGTCATAAGTCATAATTACTTTTACTATTACTGTATGATGCAAAAATGTGTAGACATACATTATAATACCCAAAATAAGTATAATTACAAATTGCTGCGATGAACGCTGTATTGTAATCAACATCTCTTACAAGTTTATTTAGAATTACTTGTACTCCCAGTATTCAGAATATGGGAGATATATTTCTATTACTTTTAATAAAATGCGACGACCACAAACTAGGAAAAGGAAAGAAAAAAATGTCCATTGTGTGTGTGTGTGTGTGTGGCTTTATTTAAGATGCGAATAAAAAAGCGTGTGTTGAGTTCACTCCTTAATTTGAAAGTGTTAAAATAGCCGTCGTATCTTTATGTAAAAACAAAGAGGTTCATACATTTAGAAAGGGGAGAAGGCAAGAAACTGAAATTGAAAGCAAATCACTTAAGAACTGAAGCAGAAAAAAGAAAATCCTTCTTCTCAATAGAAAGTAGCAAGCGGAAATTAGGGGAATAATAAATAAATAAATAAAACATGGAAGGAAAGAAAGAAATCTGACTGGAAAAACGCACGAAAAAAAATCGCGTTCTCTAGAATACGGTTAGATGAATGACTTCGCTAGGTTACCTTCTACGCTAAACAACTTTATTTACGGGAAGCTGCAATTCCAAGGGATCCGTGAAATTCAAGAAACTATTTTTTCACGTAGCCCCCAGAGACTCACCCGTAGATTGAATGGAGGATTTAAGATGTGAGTGTGCAAGATTAGTAGCAAAGTGCTGCACCCCCGTCTCAATTTGTGCCAGCCTCCCCAAGGGATTCAACCCTCTACTCCAGAAAACACAACAGGATTAGGACCAAAAGGGGAGTAAAATCTCCCTTGCAACTCTTTCCTCGACCCCCATCTAGATTGAAATTCTCCCTTTATTTGTGCTTAAGTAAATTTCTGTTCGTAGCTCATAGTCCGTGAACGTCTGAAGAGGGTGGGTGAGTTGCAACAAAGCGTCTAATTCGTGTTTTGGTCCCCGAGAATCAGTTTCAAGATAATTGCTTTTTTTTTCTTGCACAGTTCAGAATATTTTTAAATGGGTATGTGCCATTGAAAGCTGAATATAATTTGTAATGCATTAGGTATAAAGCATTTTTTCATAAAAATAAAATAAGTTAATTATTTAATTCTATGTTTATCCCTTTATTTGATACCCATACGTAATTAAAAAATATACAAACTTACGGATCTTTCGGTAGTTTTTAGGTTTAATAATTCCTTAAATATTTACAAAAACAAGTAATACATATATATAAAAAAATTAGGTCAAATCCTTATAATGTCAACAAAGAAAAATTTTATTTTAGTTAATTAAATTTAATTAATGAATTATAATATTTGAAAAAAAAACTTTTCAATATCGTTTAAAAATATATATTTGAAGACAAGAAAAAATTCGTTAGAAAAACTTATTGATTCTAACGTCGTCAAAAATAACGCAGAATTAATTTAAAATTAAAAAATTCAATTTAATTAATAAAAATTAAAATTTGAAAAACCTATACTAACATAAAGTTTCATACACTACAAATTTTTAAAAAAATGTATTTGAACTTCTGAGGATAAATAAAAAGTATTTTATTAACGATTGAAAATTTGAACAAGATATATAAATAGATAAAGATATATATATAGAGAGAGAGAGGAAATTAATAGTAGGAATTGAATAATGCATGTGTTTGTTACTTACTTTACAAGATTTCTTGTGTTATTAATTTCAGTTTTTTTTTCTTTAAGTTCTATCCATCTTTTTTCACAATCTTTTCAAATTATATGTTTTTGTATCTATGTTGTTTATAAAGATCATAAGCATTCTCACTCGAATAAATGAGAAAAAAAACAATAGTAAAATTTTCAACAGTTCTTTTCAAAGCATTTTTAACATTTAGGATAAAGAAAGTAATCTTCTAAATTTAAACACCATTTAGCAAGGGAAACTTTTCGACGTCTCTCACTTTTAGTTAACAACACATATTCTGTCTTGCAAACTAGAATTTTTATTTCTTTATTTATAACGATATCTAAATATGACTACAGAAGGAAGCAAAAAAAAACTTTTCACAGAAGATGAGTTTCTTGTACAAAAGAAAAAGGAAATGAAAGGAATAGTGAAGTTTCTTTTCAGCAAGTTGCGCAAGCGAACAAAACTTTTTCACTTAACGAGGTAAATACTTACGCAGCTGCTTGTAGTAGGATACATTTTTTTCATCCATTACTATTTCACTTATTTTTCTTTCTTTTTTTTATTCTGTTCTGCTCATTTCTCCTGGTCCCAATTAAGGACAGACATCTCCTATTTTCGCTCGGTTGGAGTAAGTCCCAATGGAAGTTTTTTTTCCTCCCTAACCCTGCACTTTGTTCCAGTGCAGACCTCGCAGGCTTTCGAAGCAAGTCGTAGGATATTTTTTTTCTTCCTTATCCTCCGTGGTAAACGGATGCTTTTGTTTTCAGCTACCAACAACTTTGGAAATAATTTCTTAAAAAACTAAAGGAAAAGTTAAAAAAAATCATCTTTAGTTTCCAAACGGCAAATTGAAATTTTGAGTTTTGTAGAGTGAGATCTAATTTAGCTATTCGTGATTTTTTCAACTTTTTTTTTCCGTTTAAGAAATTTTTTTCTCCGATTTCTTTTATCACAAAATCGATCAAACGGTTTTGGAATAGGCTTTGTTTGAATACGAGGCATTATTGTTTAAACAAAAAGTTGAAAAGCACAGCTTTCTTAAGGTATCCGACTACGTTCAGAACCATGATTTTCAAAAGCGCATAAATGGATAGTTTTCATGATATTTAGTGTCACTCAGATTAGAATATATGTATAAAATTGTTTTAAGGACATTTTGACAAAAAAACTATATTTAAATACAACATTTTGGCAAAAAATTAACTTAGAATAATCTTTTTTTCCAAATGCCTTTTGTGAAAAATGCTTCTATCAGAATAATATTTTGCCTGTATATAGCTCGGACCTCTGTTCAGAGGCTCAACTAGAATTTTTGAAATATATAGCTTAGAAGTGGGTTTATTCATACTTGACGACAACAGAGGGGAGCAATTTTAAGAAAAAAACGCGAATAATTATTTCAATTGGTGGTAACTCTGAAAATAATGTGAATTGTTTAAAAATTCTAGTTCAGCCTCTGTAGAGAGGTATGAGCTATATACACAGGAAATATATTATTATAATAGAACCATTTTTCACAAAAGAAGAACATTTGGAAAAAAGATTATTCTAAGTGAATTTTTTGCCAAAATATAATATTTAAATAATTTGTTTTGTCAAAATGTCCTTAAAACAATTTTATGCATGTATTCTAATCTGAGTGACACTAAATATCATGAAAATTATCCATTTATGCGCTTTTTTTAAAATCAAGTTCCCGAACGTAGTCGGATACCTTAAGGTATTGATCTCTTTTTTATGATTTTCCAATTTAATTATACCGCAAAATCCTTAATACAAGATAATCATGCCATAACCGTCTATTAATATTTCGAAAGAAATGTTCGGCAAAAATAAAAACGTAATTAAAAATGTTTCTAGAGTATATACACGTGGAAATGTTATTTGGTTTGACTTAGATCAAATGTCACTACGGTAGTAGTTTTTGTGTCCTCACCCTTTTCTAATTCCTACTATTAGTTCACAATTTTCCTATATATATCTTGTTCAAATTTGCAATCGTTAATAAAATACATTTTAAAGAGCTCAATGAGCTGAAATTTTACATACACGATTATTTTGGATGACAATACGATAATGTAATTATAATTAATAAAAATTAATTGATTAAAACTAATTATTCAATGAATTACAGATATAGTCACGTTGTGATAATTTTTGTTGATTTAACGACCATTTTGATGACTTGTGTCAATATTTAAAAGGTTTCGTTCTCATATTTTAAAGCGCTTATTGGAGTTGAAATATTTACTTGAGTAGGATAATTTAATTATTCTTTATTAAAATTAATTGACTGAAACTAATATTTAAAGAATTACAGATGCAGAGTCACGCTGTCTTCATTTTTAGCGATTTGAATCAAAACTACAAGATTTTTTATCTTACGTTTTAAAGCATTCAAATGATCTGGTATTTTACATACACGATTGTTTTGAATGACAATACGATACTTTTTAATGATATCTGTATATAAAAATGGATGTTTGTATAAATAAAATCACATCACTCCAGCACCGTTCAACCGATAACTATGAAAAATGTCATGTATATGTATTTTTTGTGGAGAAGGTTCTTGTGCTATCCTCTTTGTTACAGCTCCTTAACAGGTGGGGCTACAGTATATGAATTTCAGCACCATTCAATCAATTGCCAAGTTGCCAACATGGTCACCAAAAATGGTGTCAACTTTGCTCTATCGCCAACATTTCGCTATGTTTCTATTGAATCGCCATTGTAATGTAAGGAACTGCGTTGCTTGCGAATATTACAAATTTAACATAAAATAAATACAACAGAAAGTACACATTTAGATATAAATTGTTTACACTATTTTAAGTGTGCGTTACACAAAATGTGCAACAATACGTTACTTTTGCGGAGCCGAGATCAGCTTAGGATAGAATTTTTAAAATCGATCCACAAGAGAGTTACGGGGCATTATAAATAAAAAAATCCTTTTTATCAGCTTTTAGATCTACAGACAAAATTTAACAAATTAGGATTTTTTGTTCAGCTGAGATATGCAAAAAGTTTTTTTTAAATTTGCAATTCACTTAAAATTAACTTATTAAAAACTTCTTTATCCTTCAATCTGTATTGTTTAATTTTTTAATTCACCCTTGCGAAGAACGGATATACCAACTAGTTATTTCTAAATTTTCAATATGTGTGGGATTTTATAACTATACATTTCGTATTATTCACACGTAATCATGCTCACTTGGCAGTGAACTCGTGCCCGCCGTTGTTTCTGGGGAATCAATTCCCGTCTTGATCCACTAAAAACCAAGAAATAAGATAATTAATGCAGAATAGTAGAAGGAGATATTTTAATATATAATAGTAGAATGAGATATTTTAATATAGAATAGAAAAATGAGATATAAATTATATTAATAATTCTTTCTCGAAATAAACAATCACTAGAAGATTTTTACTCAAATTTGCAATTCAATCATATTTTAAAAGTAAGATGTTCCTAAAGCTCATTATGTTAATTTCCTGGACACAAAAAGGATCCTTCTTATGTCGATACATCACAAACCCACCTTTATTTCCTTCTGGCATAATAGGAAGGAAATTTCTGATTCACAGATGGGTCATAAAACATTTTAATAGTTCCACACTCTCCACAAAGCTAATAAATTCGTTTTTATTTGCTACAGTGGTTAGATAGATAGAGGGTAGCCTCAAGAGTATTGTATTTTATGCTTTGAAGAGGCATCGAGTATGGGTTCTATCTTTAATACTTCCACCATTGTACACATTATGACTCTTCTACTTACATATGGATTCTTTCCCGTTAGGCAAATTCTTATTGTTCGAAACACTTGGTAACTTTTAGGGCTATAAAACACAATATTTATAGCACTGAAGGGATTTCCAAGGAATGTATCTAATTTTGTCGCAATTCTAAATGATTCTTAATGTGTTTTGTAATTGCTCAGTCGTAAAAGACAGGACAGCAGATATGTTGGTGCGGGTGGTAGCATGAGGTTAATAGCAACTAAATATATATATAGAATTTTATTTTGATTCTTAAAATGTAATAAAATAGTCTGGTATTTTATGGTTATAATATAACTTGCCATAAAACTCCATCTGATGTTAAAAGTAATGTGTAAATTTTAACTCGCAAGGAGTAAAAGTTATAATATTTTTTAAAAAAACTTTTTTGAAAGAAATGCATGCTTTATTTTTGTTACAAACATATAAAACAATGTGCGAATGTTATAATTTATAAAATAAATGCAGAATTTCTTAACATACTAATGTTTTGAGTAACGTAATAAATTGGGAAGCTAATTCAGAACAATAAATTTATACTCCCAGTAACATACAAAACAAAAAATATATAAATTTGGCTTCATACAGTCGTGTTTGGCTAATGCGTTTATATCAATACAAGAAATGTTTATATCTATACAATGTTCTTATAGTGAATAGATTGTCAAAACTGCATAATCCACAAAGGCATTCAATACTTTTTCGATATGCAAGCTTTCAGTGTTTTATTTTTAATAACGCAGTTTATTTCCTTTATGCTATTATTTATTTTTTTAACAAACATACTAAGGAAGCGTTGCATAAATTAGCACTTTACTGTTCAAATTTTTACATGAGATCCATGGAAATATGATATTCAAGTAGATTTTATGTCTTCTTTAACTATTTGTTTACCACTGCATCTTGAAACCGCTATTGTAATAATATATAATGCAAATAATGTAATGTAATAAATAAAAAATAATAAATTCGTATCAATGACTATACAATATAAATATCAATTAACTGTTAAAACATATTTTATGTCAAATATGATACATGGAACACTTCGTAAAACAAATAATTTATTTAATTTCATGAACGTATAAGAAATAATATACAACCGCAGAAATAAATCTATTTATCCTTAAACATTTCTTTTCTTTGCATACATTCCATTCTTAGTAGTTCTCATCAAACTCCCTGATAAGTGATGATTAAATTTCTAAGTTAGGAGAAGGAAGCAATGAAAATATGCGCCTTAGAAATTTTCAATCTCGGAAATACACTTGATGCAATACATCAAAACTGAAAATATTCTCAACAGTCACCGGTATCAAATTCTCCCATCAATCCCCCTGACTTATATATATCCTACATCCCAGCTGCCAGACAACTTTGAAATACGATAAGTATCCTGCCAAACCTATTTATTCACTCCCATGATCAAATCCTGTGGTCACACATAAGCGAGATAAATAATGGTTACTTTTCAACACGTCGTACCCTGGATTTCATCCCCTACATGCACCCGCACAATACACTCCTCATCCCTCACCGTCCAACTGATACATGGGGGTATTGTGTCCCAACAAAGTTTGCTCCAAGAATTTATGATAGTTACTTTCTCCTACTGAGTCGCTGCCTTCAAGCCACCCAGGAACATCATCGTTTGCTGCTCTATCCCCTCTTTCGCCAGGAACTGAAATTGAAAGCAGCTATTTGTTACTAGAATGGTTGAAAGCAGCGTTAATAAAAATTTAGGATCTTGCTAAGTAAGATTGAATCCATATAGGCGAGGGAGAATATATTGATATTATCTTTTTGTTCATGTCTGATGGGAAAGTTAATCATCATTTTTATTTGAAGAGAATTCAATCGATGAGGTAGAAATAGAATCTGTTAGAAAGTAGTTTTGTTAGAATAAAGCTGTTTTTTCCCAGCACATAAGGATTTTTATTAACTTTTAATAAAATTTATCAAAGTGGATTTCATTCAAAGAAAGCGAAAAAGCGTGAACATAGATTACTAATTATGTTTTTATTATTATTTAAATGATTATTATTTTATACAAATAATAATACTTAAGAATGTTTCATTTCACAAAAGATAAAAATTGAGAGTAAATTTACTTTTTATTTAGAAACTTTACAAAAAAAATTACATCGTTTTTTTAAATCTCATTTTGGCATCAAATATCGCTTTGAGAAATTAAATGCAGTATAAGTTCATATTCTCAGGATATTTTACTTCGAATACATTCAAATGTTCTTATGTACATTCAAATTAATAATTCGTTGAGCGTATTCAAAACAATTAATAATTTCAAATATACGATAATTGTAATGATATTTTTAATAATTCGAAAGTTAAATTAAAGTATTTCAATTTAATGACAAACTTTGAATAAGCCATTCACTGACTAAATAATAAAGAACTTACGCAGAACATATATTTCAATCAATTTGATAATACATATTGACAAATTATATCCCTTTTATAATTTACCAAACTATTAAAAGTTTCCGGAGCAGTACATTTTTATGCACACACATACCCACATACATATTCACTCCTGTGGCTCAAAAATAGGAGAATTTTTGCACATTGTATCTAATTTCTGAAAATCTAATAGAGAAACGAGAAAACTTATTGTACCATTCAAAAGACATTTTATGTACGTAGATTATGAATCCAGCTCTTAGCTCACGGATGTCTAAAATCCAAGTTGTGATATCAAACTAAAAACAGTCAAATATGGTCCAACCTCCCAACCAGATTGCACAAAGAGACGACATAGTGCACAACAGACACTTGAGGATTCTCCCGTGCAATTAATCCCACTTTTTTGAAGTAAGACAGTTTTCAGCTCTTGAATGGTTCTATGGGGTGAGATACAATTGCACTTCCAACAGCATTCCGAATATACTTTAAGCTCAGGAGATCAGCCTAAACAATCAATAAGGCATATGTTATCACGTTAGAGGTAATACTGAACCGGTTGAGCCTTATATGAGAATGTTCTGTGTCGTCCGTTAACAGGAACCGAGGTTCTAACGCGTCCTTGAAAAAGTTGAATGTAAGGTTGTAGGATTTCTAATTACCACATTGCAGTCAAGGAGTCTTAGTCAAACAAATGCAAGGGTGTGAGACACACACACACACACACAATCGAGCATAATACCTGCCCAAGCCTTCATATATCTATCATCACAAAGTTCCTTCTCCCTGAAGAGGGAGTTAAGATATTGAGTCACTTCTCTTCCTACATGAAGGCACATCAAGAATCAGTGTCTAGGCGCAATCTTGATTTATCTGTAAAACGCACAGCGCTCCATTAATATTTGGTCCAAGGGAAATGCTGATTGCGCCATTCTAAACTTGCTTTCTAGTGTAGTAGGTAAGATTCAAACATCAAATTTTCTAGAATACAGTTCACTCTCACGAAGTCTTCAGAAAACAACAGACCTTCAAACTAGCGTTTCATTAACAAAATATCGCACAAGTGAGAGCTATGAATCTGGGGCAACCCTGAGTGTTTTTGCACTGAAATCGTCAAATAACGATCCTCAATCGTCGCTGTGGATCTTGGACAAACCTTCTCGATTTCGAGACAGTATTCTGAAAATATAAGCGACACTGAGTGTTGTATTGAGTTTTATATCTATTTGTGGTAATGATTGATATGTATCCAAGCTACCGAAAATTATCCATCTTAATCTGTCATGCTTGTAGCTACATATTTTGCATACTCGGTGAATGTCCTGGAGAAGTAGGGACACACAAATCCCCGAGCACTCTTCATGCGCATCTAACTCCTCCACAATCACAATTCATCAGATACTCAAGTGAAAACATACATATTTGACTCAGAATATAAGAAAAACATTGTTTATCTTGGAGGTATAGAGACGTTGGTTAGCCTGAAGAGTTCTCTTACGCTTCATGCGCAAAACATAACACTAGACCAATTAGAATCTGATGTTGTACTGTCCGTACCTTTGAAGTGGGTCATGGAGGTGATATTGAGCAACTTTTATTACATCGTTTTATATGCGGTTAAAAGCTACTACACTTGTTGCATTGGGTCATAATCTGTATTTTGTTTACAAAATGAATTTTTCCCACTTTAGCACATGCATATGTTATTATTTTTCCTGACTTTTTAAATATGGTTCGATGACATGGTGATCAAAAAATAATCAGTAAATGTTCAGATGGTTTATACCAGGGGTGCTGAACCTTTATGGATCAACGTGCTATTTTTTTCTAAAGAAGTGTTTAATGAGGTATAGACGTGCCATCAAATAATTTTGAGTTGTGATTAGTAGAAAAATAATAATAATGAATACAAACAACTCAAAACTCGTTATTTACAACGAAACAATACATTTTGTACTGTATAGTTGTAAATATTTTCGTTATACGTGTGATTCAAATCAATATAATATTAGTGTCACTTCTGCTGTTGCAGATTGGATGATAAATAACTTATATTAAGATTGTAAGATGTTGCTTTTAGTATAATGAATACTGAATTGGAATCATGTGCCAAATGGTTTCTAAGCAATTCATTATTTTTGCTGTGGTTTACTTTTTTGACAAGAGAATTTGTGATTTGTTTCAAATTGACGTTTTACAGACGATATTCTGCATTCCACTGCTCCAGAATATAAAACGCATACCGCGTCGCCTTTACTAATAATGCCATATTTCTTGATTTATCAAGTTTGGAATTATTTCTTACACTTACTATCTTGCACTTTTTAGTCTTTTACTGAACTAGCCATGATAAATAACAGCCAAAAATCGTAAATATAACACAAATAAACTTTAAAATATAGTTGTGTAAACGAAATTGACTATGCTATGAGTAGACAAACTTTGCATCATAAGTAACTGTAGTCCAAGACGTAACTAAGGCAAAACAATAACCGTTCTTTCAGCCGTTCTACGACGATCAGTCGCGTTTGTTCGTAATACTTCATAGTGAACTTCGTAATTTTGAAATAAAATACAAAAAAATTTTACCACTGGTGTGCCCAAAATATTGTGTTGCGTGCCATTGATGGCACGCGTGCCACTGGTTCGCCATTCCTGGTTTATACATTCCGTATTGGATATTTCCTTCGTTAACTGTCATTCCATTAAGCGGAGCTTCAATTAGCTGACATTTTTTAATTAATACTTTCTAACTCTCTTTTTTTTTCTCCTTTGAAATTCCTTGAACGGATCTAATAAATTGAATGGCAATTCACTTGTCTATTTCAGCAGCAGAATGTTTTTAATAAAGGAATTTTTATCATAATATTATCGTATATGTTTGGTTTTTTCTACAAAAGTACTTTTTCATTTCTCATCTCATTATTTTAGTTTTTTCTTCAATCTCATTATTTTAGTTTTTTCTTTCATCTCATAAGTTTAAGTCTTTATACTTCAAATTCAAAATCGTATTTTTAAATGAATAATTAAAATTAAATTTAAAAACCAAATTCTGAACAGTTGTATCCATTAACATAAAATTTTCTTTATAGAAATCCATGAAAACAATAATAAAACCTCAGAAAACCATAAATTAAATTCATAAAATAAAAGCCAAATGTTGTAGATTGCTCATAAAAGTACGCAATCATAAACACAAGAATTTAAACTATATTTATATAAGATGGCAAAATATTGCAATAATCTCATACAAAAAATAAAGAAAAGAGGTCTCGTATTCCCCATCTTAGAGTTAGAGGTTTTCATTATTTTATGAAAGAACAACATCTGAGACAAAAATATAGAGATGTTTCAAATGTAATTATTTTTAATTTTAAACAAACTTTCATGATTATTTATTTAAAAATACGCAATGTTTTAAGCTAAAAAAGCATTAGAAAATATATATACATATATATAAAACAAATAAATTCCTCTTCATTTTTAAAGCTACCATCTCTTTCAGCTAGTGACACTTCCCCGCCCAATCTTCCATCAGAGTCCTAAACATTTTCATTCATTAATGCAGAAATGGTGCGACAAAGTTACATTCCATTTAACACGTATCTTAAACCTCCCTGGTCATCGGTCATTAACGGAGAGTAGAGGATGAGAATCTCGGAATCTCGGAGCATAGCCTTTGGACATGTCATTTATTTTGCATCCCGAACACATATCCAGTCTGAGTCAGTACCCCGAGGGTGCGAAGGAAGGGGGCAGGAAGCTGAGTGGGCTCACCCCCTAATATAGCTAATGGACTAACCTCTAAGACACCCGGGGGGAGAGGACTGTAGTAGTATTAAATACGAAATTGGTACAAGTGAAATAGTGCCTAGGGTAAAGACCATATGATTAGGTGCCCTTTTCCACACCCCTAGTTGCTGAGTAGCCAATGAGATATTGTTATTTATCTTATACATCCAGATGATGCTTCTTGCTCGGAATCGTAGAGAACTCCCTTCCCCGAGGCTAGGAGGGACTTGAATAGAAGGAGAAGAATGAAAAATGCAAGTGCAGTAAAACTGATTTTAGTGTGGTTGCTGTTTGAATTGCAGTTAGTTTTGAGTCTATATGGAATAGAGGTGAGGATAGTACTCAGGAATATCTAGGTTGTAAAAAAATAATGCTCTTGAACTAGATTAATATTTAAAGTTTTGTAAGATCTCAAAAGTATATGAGTACGTAAGAAAATACAATTTCTTTCAACAAAAGTTTTTAACTTACACAATTTTTTACATTAGAATTAGAATACAACAGTCTGTTTTCATAATTTTTGTATTAATAGCATTTAAAGCAGTTTATGAAAGTCAGGGTCACACAAATCAAATTGACAGTAAAAATAGGTCTTTCCTTTTACAAATAAATGATTCTGTACATTCGCATATGTAAATCAGAAGTACCACCTACAGGCAAACAGAAGAATTAAGAAATTATGCAGAAGATATTAAGAATATACCTCTTATACAACTGAAGTAAACATTTGTTGGAACTGCAGTAGCTGGGTGATCACGTCACGGCCGTGGATAATAGCCATTGCTGCTCCATATCCAACAAAATCTGCAACCGTAACTGTAACGTCAAGGCCACGAATTCATAAACTACGGTGTTTCTGTCAATTCTTTGGCTCAAGACCTAGTGTTTCTGATGACCCGTAAAGTAGAGAGTTGATGCACTCAAGCTTAAGATGTAGGGGCTCAAAGTCCTCCTTTTGACGAGATGTGGGATTGTTTAGATTGGGATGCCAGCATAGGCTTCTGTCAATCACTTGACAGTAGTTTAGTATTATATCTGTCACAAATAGCATCTTAGGAAATCCAACAATACCCCTCGAATAGCTTCATCATATGATGTTAATAAACAAGTAACATAACTAAATAATTTGAGTGGTTAGGCATTATCGTAGTCTAAGTCATCGTATCTTAAATTACATCTGAGTGAAAATATTAAAAGTAGTGAGAGAGTTTTTTTTCTAAAAGAAGTACTGAGACTCGCAGAGAGAGAGCATGAAAATTACAGGATCACTTGGCAATATTCTTCGCATAGCTTCAAAGTGTGACATTAATGAAGATTCAAATCAAATGTAGGATAAACATTTAAAAAATTGTCGTGACGTGCCGCCGCTGGTGAATTTGGATGCGCAGAATCAAAAGACATTTTAATAAAATCAACTCCTTTAATTGACTTTCAAATTATTGTGAAGATGTTATTTACGTGAAATAACCTGCCAGCTTAATTACTAACTTAAATAACTATAACAATTGATTGGATCACTCATCTTTGGTGGTCAGATCTGACGCAATGCTACTCGTCCTGACTTGACAAAATATCTTGTTCCGTGAAACGTTAGATCATATTTAAACTCCGATAGCTTCAATTATTATAACTTTAACACTTCAGTATCAGCCTGACGACTATCGACTCCCTCTCTCTTTCTCTTCACTTGACTTTAAATAGCAACTTACATTACCACAAACCACAGTTCCTCCACAGAAAGCAATTCTATAATCATACAACAGCTCCTTCACGGAAAAAGAATTTTCCCAGAGGTTTAGTAAGAAACGCAAATAGAACCCGAAACGGAGTGAGCTTAAACTTTTATTAAAATACAAAGCAATATATTTCAGAAGTCTAACAGTCGATTTTTTTGTTCTGATTACATATGGGAATTCGTACTGTTTATATTCCTTTTCTAAGGTTACTGCATTGACGAACTCAGTAATCAATTTTCTCCAAGTCCGGTATCGAAAGTTTAATGTGAAGAAATCATTGAACTTAAAAATATGCCACGATGGAAAACAAATTACTCAAAAACAGTTCACGAAGTAAGGAAATTCAGCTTCACAGCTATCGTAAAATTCCTAATAATATAGCTTGATTATATTTCAATTCATTCTTGAATTTCTGTGTGTGTATGTGTTTGCGTGAATGCGTGCGTGCGCGCGTGTGTGTGTGTGATTCAGTAAAACATTTTTTAATAGTTTGAGATACTATTGACAAATTTCTCAATTTTTTATCAGTTTTACAATAACTCGAAGTAGTATATAAATTTGCTATTGCTCTATCATATTTCTGAAACTAAACTCTTCATTAGTTAAATCAGGCATTAGAAAAGTGGTTAGATACAATTTATTGATAATTTAAACCTTAAAATAACCTCTTAATGATTAAGAGAAACTCATGTTTACTTTCAGTAATTTAAAGAAAGAGTGAAATTATAATAATTATATGAAATTAATTATAAAACTATTTGGCTGTATGAACAAAAAAAATACTAATCAGATTAACTGTAATATATTTGGGAGAATGTCATTTGAAACTAAAAAACATCTATAGATTACGGAATAAAAAAAAGATTTTGAATAATTTTTCTACTTATTTTAAATGTATGATGAAACATCTTTTTTTAACAAGTAAAACAAAAATGTTGGTAAAAATTTTATAAGCAAATATTTTTCTCAATTTTTTTCCCTAAGAACCACTAATGCTGTAATGCTGTTAAGATATTTTTTGCTAAGAATCACGAATAAATTCTTCAAAATCTAGAGTTTAATCCTTTTAGCGCGGAAATTAAATGAAACTGATGTTTAAAGTATGGTATTCATAATTATTATTTAAATATCATATTCGAATGAGAATTTAAATAAATTAATGAAGACACAGAACAATTCAATTTAAGATCATTTTAAAATTCAAAAGAAAAAGAGGGAATAATTTTTGAAAAAATTTACTAGATATAAAAAAAAAACATTCAAATGCTATTTTATGCATTAAAACTACTAAGAAATACCATACTATAATTCTTTGTATTTAGTTATATTCATTTAATCATTTTTTGAAACAATCTAAAACAAATGAAAAAGTTATATATTTTTAAATAATTTAATATATAAACTCCTGATAAATTATTTTATTTGCCCTGCCATTATTATTGAAGAGAATAAAAATATTTCCAGGCATAAAAGATCGTTATCAATCCTAGAAAACAATTTTTTATATGATCGATTATTTTTAGGCAAAGGTTTCGGAAAACCATAAATATCTTTTAAAATAGAAATCAACGTTATGGAAAGGTTATCATACCATTCATATGAAAATTTAAGTGCAGTATTTTATAAATGAAAAGTTAATTATTCAAAGTCGCTACCAAAATAATTTAGAATTCTATGACCTTTGTAACTAATAGTGGAACTAAATTAAAAAACATTGTTAATTTAAAAGCCCAAACTTCATTGCAGAAAGAATTTTTTATCATTAGTATCAGATCAGGCATTTACAGAAATATAAGTATTTTTCAAAAAAATCTATAATACACACATTATTTATATACATTTTAATATTATCTTTTCCTAATGAACTCTTGATTTTTAAACTATTTTGTGATAACTCCCTTTGAACGAAAACGTTTTTATTTTTTTTCCTTTCAATTTAATCAAATTTTAATAGTTTAAAATGGTTACAATGATTGCAATAATTTAAAAAAGTTAATATACATAGGAATAAATAAATTATACTTTAAAAAAAAACTAAAGAGTACGCTTTTATGGTTAATCAAACTAAAAAGTAAAAAAATAATTCTTTATTTAAGAATGAAACGATTTAAGAGAAAGTGAATGTCATTAGGGTAAAAGCGTGGGGTGCTCGATATTAATTGTTATAATTTCTTTCTAGTTCTATTCTGAAACGCTGGGCTAGTGTAAAAATTTAGTGCAAAGCACATCCCTCGCTTTTACCACAATATCATTCATTTTCTCTTAACTCATTTTATTCTAAAATTAAGAATTATCTTTTTAGTTCAGTTAACTATAAAAGCGTGTTTTTGAGTTTTTTAAACTATCATTTATTCATGCACTTTTTTTTAATTTTTAGCCCACGATCGAAAAAGTTTGCTCATCCTTGAGTTAGAACAAATTATTATTTTTTTTCACATCCATGAGTCTTTTTTCTTTTTTTTTCCATTTTCAGAAAGACTGGACAATTGTTTATATTATGATAAAAAATTGTTCACGCAAAAACGCGTTTTCGTTCTTAGGGTTGCTCTTAATCTTTTATTCGCCAAATTTGGAAATGGGATCTTGAATTAGTCACCAAATCCAAATATCGTCATTCCTGATTATCCTGTTCAGAACAATGGAACAAAATTATGAAATTATTGTATCGTCATCGGTCCTTGATAAGTGTGCAAGATTTCGAATTAATCTGACCTTTTAAAGTGCGTAAAAATCGAGTTCAAAGATTCCTTTGCATACAAGTGAAACTTATAAAAGCGTGTTAAAATTTTTTTAAATATTCCTAATTCTTTTCATGTGTTTTACTTTCTAATGAATAATTTTTATTCTAAAATAATAACTAATGACACAATCATGTATTATTTAATTTTTAATTAATCGTACGATTAGCTTCCTCTGCTAGGTTTTTTGATTCAAAGCTTAATAATGTGTCGATATCTTTTTTTTTTTAATTTTTAATTCGCTTAATTTCCAAGTACATTTCAGTTTTTCAAATATAACCAAATATTATTTAATTATGAATCCCTTTTAACACTAGTAAGTTAAATTGAAAGATTTCTTTTCTTGTAGTTAAAAAGATATTTTATTCTTGGGTTATTTTAATTCATTAAGTAAAAATAATATGAGACCTTGTTAATTATCTTCTGGTAGACGCAATTAAATTACCCGTAGCTTCAATTTATTTTTTGTACACGGCACCTTAATCTTCAATTTTAGAACCTACGTAAGGTTCTTTTCCAATAAAATTCTTCGTCAAAAAGTCACCATCTAGGGGAAAAAAATAGGAAGAAATCAGCAGAAAAATCAAAATTCATCACGAGGTAAAATTCTTTCTATCATCTTAAAAAAAAAGGACAGATAACGGAAAAAAATAATAATAACACGAGCGTCGATTGGTCGACGGAAAAACTTGAAATTCTCCAATGCTTTTTCCTCTCTTTTTTTTCTTTTCGTCGAATTCTTGAAAACTTCAATAAAACTCAATAAATGAAGGAATCCACCAACTCATATACAGACAATAAGTGGGAAAGAAGTGAAAAAAAGTGAACTTTTTATTCTGAATTTTTTTATCTTGTGATATTGTCAAGTAGGGAAAAAGTTTTTGTGCCTTATTAATTAAATTCCTTTTTTCAGTTCCAGCCAAAGTAAAAGGTGGACGGACCGTATACAATGTGACTTGGGGTGCTGCTGTTATACTGGAGTGTACTGCCGAAGGAGAACCTCCCCCTGAAATCACTTGGTGGCAAAATGGCATCCCTGTAAGAACCTTTTTCACTTATACTAATTGGCTTTGCCTGTCAAAATGTGGGCAAATTATTATTTTGCGGAGGTCAAGTTTAAGTCCGAGTGCTTATTATAAAGAGAAAAACATTAAAATTTTGTCACCTTGCAGTATCTATATTTAAACGTAAATGCAAGGGAAAAATGAATGAAGCAAAGTAAATATATTTTTACACGTATTTCCAATACATGAAATAAACGAATGATTTTAAGGCATCCGACTACGTTCGGAGCCATTATTTTTCAAAAGTGTATAAATGGATAATGTTTATGATATTTAGTGTCACTTAGGTTAAAAACGTTTATTAAATTGTTTTAAGAATATTATTACAATAAAAAATTATTTAAGTACAGTATTTTGACAAAAAATGAACATAGAATGACCAATTTCCAAAACATTCTCCTTTTATGAAAAATGCTTCTATTATAATAATATTTTGTCTGTAAATAGCTCAGATCTCTGTACAGAGGCTGAACTAGAACTTTTGAAACATATAACTTATAAGTAGATTTATCCATATTTTATTACAACAGAGGGGAGAAGTTTTAAGAAAAAAAACGCCAATAATTATTTTCATTGGTGGTAACTCTGAAAATAATGAGAATTTTTCAAAAATTTTAGTTTAGCCTCTGTAGAGAGATCTGAGCTATATCCAGACAAAATATTATTATTATAGAAGTATTTTTTATAAAAGGAGAAGGTTTTGAATAAAGGTTATTCTAAGTTAATTTTTTTGCCAAAATATTGTATTTAAATAATTTTTTTTGTCATAATCTCCTTAAAACTATTTTATCCATGTATTCTAATCTAAGTGACACTAAATATCATGAAAGTTATCCATTTATGCACTGTTTTAAAATCACGGTTCCGGACGTAGTCGGATACCTTCAATATACACTCATGTCCATAAATTAAGGATAATGAAGTTCACGCAAAGAAAGAGACAGAAGCAAAACAAATTTGAATAATTTGTAAAGTCTATTTATTAAACAAAAGGTAAAGAGCAAAAAAGATGCTATATGTTTGACATAATTAATAAAAATTGCGATTTTTACTTCCTAAAGCAAATTTCAAAAAAGAACCTATTTACAAAGAACAGTATAACATGGTTAGTATGATGGTTAATACGGAGTATGTCTCCCGAACGATGCAATACAGGCCTTATAATGCCTAGGCATGCTGAGTATCAAATTATCAATCTGATCTTGGGGAATATTACACCATTCATCAAGCAATGCCCTCTGAAGTTCCGGTAGACAAGTGGGAGGGGGTTGACGGGCTGCAATTCGTCGACCAAGCATATCCCACACATGCTCTACTGGATTAAAGTCCGGTGAGTATGCTGGCCAATCCATACGGGTGATATCCTCCGATTGAAGGCATTCGTCTACAATGTTTGCACGGTAAGGACCGGCGTTGTCATCCATAAACAGAAATTCAGCATCCATGTAGCCCCGAAACTAACGTACATGTTGTTCCAGAGTGATATCCCGATAGATGTGGCCTGTCATCGTTACACTCTGAACATGCAGGTCAGTTCTGGAACCAAGAATAATTCCTCCCCAAACGAGTAATGGTGTCGTTCAATGGTGGTAACGGGTACCTGGTACTCTCCATATTAATGTCCAGCGAGAATCAGACTGCAAACTAAACCTGGACTCGTCGGAAAACATCACACAAGACCATTGTTGTGGTGTCCACAAGGCATGCTCTCTACTCCAGGTTAATCGCAGGCGACAGTGAGTTGCGGTAAGTGGAACACATCTGACAGGCCTACGAGCATATAGACCAATGTACCCTAAGCGTCTGTACACGGTCTGCCTTGAAACTGTCGTATCGGTAGCTGAAGAGAGCTGACGAGACAGGTCTGATGCTGTGCTCCGTTTGTTTCTTTTGGCAGTAACTGCCAAATACCGGTCCTCATTCGGCGTTGTAACGGCGTTGTAAAAAATTAACTTTATAAATAATAGTTGAGACTTCTTTTGTCTTTTGTTTTAAGTTTTTGATATCCAGGATTAATGTGGAGTAAAATTGTATAAGGAATACGAGGAAGAAAAGAATGCCTTCTAATATGAGATTGTACGTTTTATAATGAAAAATGTTTCTTTAGGTGTTTTATCACCCTAGTAAATTCATTCAAAGTGTTGTGAAAAGTCTCGAAATCTAATTGAGAACGGGCATACAGGTCTTTTTTTAAAAGAAAAACCTAAGTTTTACTCGAATTAAGCTAATTTTACTCTTCATGCTTTTCAATTCCTACTATTATATAGCTCACACTCTCTATATATTTATTTATTTATCTTGGTGGAATTTTCAATCGTTAATAAAATACATTTTAAAGCGCTCAATTGAGCTGAAATTTTATATACATGATTTTTTTGGATAACAATGCAATAATTTAATTATAATTAAAAAAATTAATTGATTTAAACTAATTAGTTAAAGAATTACAAATACAGCCACGTTGACAACTTAGCAGCAATTTTGGTGACTTGTGTCAAAACTTGAAAAGGTTTTTTTGTTTCTCACGTTTTAATGCATTCAGTTGAACTGAAATTTTATAGACATGATTGTTCTGGGTGACAATACGATACTTAAATGATAATAAATAAAAAATAATTACCGTTTAATGTTGAGATTCAGTCATATGTATATACGTATTTATATTAATTGTAACTATTAAATAAAAAGTAGCTAAAATAAAATTTGTCTTTGTTGATCTAAGTAGGAATTGACTTAAAAATTTTTTTGAAGTGATAATTTCTATTAGCGTGATTTTCTGGAGAATGAAATCGACTGAACGTCACTTTCGGGAATGTAACGCTCATTCGGCTTTTTTCACCTTTAGTCGGATATATACACCCCTAAAAAGGAAAGAAGGGACCCCGTTTCACCCCGCCACTCTGAAACGGGATAGTTTGCCTCCCCCCACCAATATGCCGTAAAAGTAAGGTTCTTAGCTTCGATCTAAGTGCCCCCCCCCACACACACGGCCTCTTTCTACAAGAAATGAATGCGGAATACTTCTAATCCTAGTTGAAGCATGAAAATGAAACGTAATATTTTTAAAAATTAGGTTTAGAGAGAAAGAAGAATCCTACACTAAAATTAAACATAAAATGTAGAAAAAGGACAAATCTTTATAGAACTAAGTAAATAGCACAATTATCATTAGGAATATTGCAGTGATCTTAAAAATAAAAATCTATTTTTGTAAGCGAATCGGAATAGCAATTAACAAATAGTTCTATTAATCGCATTACTTTAATATACTTTGAATCTAAAAAGAAAATTAAAACATTTAAAAATTTAAAATAACAAAATAATTATACAGGTATTAAGAAAAAGTTACAGTAAATAATTTAAATACGAGAGGAAACAAAATATAGTTCTTTGCAACAGCACCAGATATATTTGTACAAAATTGCCATACATTGACGAAGAGCTAGTGTAAGAAAGAGATTGTGCGATATAAATCTTCTGATTAAATTCTTTTTTAAAGGTTTTGACCCAGATTCCTCTCTACCCAATCAACTACCTGTCTTACTATAGCTTTCCTTAAATTAATTCATGAATAGAATTCAATATTGTTAAATTACAACCAAAATTCGCAAAGCCGGATCGGGTCTTCTGAACAAATTACCTACGATTTTAAGTGGGAATTTTAAAGTATATTTTTTTCAAAAGACAAATCCAAACCTTTAGTTGGTTTTTTAAAATCAAAATTCAATTTAATTATGTCAAATGATCCAAATGAAGCACGAGAAAGTATGGAACAACGCTTGACGGAATTTTTTTTATAGATATTTTAATAAAATTTTGAATCTAAAGAATTTACAACCTATTTCAGTTACCATAAGCCTATTGTTTCCTTCTTAGAATACAATTAATTCCCAAATATATTCCCAATTAATTACCAAAATATTTCGTACAAAAATATTACTTTATAAGTACAGACATATGAATAAATTATTTTATAGGACAATACTAATATGCCTTTGTTTTTTATTTACTAATTCCTAAAATAACATTACAAAATTTGAAGTTATCACTTCTATCGTGTGGTAATAAGCACACGCACTTTTTTTTATATTACTTGTTTGTTTGTTTTTTGCTGTATCAAAAATCTGCGCAAACTCAGATAGCAAAAGTTTTTTATTTCTTTAAAATATTTTAATATCTAGGATAATATTGTACACAGAAGCATTTTAACAATGATAAATTTTTTCAATATTATTGTTATACAGGCACATCATTTCCTCATTTTCTATTCAATAGAGGTCAAAAGCGAATTTTTCCCGCATTAAACTGAATGCTTCGAATGTTTTATCACACATTGAATAAAATAACTCGACTGATGTATTTAAACAATGTTTAATGTAAGTTTAAGGAATAGTAGGGCTCGCTTAAATTATATTTTAAGTGATTCAGACATTATATTTGCATTTTGAAAATTTAATTTGATTAGATGGTTAACACTTTTATAATTAACCATAATGAAAAAGAAGGAAATTACTGCGCTATTTAATATTTACATTTGTTTTGTCATTACCATAAACAGAAACCAAAATGTGAATAGAAATACTATATCTTCCAGTTATGGTACATGAGCAAATACAAGCCATTCTCCACCAATGTACCATGGATTCGATGCAGTCCAGGAAAAAATACTTTACCCAGGCAATTTTTCCAGCTTTTTTCCCTTTTTCCATAATGCACCAAAGAGAGCTTAAGAGATTGGGGGCTTCGACAGACGACAATCCGATTACTCTGACGTAAACGGGGATCTTAGAGAGTACTTCCGTCCAGAATTAAGGGATGCTACTCCAATTGAGCCGCCTCATCCGCTAGAAAGTCGATACGATCCATTTCTCCACTGTCACTTCTTCTCTGTCTCAAGAATCTTTGTTCTATTTTGGGCTTTCAGTGAAAGGACTAGTATATATAAAAGTCCTACTTTGTTTGTTGGAGTTAATTGGGTAGGAGGACTGTCACCTCGGTTCTTTGAAGGTCAGAAACATCCGGATTTAATTTAGAAGATACGATTCGGCATAAATCATGGAAGGTTATATTTCAACGAAATGAAGATATCGAATACTTTCAACGAATAATGGAGAGTTTGATCCAATTAAATTAGCTTTCTCTTTGAAATTTTACACACAGCTCTTAGATAATTATGCCAAAGTAAAATTAAAAGGAAAAGAAATGTTTTAGCTGATATTACACAAAATATGCAAGCTGTAGAAAGTTTTCAAAAAGTAGCCGATAGTGTAAATGTTCACTTCAGTTATATCCGGGGGAGGGTAAATCTCTTTAATTCAAAATATGTTCGAAAATACAAATTACTGTTCATGCATTTCAACAAAAGGAAGCTACAGACTAACTTTAGGAAATAACTCAGGAAATAAAATAAACAATTAATTAGAGAATAATAAATAATTTACAATTCAGTTATCTTTCCATCAGAAAATATACGCATAACTTTCAGCTTATAATCTCAACATAATATTAACAAATACCGCGCGCTTTTCATTGAACACTCCAATACGTAGAAGTCTCTGGTTTTTAAATTCGTTTTAATGTTATTTTTGCTGATTTTTAAACATATAGATGTCATGGAATATTTTCAAGAATTACTCAATTATGTGAAAGTTCATGTAGCGTCATTTGAAGGTTAAGAAATCCGATCACGTTCCGAGTACTTTTTTTTAAAAAATGTCATGCCAATACACCATAAGTACTTTTCGGGATCATTATACCAATAAATATGTTAGTACATAATTAAAAATATCTAAAATAAATTATCAAAGCTTACAAAAATTACAATTATAAAGGAAATTTTATTAATTTTTTAAAAAAAAAAACGTTTTAAGGCAGTAATAGAAAAGTAATGAACTCATTTCAATATAAAAATATTGCTAAAATAAACTACATAAATTTAACACTATAAGGAATCTACTAAGCTTTTCATCTTTTATTAAACTAATCTAAATTCAGTGGCACAATAGCCCATGAGGGCCAAGGCCTACTGTTCCCTTTATTGTGCTCGTGACCTCGGGCGCTGAGGTGCATGAGCATTGTTCCGGTCAGGTGGTCTGCCTGACGCGAAACCCCCAGAGTTTTGTGCCTAAGCAAGCTTGGTATTTCATTTATTCACCCACTGAAAAAATGAAAGGCTGAGTTGCCCTTGCCCAGCCCGGGATTTGAAACCTGAACTGACCTGTGACGTGGAGGTGCAATACACTACTACTCAGCCACCGTGCTTCATGCTTTATTAAAAAATAAAAGTTTCAGAAATGTGACATTTATGAGACTATATTGATATAACAAGCCATAACTAAAAATATTTATGCAGTAAGTATTATTTCAGTGCATTCCTCAGAAATTAAGTGGTTCAAAAATTTTCGTAGAAATGCATTTATAATATTTTTATATTTTGGGTTATCAAACTCACCAAAATAGATTTTGAGCATTTAAATGTCCTCTTCTGGCAGAACAAAAAAATATATGTTTTGTTAAGTTGAAAAATTGCTCTATTCAACAAAATTTTTAAAAAATGTGTGTGTTTGAAAATTTTCCATCCAACCTGTTTGGGTGTCTTTAGATATTCTGCTTTCATTCGGTATTTGCTCGTCTCAATATACATAATAACGTCCTAGTTCTCTGCGAAAAAAAGTGGTTGAATGTTTTTCAGGAAATAACTTTATATTAGAAACGTACATACATAAAGTTATTAGCTAACGATTTTGAAGTAAAACTGAAAGGAAACTTAATTTTTTTGGCTATTTTTTTCAAATAAAGGAGTTTTTTTTTAATGTTTGTGGATAGTATTTGATAGTTTGAATCAATGGGTTTAACTCTGAATAATTAGAGTTATAAAGTGAAAGTTATATTCAAGATATATTTGAAAATAAGTTTATTTTTTAAGATAATATTTTAATAAATCATTTTGAAAAATAACTAATAATTTCATTTGTATATATCTATATTGTCTTGCACAGTAGATAATAAAATCCAAAGTAAAGGTTGTTTTTAAATGTCATTGCTAGGGTTTGGCGTGGGAACTTCCTTTATTGAAAATGCAATAAAACACACTTTTTTCATTTGACTAAATTTTTACTCTCCACCCACCACACATTTGGAAAATTTGAATTTACGCATTTTTAAACACAGTGTCTTTTAAATGTCGCCTTCCATTATCAAAACATTGCTGCAGTCGATGTCGAAACTTTTGAGTCACCTTTTCAAGCATATCGAGTGGGGATATTGTTAATTTCGGATGTGGTTCAGGTCTTCCAGGGCCTTGGAGCGAACTTTATAAACCAGGGACTTGAGATAAGCCCGCCGGAAGTAATCAAAAAGGAATAATACAGGTGAGCACGCAGGCCAGTTTATGTCCCCTCACAGGGAGATCAGTCATTCGGCGAAGACCGCTCTTAAAATACACATGGAAACCCTGTTGGTGTGGGCTGTGGCCATACGTTGTCAAGATCCCTTTCTTGAAGAGCGGTAAGAAGAATTGTTGGTTCATTGCCACATACCAGTCTGAGATGACACACGAACTAGGGATTGCGATCCTTTCCGAAAAAGATCGATTTTTAAATCGATTCACAAAAAATCGAGGTCTAAAAGATCGATTTATAAAAAATCAATTTTTTTTTTCAAATCGGCATTTACAATGTAAATAAAATCCATTTTATGAAATACAAGAGAAATACCATAATAAACGATCTCTTATCAGTAAAATCAGCGAATTTTTTAGTTCAGGGTATTTCACAATTACAATTATTATTATTACCATATCAAAGTATCAGGTATAGAAGTAGACATTTATTTTCTAAATGTATTTGTCACATTAAAAAGTTAAGAAAATAGGTAATATAGCATATAGTTCCCAATGCTTAATATATAAGCATTTTAAAAACAACAGTGTCAAGTCAACTGGGATCCAAGCGGGTTCCGCTCATCACTTGCGATGTTGCCGGCAATTCAAAAAAGGCGCTCACAAGGAACAGATGATCTAACGATACTTATATACATCATGGCTATTGAGTGAATGTGATAACAAATACTGTTTTTTTTGTTCTAGCCAGTAAATTAGCGTTTCTCTGAAACTATGGGGTGCGCCTCCCTTGGGGGCGTGACAACTCTACGAGGGGGGCACGAGCATATTGAAAAGTCGACAACAAAATTTTATTCTTAAAAAAATATTAATTTACTGAAAGTAAACAAACAAAATACACATTCTGACATAATAAAAAATAAAATATGCGTTTTTACACTGATATGGTACAAGTATAAATGTATCAGAAGGTAACAGAAACATAAAGAACAAGTTTATTAAAAATTACCCTATGGACTTTTCTTTTTTATAATTAAAAACATACATTAACACTTATCTAAATAATTCGTAAGGTTTATAATTAATCCCTTAACTGCCGACAGGGTTAGCAATTTCGCCTCCCCGGGGAATGAGGTAAAACGCCCCCCTTTTATAACAAAAATTAAAAAAGATAACCTAAACCTTTTGATTAGCAAAAAATACTAATTTATTAACTTATGTTTTGGCACTAAATTAAAATTAGAGTTGCAAACAAAAAGTCATTTCTAGTGTATAATTATAAAATACGGATAATAAAAAAACACAAAAATAAATTTAGAACCACTAAATATTAAAATGTAATTAAATATTAAAAATACATTTAAACCGAGAGTTAAAACTTAAAAGTGTTTCTTTCTCACTTTTAATTCTGAGAATTTTTTTTATAATTTCTTTAACATTAATTTCTTCAGCCAGTTCATGTTCAATGGCTATTGTTGTCAAGCCGTTTAGCCAATCCTCGGTAGTTGTGGAGCGTAAAAAATTTGTAATTAATTTTAATTTGGAGAAACTCTTTTCTCCATTTTCCACACTTATTGGAAGAGTAAGCAATATCATTATAACTATACCGAGATTTGGAGCAAAATCCAGGTTCTATATGAATTTTAAATTCTCGATTGGACTTTCATTTTTATTTGGCAAAGCCAAAACCGCTACTATCTCGTCTGCCAGGTCCAGCGCGTTTATATCTGATGAATTCCCATGAGTTAACACTGTCTCTAGATCTTTACAATACTTTAGTTTGTCGTTTTGAGGAGTATCTTTTAAATCACAAATATTGTATAAAAATTAAAAATAGTTGCTGTGTGTACTGATCAAACCGATCATGTATTCAAGTGTATTGATAACTTTATCTCTCTCTCTCTAATGTGAGAAAAAATTAAACTCTGCCTTATATTTCAAAGTAGGATCTTCTATCGGATCTTCTCGTGCCTCATAGTCGAAATTAACATTCCTTCTTCGAACTCTATGACGTGGCTGTGTGAGTTCAAAATTAGCTGGTATGTCAATTTCATCGGCGAATTCTGGAGCATCGCAAAGCATTTCATTTAAGGCTGTGTCCGATCTAAGATCCTTGAAAAGATCTTTAAGATTTTTCAAGTGCTACATAGCAGATGGTAAATCCTAGTTTTCTGTCTGCAAGAGCTTACTTATAGGATAGGTGCAATTTAATATTACAATGCAGTATAAGAACTTAAATTGTTTAACACAGCCTAATTGTCCAGAAGCCTCGACTCTTACAGAGTTGTCAATCTCCGAATTATTACAAACAGCAAGTAAAGCATCGTATATCCCTCCTACTTGATATCTTGGTAGTTTTAATGCATCTATTCAGCTTTCCCAACGACTTTTTTTTAAATCCCTTATCTATTTTATAAATTGTGTTCATCATATTTTAATTTCTGTAATAGAAATTTTGCTTCCACTTTAATTAAATAGTTTTACACTAGGAACAAAAAAAAGTGTGTGTGTGTGTGTGTACTTATGTAAGCACGTAAGAAATTATACTTCTTTGGCGTAACAAGATTAAAATCTTTCTAAAAATCTTCAGCAGGGCAAGCTGGGCCAAGGACGAAAGGCGGTCACGAAGAAAGTTGAACTAAACTAACCTTAAGTCAATCGGATCAGCCAAACCTGAGATAATCACGATTTGAATAAATTTAAACACCCCCGCACAGGGACAATAGGATCAATAACATGGGGTGTTTGGCAGACTGTATCTGAAGATGAGGTAAGCCGAATGTGACACCTGAGACCTCATATTGAATGTTTCGGTGGGAAAAACCGTTCCTGAGAAAATTAAGACATCCGCTTGAAGAACCCTCGAGTTATGGTCATTTTAAAATAATTAAAGCATTTAAAACAAAAATAAAATAGAAGCAGTGCATCAGCAACTCGAAACTCAGCCTGGTTGTGGGGAAACACAAGAGGAATTCATTTGAACCAGTCCGGAATCTGTAGTTGCAAATGGGGCAGCGCTAGCTCGGGAAAGAAAAACGAAGCTAACTGGGGGAACAACTGTGACGTAAATGGTCACGTACATCCCAACGATATACAGAGTAGCAGGTGATCCCAAACGTTTCATCCTACTATCCCTGTAATATCGTGACGTCATCAAAAGATCGAACCCCATAGGAATAACATAGGGATTCAAATTTTAGTGATAACGGTAACCTACCCCTACTATCTACACACGAATTATAGCAGATGAAAGAGCTCAATGAGGAGTACATATGGTCCGAGTTTTATTAACGAAGCTCAAAAATCCTCAAAGCTATGTGGGATTTAAAAAAATTTTAAAACTTTAAAATAATTTGAAAATGTTAAACATAGGTGAAGAAATGGGGCTATGATCCTGATAAATATATCTAGGATGCTCATAGTTAGAACAATCGAATCCAGCCAGGGCGGTCGACCAAGGTGTCATAGGATTCGAGTTATTACTGAGGAAGCCCGGTACGGGGGAGCACCAGAGGGGACCAATTTCACGTAAAGCTCGCGCTAATACGAAAATATGGCGGACCTCCAAAAATCAAGTCCCAAGCTCAATTCCTTAGGGGGGTGATATTTTTTCCAGTCCCCATAGGATTAACATGGGAGCATAACATTTTAGTGCTTAAGCCCTCCCCATGCCTACACAATGGAAATGAAGTAGATGACTGAATGGGTCTCGACGAGTGGAAAGTTGGTTCAAATCTCCAGTCCGAGACTCGAACAGGAGCCAAAATATTGTGAATTTAAAAAATTTTAAAAGTTTAAAACAATTAACAACTATGGAAGAAATAACCCTATGAGCATGAAATTATAATAACTGGAAGAGAAGATAGAGAGGGATCGAATGAGCCAAGTCCAAATGGACTGTCAGGCTCGGGTGCCGAAATATTGGCCAAAAATCTCTGCGGAAATCTATCTCTTTCCATAGTACCCGAATTCACGCATACAAAGCAGTAAGAGTTATAGGAAATTAGTTGAAAGAGAAGGAACCGGATGCCAAAATTCTTCTTTATCGCCCCCTTCTTTTCCCTGATGGGACCAGCGTTGGGAAACACGGCTTTAAATGCTAATGAATTCTCGTTATAAAAAACTAGTACTCCATAGAAACCGTGAATATTTTGCATACAAATTTTTAATTTTTTTCTTCGAATTTTTATTTTGACTCGTTAATTTTCTTCATTAACTGGTTAATTTTACAGCCTGTTTGCCGCTTCCTAAGGTTGCCGCCCCGGGCAGGGGCCCGGCTTGCCCACCCATGGTGCTGGCCCTGCTGCCGATTAAAAGTCATGCGATTCGCTTCCTAATGCCAACCAATTTCCGCGTAGGCGCGCGTATGTAATATATTGGGAGGGGAAGAAGAGAAAGGGAACAAATAAGCAAATCCTCTGAAATAAGTAAATCCTCCTTAAACACTGTAAAAGACATTTAATTGCATTCCAAAGCCTTCGGAATAATTTTATAGATAGCAGTGTACAGAAAAGATCATACTTCGGAAAGACGTATATATACGTCCAGGGAAATAAAGGTTTTGGCTTAGCGAGACGTTTATATACGCTGAGAGCGCTTAAAGGGTTAAAGTCCTATCGTAGTTTAAGAGTCAAAGTTTTATATTATTGAATTCAATACATTGTTATTGTATGAGGGGGTGCGATGAAAATATTGGGTCGCGAATATTGCAACTTTGAGAAGCACTGTAGTAAATTCATCCTTTAACCACCGGGTTTTAAAGATAGTACATTCAACTGAGTGTAAATAATTTTATGGTTTTTACCCAAACAGAAAAATCGAATTTTGGTTTTCTAGGATAAAATATCGATTCAGTGCTACATATCGATTTTAAAAAATCGATTTTTTTTGGCCCGAGAAATCGATTTTTTGATTAATTGATCTCAGATCGCCATCCCTAACATGAACTCGCTCCATATTTTCAGATGTTCTGACGATTATCGGAGGCTCTTTCCTTTCCTTTTGGAGACATTCTCTGTTGCTCTGAAGGCATCAATCCACATTAAAACTCATTTCTAATCAGGAACATGACCTCGTGGAGGAATATCGAGGTGACGCCGAAATACACCTAGCACTGCAATCACTGACCGACCGTTAAGAGAATTACGCCTCCACGGAAAAAGCACGCTGCTGTCTCGACCACACCATGTTTCAAAGGACGGGTGCGAACAAAAATATCCAATTCCACCCTTTCCACCGAAACCCTAACCACGCCCCTACCCTCTCTAAGAACATCAATGGAATATGTTCAAAGCAGTAAGTTCCCGTGCCTCACCCTGTACAAAGTGGCATACCTTTGCATTTCTTAAGGACAAAATACTCAATAAAAGAAAAGAAAATTCATTAAAGTTAAAAAAATACAAAGACTAAAGAAAATTTATTAAGTTCATTCACCATGTAACACTGACTTATAAAGTGCACACATGTTTTATACTTATACTTTTGCGCAAAATACACTTAACATTTAATTTTAAAAAAATTTATCCAAAAATAACTTTTTGCATCTGTATTACTTTGAAATATTTCTTAGATATCCTAAATATTTTAATATGTTAATATTTCTTTAGTAACTGGGTAAATGTTCTATTAATCAGACATTTTTCTTTTAAAGTCGATTCTCCTAATAAGACAGCAAAAAATATGAAATAAATGTTATAATTGGGAATGAAGCAAATCATTGAAGTTTCTGTAGAAAATTAAAGAAAAATTGAATTTAAATCTCAAAAATGACACTTTCCTTATTTGGCCAAGAAAAATTTGTGATGTACTGATATAATTTTGAAAACTAGAAAGTATCTTTCTGAGATACCTAAAATTTCTAACAATTTTAATACACTGCTGGCCACCGCAAATGCAACACCCTGAAGGAATCATGCAAATAACATGAAATTTAAAACATGCATTAGTGGAGGTGAGATATGCAAATGTTTAGATTTTCAGCGCAGACACACATCACGCGCGCTTGTGGCACCAGCTCAAAGCGCTATTTAAGGCTTGGAGATTTCGAAGATTTCAAGTTCGGCAAAAGTGTTTTTTTTTTTGTGGTTTTTTCAAAAAAATGATCTGTTATGTCTCGTAGCGACCAAGTCAGCGATCAGCTTTTGATCAGGTATCCGAGTTCGACAGACGAAGGATAGTGGCCTACAGAGATTGTGGATTATCTTTCAGGGAAATCGGTAGTCGTGTTGGACGAAACCAAACAACTGTAATGCGGATATCTGACCGTTGGATGCAGGTGTGTACGACGGACGGGCGTGGTCGATCGCATCCAACTCAGCGGACCACTTCACGTGAGGACAGGTAAATTGCGCGCATGGCAGTGACGGATCGCTCAGTCACATCACGAACCATAGCACAGCACATTCAGTCTGTAACGCATCGTTCAGTGTCTACCATTCGACGCCGTTTACAGCAGAGTGGCCTGTTTGCAAGACGTCCATTGCTTGGTCTACCCTTGACGCAGAACCACAGACCATTCCGCCGCCATTAGTGCGATGAAAGAAGGATGTGTGGCGGCAAAATAGAATGAAGTTGTCTTTACTGACGAGTCACGCACCTGTCTGCAACACCACGATTGTCGGATTCGAGTCAGGAGACACCGTGGAGAGAAGATGCTGAACAGTTGCGTTATGCACCGGGTATTATGCTATGGGGCGGTATTGGATATCACTCTCGCACTGCTGTCGTACGCATTCCCGGTACTTTAAACAGCCAGCGCTACATCTCCGAAATTTTGGAGCCAGTTGTCCTTCCTTACCTGCAGGGCTTGGTTACAGCCATATTTCAACAGGATAAAGAGCGACCACCCGTGGCACGCATTGTCCAAACGTTCTTCGTCAATCACCAGATTCAATTGCTTCCCTGGCCGGCTCGCTCTTAGGATCTTTCACCTATAGAAAACATGTGGTCCATGGTTGCTCAACGATTGACCCAGATTACACCCCCAGCTGCCACACCAGATCAACTTTGGCAACGTGTAGAAACTGCTTGGTCTGCTGTACCCCAAGAACATATCCAAAGTCTCTGAATCAATGCCGAGGCGTGTGGCAGCGGGGATCTCCAACAATGACAGCTACTCTGGCTACTGATTTTGGCAGGAAGCACACTTCACAGAAGTCTATTAATTTAATCATTTGATACTTGGTCAACATGTTATCTACAAAATAAATTTTGTTGTGCTATTTCTTGTCTTTCTTGGTGTTGCAGTTACGGTGGCCAGCAGTGTAGGTTTGAAAATGGATTAATGTGATTTTACAAACTTTCATGGCTTTGATATTAAGGCATTTAATGGATTAATATGTGTTATGGACAGAAAATTATGACACGTAAAGGATATTCGAATCTTAATTGTTCAACAAAATAAAACCAGTGGCGTCACATACACCCCCGCACTGAGGGCCCCATGACTCTGAGGGGCCCAAAGCCTGACTAACGCCAAATACGACTGTTAGCTCCAAATCTAACTTTGTACGGGGACCCTAATATTCTCCTCTACGTCAGTGAATAAAACCTTTTAAAAATTAATTAAATGTTGTTATTGTTGCTAATACCACCTGTTCGGCATTGCCAGATCGAGGCACCGTAGTAAGGGGTTGGCTTTTTATGCCCATCGTTAGCCGTAGCTCAGAGCACTATACAGGTAAGAGTACGATTTGGTTCGTGATTAAATGTGCTATGCTATATAATAAAGGTATTATGAAAACCTTTAGATTGCTTGATTTTCAATTTTACTTTTGTATGACTTACGTCTTATAAATATAATTTTTTAAAAAATCAATTATTTGTTTAATCTGAAAATTTTATTTTAATTTAGTTCAAAAAATATTTTCTAGCAAAGAATATTTTCATGAATATGTGTTCAATTTAACTTTTATCGATAAAAATATTTATTTTGCACGAGTTTCATGGGATGTTTTTAAATTTACTTTATCAAAATTTATATGGATTTATTAAATTTAAACAAAATATTATTTTATCTTTCTGTTACTGACATACAATTAAATTATATTTAAACCCTAACAACTTCGCTCTACTTATTTATTTTTAACATTAAAAAAATAGAATGCTCCTATTCAAATTTATTTAATTCACTGTACTTATACCCTCTTATTTTTCTCCTTATATTTTTACATCATCTTCATTCTATTTGAAAAGAGTTCCGAGTTAAGCAAGAATTTTAACTTTGCTTATTGTTGTATTTTTAAATTAAGACTGGAGCTCCTTGATAATATCAGTTACAAATGCTTTGCTGTTCCCTTTCCTCCTTGAAACTCACTCAAGTTCTCTTTAATTGGTTTTCTCCACTCACGCAACAATGAGTAATTTCACCGACTCACGCAATCATCAGAATCAGAGAGGATTATTAATGCACTTCTCTTGTGAATGAGTTTCGTCCCTCTTGGTTTACTTTTAAGAACTTGAGGCAATATGGAAAATTCCTTCGATTGAATTCGAATGCATTGAGAATTGTAAGCTTGGCTTTATTTTTCGTGAATTATTCGATGATTTTTGAATGGATGGAATCTTTAGGATTATTTCTAATTTACATTTTATTATCAACACATAAAAGAATATTTTTTAATCATTGCAAATAACAACCTTTTTGTAATCTAATAGTATATTCGTCAACTTTTTTTGTAAATTGTGCTAAAGATTAATTAATATGCCAATTCAAAGAATTAAAATAAGATATACAATTGTTATATAATTATTTATTTAATAAATTATATTAGTGCCATAATTGATAAAATCAATACAGTAATAATAACAGATTGAAAACAATGACTAAAAGTTTAAAAAAAATTACAGTCAATAAAATAAATTTGTTAGGGATAGTTAAAAATTAAAATAAACGAATCTCAATGCATCAACAACGAAATCATTTACTTTTCATATATATTTATTTTGATAAAATGCAAATATATATATATTTGTGTGTGTGTGTGTGTGTGTGTGTGTGCGTGTGTGTGTGTGTGTGTGTGTGTGTGTGTGTGTGTGTGTGTGTGTGTGTGTGTGTGTGTGTGTGTGTGTGTGTGTGTGTGTGTGTGTGTGTGTGTGTGTGTGTGTGTGTGTGTGTGTGTGTGTGTGTGTGTGTGTGTGTGTGTGTGTGTGTGTGTGTGTGTGTGTGTGTGTGTGTGTGTGTGTGTGTGTGTGTGTGTGTGTGTGTGTGTGTGTGTGTGTGTGTGTGTGTGTGTGTGTGTGTGTGTGTGTGTGTGTGTGTGTGTGTGTGTGTGTGTGTGTGTGTGTACACTAGTTATATATTTCTCCACATTTAATTTTCTTTAATACAAGAGAGAGAATTAAAGATTACAATTCAAACAAAAATAATATTAATGATGTTTTTCCGAAATTTTATAATTGCGCATTACACACACACATTTATATTATGCTTCCTATTTCGAGATATGTATATAGAATTATAAAAAAAAAATTCCGTATGGAAAAGGGTGGACAATTGTTCTTTGACTTGAGAGTCAAGCGGAGGATACCAGAGTTCCGCAATTCATTAAAATAATAGTATTCATTATTGTTAACTTTGCATCTCAGAACAGGTAGGAGGGGTGATTGATAAGTAAGGCTTCAACACTATAAAATAAGTTTCGGACAAGGTAAAATAATAACAGCGGTGCGAGAATGAAAGAAATTTATTACTCTTACATATTGTAAACTTATTTCTCAACATATAATCACCACTAACAGCTACACATTTGTTCAGTCGTTCTATTCATTTCTTCATTCTGTCCATGAAGAAAAACTCTGGTTGGTTGCGTATCCATTTGCGCACAGCTTGAACTTATGCATACTGGGTTCATTATTATAAACCAGAAAACAAGAAGCAATCTATGGAATAACATCATCCTTGTTCTCCGAGTGTCAAGAAATTCAAAATTTTAATGTCAGCAACAAAAGTCATGCTCACCATCTTTTGTGGTGCAAGTGGTGTACTACGTGGTGTACTCTACATTGAAGTTCTGACTTAAGAATTGCTGATGAATTCCGACAGGTACTGGTGCAGCATTACGATCACTCAAGCAACACATCTGCTGCGAATGCACCAGAGGGGGGGGGGGTGAAGGAGCGAATGACCCGATGACTGACAAGCGCTTGGGGCTCCTCTTCACGCCTGTGGCAACAGGAGGTGGTGAAACGCCCCGAAAAGGGAATGAGAGAATTCCTCTAGATACGTTTGGAGGAATCAGACGGCAATGAGCGTGCGCCATAATATTTAACCCTTTTTTATGCATTTATGTAAATACTTATCAAATGTTTTATTTAAATTGAGAAAAACTCGTCACCGCATCAATTATTTTGCACTCAGTTCATTGTTTTTTAAATGAGTTGTGAATTGAGTTAGGATAGCATCCGAAGAATCAGACCGGAAACAAACGTCTTTCTTTCCCATCACGACAATGCAAGACCGCAATGCAGTGCATAAACACAGAACGTCATGGGAAAACTAAAATTCACAGTGGTTCCACAACCTTCCTACAGCCCAGATTTGGCACCATCTGAATTTTAGCTGTTCCCAAAATTGATGGAAACGTTGAAAAGTCGACGTTTTTCAATGGATACCGAAGTTCAGGCAGCCCCGACACAAATGGATACGCAGCCAACCGGAATATTTCTACATGAACGGAGGGGGAAATGGATAGAACGACAGAACAAATGAGTAGCTTATAGTGGTGACTATGTTGAGAAATGCGTTTGCAATATATAAGAGTAATAAATTTCCTTCATTCTGATACCGCTATTACTATTTTACCTTGCCAAAAACTTTATTTATTCTATTATAAAACTTACATATCAATCACCCCTCTATATAAATTGTACCATACGAATCAACAAATATAAAATAACTAGCTGGTATACACGTTCTTTGAACGGGCGAATTGAAAAATAAAACAATAGAGATTGAAGGAAAAAGTTTGTTTTATGAGTTAAATTTGTGAATTGTAAATTAAACAAAAAAAGAAGGAGAGAGTTAACATATCTCTACTGAACAAAAAATCATATTTGTCAAATTTGAAATTTGTAGATCTAATAGTTGAAAAAAGAGATTTTTTTTATCTATAACTCCCCTGCAACCCCCTGCCGGTTGACTTTTGAAAACATCCTTCATATCAGATTTCTGCTCAGTAAAAGTTACACGTTTTCTAAATTTCAAGTTTATAGGTTTAGTTACTCATAAAAGGGAATTTATATATATATATATATATATATATATATATATATACACCCTTGGAACCCCTCTTTTGGATGCAAATTCTCGAAAATTCATCTCTTACAAGATCTCTACTCCATGAAAGAAAAATTCCAGATAAAATTCAAATCAACGTGTAATAATTCGAAAAAACGGAATTATCTTTTATCTATAACACCTTTTTTACCCCTTGATGTTCAATTTTCGTAGAAGCCTCTTTTGTAGAGGTTCTCTACTTCCTGAAAGGAATATACCAGCCGAATTTCAAAACTGCAGGTCTAATAGTTAAGAAAACGTGAATATTTATGCATAACATTACTTAACCCATTTCAAACCCTTTGGGAGTCAATTTTGCAAAGCCAGCAAAATTTGGCGGATCTCTAATCCATGAAAGGAATATGCCTACCAAATTTCTAATCTGAAGGTCTAATATTTCAAAAACGGAAATATTTATCTCTGACGCCCAATTAACGCCTTGTAACACCCCTTGAGGGTCTACTTGCAAAAACCCCTTTTAGTAGCGGCTTACTACTCTATTAAAAACATGCCTGCTAAATTTCAAGTCTATAGGTCTTATAGTTCAGAAACGGGAATATTTTTCTTTAACGGCACTTAACTCCTTTCAACAATCCTCGGGGGTCGATTTTCGCAAAGCCATTTATTGGTAGATTTTTGTGACGGGCTCATCGCGTTTTCTAATAAAAACTCCTCTTGGATTCTTTGGGGGCGAAAAAGGCAAATTCTTTCCAACCAAATCCAGAAGCGTAGCGTGAATATGCAAATTAGAAACCTTTTAATTAGCAGAAGTTTAACGCAAGCGTATAATCTATTGGGAAGTGATTATGCTAGTCCGAGTTTAAGCGCGTGATCTGAAAGAAGAGAAGAAAGCCGTCATTAGTGTGAAGCTATCCGTGATACAGCGATCAAGCCAAGGTGGATACTATTCCACGCGAGGTAAACAAAAGGTATTTAGGATCCGAGAGGATTGCGGTTAAACAAGAGATTAAGGTAGGATAGCTCTGTTATCTATTAGGATTGTGTATACGTTGAGATTAGGAATAGACGGGAAGAAAGTGATTAAAGTCGCGCTTATATTTGGTAATACGTATTGTGTGTTTTCTCACTTCAGATCCGCTAAGTTATAATATAAATATTATCATTGTTAGTGTTTGAATTAAGATCTTAATAAAGACATTTTAAGATCATGGCAACGCCTGGTTCTTCATTCACTCACACACCTCTAGGCCACGAAGATAAATTAGGAGATAGCTATCATCCACGGGTGAATGCCTTACATCTTTACTCAATGAAAGGAACATGCCCTCCAAATTTCAAGTCTATAGGTCTAATATTACAAAAACGGAAATATCTATAACGCTTCTTGAGCCCTTGCAACGTCCCTTAAGGCTAGAGTTTTGCAAAACCACTTTTGTAATGGATATGTACTCAATAAAAGGAATAGGCATACCAAATTTTAGGTCTGTAGGTCTAATAGTTTAAAAACGGGAACATTTATCCTCAACATCAATTAAGCCCTCACACTACCCTTTGGGGGTTCATTGTCGCAAAACCTGTTCTTAGAGGAACTGTATTCTATGAAAGGGGAATTTACCTTCCAAATTTCAAATCTGTAGGTTTAATATTTCAAAAACGGGAATATTTCTCTTTAACGCTCCTTGGGGTAGGTTTTTACAAAACCTATCTTGTATCATATCTCTACTCTATGAAAGAAATCTGCTTGTTAAATTGCAAGACTGTACGTCTAGTAGTTTAAAAATGTAAATAATTATCTATAACGACCCTTAATCCCCCGTAATGACTATTGGGCGTCTATAGGAACAGTTTCACCAGAAACCTTCACGGGCATGTGTGTCCAACCATTCTCCAAAGTTTCATCACAATCGAATGAACGGTTTAGGAAGGCATAAGAGACATACAGACACAAACATTTGTGGCGGTGGGATATCTATATGAACTAGTATCAACATCACGCGGAAACGATCGTTTTGGCGTGATCGGTTCGTTCGGAACAGAAGGTACCCAGAATGAACGTTCCTTCCTTCATTGGTGACCCTGGCCGTGATATGAACCGCAGCCTTCGCGCGCCGCAGTCGTGGCGCCATCTATCCACCACACAAGCAACCATGCAGTCAAACATGGACGCAAATAAGCCGTTACTTCTCAAAGTCGTCTTACACAAATGACGCAATTAAACCGTCATACAAATGCCGCAATTCTCAAGCCGTCACGCACGAATGACGCATCCCACCAAGTGACGCAACTGCTTACATGCTCGTCACGAATATGGTATGGTTCGTTTGCCTATTCGCCGAAACACTGGCAGGGGAGTATGTGGCAGTATATCTATATGAACTAGTACCAACATCAAGCGAAAACGATCCTTTTGGCGTAATCGGTTAAGTACTCGCATTCGTTCGGAACGGAAGGTACCCAGAACGAACCTTCCTTCCTTCACATTCATTTTTATTTATATAGACTAAAATAGTGGGAGCTTTATTCACAATTTATTTATTGTACTAAATTCATATATATAGCTGCAAGCAGATTTAGTTTTAGAATCAGTTTAATGAGATGATTACCCTTTCATACTTTCTAGAATTTGTTTTTGAAATCAGGGATAAAATTGCTTGATGAAATTCTCATCACAGCCTGCAAATTTAGAGTAAATATAGATGCTACTCGCATCTATATTTACTCTTGTTGATCTTCATGCAAGAATAATTTTGCACACAAAATTACATGTTGACCCAAATATAGACAGCATTTCCTGTCTATATACCAGTGTTTCTGAAACTGGTGGGCGCGAACATATTGAAAAGTCGAAAACAAAAGATTATTTAAGAAAATGATTAATTTATGAAAGTAAACAAGCAAATACATTCTGGCATAATAAGAAATAAATACATTTTTACACTGATAAAAAAAACATTTATAAATGTATCAGTACTGCGCAGCGTATTTTATAATTGATTCAACAATACTAAGTTAAGATCAAGTTTAAAAATTATCAGTGACCCCCATAGGCTTTTCTTATACAAAATGATATCAAAAAATTAATATTTATCTTGATAATTTGTACGGTTTATAATTAATCCCATAACTCTCTGCCGCGTTTAAAAGTTACGCAAGTCGCTCCCCAATGCCACCGCTTTCCATGTAGGCGTCCATTTGCTTATTTATTCCTTTTCGCTTATTTATTCCCTCGCTTCCTTACAAGCGTAAGAAAGCGAAAAGGAATAAATAAGGATATCCTATGAAATAAGTAAATCTTTCCAAAACACTGTAAAGGTCCTTTTATTGCAATTCAACGCTTTCGGAATAATTTTAGAGCTGCAATAGTCCAGTGATCAAGGTATGGGATCATGGCAGGCATGTCATGAGTTCGAACCCAGTATCACTAAACACCCGCCTTTTAGGGGAGAGATGCACGTTAAATCTGTCGAGAGCCAAAATGTCCTTTTGTTGGTGTGGTGCGGTAGTTCGGAGAGGGGGCAGCTCAAGTGACGTCCTCGTCACTTGACCATGGTTGAAAATTACGAGATCCGTCGCCAAAAGCCCTCGTGTAGCTAAACAGTGCGACGTTAATATTCACTCACTCGGGAAAAATTTTATGGATAACATTGCGCATAAAAGATCGTACTTTTGAAAGACGTATATATACGTCCGGGGAAATCATCCTTTTATTTAGCGCGACGTTTATATACGCCGGTTGCACGTAGGAGGTTGAAGTCGAGTTGTAGCTTTAGCGTCAATGTATAATATTATTGAATTCAATATATTGTTATTGTATGAGGGGGCGCGATGAAAGTTATGACTGAATATTGGGTCACGAATATTCAGAGTTTGAGAAGCACTACTATATGGTTTTCTGACTGACTTGGAGGACCGCTGTTTGCCCACAACTGTTTTATAATATATCAACATGTACCAAGGGAAACATAACTAGAATATAGCTTATATTCTGATAATCATATATTGTTACTTTTGAATGGCTAGTTTGCTAAGGCATCTAAAATTCATATTTTTAAGATTTAGCTTCTTAAGGATATTCCTCGTATCACTTATACATACTTTTCTTTATTTAATTACCGTATTTACTCGAATCTAAGCCGCACCCAAAATTCTCAGAATGTTTTTGTGAAAATTTTTTTGTTAACGCGCGCGCGATTATAAGCTGCCCCCCCCAATTCTCTACATGCTTTTAAGAAGAAAAAAAAGAAAACATTGTGTTAAAGGTTCATTAATATCCGATACTTTAGAAATTTTCAAAAAAAAATTAATGAGAAATAATAAGTTAACAATTTACTTTACCAATATTAAAAACCTTCGAATGTATACATGTATCTATAACTACTCTAACCGTCAGTATTATGTTTCGAAAATGATTCGTCACTCCCATTGTCACAGCTAATTTGGAATTGGTGCCAGCGTCACCATTTTTTAGCACTTTGTCGTCTTCCGTGCCATCCAAAGCATTTTTTTACGCAGCATTTTTAAAAGAATGTGTTATTGAAGAATATAAAAGAATTATATAAAAACTGTTGGACATATTTACAAGCAAAAATTATATAACGTTGCTTACGCCATCAAAGTATTAGTTTCATCCGTCTCAAATATTCAGGGGTCGCTGCTCTGCTTTTTTCTTTCTGCGCCTAAAATTGCCTCCCTTTTCGCACTCGCATCATAGTGATCTCGTCTTGATGCCATTACCGATATTTTTCATGTTTTGGTGATTAAAAGAAAGAGCTTACAAAAAAATTCCTTAAATACGAGCAGAAAACAATGTTTAGGATAGACTGAATACTAGAGATAAATTGCTAAATGGAATAAGTCAGTGATGCAAGTGGCTAGGATGGACGGTTACATTTTTTCTTTTGAAAAGGGGGAGAAAAGTCAATTTTCCTCGTCCAACAAATATTTTGCCTTTGATTCTAAGCCACACAGATTTTCAGTATCATTAATACTGTAAGAATAGTGCGGCTTAGATTCAAGTAAATACGGTATATATCTTTTAACATCCGAAGCTTTTTAAAAAATAATAATAATAACTTTTCTGTGGAAAAGATGCCTTGTAAGAAAACAAACAACTAGAGAATGCTCTTTATGGCTTGAAAATGTTTTATTTTATTCGTGATGCCAACTATTAGCTTAGGAACTTACCATAATAAAGAATTACCGTAAAATTCGGCAATGTGCACTTTAAACACAAGAAAATGAAATCGAAATTTCCGGGTGTTCGTTATACGCCGGGTATAAGAGTGATAGCTTCAAAAATAAAATTGAAAAAAAAAGGATGAACATAAAAAAATTAGACTACTTCATAGGTCGGAATACTGTTTATTTAAAAGAAATGGCAAGCCCAATGAACTTAAAGGGTTGTAGTTCGAGAAGTATGATATTTTTTTGAAAGTTTGTATTAATAAACCTCGAATAAATGACTTGTAGCCATCCGGCCTCTATGGTGGATATGACCCTCGGCTTGTAACCGAGTGAGTTCGCGTTCGAATACTGAATAAAGCATGGATGTATTTTCTTCAGGAAAAGAAGTCGGACTCTTTCGCCTGTAAAGGATTCCCGTCTCGAAAGGAAAGCAGCGCACACCTTCTGCTATATGCTGGGATCATCGCTTGTATTGTATGTTTCTGTTCATCCACTTGTATTTCATACGTACCCCAGGATAAAAACATACAACAACAAATGATTTCGTAACATAAGACGATAGCACACGTACATTTCAGGTACCACCATAAAAAAGGGGAATGCGTGTTATTCGGCGAATATATCTAAACACTAAAAGATGCAACTTGGAAGTGTAGGTGTGCGTGATACACCGGATTTTACGGTACCTAAATAATGTCAACTTCAATTAAATAGCGTCAGTTTCAACACATTTTATTCAAACATAAAAAAGGCTAAATCCCCCCAAAAAAAAAAAAAAACTGCAAAAATAAAATAAAACTTAAAAAATAATTTTACAACATCAAAGTACAATTCCCTCTACAGAACACTTAACAAGAAAAGCTACTTTAGATTCAAATAAAATATCGCGTTTGTAAAATGTTTACATGTTTTCTAAGTTGAATGTTTTCCTTTTTGGCAAATTAGGTGGCACAATCCCATGAGTTTCTGACAACAAAATCCTACGAATTCATTGAATTATTTTATTTCGAGAAATACATATATGATTTGGTTTTATACTTTTTTTCCTTCTTTCGTTTGAAGTTTTATTATTCAAAAACGCTTTTTTTCACACAAATACTTTTTTTGTTGTTTTTATCGAAGTCAAAATCTAATTCCCAACGTTTTACATAGCTTTGCTGCATTCCTTTGTGATTGTTATATAAAAGTGTTTGAGAAAAATATTTCCTTTTTAAGCATGCAAGAATTCCGTCATTTAATAAAAAATGCAACTTACTATTGAAACCTTGGATAAGAGCCACAAAAACCACATGGTCTACTATATATTTGAGTTTTCTTTTGAATAATTTATTTTGTAATAGTTATAAGCCATATTTTTAAGATATGCATTCTTTATTAAATGTAAAGACATCGTGTAGCTTCGAAATACGACATCAAATATATATATATAGAATTATAGAATTACTAAAAATTATACTTCAAGTTTAAATTACTTATTTATTCGATTCGGTCACTTTATATGCAATTTAAACTTGACTTTTTAGTTTTCAGAGTATACAGCATTTTTTTAATGTTAGGGGAATATATACTATACTATTCGAATTAATTGGGACACGGACAAACGGGAAAACACGGTTTTTTCTAAAACCTTAACTTTTAATCATTATATATCTTAAGTAGCCCGAAAGATCTCTATATTAGTAGCACGTGTGTCCTATATTAGCAGAAATGACTTCTTAAACACGTTTTGGCATAACCACCAGCGTAACAAGCCTGTGTTTAACTTTTAACATTGAGGAACTCCACTAGTACCGCATTTTTTATCATCTGTTCTGTTTTCGTGCAATTCATCTTAGCTAAACGATTTTTGAGAATGTACCATAATTTCTCAATAGGATTTTGGTCTGGTGAGTTACCATGTGAATCAAGCATTTGTATTTTATTTTCCCGCATGAATGTCTGGATTAATTTCGAATTGTGACAAAGAGCCAAATCATGTTGAAATGTTCCGTCAAATTTTTCCATGAATGGAACAATTCTTCTGCATAATATTTCTATTCATTTAACATAACTCATCCTGCCTTTAAGAGGAACTAAGTTTCCAGTGTCCTTATAAGGGTGTTTTACAGTCTTTTGGATATGATCTTGTAGCAGAGTTTCAGCTTCACTTCATCTACCTGCACTTGATTTGTATCCCTGAACAAATTAATGTGTTTCATCATTAAAAATTATCTTTTTCCAGTCGTTAAAAGTCCATGATAACTATTTTTGAAAAATGCTAAATGTTATTCCATCATTTTCCGAGTTCGAAAGCGTTTTTTTCTCAGTACTTTTGCCTTACGACCAATTTCCAGAAGCCTTTTGTTTACAATTGAGGTACTCACTTCGACACCACAATCCAATACATCCTTGCGAAAGTCTGTGCTTGTCTATCTTGGATTTATTTTGTTATTTCTTATATGAGTTGTATCTGTTTATAGAGGAGTTCTCCGCTTGTCCCCATATTTTCCTTTATTTAGAGAAGATGTTCCAGAATCTCGAAATGTTCTTTAAATTTTTGGGACATTTTATTTGCCTACTCCAACTGTCGTACCTATATCTCTTACAGTCGTAGAAGTGCGTTCGTTAAGAGCGATTATTTTAGAACGCTTACTCAGAGTAATATTCATCTTTGAAAAAGCAAAAGTAATACGAACTACACGGAACGCAAAATTATAATTATCAGCTGCCGCACTGAAATGCCCACAACTGACCTGTTGGTGCACTAAAACCAGTCAAACGAATAAATGATAATTAGACTTGATATATCACTCTACCTCTAGGCAGATATAACCGATTTGTGTCAGTTCAGGACATCACTGGTAATCACATACTAACTTAAACAAGAAAAATAAGCTTGTCCCAATTAATTCGAACAGTATAGTATGTATACATATTTACATCTTGGAATCAAAATAAATTCGTTACTTTGAAATAAAAAGAAATTCTATAACAGATTTCTTGAATTTTAATTTAATATTTCCATCTGAACAAAGTAAAAAGCGTGATATTTTAAGAGCGTATAGATAACAATTTAAAGCATTGTTACTTTAAAAGACTGCTTTAAAACAGTCACCTCTAATTCAATTTCTGATATCAAAACTACTCTGCTTCAATTGTTTCCTATTTGCAGAAAAAGAGAAAAAATCAGTATATGCTTTCTTTACGTCTATTCTTCTCTAAAGAAACAATCAATCACAGCCATTCATAAATCTAGTTGCTTCTTTTCCTCGCCTCCAGTGCCATTCCTTAAACGTAAAAGGATGAAGCGGAGAAAGAATCACTAGGTCGAAATATCCATCAACACTAGAATAAAAGGAAGATGAATAAATCGGAATACAGCCATTATTCTCTTTTCCGTCAGAATAAAGATTCTTGTTATAGGTATGTCCAACGATACTAATATTAGTGATGGACGAGGTTAATACATTTTCCCATGACAGAATGCTTTCAAAGAATGTTTACAAGCAATAATAAATTTTAAAAAGATTATATATATATATATATATATATATATATATATATATATATATATATATATATATATATATATTTATAGTAGAATATATTTGACCTTCATAATATTTATTTTAATTAGTAACTAAACAAAAATATTATTCATTTGTAGACTCCCGAAAACTTGGCCTAATGTGAACCGAAGGGTGACCGAGTTTGTAAAAATGTCGGTTTATCGAGAATGGGATTAAAAGAGAATAAGTAGGAGTGTTTCTTCGGAAAATATTATACTGCCCTCATATGTATTGTTTACTGGAGAATACAACAGAAAATAAACTGCCTGAGTACTCTTACAAAGGAAAAGTACGTACTTTATGAAGGCATGCAGCATTTACAACATGAAAAAGAAAATTAATGAATACATAGTACACAGTAATTTATCTGATCACACACATCTCAGAAAAATACTTTACGAAGGCATAAACCCATTTATATGGAAAATTAACATGCGTACTTCGTAAAAAATTGCCTTTTTTTTTTAAACAAATGCGTAATGTCCTGTTGTTTTTCTTATTGCACTGAGCTTTTTACTGCTTCATGACGAAGGTACGGTAAGACCATTACCGACAAAGGAGCTACAATAATTGGCTGCCCAGAATGGTCAGCTATTTATACATTTAAGTTTGGGAGAGAGGTTGGACCAATCATTTAGTAGTTACGAGCTCGAGCAAATCGAACTCAAAAACTAGCATATAAATTAGAAATTAAAACTTTAAAAGGAATAACTAAACAGAACATGAATTAAATGAAGGAATAAAATTAAATTTTCAAATTCCTGAATACAGTTGTTCGTAATATTAAAAATGTAAAAGCAAGGATTTTCATATTTTATATATTGTTTTCATTTCGTCAAAGTTCAACAGTTGCAAATTCCAAACCTCTTGATTGTTCTTAGAAATCGAATCTTAAAGAGCTTTAAGAAAATTGTGTAATTTAAAAAAAGCGTGGAAAAAGGAAGATATTTGAGAGTAAACCGTTCAGATGTAGAAAACAGTCATTCTCTTGTTGATCACTTCATGTCCAAAAACCTCAGTTTTTATGTACACATTTTTGTAAATATTAGCTGTAATTTTATGAATAATTATTTGTAATTCAATTATTTCCCTTGGCGATTCCCTACGCAATTATTTATATTTCTTTCTTAAAAGTACAGAATAAATTTTCAAGGTTTTTTTTTGTTTTAATTCAATTATCAGTTTTGGGTGCTTCGCATAAAGTGCTCAAATTAGTCATGGAGGCTTTGAATAAAATAATCAAAAAGTGGTAATTTAATGTTGTTTATTTTTTATGACAAGCAAATATTACATTTTAAAAAACGATAGATTTAAGAATCAAAGTTGGTTTGATAAACCTTATTTAGTACTTTAAGAACAATGTTTCCTTTGTTGTTTAGTTTTTTAACTGATGGGAATTATTCACGGAAGTTTATTAAAAATGGTTATTTTAAGACTACACATTACCCTAAAAATGACAAATTTATCGAATTTTTTTTTTTTTTTTTTTTTGCATCTTCCTGTAGCCCATACGATTAGAAATCTTGGCCCCAAGTTTCAGATCTAATAACCAATTAGTTTTTCAGATATTTGAAGTTTTCTGAGTATTGTCAGTCACTAAGTTTGACAGTTGAGGGGGTTTAGTTTTGGTTTCATTTTAAAGCATTTTTCCATTTTTAAATTTAATTAATTACTAATATTTTTAAAGAAAATCGATACTTGCAGAGAAGTTGTTATTAACTTCAACTTTCACTACTAAAATCGTTTCAGTTTGTTTATATTTTGAGTTTTTGGTGTTCTTACTGTTACACTTAACTAATCTTGATTTTAAAAAAAAAGGTCTTTATCAAGACCAATATTTATTCTGCAAATAAGCATATAATTTATTAAACTTAAAAGCTTTGTAACTTTAAGTTAAGTTTTTTTTCTATTAAGAAAATGCCAAGGACAAAACTTTCGCACCTTGCAAAGAGAAACAATATTTCTAAGCGATGGAGTACTTCTAAAAATGACAAATCTAAAAAGCAACCTTTAGCTGATATAACTAGAAGAATTCAAAATACAAATGTTTTGGAAACGAAAACTACAGGTAAAAGTAAACATTTCAGTGATGTTCGAAATTACATTATAGTGGATACTGAATGTTTAAGTAATTTGTTTACAAATCATTTATGCAATATTTGTCATACTGCTTCTTTAAAACTTTGTTTTGGTCACAGAAATGGATTTGCATATAAAATGAATAATGCATGTGTTATTTGTGACCTAACTCAAAGTGAAATATGTTCTTCAAAACAGTTGGTTGATACTAAATTGCATCAAATATCAAATGTTAGCAAGAATAAATTTTTAATGCTCCATTTGATGTAAATATGAGAATAGTGCAAGGTATATTAAGTTTGGGGCTTGGCTACTCGGCATTAGAAAAATTCTGCATGCACATTAATTTAAGTAAAATGTCTAGTAACACTTTTAATTCCTATAAGGCAAAACTTCTGAATGGACATCTCGTTGGGTTAAATCAGCTGTTGGTTGATGTTTGTAAAAATGTCAGAGAGGCGTATGGCTCAAAGAATGATAAAGATATCGTCGATATTGGAGTGTCATACGATGGAAGCTGGTTGACAAGAGGACATACGTCAAACATTGGAGTAGGATGTGTTATTGACTTGCTGACTGGCTTCGTGATAGACTATGAAGTAATGTCAAAACGGTGTGGAGAATGTGAGCAGACAAAATTTGCACTTGAAGAAGACAGTGCTGATTTTCGTATTTGGTATGAAGGGCATCAGGATGTTTGTAGTGCAACACATGTCGAATCATCTGGTGCAATGGAAGTAAATGCAGCTTTAAAATTATGGAAAAGATCTGAGAGCATTGGCGCTCTCTGATGGAGATTCTAAGTCTTTCTTAGAATTAAAAGAAAGGAATGTGTATGGAAGTGAGACACAAATTAAAAAAGAAGAATGTATCAACCATGTAAGTAAAAGTTTGGGAACAGCTTTGAGGCAGACAGTTAAAGATTGCCGAGTGAAAGGTGTAACTTTGGAAGGGAAGAAACGCGGTAGTTTGAAAGAAGAGACAATAAAAAAACTAACTAGATACTCCACTAATGCCATACGCAAAAATAAAGGTGATGTAGAGGCGATGAAAACTGCAATTTATGCTACCCTATTTCATTACATGTCTACAGACCAGAAGCCACAACATAAAAAGTGCCCATCTGGTATAGACTCAAGGTGTTTTTACAAATCATCATTGGCACGTGGTAAGAAAGCAGGTTTTCACAAAGATTGGGTAAAAACACCAATCAGTGAAGAATACTTGCCCAAAATCTTGCCGATTTATCAAAGTTTAGCTTATTCTGAATTATTAAGCAGGTGTGTCAGAGGTCTGACACAAAATTCTAATGAAGCATTGCATTCGATGATATGGAACTAGGGTTGCTAGATGTCCGGTTTTCGACCGGACAGTCCAGCTTTCTTTATGTTAGTCCGGTCAAGAGAATCTGGGTAAACCGGACAAAAGAATGTCCGGTTTTAAATACATTTTGCGTAATATCTGGTGCTTTGGGCAGACAACCAACAGAAAGAGTAGGATTCTAAGTACCCCTAGGTGTATATCTACATGGTTTGGACACGCGTGTGCATGTGGAAAGGATTGCGCAGCCAGAGCCACCTTCGGTTCGGATTCGATTCGGACTTTCGACCTTCCTCTTCCGCTCTTCCCCTCCGAGCTCCGACGGAGGAGGGGGAAGGGGCCGGTAGCGGGGAGTCGCTGTCAGTCCATAATTGTTCTTGTTGTGGGAATATTCTATTCCTATTATTTGTGTCGCTGTCATGGTCGTGTATGTGTGTGCCAAAATGGAAGACAAGGAAGCATCTAACAGCAAGGGAACTCCAACTAAGAAAGCAAGAAGAGTTTGTCATTATAATGTTGATTGGGAATCGCGTTTTGTTTGGTTAAATAAATGCGATGAAGACAACACAAAAGGCTATTGCAAATTGTGCAAAAATTCGTTCACTGTAGCTTATGACGGATTAAAAGCAGTTACCCGCCACGCTGAGGCAAAGAAGCACAAAGAGAGTGTGAAAGTGCTGCAGCCATGTCTCACCGAATGAAGTCTTTCTTTACACCAAAAGGCAGCACCCAAAGCGAAAAAGTTGGCATTGCCGAATTGACTGAGGTTTACCATAGTATCAAGCACCACATTTCTTATGTTGCTCAAGATTGCTCCTTGAAAGTATTAAAACAAGTGATAAACGATTCAGATATCGTAAAGCAAATGACAGGAGGACGCACTAAATGTACAGCTTTGGTAAACCAAGTTTTGTTTCCGTATTCAATGGAACTTGTGCAGGAAGATTTAAAGAATGATGTTCTCCCTTTTCGGTAGCGACTGATGCATCAAATAAAGGTAATAGAAAACTTTTTCCAGTTGCTATTCAATATTTCTCACCAAAAAGCGGCATCTGCCATAAAATATTGGATTTTTACGAAGACTCTTTTGAAGATTCAACATCTATTAAGCAACGTTTATGTGAAGTCATGGATAAATCACGACTCCCATGGAGCAGAGTAACAGCATATGGAGCGGACAACGCGTCTGTTAATTTTGGAGTCAATAATTCCGTTTTTCAAAAATTGAAGTCTGAAGAAAACAACGACATAATTGCTGCTCACTGTAATGACCACTTATTTCACAACTGCGCTAAAATTGCATTAAAAGTAATGCCTGTTGATGTCGAAAATATAGTGATGAAAGTATTTGCAGAGTTCTCTTGTTCCGCTAAGAAACGAGAAGATTTGAAGGAGTGCTTTGATTTTTCCGAAAGCGAATACAGAGAAGTCATTCGTCACGTTCCTATAAGGTGGCTTAGTTTATTTAAAGCTCTTGATAGGATGCTTTCATCATGGGGGCCATTGAAAAGGTACTTCATAGAACGAGGTTCTGATAATTGCCCTACGGCTCTCTGGGCTATCTTATCAGACCAAGAAAATTAAATTTCAGGTGAAGCTAATCCTACTTATAATGAACTATATTTGTATTTCACTCATAACTTTATGGCTTCTTTTCAAGAAATTATTCTGTTGGTAGAGAAACATACCACAGAGCAGCATTTAATCTACATAACATAATGGTGAAATTTCACGACGCAATTTCAAAGAAAATAAATGACAAATATTTCGGAATTAAAGTCCATGTGGCATTAAAAAAGGCCAGCTTCCAGACCATGAAGTTGAAAAATTTACTAAAAACGCTACAAATGCGTATCACCGAGCTCTAGCTTACATAGAGAAGTGGTATCCATTTGAAAACCAAAATTATAAAACGTTAAGTTGTTTGAATCTCGAATGCGGAAGATTGCCCACGCTGGATCAACTGCTCGATCTATGGTCAATATCTCCATGGAAGCAGCAAACTCCCCTGGGCAGATTTACGATGAACTGGCTGCACTTCAGGGTGTTTTTCCTTCACTCAAACTCGAAAGTAACTCAATTGAAATGTGGTGCAAATTTTTCCAAAAAGAAGAAGCACCGAATCTGCTGAAAATTGTGCAGTTTGTGTGCAGTGTTCCTGTATCCAACGCTTTTGTGGAACGTATCTTCAGCGTCATGGGAAACGGATGGACTGACGAAAGAAATCGTCTCGCTGTAAATACAGTAAAAGTGAATTGTGCATTTTTTTTTCAATATAAGCTCTAGTTGCACTGAATTCAAAGATGCCATTTCGACCAATAAACCTTTGTTAAAAGCAGTGTCATCAAATGCCAAATATACAAAGAAGTAGAGATTGTAAACTTCTTTGTCATTTTCAGCAATATTTATGAGATAATAAAAAAATTGAAAAGTTGTCCGGTTTTTTCTCGAACACATCTGGCAACCCTATATGGAACAGATGTTCGAAAGAAAATTCAACATCTAGGAGTCGTGTGCTGATTGCCGTATCGAATGCAATATCTGAATTTAATGTTGGAACATTAAAAGCTCTAAAAACAATTCAGGATGTTAATTGCCTTGCAACAAGTTTATCGTCTGAACATTTAGCCTTCTTTACTGATTATAGGAGAACCTATTTCAGAAAGAAAATGAAATCTGCAAATTTTGAAGTCGGACAGCAAAAATTAAACTTGCTAAATTGCGTCGACTTAAAATTGAGAAAAAATTAGGTCCTATGTACAAATCTGGTGGTTTTTAACTTTTTTTAAACTTTTATTTATATCATTATATTATTCTTTTTAAGAGTGTGTTGTATTTTAAAACTTTTAAGAAATTATGTTAACTTTAAGCTGAATAATCTCATCGTAACTAATGCTACATCGATATTTTGCAAAAACATATTTTGAATAAGTAAAAGTATTTTCAATCATATTTAATTAATGTAGTGTGTTTCCATATATTATATAAGTAGTAAAATAATATACTAAAAATTTAGAGCTTTGCGAGCATTATTAGTTTTTGTTTTATGCCTTTACAAACTTAAAATGCATTTTTCTCAAACTTTTATTTTTGAAGATGTAAGTGTTTTCTAATCCTTAAGGCCTTTTTTTCTATTCAAGATACAGTCTTGAAATTTTTTATATATACTTAGATATGTGTGTTCTACAAAAGTTAGTATGGATTTAAATCTGGGATCTCTAGTTATTTTTTTAAAAAATTGTTAAAGTTAATATTTTTAAAATTTTCGTGTTTTTTCCAGGTTTTTCTAGAAAAATAATTATTAAAAATCAACAAAAAACAGATTTTCAAATCCATACTAACTTTTGTTTACAATAACATTAGAAATATAAATCACTCAAAATAATGAAAAAATTTCAAAAATTGTGTATTTTATAAAAGTTTAAAAAAACTTCAATTTTTTTTAATTTTTTAAATTTTAAAATAAGAGCTTGTTAAATTGACTTTTTATTTTCAGAATCAGTTTAATAATATAGTCTGAAAACAATACATAAATTACTTTTAATATTACTGTCTCCAAAAAATTTTTTTGAAAAGGGGTACCGTGTAGCCTTAATTCTAAAAATATGAACAATAAAGAAACAAATTAATTTGCACATAATACAGCTACTTGTATGTAGATCTTCTACCAAATAAATATATTTGTTTAAATTTTTAATTAGTTGTTCGTTTAATTTAGAATTCGTTTATTTAAATATATTGTTTAATGTTCGATTCTCAAAATCATTCGAAGTGTTACATTATTTTAGGAAAGGAAATGTTAATTATGTACAATTAAATATTTTTTCTCTGGGATAAATGAATTAGTCCACGAAGTTATGTGACAAAATGAAACAATAAAAGAAATTATATAAAATTTTGTGTTTAATAATTCACAATGTGAAAAACAACAATGAGAATATTTTCAGTGTCCTTCTTCCGTAACAAATACAAATTTCAGAAATATAAAAATCATAAATCGCAATCAAATCTTTTCCTTAATCTATTACTTTTAGCAAATATATAACCTTTCCCTTTTTTTATTTGTCAATAAAAAAGTTATGTCATAAAACGAGAACAGAATTTAGTATCATACTCTTGATTTATGATTCCATCATTATAGTTACAATAACAAATGCATAAATCAAAAACTTTTATTCATGTATCATAATTTTATTATTATTTTGTTATCTAAATAAGTTCTATTTTCTGATTCCCTAAGTACTCATATTTTTGTCAGAATTAGTTTTCGTAAAATGGGTATGCCGTTTTCAAAATATCCAACTAACATACCAAGGCAGCTTATTTGAGCATAAATAGCTTTTAAACACAATTCCGAAGACATTTATCTCAACAACACCAAAAGGCACAGCTTAATTTTAAAAACTTCCCCATTCTTTCCCAAGTCAAAGTTAAGTGCATCAAGAGAAATACACTTGCTTCTCGTTCCCAAACACCTTTTAACACACATATTAAAAGTCAAAGTATACAAGTAGTATGTCAGAAGGACTGGTAACATAAATATTCTTTACGTAATTAAGACTTTTCTGTGAGCAAATAAAAATGAGACTCTTTCCTTGTGTAATGCTGCAATTAGCTTTCGCTTTTCACTTCGCTTATCGTCTAATTCTGAGATCAGTTCTCCGCGTCGAATTTATGTCGGAGTGTATGGAAATAAAGCTCTCCGTCTGTTTATCTTACTGATGATATTATGTCTCCATGCCACATTTAAACTAAAAGTAAGTTAAAATTATGCGCATTCGTAATGACGAAAGAAGGTGCAGATGGTTTGTTTCAGACTAGTGTGAAGTATGCTGCTTTAGAAACGTGTGTAAAAGAAACTCCTTGATGTTACATACTTTTTCCTTTAGAATAATATTCCATTGAAATAGTACTTTTTTCAAATGCAGAAGTTGTTTGGTGAATTTAAATTTGAAAACATCAGGTACAGCAACAAACAATTTGAAGAAAAAGTAATCTGCAAAAATAAAATATAATAACCCTTCTTTTAAAATAAGAGTCGTAGCTGAAGTGTCTTTTTTGTTTTTCAGTATTTAAATGCTTCTTTCACACAGAGACTCAATGGTGTATTTATTAATGCATAAACATAACTTATCATTTGTAGCAATAAATTAAAAGGGGGGATATTCATATATGTAATGAATATACGATTTTGTTTTGTTTTGTAAATGTTTTTCGAGGTAACTTAAATTAAAACTATGTTAAACATTAGCTCATTTTCAAATAAAATATTCTTACTGAGAAATACATATTCGTTAATTTAGTTTGCTCTAAGAGAACGCAGTAACAACCATTAAAAGTATACATTGTTAAATGTCTTACAACATTAATTACGTATTTACAGAAATACAATTTATTTTCTGGCATTGAAAAGTTGTCCTATTAAATGACGAATTTCTCTAAAGAATGTTAAAAGTATCGGTAAACAATTTCTCACAAAAAATGCAGTTAATCCAAGCTTTACGAAAGTCCAAATACTGTTAAAAGTACCGCTCATTGAAAAAGAGATAAAAACGAGGCCTTGTACATGTAAAATACTTGTGTGTAAAATACTATTACAATAACATTTCTTAAAATTAAAATTTAAGCTTCAGGAAGAAATGATCTGACGAACATTTTTTTTTAAATCACATGAAAGGAAGAAGAGTTTGGGATATGCAAATTATTAGTAATTCAGCGCATTTAAACGGCACAGGAAGATGAAATGACATCTGGAGTGACGTAGTGGATTTCTCATTCCGAAAGCAATTTATAAGGTCGGAGTTTCCTCAGTATATCGTATAACGCCTCTAATAAAAAGAAAAGCTTACAAGGAAATATAGGAATTCGATGTAAGTAGGATCGTTGCCTATCAAAAGTGTGGATTATAGTTCCATGATATCACTCGTCGTACTGATCGAAATCCAACCACTGTCATGCGAATGCGAAATCAACAGGTTACTGAGGGTCATACTTACGGCGCAGGATCTACAAGCCCTTCCATGGCTATCGTCCGTGAGAACAGACATAGTGTGAGGTCTGCCGTGCAGAACCGCACAACCACACCACGGAAGATTCGTCATAAAATGGGCAAGTTTTCAATATCCGCAAGTACGGTGTGACCTCAATTGCAACAGCGTGGACTGTCTGCACGGTAAGTTACTTCGGCTTCCCGTGGCAATGTAGCATAGAGAGAGGCGGCGACTTTGGTGCTCCGAACGTCAAAACCGGATACAGGAGTTCCACTATGTCGGGTTTTTTAAGACGAGTTCTTTTTCTGCGTGCAGTATTCTGATGAACGTATATGCTTCAGATGGCTCCGAGTAAACCACTAGTCACCTGCTTGTATTTTGTTCGATATCGCCCTGTACCTGGAGTAATGGTTTGGGCAACCATTGGGTTAACAACACGCACATCTCTAGTACGAATCGACGGTAATGTAAACTGTAGATGGTTCATTTCTGACATCTTACCGACAATGGTTGCGCCCTATCACCGAGGCCTACCAAATGCTCTCTACCAACAAGATATTGCAGGACCAAATTTTCACGTCGTGTTCTGACATTTCTTGATACACAGTTTACTCGACTGTTACCTGGGCGTGCACAGTCTCCAGATCTGTCCCCCATTGAAAACATCTGGTCTTTGGTTGCTGAGAGACTGGACCACAACCCCTCTCCAGCAAATACGGTTGATGAAGTGTGGCATATATTTGAAGCAGCTTGGAATGTTGCCCGTTTTGGTCATCCAGGCCCATTCGACTCCGAGTCTAACTGGATAGGGTCAAACCAGATTTAGCTGCCAGGGGGTAGAAGCTGTTCCTACTTATTTCGCATCCAAGTAAATTATCAAACTGCTTGTAAATTTAATCATTTTGTCTTATTTCATTCTGTCTAAGTACAATAATGATATTTTTTGTATTTTCTTTCCTCCATGGTGTTACAATTTTAATGATCATTCGTGCATTTGTTTTGTCACATTATCTTGTATTATAAGGTCCAGAATTCCAGTTGTTGATTGGACTTTTGGTTATTATATTAACACTTAGATTGTGTTTGGACACAATAAGCTCTTATAACAAGTAAATTTTAATTCTAAATTTATGCTTCGAATTTATTTTGAATTACAACGATCGTTTAAAAAATTACGTTAAGAAAAGAAGAATTTTTAATCCATAGCAAAAATGAGTCTATATTAGCTAATATTATTTTCATTTATGTTCAGAATTAAAATAAGCTAATATTCAACACAAGTTATGCGTAAAAAGTTTTGATTTGTTGCGTTTGTTTGCATTTAAATTAAATTTTAATAATTTTAATAAAGGAATAAATGATTAGTCATACGAAACTAACAGGAATGTATGAGAAGAGAGAAAGTTTGTTTTGTACAATTTCATATTCCGCTTTTTGTTTGTGTATTTAAAACGTATATAATTGTATTGAGATGTTTTTTCTTTCTATTTACGCATTCAGATAGCACATAAATATGTGATAACATGATGTTAAACTTTGAAATAGTAAGTGGCTATCATATAGTTAATATATTTTTAAGAGTTAGTTCTTTTGTCAACATTCCTTCGAACAATATGGGTTAAGTAGCACAAAAATTATCTGTACGCAATACTATACTCTCAATTATGTTTTATGTATAATATAGGCTGCATTTATATGCATTATGAAGTTAATGTTGTTATTTAAAGTACTAAAAAGGAATAATTCATTAAAATGAAATACAAATCAAGTCTAATGAGATACAAATTCATATTAAAAACGAACTATTCCCATTCTATAAAGAGTTAGCAAAGTACATGCTTGAATCTCAAGCTCCTTGAAGTTTTATTAAAATAAAAATCAATACAAAAATATTTACACACCATTATCCTTTTTGACTTTTATTTTCTCGAATGGTTACTTTCTGAAATGAAACATTACTTTTGCACGGATGAAGCTTCTTTTATCCCGACTTTTACTTACCGTTGAACAATAAACAAATGTTTTACAGAATATAAAAATCCGCTTTTATGCTAATTACTTAAGCTTATAATGAAACAGTAAACTAATTAAAGTACAGTTCTATTTCATACGTTTCAATGATTAAATGAGTTTTTAAAATATATGGTGTTTTAATTCCAGCTGAGAAGCGACGAGCCAACTCTCTCGCATTCTATGCTAACAATAAATGCAACTGAAAGTACCATGTACTTGTGTCGGTCCACAAACTTCATGCGCAGTGCTAACTACACAGTCACAGACAGCAAAGATTTTCATATATTCGTCCTCACAAAATCTGGTAAGTGTATTCTCTTTATTACTCTCTCTTTCTCTTAGTTTAGGCATCGTGACGATTCACTCAAAAAATAAGGAGAACCATTCAATTACTCTGATAACTTTTAAAAAATGTATTCCTAGAAGCATTTAAAAAAAGAGTAAGGCGAAAAGAAAATTCCGAAAAACTTTTAAACAAATAGTTAAGTATCTGCAAGTTGATATTTTGATGTCCTAAAAGTATATGCACGTAAGACAGATTTATGCAAACTGTAAAAGAGAACAAACAATATCATCAAACTAATATTTTCTAAAGATGCTATTTTTGGCTCGAAGAAATTTTCAATTCTTAAAATATCTCCGTGTTCTACGAAATTTTCGTTCATCCAGAGTTTGAAAACTTGGAGGCTATAAGTCGAAGATAAATCCATTTCTGATATTTCCGTCTGAAAGACATACTATTTCGTAACAGTCACTATAATCCGAAGTCACGATCTGGTAGACTAACGGCCAGATGATATACAAACCCACAAATTGGTTTTAAATCAAATTCCATTAGCAAATGAATTCGATATATATTTGCAACATTATTTTCAAAGGAAAACATACATAGAAGAACTGTAGAACGCAACCATTTAAAATAGGATAAACTGTCCCTCAGATTTCAATTGCAATCTTATTATAAACATGACTGAATTGAATTAACTCTGCAGCACAAAGCTATATAGTAGTAATGAAAAAAGTGGAGTGTAAATATTCTAAGCAGTTTTTATTATTACTGGCCCGATCTTTGTAAACGCTTTTAAGTCAGTTAAACATACACTGGTGTGCAAAAATTAAGGACGAGACGGTTTTTTCAATATAACTTTGTACAAAAGATTTCCAAATCAACACATTTAATACCGTAAGATCCCCAAAACGTAAGGACATGTGTAATATGTAAGCAACACTTACTAAAAGAGAAATCAGAGGGATAAAAAGAAGCTTGATTGAAAAAGTAGCATGGAGCGCAATGCGACTGAAGGCCGAAACATCCCTGTGATGGGTGTCCAGCAAGAAACATCCGGTCTTTAGTAGGGGATATGATCTCCCCTGACTGCTAGGCAGGTTTCACAGCGTCTGCCCATGCTGAGAATGAGGGTGTCAATGAGTTGTTGAGGCATTGCTGCCCATTCGTCTTGCAGCGCCAATCGAAGCTGCCGAATCATTACTGGTGGTAAGGTACGAGCTGCCTAGAAAATCCCATACATGCTAGATGGGATTGAGATCCGGAAATCGTGCCCGCCAATCCATACGTTCAATATCCTCACTCTCTAAGAGCTGTTCGGCAGCTACTGTGCGATGACATGGTGCATTGTCGTCCATGAAAAGGAACTGCAGATCCATAGCGCCTCTAAAAAGACGCCCATATGGAAGAAGAATCTCGTTACAATAACGGGTCCCGTTGACTGAACCTGCGTCGAAGATGTGAAGGTCTGTACGACTACCAAGCATGATGCCTCCCGAAACGAGAACACCGCGACCTCCATACCTGTCTCTTTCAATGATGTTCGAGGAATGATTGCGGCTTCCCCGCCCTCTCCAGATGAGTATGCGATGAGAATCGCTACTCAAACTGAATCTGCTCTCATCTGTAAAGAGTACTCGCCCCCATTCATTGTCTCTCCAATTCCGGTGTTCCCGGCACCACAGAGAACGCCTTCACCGATGGGCAGCCGTTAAAGGTACACACCGTACAGGGCATCGTGCAAACAGACCACCACCGTGTAGTCTTCTGGCCACGGTAAAACGCGATATCGGTCGTCCAGTCGCCTGTGTCGTGTGTCTAGCGATTTCTCCCGCTGTCTGCCGCCTGTTTCTTCTGGCCTTTAAGACAATGTACCGGTCATCTGTGGGTGTGGTTCCTCGTGGACGACCACTACTGAACCCCCGTATAGCTGTTCCTGTAGTTTGAAATTGTCTCCAAAGTCGTGAAACGATGCTGTGAGCAATTCCGAACTCTGCAGCCACACTTGTCACACTGCGGCCTTCCTCCAACTTCCCAATGATTCGACCTCGGGTAAAAGCATCCAGTTGTCGTCTATCGGATTGATTATTCGCCATTTTTCGCTGAGGCAGCAACTCGGTGTGATTTTAACTGATGTACGGCGTGCAATCTCTTTGCCAGAAATACTGATGTTACACCGACAACATGCTTTATACTACTCAGACACTCCCCCATTACGTCTACCTGCATATCTGCGCATGTGCTACTGTACATCACCTTACTTAATCTCCTGATTGGTCTTTCTGTCCACTCAACCTCTTCGTTCAGCTGATATGCTAATTTTTCGACTTCGTCCTTAATTTTTGCACACCAGTGTATGTCAAAGTGGAGGTATCCTTATGAGGCATTTCTTTTTCCTTTGGAGATTTTTTTAAATTCTAAGGGCTAACCTTATAAGTTTTTCTTATAGGAATACAAAACTCGATATATATTAACCAGAAGTTTCGAAAATCACTTATTACAAAACTCGGTGAATTTTTAAGGGGACCTAATTAAAAACTTAATCAATATAACGTATCCATCCACATACCCAGGTCGAACAAACCAATGTCCAGTGTATGAGGACAAAAATCAGTAGTTCTCGACTGGCCTGTTGTTAATCATGTCTGTAATCCCATCAGCTGACCATGATAGCGCAATGGTCATGATCAGGGATTCATAGCCTATGTTCTTTCTGTCGTATCCTGGTGCCACCTAACACCTGCTGGGTAGAAGAGCTGATGCTGGTTAAATCAAAGGTGGCTAAAACACGAGAACTTTCGTCGGTGTCAATTGGATACCGGAGCCTGTTTCCTTTGTTCCCCTTTCCACATTTTTGCAGGGAGTATGAAATTTTCGTGATTTTTAAACTTTTTTCCTGGTGATTACGCATAGAAAGTTTGGTAGTTCTCGGTTAATTAGAAGTGATTTTACTACTAAATATACCTAGAACGTCCGCTGGTGTTATTTTGACACCAAGGCAATTTATCATTATAAAAAGCTGTTGGTCAACAAAATATAGTTCAATAAGTAGATACTATCTGCCCGTCACACGGCACAAATATAAATATGACTCTTGCTTTTAAAAATTTAACAACTGTAATTTAAGGTAAGAAGATTTAGACAAATGCTAGCAGCTTGTGCGGCGAAATCCTCTCCTAGCGAGGGACAGTACAGGAACTGAGCATTCCACAGAGATTGTATTACACAAACAAGTCGAAGCAAACAACTTGTTGCCATTGCGCAAAAGATAAATACAGTAGATGGCGTTGGTAAGAGACTTGATCGTAAAACTAAATATTTTACACAAAATACATATAAAATGGCAATTGTAAATAATAATAAGAATTGAATAAAAATTAAATATATAATATAAATGAATATATCAAGCACATGTTAATAATAAAAATACAGTTTGAAAAATAATAAACATACAGTTTGAATAATAATGAAAACATAACTTGAATAATAACCAAAGTACAATTTTAATAGTAGAAAGATACAATTCCATACAAACACTATTAGTAAAATAAACTTCCCAAAGTTATATCGCACATTTTTTTTTACCTTGAATGTAGTGTTTTTGAGTTCAAAGCGAAAATGAATCAATTGTACAAAAATTGCTGTGTCTATGTGTTTCGTTAGACAGTAGTATTTTCTTACCTAATAAAAAAAATTCATTCGGTTTTCCAACGTACTGTAGAGCAGACACCCTGAAACGATGGCTCTTAGAAAAGGTCTAAGTCCTGAGGAAATATTGCTAATTTGTTGCGAGAGCTTTCTGAGAACGAATCGGCTCTAATTTAGATTCCAATGAAGACGTAAGATTGAATAAAAGTGCCTGTGAAAAGTCTGAGGAAAAAACTGATGTAATTGATAATATATATATTTCAGTAAATCCTCATATATATATATATATATATATATATATATATATATATATATATATATATATATATCATGTATTGGAGAAAATCTTGGATTGACAGGAGAAATTCAACGTGCAGCCGTTTATCATATTATATTTTAATTCAATATTCAGTAAGGCAGTCTGAAATCCAACCATGACAAAACGAGACCTCTTTCAGCGTTGATCAGCAGCTAGTGAGTCGTTAGTACACGTGTCTTCTTTGTCCGGCGAAAGTAGAAATCAAAGTTCTTATGCGGGAGGGGTGGGTTGAGTTGTCCTGGCAGGAAGTTTACCCCAACTGACACTTGAAGGGCTGAGGATTCATCTCATATATCTATACATGTCGCTAAGGTTGGCGCACAATGGATACCACATAACAGTAATATTCCAAGCAAATTTGCGACAAAGCAATGGTCCAACAAGCTTCACGAAACATAACGTTTTTTATGATAAAATGTTCATAATATATGTAATAATTACATGAAATAAAATTAAAAAGTTTTAAAACTAAAGCCTATTCAACAATAGTCCTGTTAGTCCTGTAGTTAAAAACGATTACTCTTTCTACATTTTGTACTGCGGTGTCGAAATGATCCCAATGAACGTTTAAAGGTAAATGAAATCCCGGATGTTCTAGTGTTAAGTTCTCAACATGGCTCGGTGTAGAAGTTCGGAACGTAAGTTGACAGCTAAGGTGTCGGCTTCGTCACTTGATAGCTCAAAATTTCGAGGCCCGTCACCGATAGACTTTGTGTCGTTTTGAAATGCGATATTCATAAAAAAAATTAAAAAGTTAAGTCACAATCTGAAAAAGTTTGTCTATAAATAAATTTCAACATTTTCAATCAATAACCTGCTGCAGCCCTGAAATATGAATGAAAAAACATTAACTCTTCGTTGAACTTTACAGTTAAATCACAAAAAGGCTGACTTCGCGTGCGATCATTTTGTTGTATGGTAAATTTGGAAACGGTATCAAAAATGACAAAGATGTTGGTGTATTTATGACGCACGTATGCTTTTGTGGAATTATAGAGATAATTATGATTTAAATTACTACACAGAATAATTTATTATATCGTGGAATACATCTATTTTTTTATATATTTAAAATAAACTGCTATTTGTAAAAAGTGCAACACAATGAAGGAATCATCAGAATTAAATGAAATTTAATGAACAAACGACTTGTATTAGTACAAATAGTTGAAGACATTTTCAAAGCAAAAATACTGTATTAATTGTCCGAAATTAGTATTTGGTGGAACAGCCACGCGCTGCAATATGTACTGCTATACGACGTGGCGTGAAGCCAAACAGATTTTGAATGGCTGCTAGTGGAAGAGGATTCCATATTGCTTGTATGCTCAGTAAAAGTTCGTCTTTTGAAGCTGCAGGATGCGGATCACGAGGGAGACGGTGACCAACCAAACCCCACATGTGCTCAATAGGCGACATATCCGGCAAATAAGCAGGAAGAAGTTGCATGTGTTGGGCAGAGCAGATGTCTCGACCAGTCTTTGCAACTTGAAGGCGTGCATTATCCTGCTGAAAGATATCTCCAAGGATGCCTTAAAAGAAGGGAACGACTTCGGGTTGTAGAGCACTTCACGGATGTATCTGTTGCTATTGAGATTACCTTCATTTCGTAGCAAATTGGATCGCCCATGATACGAAATCGCACCCCCAAACCATAACTCTGGATGTTACGCCACTATGTTGTTCGATAACACACTCTGGAAGGCATCTTAAAAGACAACGTGGTGTCAATCAGATGGCCAGGCTCTGTGCCCATGAGCCAATTGCAGACGCAGCTGTTGATGGTTTGCCGTGAGGGTATCTTGTTTAAAGGCACCCTTGCACGCAATCCACGGTGCAACAAATGTCGACGAATTGACGACACCGTTATTATTACACCTGCAGCAGTAGACCAACGTGCTGCCAACTGTCTGGAGGAAGCTGACGGTCATTCACCGCCATGCGAAGCACGTGTCGATCGTCACCTTCCATCGTCCGCTGCCAGTTCATCGAGTTGTTCGGTGCTTGTCGGTCCACCGTTTCTAAACTCATCTCACTGTGGAACTGTTCCGCTGCACACGAGCTCCTATTGTCCGATAGGAAAATCCTCCTTCTCGAAGGCGGATAATCCTCCTCCGTTGAAACTCCGTAAGTTATAGGAATTTCTCCTTATTTCATCGCTGAGGCATACTTAGGTCTCACTAAACATTCTCCATTAACTATTCATCACTAAATATTTTCAACGTCCCGCTACAGCCCTCTATTGATACGCTTTCAGCATCAGTTCAGAGAGCGCTGCGCACGCCACGCATGCGCGATGGCTCTGAAACTTTACTATTTTACGTAACATCTTAGAACTGATATTTGCTGCAAAGTTCATTTAATTCTGATGATTGCTTCATGATGTTGCATTTTTTACAAACAGCAATGTATTATACCAAAATAAAATTTGAATTTATTTTTTCAAGAAGAATAATGTAAAATGCAATTATAAATGCCAAAATAATAGTGACAATTGTTTGAATGCAACAATTGCTAAAAAAGGTTTGGTTTTTACAATATCACTGTCACCAAAAATGTCGTCTAATGTTATTTATAAAAGGTTTGTAAATCAAGGTTAGAATTTTTTTTTAAAGTATTCGTAAAAATATAAAATGTTTACGTTTGGTAACAAGTTTATAAATTATATCGGTTTGTAGCTTATTATTTATATGCTTGGTACAGTGGTCAAAATAAAAATGCTTTATTTTTCAGCAGTTCGTGAGACCCCAATATTATTAGTTTTTATTATATTTAAAAATTGAAATTTATACATTTATCCATGAAAGACTTTTCGTTTTCAAAAACATTCTATAGAAATTCCTTATTCTAATAATTGCTTTGACAACCGCAATCTTTAATTATGATATATCTCGGAAATTTATAACTATGATTTTATACACTATTACACAATTGGAGAAAAAAATTATTTTACGTACTGGGAGATTTTCTTTTGAGGCAAGCTGTATAATTTTTACTAAAATCCTATGCAATATGACATAAGAAAAAAAAATTACAGATGAATAAAATTTTAAATGTCCGGGAGAAGGGTCAGCTTATGACGCAATATAATCTAGAATAAATATTTGTATCATATTGTATTATAAGAATGTATATATATATATATATATATATATATATATATATATTCTATACATATATATGTTCTATCTATTCAGTCTATAGTTTAGATTTTGAAGATCTTTTTAACTCTATTGATATTGATGATATGATTAATATACTTGTAAATTTGCAGAAAGATAATTTATTTAATAATGTTAATTATGATAGAATTAGTTCACTACTTAGGTTAGTACTTAAGGGGACTTGGTACTCTAAAAATCACAAACCTATCGTTTTTTTATTTTCATTTAATCTTATTCTTTGCATTATTATCTTTCGATTGATATATCACTTGTGCATGTCGGAAAGTTAGAAGTTGAATAAAACTTCATTTGAAAACAAATTAGGCAATTCAGCCACACACACCCTTTTTAGAAAAAAAAGCTAAAAAATGCGTTATGATAAAAAAAAAATCTATTTTATAAATAGAAATAATAACTATAAAAAAGAATGTGTAGTATTAAAAGCAGAATATTTCCGAGGCAATACAATAATGTAATTTTTCTTCCTTGTGAAATGTGTGCATGTAAAATTTTTAAATTAAGGCATTTTATATTAATAATTTTATAATTTCAGTTCTTATTCCTGATATATTTTTCATACAAATGTAATACTTTAATATTATAAGAAGAAAAACAGCTAAAATTTCTGTCGTGACAGAAAAAAAAATTTTTAAGTTTTTCTTGAGTTTTCTTGTGCAATTAGTACTCTCTAAAAGTTGATCATTTATAAAAATGTGTGGGTTGAAAACATATGAAAATGCAATTATTTTAAAGAAAAACGTATAAGTAATATCTTAAAGTGGTATTTTAAGTTTAATAAAGCTTATAATAATTATTTTTTCAGAATTATAAACTTTAAAGTGGTTTTTCTCAGTTTGTGTTTTTCGAAACCTTAGTGCATTCAAAATGCTACTCCGACAATTATTTACCAATCACTTCAATTTTTTTCCTGCGTGTTAAAAATAAAGCATGTAATAAAATTAGGGATCCGTTTTGCTATAAACTGAATACTTTTTTTAAAAAAAATAAAATGTAAGACATGTTGGCTTTTTCGTTGATTTTTATAGGCTGTATATCAACATTTTATTTTTTTTCTCGAAAACGGAATGAAGTTATTCTAAAATCGATCCCTAAAGTTGTTAAGAACATCCATAAGAATATTATAAAAAAATTTCAGGTCAAAAAAGTAATTTTTACAAAAGGAGTAAGATTTTAAAATTTTCCCGATATTCTTCAAAAAATTTAAATTTTTAAAATTGTGTGAATAATATATGAAAATTTTCATCTGGTAACATTTTCTTGAATAGAAACATTGTATAAAATGTTAAAATATAATTTTTAAATACGTAAATAAAGAAGTTTGCTCAAAGGGTGCCAAGTCCCCTTAAAGAGAACTATATATTTCATAAGAGTAAAACTATATATTTCATAAGGGTAACTATTATCTGCAGATTAAAGGTTTGCCACAAGGTGGTCGTGCGAGCAACTATCTTGCCAATTTATACTTACATTATTTTGAAAGTAGTTACGTTAATAATTCTAATTATTATATTGATCGTTATATAGATCACAAAATCATTTTTGGCAAGTTAGTCAATTTTACACCCAATACTAATTTTTATCCACAATATCTTAATTTAATACAGACAAATAGTAACAATAATGAAGCAAATTTTCTTGACATACATATCAAATTAATAGATAATGTAATAGTTTCTAATATTTATGATAAATAGAAGATTTTAATTTCAATATAATAAAAGTTCCGCATTGGGAGAGTAATTTACATATTTCTATATTCAGAAATATTGTTACTAATTATATACAACGCAATAAATTTCTAGTGACAAAAAAATCAGAAATAATAAATAACTATAAACATTTTACTAAATATTGCTTAAATCAGAAATACCCAATTCATTTTATTAATAGTTATATGAATAAAGCTATTCAAAATTGTAAGGATTAATAATTCTTAGATTAATTATAGTTTAATACTATAAATTTACACATTTCATAGTTATAGTTACCTTTATATTCTATTATTAGTTAAAATTACTTTTTATTATTTAATTTATATATACTCTAGTGCAGGGATGCCCAACCCAAATCGATTGGTGGGCCAAGTAAAAATTTACTAAACTGAGGTGGGCCGCACATATCAAAATAAAACAAATTATTCAAAATATTTTATTATCGTGCAACATTCAAAATATTTTGTTACCTTACAATTAATGTGACACTTGTTTTTGTATTTTACTTGAGATAAATATATAATACAAACTTATTCAATAGTTATTGATATGATAAAAAAAGCAAGTTTACCTTTTACTGGATCACAATCACAACAAAGTTGAAAGTTGCCCGATTGCACTTGTTGGTGGAGGAATATCTCTTAACATACAATGTTCTTATCTACTGTAGATTTATGTTGCCATCTGAGGTTACGTTATATAACAACTATGTGCGTAACATCGTAACATTTTATACTTGTGTTACAGTATGTTTGCATAAAATTGATTTAGATTTTCAAAATTTTTATTTCAAATGCAAAAAGGCAATTATGCAAAAAAACAGCATTGTAATTATTACACTATATGACAAAAAAAGTTTTTTTTCTGCCCGATAGCCAAATGTTTAGTTTCTTATTGTATGATATTAATTATTGCATCGTGATTAAAACATATCATAAAATGAAAAAGCTACATAAGGTTAAAATATTAAACATTTTTATTCTGCTGCCGTAATTAGCTTACATTTCTACTAGCTAGGTAACTCATTAAATCCATCATCGGATTCTTTCATTGCCAAATAAAACAAGAAAAAGACTACTAATCTTAACTTAAAAATATAGACATAAATTATTCGTCTGACAAATAGAACTAAAAACACTACTCACTCTCAAAGAAGTTCTCGTTGAAAGAGGAATCACATACTCATGCTCATCTGCTTTCCTTCATCCATCAACACCTGTTAATACAATTGCTTGGAAGTCAAATGAACTTATTAAAAAATTATTTCGGTAAGAACTGCACGGGGAGAGATGGGGGTGGGTCAAAACACGATATTTTCGATTCAACCGTCTGTAGTGCAAATGCTTAAAATAATATATGCAGAAATTTCAACTGGGCCACGGGCTGGGCATAACTGCTCTAGTGTCACTAATGTTATGGTTTTTTTGTAACTCTTTTATTAATTTTTGTTTCTATTCTTTTTATACTTTTGTTAAATGCTACATTTCAGCCATTCACATGCTTTGAATCTGCATTAGGGCTCAGAATCTGGCAATAACTTATTTATTGCACACAGATTTAGCACGGGGTCTGCATTTTCAAGTGCAATTTTTAGGTATCTATTTTGTAATGGATTTAGATATTCCTATCCATTACTTTCAATACGTTTTTGTTCAGTATTATTTACGTAAAGGGGTAAGGTTGGCTGACCAAAAAAGATGCTCAACTCCACTTTTATATAAATTTATTTATATATTAGCTGTCCTAAGTCAGCAATATTTATAATACTGCAGCATCCATCTTATAATTTTAAATCTAGTGTCCTTCATTGTATGTTCTCTTTACTGTCTCTGTGTTTTTTCGAATGTGATTGATGTGAAAGTATATATATCTCTTGTTTGTAGAGAATTAGACTATATATATATATATATTGTTTATTGTTTTAATGTTTAAATTTGTGATTACTTCTTAAATCTTTTCTGGACATATTATAATAGTATCAATTTTATCCCATATTCATTCCATTGTCTTAATGATGTGTTTGAACACTAAGAATGGAAAATGGTGTTAATCCCCAAATCAGTATTATAAGAGTTAAGCTAAAGATATACGTATCTGAGCTCTACATTTCTGATTCCCTATATTTTTTCTAACTTAAAGATTATTTTTTTGCCCTATTGATTCTTCAAAATAAATCTAAATACAAAAGGAAGATTAATTAGTTTAAATACACCCAGGAACATTGAAAATAGCGACACAAGAAGAAAGCATCGGATTGAAGTGAAATTTAATACACAAAATGACACAGATGAGAGATTCCCTTGATCTCAAAAACAAGACAATTAAACGAATCCAGGGTGAGCAACGACACAAATAATGGGCAACTTCAATAGCGCGTTGGACCACCTCCAGCTGCAATACATGCCGCCACACGGTCCGGCATTGAGTTGATTAGACACCTTATGTTGTCCTGAGGCAGATGGGCCCACAAATCTTGAACAGCCAACTCTAAATCATGTACAGAGTGACACGATGACATCTGCCGTTTTAGCTGATCCTACACGTGCTCTACAGAGGACAAATCGGGGAGCGGGCCGGCCATGGAAGAGTCTGAAAATGACGTAGAAAGTCTTGAGCAACTCTTACTGTATGCGGACGAGCATTATCTTGCTGGAAAATTGCCCCTGGGTTACCATTTAGGAAAGGTCATACATGGAGTCGAAGAATATCATCAACGTAACGTTGGCCCGTTAAGGTTCCACGCATCACAATTAAAGTGGACCGGCTGTCTTAGGCTATGGCCCCCCAGACCATTACACCAGCTGTGCGGGCAGTGTGACGTAGAACAGTGTGGGGGGAATTGCACCGCTCACCAGGGTGCCTCCACACCCGTACACGGTTATCATCTGTCCCCAAAACAAAACGGGTTTCATCACTAAACACAACCTTTTGCCAATCTGTGAAATTCCACATTGATCTGGCTTGGCACCACTGTAGACGCAGTTGCCGATGTTCCGGTGTTAAAGGGAGTTCACGGAAAGGGCGCTTGGATTTAAGATTTGCTTCTGCAAGGTGTCTGGAAATTGTTTGTGGAACAATTGCTACGCCTACGTCTGCTCGTATCGTTGAACGAGTCACTGTGGGTTCCACAAGTGCTTGCCGCACGATCCTTCGATCCTCTCTCCTCGTGGCCTTCCTGGTCGCTCCAGACCCTGTTTTCCGCACGTGGGTACCTTCTCGTTTCCACTGCTCCCAACAATTTCTAACGGCACACTCCGAACGATCCACATGACCTGCAACACGGCGCGTCGACCACCCTGCAGTTTTCATCCGGATGCTGAAACATTTTTACGTATTTTTAAAATTTATTTTGTTTTTTATTTAAATATTATTGAAGTTAGTATGCTTTTAATTATTTGAAAAAAATTTAAGTCCTTATTTAAAATTTAAATACTTAGAAGAATGCATTTTCTAAAATAGTTTTATACTTTTTCAGTTCTTTTATTTTTTAAAAACTTTTAGATCTCGGCTCTTTTTACAAATTTAGAAATGTCACTTCAAAACAAAATTATTAATGACGCGAATAAAATCTATTAAAACTATTATTTTCCATTTGTGTATGTTTTAGAGACTTGGACCTACTTTTTTCTCGTTAGTAGTTTCGTAATACCACTTCATCATATGCCACTTTCATTGCAGGTAATTACTCAACAAAACCGTCATAAATTTTTGTTCTATAATAAACGGTTTAAGCATGATAAACATAACCACAGGATAATTTTTCATAGTAAACGCTTCAGTCTAACTTTTTTAAAATATGATTAATATTTTCGAAGTTTTGATACTAATAATTTAAGTTATATAATTTTCCTTTACATAACAATATGTATTTATAAGTGAGTTTAAATTTTCCTGTCAAGATAACCTAAAATAGTGAAAATAAATTCCGCCCACTTCCTTTTCCATGAAAGCCTCTAGAATATTTTTTTAAATTATTTGTCAGTGGGTGACAGCTAATATATAATTTTTTTCTCTCTTTAAATGAGTTTTGCATCAAATGAAAATTAATGAATCTTTTGAAAGAAAGTTCCATCTGAATCATAAATATCATGTGCCATATGAATGTAGGAATGACTTAATTGTAATTAGCGGTTCTCTCTAGCTGTGATTGAGAGAATCTGAAAACGTATTGCACCGTCATTACAAAGAGAATTTAAGAAACCTCAGGATATATAACTTTTATTTAAAGTCAAGAATATAAGAAATATAAGAAAATATATAAGAATAATATAAGAAAAATATAAGAAAAATGCCATCTATTCCATAAAACAGGGGGTAGTAAAATCTTTCATCTAAAAATTTGAGTGATAATGGATATCATAAAATAATCTTTTAACTAAGTGATCGAAGCCGCGGGATCCCGAACTTATTATCCCTAAAAACACATTCCAGAAGATCTATTGGACGGTAGGCATCATTTATTTTGTCAAGCCGAATTTATAGTTGGATAGAGTTAATAGTACATGCACATAATGTACTAAAAGTATAAAAAAAAATTCCAATTCTAAAAAAAGAAAAAAAAACCTCAACATATAAAAATTATTTTTATTCATGTGCAAAATAATTATTCAGTACGATACAAAATCTACGAAGTATAAAAAGGTTTTATAAAAAAATACTAATATCAATGTTAATGCGATTTTTGACCTTGTATTTCATCGGTTGTTGCTTCGTATTTTAGTCGCACGTGACACTGATATTCCTGCTCTTAAGCAGTCAAAGTGTTTATCAGTAAGTCGTAATCTGAACTATTTCATGATATTCATTGTCAAAACCAACGACTCACGCAAGTTTGTGGAACCACAAAACGATTTTAATATATATCCTGCATTTTTTCAAAAATGGAAAATTGTTTCCGTCAACTAGATTGCAGAAATTCTATCAGTATTGTAATATTCTATTTGTAGACTTAGCTATATTTTTAAAAACTATTAATAGTCATTTAATAAATTTTTGCTTGAAAACTATGAAATGACTAATTTTTTACCATCCAATGTGGAAAACATGCTCTCAAGATTAATCGTTTCATTTCCTTTTCGATTTTAGGTATGGGAAATAAAGTTGAGAAAGCGCGAGAAAAAAAAATCGGTCTCATTCTGCTTTGTATTGGTATCTGCGATAGACGCAATTTCTATTTCATTAAAAATGAGAAAACTTTCACGAAGAATTTTATTGAAAACTAAAACATTTTTATTGTGATCGCACAGTGGTGGGCCCACGTTAAGCAATCAGTGGGCGCCATGGTGACAGAGAGCATAGTGTTTGAAACCGCTATCTAAACTATCACACTGTTTATAATGCCAGAAATGTTTTTTTAGGTATCCCAGCCCATCTTTTCACTTTCATGAAAGACGCTAAGCAAAATCGTTTTACGTATTGAAATAAAGAGTCAAAATAACTCGATGGGGTGATAGCATTTCAATCCGTAATTAAAAAACCGTCGCATCCTCTGTCGTAGACAGTGACGTAATGGAGAATAGGCCCCCTGCAAATGTATATTAGGCCTGCCTGTAATATTAGGGGCCCCTGCAAACACAGGTTGGGGCCCAAAGCCGTACTTGGCGTCAGGCTGGCTTTGAACTTCCTAGAACCCTGCCTTTCCCATGCGGGACAGTATGTTACGTAAATAACTGGTCGTAGATAACTTGTATGATGCGATAACGTACGCATGTGTTTAAATAATCCCCCGATATCTTCTAGAACAGGGGTAATCAACCTTTTTCCCCGCCGGGCCGCACACACATGATAGGTAAAGAGTGTTTTTTTTTTCCAGGTATAGAAGTTTAAGTTGTCATTACTTTCCAAGATGGCGACCGATTTAACAGCTGTCAAGTGATTTATTCTCAGTTTGGTTTGGCAATTCATCAAAACGATCATCAAGCAAGGCGTAGATTCGTCGAATGGGCCCAAAACGAGCTTGCCGTTGTTCCCGATTTTCATAAGCGAATTTTGTTTAGCGATGAAGCGCACTTCTGGTTGAATGGCTACGTCAATAAACAAAACTTCCGCATTTGGAGTGAAGCTAATCCACAAGTGTATGTCGAAACACCGTTACATCCAGAAAAAGTGACTGCTTGGTGCGCTTTATGGGCTGGTGGAATCCTTCTTCAAAAACGATGAAGGCCACAACGTTACAGTCAATGGTGATCGGTATAGAGCCATGATTACTAACTTTTTCATTCCTGAATTGAACAATCATGATGTCCAGGAGCTGTTGTTCCAACAAGACGGCGCAACATGTCACACAGCTCGTGCCACAATCGATTTATTGAAAGACACGTTTGGTGACCGCCTAACTTCACGTTTTGTACCTGTGAATTGGCCTCCAAGATCTTGTGATTTAACACCGCTAGACTATTTTCTGTGGGGCTATGTAAAGTCATTGGTCTATGCGGATAAGCCACAAACGCTTGATCATTTGGAAGACAACATTCGCCGTGTTATTGCCGATATACGGCCACAAATGTTGGAAAAAGTCATCGAAAATTGGACGTCCAGATTGGACTACATCCGAGCCTGCTGTGGCAGTCATATGCCAGAAATCATATTTAAAACGTAATGCCACAAGATTATCTTTCGAATAAAAAAAATTCATGTCAATCAAATAATACATCGTTGTTTTATTGCAATTTAAAGTTCTATACCTCTAAAAAAAACTCCATATATTTCACGCGGGCGGATAATGAAATAAGCAGACTATAAGACCAAAGCAACATTCACAAACAAAATTGATCAGAATATTAAAACTCATTGTTATCTTTTATTTTAATACTTTAATTTTTTTTTCTAGCTCACAAAAAATATTTATTTTTATGAATTTTTACTGAGTTATGGGATAAATTCTATTTTCTTTCAACTATGACCAAAAGCCTCTTACTTATATTCTACTATTAAAAAACAATTGATAGCAAAATTGATACATTTGATTCCTTGATTGATAGAATTTCCAGTTAAATTTTTTGTGTACATTGTTCTCCAATAAATGAATATCTTAGTGCAATGGGCCATGACCGGGCCACTCAAAAAAATCTGACAGACCGCAGGTTGAGTATCACTGTTCTAGAAGGAGTAAGAAAGCCATTCCCTAGATATGTGTGTGTCTTCCAATTATCTACAATCTGGGATATATTGCTTTTGATCTTCTATACATATTATTAGACGAACTCTTAACTTGATTTGTTATAGAATAATTGTATCTAACTAAAATGCAAAGTCATTTAACAGGAAATTAGCAGTTATGGTTAGTCATTTGTCAAAGTGACTTGCGAAGTGGAAAAAAATAGGGAATATAATAAAATTTAAATATGGTATTCATTAGCTGGTAGTCATAGATATGCTTTAATAAATTATTTTCTTTAAATAAAAAAGTAGTCACATTTAAAATAAGATAGCTTAAATTGTAATATAGTTATACATGGAGTTTGTACTTTAATTAAAATCAGGAATATACTAATAATTAGTTTTTTTCCGAATTCAAATTTAATCTTAAATAATTTATATATTTTATATTTATATACCTTCCTTTTTTAAAATAATATTATATCCACACTTATCCATTAAAATAAAAAATAGAGGAACTGTAAACAAGTAATATAAACTTTGTAGCTTAAATAAAAATAATTCTTATATTTTCTTATTGTCACAATTGAATACCACGCGTTATATGAATTTTTTTAAAAAGATGGACAGTATTAAAATCCTTAGATACTTCGAGAGTATATATATGATTCCTTTAGCCGGTGCGTTAGCTGCCTCTGAAGCATGTATTTTAATGCCTTTCTTTTCGCATGACTTTGGCATAACGCATAATTGAGAAATTCCATTTATTGCACCACAACCGTTCCAACGATTCTGTTTGTTACAAGGGGTTGCTTTCCTTTACAACTTACTGCTGGAAACTTTTAGGACATGTACAGTCACTGTCTCCAAAGAAGAGTGTTTCGAGAAAATGTGTTGTTCGTTCAAGGAAAAATTTAGTTATGAATCCCGATATCAATGCACTAAATGTGATGTTGGTTTATGAATCAATCATATTTCGGAATATATCACATGACAACTAAGTTCTTTCTTTTTTAAAAAATACTTATTTTTTGTATAAAGTCCTCAAAAATGAAATTGCAACTCCAAGAAATAATGCACGTAGCGAAATAAAAATGTCGGGAGCGATAGTAGTGAGGTGGATATGCAAATGATTTAAAAAACAGACAAATAATGTCATTATAAATCTATTTATTTTTTGTCTAATGAGCCCATCTCGGGCAACTACACAGACCTCAATCCTGAGAGGTATTTTATCAATTAGTCCATTGATGGCTGCTAGAGGTTACCGTAGCAAAGTCATGTCTACTTCTGTGCTCAAATCTTCCAGTGTTTGCCCTGGTGATCCTCAGTTAATCTCACATCCAATGAGATCCAACAGTGGTTAGATGGGATTCAGATCTGTACAGTTTGCGGCCAGAGAAGGATGCAAATTCAGTCAAGTTGTTAAGAGTTCATAGTGTGACATGTGGCGCGGCATTGTCTTACAGGAATACCGTGTTGGGTAGCCCTGCAACAAGAGTTGCACAACAGGTTCCACAATTAGTGTGACGTAGCGTCCTGTGATCAAACATTATACCACCCCAAACTGTGATGTCCGGTTTAAGATCGGTTTTATGCTCAGCGAAATGGGTTGGTTCGTAGCGTTTCCAGGTCGACACGTCATTCCTCACATCCACACCTCATCATACACATCGACAGCCGTCATTCCTTCACATACAGAAATGAGATTTATCCGTGAACTATACCTGATGCTATTCTATTGTCCAGGTACGATCACGATGACACCACACCAGGTGTCTACTCCCCCCTCGATGGCACCCCTGTTGGTACCCGTGCACGGAACTGTACTTCATGTTATCTGTTTTCTAGGGTTTGCGTGGACACAGATCCCCCTGCTAGTGGAGGCGACGGGCTTTGGATGTCGCGTGTCGTGGAGAAACTGGTGAATACGCCTGTCTATACGCACTAACGTGCACCTGTGACTGCGCACCATTTCTTCTTTGGCGTGCTCGTAAACTTTCCTGAATCCATCGTGTAACACAACGTTGGATGATACCCGCGTTGTACCCATCCCGAGTTGCTATTATGCGCAGCGAAAAACCTAGTTCATGGAGTTCAATAATACGATCACGTTCCTCGTTCTTTAACTGATGGTATTGAGCTCGCCGACATCTCAGAATCATTTTCTACGCTTCTTCGAAAGTCTCAGATGATATTTATGAAAAGGGAAAGGTTGTGTTCGCCTTTCTAGCCGTGTTATTAGTATCATGATCAAACGCGTGCGCAAATTTAATAATTGGCATATTCATCTCATCACTGTCGCTCCTAAAATGGGCATACCATTACGTGCATTAATCTTTTGGGTTGTAATCTTACTTTTGAGGAGTGTTATTTAAATTTCGTATTTATGTGTGTACGTGCGTGAGCGCGCGTGTATGTGTATGTGTGCAGGATAGCAAACATTTTATTTTAGATTGCAAAGAAATATGCCTTTTCTTTCCTCCCAATAACACTTGACTGTGAGAAAAACAGTGGCACTAGGGAATGAATCGCTTAACTTTTTCTTCGTCATGTAAGGCAGTGATCTGCAACCTTTTTATCGCTGCGGACCGGTCAATGTTTGATAATTTTACCGCGGCTCGCTGAGGGTGGAATACGTTGATTGTTTATATTTTAAGATTGTTTTTATTTAACAATTTTTTAATTTAGTTACATTTAAATATGCCTTCAGAATAAAATATAATTACACAAAAAATGAATAAAAGTGATTTAACGGGGAATATAGTGATTTCCGAGTAAAGCTGCACAATCCGAGAGAAATGCGCCACTTTAAATAAAATGGCAATCTGTCAATCAGAAACAGGCTTTTAAAAATTTACAAATGCACTATAAATTTGAAAACAATTAATGTAATCGAATTACTAAAGGAAAGTTTAAATGTGTGTAACTACTTAAAACCAATATGTTAAGGTTTATAAATTATGATTCCTATTTTTTAATAATATGTTTCAAACTTAATTTAAATATTCTGTATGTTTTATTTAATATCTTAAATTCATTAAGTCAGTTTTAAATTCATTCTTCCTTCTAACAAAGTTAGAAGGTCGGAATTAAATTAAATCTGTCGAGACAGTAAAATAGATTTTTTTAGAAAATTTAATTAATCTTATAAACAGACTGCATTTGAAATACAATCTTCTTTTTAATTAGTCCTTTCGATTCCTGACATCGACAATTGCAATTTTTTCGCAGAAAATTTGAGAATAACTAATTAATTTTTTATAACTTATTTAAAGTTTATTATTCCGTAAATGGTATTCACAAAAACCTTTTTAATGAGATGTTTAAAAAAGAGGATTTCAAAAAGAAAAGATGAAGAATAACTCAAAAATAAGCAATAATGTGGGGAAAAAAGGAAGTTAAAAAAATTCTTTAAAATGTAGTACTCTGAAGAAATATGGACTAATTAGGAGTTGAGAAAGTTATTTTTTTTTAAATAAAAACACTTAATTTTGCAAAAATATTTCCAGTTTTAAGCAAAAATGAATTTAAAAGAAAATAAATTTATTCCTTTAACATTTTTACTTCGCTCTAATTAATAAAAGGAAATATTTTAAAAGTTACCTACCATTATTTTTCTCTTCTACATCACTCTTTATTTAAAAATGGCTTTTTAATCACAAATGAGAAAAACAAAAGAAAATTTTACAAAACGTTTTTTTAGCTCATCATCACTGTTTAATTACCAGACTTGGATAAAATTCGAAGTTAGGATGGTTTACATGACTTCCAAAGAAAGAAAATAATATGGCGCGCATATCCAATTAAACTTCAATTTAAAGCGAGCCAACTTGGCGCAGAAGTACGTTTTCCATCAAAGGTGGTTGCAGGACCGATTGCTTGCTGATGGATGAGACACATAACCAAAAGAATCATCGATGGCGCCAGATGGTTCTGAGACCTGAATTGATTAATAACATTCTTAGGGTATAAAACTTTCGCCAACATTTGCAGCAGATGTCTGCTTTCTGATCGGATTCTCTTTATGATAACAATGATTTAAACTTTTTTTGTGGGACATTTTCCACGTAATGAATATCTTCGGAAAAGAATATTTTGTAAGATATATACTTATTCACGAAAATGTTTACATTGAAAACTTACTCGATTTCAAATAATAAGGTTCCATTTTTTTTAAATAAAAATATAAAACTTTCCGAAGCAAAAAGGATTTTTTAAAATAATGTTTTAACGTTTATTTCGAAGAATAATTGTATATATCCATGAACGAAGTGCAGAAAATAGTTTAAAAGTTTAGTAATGTATAAAAATTACATTAATCTCTTTAAAACTAAAAATGCGTTGTGTTATATATCACAGAATATATGACTTTAAAATTAATTTATTTTAAAGGAGACAAAATTAATTTACAAAAAATATGAAATGAAAAAAAAATTAATTAATTTGGTTTGATTGAATTAATTAAAGAAGAACATAAGAAATAAAAATTTTATGAAAGGGTTTTGTCATTTTTTCTTATGCGCCAAGAGTATTTATTTAATATCTCCAACATGAAAAAAAAATTATTAGATGTGCCTCAAAGAGCTTTTTAGGAAATTGGCATTCACTGAAACAATTTTTTGTTTTCCAAATTTTTAATTTGTAAAGTATTTTTAAGTTGAATTATGAACGCATACCATAAAATCCGGCGCATAACGAGCCCCTATTCATTCAACATTCAAACTGAAAATTTTTAATTTGGGGGTATATTCGCCGTATAACGCGCACCCCTTTTTTATGAAGAAACCTGAAATGTACGTGCTGAATACTCTTATGTTTTGAAGTCATTTATTCGAAGTATTAATCCAAGATTTAGAAAAAAAATAGTGTAATTTAAAAATATAAGACTTTTAAGTTCATAAGGAATGTCGTTTCTTTTTAAAATAAACAGTGCTTCGATTATATAGGTCTAATCTTTCTCATATATTTTTAAAGTTTTCATTTTTATACCCGGCGTATAACCCGTAAATTTTGATCATATTTTTGCGTTAAAAGTGCGTGTTATACGCCGAATTTTACGGTTCATACATTTGTGTTGCAGCGAACATTAGTTGAAGGGAACCCTTGTTTTTTGACGTTATGTCAAATGTCAAGGTCCTATGCGTGCGTTTTGGTGTCCTTAAAGAGCGGGATTTTTGCAATTTGAGAGGAATGACATGGCGGCGGTAAAAGGCGATAAGATGATGTGCACTTTTTTATTCTTCTTTCTAGTAAGTCTCGTGTAGTTGTCGTTTGTGTTCGTGTTTAACATAATGTTTTAATCGTGAAAAAAATAATTGTAATGAATAAAGCTGATTTAGCATCCTGAATTTGTAGTTCATTTGATGCCATGGACAAAATTTGTCGTAGCTAAGTTGAACGCACACTTCTCAACAAAACTACACAAAAAGACTTCGTGTTGTGTCCTGAGCTATTTAACGTCATCGTATGTTTCTTACAATAATTGTTTGTTATTTTGAGGAATACATGATTTTATTTACTAAATGTGATTGATTTGTTTATCTCAAATGGAGATTTAGCATACAGAAATCATTTACTTTCAGAAGCTCAATTATTATTATTCAGAAATAAAAAATATCGGGAGATAAGAAACTGTACTGTCAGAGTAAAATAGCACGCCGTTTATTTACTAGTTATTCTAAAAATAAGTAATTTTAATTTAGGATACCGTAAAATCCTGTTTATAACGCGCACCTGTAATTTTAAGCTGCATTTTTCAGTTATATTCGCCGTATAATGCGCACCCCATTTTTTAAGATGAAACTTGAATACAGAACTCTCATGTTTTTAAGTCATTTATTTGAGGTATTATCCCAGACTTACGAAAAAAATAGTGTATTTTTAGAATTACAAAGGTTATCTTGAAGTCCATAAGATACGTCGTTTCTTTAAGAAAAATAATACTTCGATACGTGGAAGTATAATTTTTTTTATGCTCATTTTTTTTTATTTTTGTAGCTATCATTTTTATACCTGGCGTATAACGCGCACCTGTAAATTTCAAACTTATTTTTTGTGTCAAAAGTGCGCGTTATTAACTGGATTTTATGGTAGTTAAATGAGGAAATGCCATTCATGTTCTGACGGAAAAATGGCGGATTAAGCTCAGTTATGTTCATTTTTCACATTTAATTAACAAAACAGCTGGAAGTTCGGAAATGAACTTTTCTCAATAATCAATTAAGCAAAAAAAATTAATAAATTGATAAGACGTAGAAAATGTTTATGTAACAAACATTTTTCGTTGTAACACTTTTGTCGTTTTACGTTAATTTTTGCTTTACATAAGAATAAACGCATACAAGTCCATTTATTATGAACGACATCTTCCATAAAACTATAGATTTTTAACATTAATACATATTTTGTGTTAATCAAGGCGAGTATTTAATTGTGAAATTTCTTAAATTTCATATGATAAGGAATCAAAAGAAGATACAAATAGCACGAACTGAAAAAAAATCGTAAAACAAAAATGAATTGTGTTTCATGTTTAGCTTTTCTTAGAAACAATATTGTAAATTTCATTTTTCATTAAAAATGTGCATTGAGAATAATGAAAGTAAAGAATCATAAATTTTTTTGTAATTAACATTTCTTTCACTTTCCAAGTTTTTAAATCCTTGATATAACATGCACAAAAAACAAGAGATTGCAGATGAAGCTAGGAAAAGGCTGGAGAGAGTAGTAAATTTTAAAAAAAAACTGTATTGTGTTTGTGTTAATAATGTAAAAATAAAAGAAATAAAGTTATGTAAAATGTGCGCAGTGATAGAGAATGAACAAAGCTTAAATTGTGTCTAATAGATCCAAACTGGTAAAACAAAATTTCTTTAACAGGATAAAAAAAAAAGTTTAGAAAATTTTTTATAATTGCTGAAATCTTGGGGCTTTCAAAAGTAAAGTTGTGCAATTCCATCCTCTCTCCTATGAAATTATCCTTGGAACAAATTGATGAAAGTGATCCTCATCAAGTTCAAATATCTTCAGCCTCAGAAAAAGAAGTTTTTCTGTTCCATAAAGACTTATCTGAGAAATAAAGGGTTAAATTAACCGTAAACTTTGAAAGCAGTATTTCAAAAGAATTAATCTGAGCACTCAAAAATGTGAAGTATTTTGCAAAAAAGAGTTCTTCAACTGTCTACGTTGAATTCACAGCTTTCAAAATAATATAATGCATAAGGATATACTCTCCTTCAAAGAATAGATTATTTATAAAGATTGTATCCTTGCAGTAGGAAATTAATTCGTAAAGTATAAGGATAGTAAAAATTGAAAACAACATGCATCAATGTTCGATCATTGTTAATCGCTTGTAATAAATTAAAAGTATTTAGATGAATTAAAATTGAATATTCAATTCACATGTAGACAAGTAGGCGATTGGAAGAATGTATGAGACCAATGAGTCATTCTCTTCTCACCAGTGGATCGTTTATAAGTAGAAAAAAAATCATTAACTATTGTTTTAATCTATTCAATGCATAAGGTTAATTTAGATTTCAAGTTATTTCATCCAAACATTTTTCTCTCCAAATTCCAGAGAGCAGCACCGAAGTAATAGATCAACAGTCCGAGCCAACCCAATCTAACGTCCGCCGTCCACCGCAGGACACTCCTCAGGGCTACTGTTCTTTGTACACGGGAAGCACGTGTCGCAAGTACTTGCCATCTTCAGGTTTAGTGTACTACAATTTCAGTACTGACGGTTCGGCGACTCCCATCAATGAACAAATCACTCAAGGCCTTTGGAAGGAAGTCATCTCTTCTTTGCTCGAACCATGTCGAACAGCCGCAGAGACTTTGTTGTGTCACTACGCTTTTCCTGCGTGCGAATGGATAGATGGATTTGCTTACAGCAAGCCACTTTGTAGGTAAGTGCCATGATTAGTTTTATTTAAATTAAGAGGTAATTTCTTACAGGTCAAAAACTTTCACAAACTCCAATAGTTTTTTTAAAGTAAATTCACCAGTGCTTCTCAAATTTTAAATGTTTGCGACCCAATTTTCAATCATAGATCACATTTTCTCCCCCCTCCATGCAATATAATAATGTATTGAATCCAATATTACTTTGACGCTAAAGCTACAATACGACTTTAATTATAAACTGTACAAATTATTGATATTAAATTTTACATTTTATTTTGTATATGACAGCCCGAGGGATCACTATTAATAATTAAACTTTTATTTAATTTTGTGTTGATTAATTAATGATCAAATACATTGTGCAGTACCGATACATTTATAAGTACATTATATCATTGTAAATGTGTATTTTTATTATCTCAGAATGTGCATTTTGAATGTGTTTTGATTCCTTTCAATTAATTAGTACTTTTTGTAAATCTTTTAATTTTGACTTTTCCTATACTCGAGGCCCCGGGTAGGATTATCACCCACCCCCCTAGGGATCGTGACCAACAGTTTGAGAAACGCTGTCATTTACAGATCACTTCGTCCACTCAATGCATTCTATTATTCTAGTATATTGTGTTATTGAAATATTTATTTCAGATACACTCAAAGATTTTAAAGAATGAATAAAACCAAGAGCAAATACGAAGTGAGATGGATATTAAAACAAAAATGCTATGCAAGTTTTTTTGGGATCTCAAATTTAAAAGATTGAATCAATATAAAAAAAAACTCATATTCTTGAAAAATATGACTTTTTGCATAATTTTGTAGAAAATTTCACTTGTTTAAAACGAAAACGTGATTCCACGAAAGACAGAAAACACTAAATTATGTATGACCACCCATCTTTACTTTTTAAAAAAAATTCTGAACTGTTTATAATCCCAAAGTTTACTATTTTTCCTTTAGTTTTCACATTTTCTCTCTTGTTTAATAGTAACCAAGTGATTAATTTGTCTTTTTATTCCAGGGAAGACTGTATAGCCGTCCAGGATTTATTTTGTTACAACGAATGGGCTATGATTGAGGATAACAAACAGCGTGGTATCTACTTCAAATCGAGGGGTCATTTCCGTTTGCCTGATTGCAACGCCTTGCCAGAAAGGGGAAACTCTTCTTCTTCCGGAGTGTGTTCCCATGCTCATTTGACAGATATAATAGAGGAAGAAGTAACAGGTAAGATTGCAGTAAAATTTTAAAGCAAATACTTCCTAATTAGTCAAAAAAGCATAATAGTAAATAAAAAAGTAAATTAAATGAGACTTCTCTTATTTCTCCCAAAATAGCCCACAATTAAATAAAAATATTTTAAAAAGGAGGATCATTAATTCATTTTTTCAAATACTTTTACATCTTAGTTTTAAAATATTTGGCATGTTGTTGCTCGGTTTATCAGACACGATTACTACTGTCAGTTTAATGGCTGTTTGAAAAAGTTAAACACATTTGGTAGAATTAAATCACTTCCATTTTCTCAGTGTATACATGCTTCGCCAAGTTTCAGTTTCACGGTTTTTGAAATGTATTTTTTAAACATTTTTTTAAATATTCATACAAGCATTACTCTAAAGCAAAAAGTGGCTTTTGTTTACAAACTAGATTTTATTCAAAAACACTTATTATTGCCAACAGTATTATATTGTAGCTGTATGAATGGTAATGTGTGTTTTGGTACCGTACAAATTAATTCTAATTCTTTTGAATCCCCCTCCCCTCCACTAACACACATTTACAAACATTCAGTAATTTTTAAGTGTTGTATAATTTAACTCATTTTGAAAAGATTTTTTTTAGTGAGCGACTTATTTGCAGCTAGATTAGACTAAATCTATTTATGAAGAGTACTTCAATGTAATTATTTACTACTATAATTACAGATGCCAGCAAAATTTATTTAAAAACTTTATTGTATCGTAAATAGGTGTACGAAATTTATTTATTGCATTTCAAACACACAAATGTATGTACAGTAATACCCCGAACTTATGCGATAGGTGGGACTAAGTCATAACCGCTTATGTATAGGGGTATAATTTCCCATATAAATACATATAAATTATTTTTAGTTGGGATTGGAGACAAAAGAAAATAATAATTTAGGGGGGAAAGTGTTTAATAAATAATTCTTATTGGTAACACAAATACAAAATCTCGAATAGAAGTTATTTTGATGTAGAATGTTCATAAAATCTAACAAAGTAGTTTGTCGGCTCAAAGATATTTTTCTCCCACAAGATTTTTTCGTAGAATGCTAATAATTTTTTTATTCCTAGTTTTGGTGACAAAATACGGTGTTTATTTGAGTTCTAAAATTTATATTCTTTTTTCAATTAAACTGTGACTTTCTGTCAAATTTCCAACCTTCATTCGATCTTCTGATTGAATTGAGTCTAAAGACTCTTGAATGTCTTGCTCTTGCTCATACATTTCTATAAGCTCATTAACTGTCAACTCCTGATTGTGGGAATCGAACAGTTCATCAACGTCATCACTATTCACTTCTAAATTTATTTTCCTGGAAAGATGGATAATTTTTTCAATTACATTAATCAATTTCACCAGGCTCTGGTACTGATTGCGTTCGAGTTTCAGAGATGAAGACAAAAAAATGAGTCAACGAGGTTTAAGAATCGCGTTACTCGGGATTCGCGTAAGTCGGGGTAGAGTAAGTCGAGGTATTACTGTATTGTGATATCTACTTTTTTTCACTTTTTATGGTACATATAATTGTAAATACTGATACATTGGTATTAAATAGATATTTTAATTAAACACTTTTGACAGCAGGTTATACAATTCAATACAGACAATTATTCTTATTGGCATATGCTTCTTCAAATCACAATAAAGGTATCAAAATTCTAGTTAATTAAAAATTAAAGAGTTTTTAATTTAGCTTTGTACTTTTATATTTGATTAAGTAATATTTATAAAGTCGTTATCTTTCAATAATTCTTAGAAAAATGGAAAGCATACTGAAATTTAAATAACAGATTTCGACAAGTAGATATTCTAACAAACATTCTACGTTAAAACAAAACCAGTCTTAAATAACGTTATAGACTTTTTTCATCATATGAGAAATAATTACTTTTGTGATTAAATTCGCTTTTCATCCCTTTTCATGTCACTCCAATTCAGGATAAACACTCAGTTTATATTTTCTTTTTAAAAGTAAATTTACTTTTATTTATTTTAAATTTATATTCGTTAAATATTAGTTATATAACAGTATTTCTTTCATCACATTTCCACTCTCTAACCCTCCATCATATTGCTTTTTAATTAAAGTATGTTTACCCAGAACGTTCGTTCCAATGAATGCAAATATCTAAATCTAATTTTCAACCATTTTGTAAATGTCCTTTGATTTGACATCTTCTTTTAAACGTGAGCTCTTTTCACATTGAGTACCTTTGAACATACATACAACTGATTCAACATCATTTTAGTTTTATTTCGTTTTAATCAGGAAAATCTCCATATGGAAATGAGACAAACATGCTGAAACGTGAAAGGAAAAATTACAGGAGGCAAATAAGGAAATTAATGACAAAAGAATGCCGTGGAGATAGCCTTAAATATATAATGTATTTTTTATCACTTGTGCCTCCAATCTACGCATTTCTATATTTGGTTAATGATTTGATTTTGGTTGATTCCCCTAAAGAATTTTCTAGGAGAAAGCTAATTAAAAACTTTTGTATTCTGCTAGAGTTTTGCATCTACTTTTCGATCCTTGTCTTCTCTTTTGTTTATTAGTAATTTGTTTGAGCATGAAATAAATAATTCTAAATATGATTATTTTTAATAGTTTCTATCCCATAGTGGTATGGAAGCAATTTTCAGAATTATATTGGTTTATTTTTTCAGTTCTAAGGATTAAACCGTAAAAATATTTTGTATTTTTTAAAAATAATGATTACAATTCCCGCTGATAATTTTAAAGAGATGTAATATTGTATGAGTTTATGAGTATTTTTTTCTTTTACTAAATTAATTTGAAAACCATTTATGTATTTTATTTTGGTTAATTTTAAATATAAAACTTCTAATGATAAAATATTATTTATTAGTAAATAATTACTTTAAAATCGAATTTTTAACTTTATTTCTGAACTTTAAATAACATGTGCCTTTTTCGCTTGGCTATTCAAATAATAAAATTTTTATTCAAACACTATCGTAATAAGTAGAATAAAATGTAATTCTTAAAGCTTTTACAATACCTTTGGCGCAAAGAATAGCATTTTGACAGGCATATACCATATTTTTATTTAGTTGTGTCCTTACTCAAATTGCCACAAAACTTTCCTCTAAAATGATTACTTCTAACTTTCCATTCTTTAGTAGATTTAGTTCTGCTATCCCCGACCTACCAATTACATTATTTACATAGTTTTCTTACTTAATTTTGTTAGCAGATCACGAATTCATTTCGAATTTTATTTCTTACATGCTCTTGCATTGCTATTTGACAGCAATGTCATGTAGAAAACATCAAGATTTTCAGACCATTGACATAAGATTAAGCTCTTTTTCCATGAAATTTGACGATATCTGAGAAGTTTTTAGGATTTGCCATTTACTTTAGTTTAAACTAATGCATAAATTTTCTCTCTTTCCTCCAAAATTAAACAGTAACAGGTTTACTAAAACTAGCATAATGTAGCACAGGGCTCGGCAAGTTATGGCACGTGGTACAGTTCTCAGTGGCATTCTGCACTGCTCTAGATTTTTGTCTGTTTTTTAGTAGGTGGAAGTTGATAAATTTCCTTATTTAACAAACACCTCCAGAATTGTGGACATTTACAGAATTACGAAAAAATATCAAAGATAACTAAAAATAAACTTATATCTATTTAGTAAATTATTTAATGTTATTGCTGGAAAGATTTAATTCCTTGAAGAGAGAAAATTGCGTGTACTCTGCTATTCACTTTTGATTCCATGTGAGTAAAAAATCTTTACTCATATGGAAAATTTTTCGAGACCGCAAAGAAATTGTTTAACAACTGAATGCTCAGAATCATGTCAAATTGAGTCACAAATTATACCCCTGATTCTCCGATGTGAAATTGGAATGATGCAAGCACTAGGTTTGCATTAAAAATTTTTATCTTTTTATTTAACTATATATAATGAAGGGAAATATTTTATTTTTGCTGTATATTTCTTATTTGTATAAATATATATGTTTAAAAATGCATAATATATTTACAATTTTAAATTTTTGAACTTTTTGTTGAATAAATAATTTTATTTTATGTTGTTTATTTTTATATTAAGAAATATCTTCAAATGATGCAAAATTAATATATTATAAAACTGTAAATCTATATATTTGACTTCAATTCTCTAACTCTGCATGTGTTATCCCGAGAATCGAATTGTTTCAAAAATGTCCTACTACATGGCATGCCGAATCATATTGGTAGATTGGCTTGGAACACCAGAACTAAAAGGTTGCCGACCCCTAGTGTAACATTTGCACCAAATGCAGAAGAATCCATTTAGTATATATGTTACAGTTAAAGTAAGAAATCCGTTATTTCATAGAATAACTAGGTATTTTTTGAAATAATTAGACAAGTCAGTTACAGTATATAAATTATTGAATTCTGCGATTTAACAAGGTATTCTATAGAATAACGATTACTTGATCGTTAAAGTATGAAATATGACACTCGAAATTCTTTGAACCAGTTCTAGTTGCTATAGGAAAAGATTTTCGGGTTAGAAACCAGAGATGGGTGAATAAAACAATTGTACTCTGGATATAAATTTAGTATATGTCAGCGAGAGAGAATTAATTTCCATTGAAGAAGTTCCAAATATTGGCACAACGCTTTAATCTGTTACAACACCTCAAAGTTGCGGTACTTGATAAGTATTTAAAAAGTCATGTGTAATAGTAAAACGTATGCTTGTTTTAAAAATAATAAACAGTGCAGTGCAAAGTGTCATCACAGCAATCTTTGCTCTAATAAATAATGAAAAGTAAAATTAAAGGTATCTCATTAAATTTATTATAAATTAGCGATTTTAGCTATTTATGATAAAGTAATTTATAAAATATCTTTGAAATTGTTTATTTTTCCCATTAATGGTCTATCCTCAGTTATTTCATAGAATAACTAGGTTCAAGTATGAAAATTTTCATCTATTATATACTTTAACTGACTTGTCTAGTTTTATTTCATAAAATACCTAGATATTCTGTGAAATAAATAAATTATACGCTTTAGCGGTAACATATATACATAAAAAATAGCTTACTAGATAATGAATCGACAGATATGAGATTTCGCATATGAATTTAAAAATGTTAATTAAATTAAATAAATGAACACTTCGGTATTTTAGTCATATTTAGGATATGAAGATATCTTGATTAGAATCGCAATGTAAATTTTGCCGGATGATGTTTGTCCTGTTTATATTTAAATTTTAAACAGGAACTATTATTTTATTTACTATTTATCTATGTCTTAATTGCATTAATGCAGGATGGGGTTGTGGTATTTTTATTTTATAAAAATAAAAAAATATTTCTTTTGTGTGTGTGAGTGGCGGTTTTAGTCCTTCGGAATAAAATTATACTATTTAACTTAACCTATTACTTTTACTTCATCGAAATTTTAGTCAAAGTGGTAAACATTTAACAGTTTCTACTCGCATGATTCTGAGAATTAAAAACGAAAAGTTTAAAGATTTAATTAAATTTGAGATATTTGTCCACGCTTTTATTTTTCATGTATCCTCTTACATTTTACTTCCAATGCAACTTAAATTATCCTTTATTTACACTAGCTAAACACTAAAACTTACTTAAATGTAGAAGAAACAGGAAGGTACAGAATTTTTTTTAAAAAAAGTAAAGTAATTAAACAGAACAAAAAAATGAAAAGTAAATTACACACAGACTTCATGATTCAATGTTTCTTCCTTTTTAATCATTAAAACTTTGACAATATTAACATTTTGCAAAAAATATAATTTAAGAATGCTAGAATTAATACAATAAAGGGGCATACCATTTTTATTTTTGATAGTGAATATGCAGGCTAGAAAGTTAGGAATACTGTCAAACATACAAGTTAAGTTTTTCCTTTTGAAATAACTGCAAGGATTTCATAATTTCCCTTTCTTCATTAAAAACAATTTCAACCTTTAAGCATAGAAGCATCAAATCATGTAATACTTTTTATATAAATCACAGTTAACCTCACTTTTCTTTACAAGTAATCATATACTTTTTGCAAAGAACATGTCACTGTCAAGTTTTTTTTTAATATTTTTTATCCTTTATGATTTATTAAATTAAACATATTGAAAAACCTAATGCATAACCTACATTTTGAATTTCATTTATTTTCAGCAACGGAATCATTTGTTTAAAAAAAAATGATAGGTAGTTCTCCGTCTAAGGCTTCTCTCTCTCATTTAAAGGCTCAAACATCTATTATTAAAATACCTCATCTTTATGTAACCATTTTAACTATTGGAAACTCATTTTTTTTCACAGAACAAATAAGCAAAGAAAATATTCCAAATGCTAATAGAACATGTAGCTCTAAACCGATTTTTAGCAGCCACTGAGATATTCTTTATTTTATTTTTTATCTTGGCAGCAACGAATGCTAAAAATTCAGCAAATATGTTAAGGAAAAAGCGCAAGCCCATTACACGTCTCAACAGTAATTTTTCACTGCCAAAGCGCTTATGAAAAATTCAATGTGAATTTCTCGTGTGGGGCTGTTAGATATGCAGAGGGGGAAAACGAACAAAAAAATGCATTTCTAAATGATAAAAAAAGCTGGAGTTTAGTGCTCTAAATGGTGCTGTCAAAAGGAACGAGTGGAGACATATGAAGGACAAAATAGGAAGGAAAAAAAAACCATGATGTCTTTTTTTCGTGAATGCAGTCCATAGAGTTTGATTAAATTAATAAAATAAAATTAATCTAAAATATATATATAAATAATTAGATTGTAATTAAAACAATTAGTTTGCTTCACTCTCCGTCTGACTTTTCAGTGTTTACTAAAAGTATTATAGTGCTTAAAAAATTTTTATACTGTATTTTAATACGAAAAAAAAATATTTATTATTATATATTATTAAATTACTTATGTCAAATTGCTTACATTAAATATACTAAATATTGCTTCAGAACCACAGTGGTTCGTCATAATACAAAACAATCAGACTGTAAAAAATCAATTGAATGCACTAATTTTTCTATTATTTTTATTGTTATAATGATTTTTGTTGTTGTCGTGTATGACAAAGTGCAGGGGTTTTAATAAAAAAAATATAAGGATATAGTCAGATATTTTGCCAAGGCATAATGATTTGATGTTAAAATTAACTTCATTATTTCATAATTTACTTTTGAAAATTTTCATTGTTTTCTCACGTTTAACTCCAGTAGTGATTTTTAAAATCAATATTAAGCATATTTACTAGAATTAAAAATAACTTTAGTAAAAGTGGAACAGATATTCGTTTTTGAACATTAAACATTTAAATTTTTGAAATCGACATTCTAATGCTACGTGAATTTTGTTCCAATAAATATAAAACAGAGGGGGAAATAGAAGTTAAAAAATTGTGTAACATATTTAACATTTGAATAAAAAGAAAATTTAATTTTTATTTGCTTTGTTGTCACTTAAATTAAGCAAGGAAACTAACAAAATGACAGATAAATTAAAAATACGTTTGTTATGTGCAGAATGTAGAATTTCGTTTGGAGAATCTGTAACTTCAATAAATCTTATTATTTATATTCTTACACTGATGAAAAGTAGAATATATTGTCCGATCAAAAATAAACTTATGCTTACCATAAATGTTTCCGAATTTTTTTAAAAAAATATAACGAAAGAATAATTTTATTCGGGTTTTTAAGAAATATATACATATATGTAAATATATCTATACGCACAATAGCGCAGAAATTTCAAATGTATCCATAAAAAATTCGTTGTGTTAAAAGTATTAATTTTTAGTTATTATTTTAAATGTAATAATGTTTTTCATTAAAATTTTTATTTTTATTAGAACTTCCGTACAGTTCTGTAAATGTTTTTTTTACTGTGGACTTTACTTTACAGATAATCTTTTTATCAGACAAATAAACCTTTCACAAAATGCAATTTTAATTAATTGAAAATATACTAATTCGATTTAGAGAATTGCATACAGATAAGAAATAAAAATTTTTACCTTAAGGTTTCTCAGAATGAACCTTTTAGGAACAGGATTTCTTAGAAGTGAAACAGAATCAATCTATATATAAAAATAATATGATAAAAATTTTATGATATTAATAGAATTATTTAAAAATCTTACATTGACTAAATATTTGATTCATAACATATAGAAAAGAATTTAAAACAAATGAATAATAATAAATAAAAGTACTGATGTATAAAATTTTAAGTAACCGAAACTTTTATTTATCTTATGCATAAATTTTACAAAAAAAAATTTAAAAATTCTATATTTTTTGCTTAATAAACAAACTAATAAATTGGCAAGAATGAAAGACTTAAGGCCTTTTTCTCGAGAATTAAATACATAAGAATTTTTAAATGTAACTCATCAAAGTGTATACGAATCTAAATTTATTTGGAGCTAAATATTATTACATCAGTGCAATGTATTATTACCTGACAAGTATAAATTTTATTCCTTTATAGACAAGATAATTGTATTCCATTAACATAAATGATGTTCTTACAAAACACACTTAATGTAGATTGATTACTTTAATTAAATAAATTCGATAAATATTATAAAGGAATAACTTCTCATAATAAAAACCACTTATAACCTAAAACCTCATTTATTCCACTTCTGAAAATATTTCAAGAAGATTTGTGTAAAGAAAACTTAAAATTTCACGAACTTTCATAGTATATAAATGTATTTCTTTTCAGGATGTAATCATTTACCTTCGAGGTACCTAAACTACAATAACCTCATATTGATTTAGAGTTCGACATTCTTAAACAACCTAGGTTTCTTAAATGTTTCAAACCAAAATTTTAATTTAAAATGACGAGAAATAAAGAAAAATATTATTTTTTATCTTTTTGCAATTAAACTTTTTTTCACAAATTTACTTTAATTAATATGAGGAAGCAAAATAATTTTAGAGAGCAGTCATGAGTCTAAAGAATTTCGATGTAAAGAAATTGATCGTGCATGTACATATGTATAGTATGTGACAAATGAATGCAAAAACTAATGCTAGTATAGACTTCAATTTTCTTAAACTGTCGATAATGATATGCATTCTTAACTTATACTTCTCAAAATATGCTTTTCCTTTTCCAACCTCAATTTTATTCAAGTGGTCCTTTTCTTTAATTCATGTTGTCATTTATATAATTATTTTGATAACAAATATTCAAAATCACTTCTAAAGTTAATTAAAAAGACTTCTGTATAATAATTTATTCAAATAGTCAGGTCACAAATTATTTAATATTAATTAAAATTGCAATTCTAGTTTTTAATTTGGCTTTTCAATATGCAATTTTGTAAATAATTCATTCATAAACTTCTATCTTTTTAAACTGCAAATAATCTTCTATACTATATTATATTTAAAATAATGCACGGTGTTTTAAAAACTAATTTAAATATTCAAAAATTACTTATGTAAAGTATGCAGCTCATGAAATATGCATAACGTATGTGTTACTCATCACTGAAGTATTTTAAATATGTATAACTTAGAATATCCTTGATGTAATTGTGATTTTGAAAACAACCTTTTCTAAACAGAATACTGCATTCGAGACAGAGGAAGATTTTATCAAGGCACAATGAATGTAACAAAATCTGGAATACCTTGCCAAAAATGGGATTCTCAGGTAACGTGTAGTTTACTATTATATTAAAATTCAAGAAAATCTAGTTTAAAAAAATGATTGAATTACTCCTTCAAATTTATTTGTTTTCCTTAAAACTATTGCCAAACTATCTTCGTTTAATTATATTTTCCCCTTTTGATATGACATATTTAATAAAAATGTTAATTTACATCCAAAGGATTGAATTTTAAAATTATTTATATGGACTTTCGTGTATTTAAAGTTAGAGAAGCAAAAAATATTATTTTTCAAGGTTATTTTTATAATGGTATACATCAAAGAGGTTTTAAGAAATTCAGTGAACGTTTGATACAAATAATGGAAATAATGATGCGAAGAAACTTTTATGATTGCTAAAATGAGGTTTTGTTGTATTTTATTTTGCATAAATGAAACTCAAATGCTGTTCAGTTGAAAGGATAAAATATTATTACCTTCTGCTTACGAAAAGGAATAGAATAGATTATTCGAAAATTCTGTCTTGAGTAACTAAAGCGTAGAAGTCGTAAATAGAACGTAATATTAAATGGAATATTTTATTCCAAAATTTTAAAAATAAAACAACAATCTTCTTTAATCCAAATTATATTCAAATAAGTTCTAATTATTATTAATGATTCCAGAAAAAAATGCGTTTTTTATTTTTTTACCAATTTATATTAAAAAGTATATGTAATACTATAAGAATTGTCTTTTATTTTATTTTTAAAGAACATTTAACCCCTTCCGGGTTTATTTTATTTCCGGATTATGGATGAAAAAATGTCAATATTTTGTGCACATTTTCAAATATACATATCGTTTTAAACTTAATAGCACCAGTCGCATACAAAATTTCCTCAAAATTAATGTAAAAAAAATCTATTTAACACTAGAAACTTATATATATATAGCATCTATCTATATTGCCGAAAAGCTGTCAAAATGACTGCATTGTGAAAGAATGATTAATGTGCAAATAAATTTGTTTAAAAAAATTAACTTTTAATATTTTTATACTATTTACATTCATATAACAAGTTATTAGTAAATATTAACAATGTAACGAATGGTAATAGAGCGCCCTCTCCAGGCCGTATGGGCAAGTAACCAGTCTGACTGTCACCACGGTGTAGAAAGGACATGCCAATGTCCGCCAGCGCAAACCCCTTATTTGTATAAAGATTATCTGGTTTTTATGTATTTGTAACTGTGCTCAATTAGAATGTACTACCAATTAAAATTATTTGAGCTAGCTACCGGTGTTATTTTTGAGTACAGGTTATAAAATGGCGGCCGAATAGTCAGGCTAGCAGTCCTATTAAAATTAACTAACAAAATTATCTTCAATATTCTGAACACTTCTAGTTCATAAAGAATTTCTAAAAGTATTTTCCGAAGTTGCAGCTGCCAGCTACGAAGTTGGATTGTTTATTTCCTACCGGGAAATTAGGAATTTTGGATTGCATTCGTTTTCACGGATCGTCAGCTAAGTTTCTTTCGTTTTGTTTTCTTCTTCATTTTGACCTTTTGTTGAATTTTACTTGTGTATTTGTATTTTATGGCATATATAAATAATAACCATCATTTATTAGTCTATTTTATTTGAGTAATCCTTTTCCCTATTTCAGAAAACTCTTCCTACTTTTGTTCATTTTTTCTCCCTGTCTGAGATTTAATACGTGCGTGTACTTGATTAGGAAATTTTTACCTCCCCCCGTACTTCTGACCTTGAGTTTTCACTGTTTGTTCTGTAAAATTTATTAATCATCGATACTTTTCACTTTTTCTGCTGACTCATTAATTCACTTATGACGCAAGATCAGAATTTCTTTTATATATGAATTATTTTTATTTTCAAAGCTAAGATTTTGCTTTCTGTAAAATATCTACAACATTTTTAAGCAGTATTTTTATTCCTTCAAAGGATTAATTTTTATGTTGTTTTGACTAAGTTCATCAGAATTTCTTTTTACTTGAATTTTCATTTTGCTTTCAAAGTTTAGATTTTGTTTCCTGTAAGATATCTATAATATATTTTTGAATAGTATTGTGTTCAAATACCCAATTCGTGTTCTTTTAAATGACTAGTTGATGCTCAATTATAAAGGTTAACTATTTTAAAATTAACTGCATTTAATTTGTGGCTATCAGACTTTATTATTGACGCATTTTTTCTAAAGTTAAAACAATGGCGTATCTTGCTAAAGCGCGCAAAGATGACTTAAAAACATTAGCTACAGAAGTAGGCCTCGAAATAGAAGAAATGATGAGAGTAATAGACTTTAAAAATTTAATCCTAACATAGAAAGACTATGATGAACAGTTTACTAAAACCCTTTTAGAAACAATTATTGAAACTAGGGTTCTGGCCGAACGTGACGAAAAGGAGGAAAATGATTACAAACGAAAACAAGAGGGACTTATTTTAAAACTAGAACGCATGAAGTTAAGCATAACTGCTACTTCAACTAACACTAGTGCTGCTGCCGCAGAGAAAATAAATATCCAACACCTCATACCCAGATTTGTGGAAAATTCTGATATTTCCACCTATCTTAAAATATTTGAAAGGCAGTGTGAGCTAGTTAACATTGGTGAAGTCGATTATGTAACACACCTTCTACCTATGTTACCTTACGACATTTCTCATAATATCTTGCGTGAACCCAAAGAGAAATTAGAAAATTACCAGCACATTAAGCAAGTGCTACTCCAACGATTCAAGTTGAGCGCTGAATCGTTTCGAATGAAGTTCACTACTCATCAAAAACAACCCGAAGCTTTGTGGAACGATTTCGCGTACGAGCTAAGTAATTACTTAGAAGGAGGGCTACATAGCCTAGAAGTGAAAGACTTTAACTCCCTTAAGGATCTGGTTCTTACCGATCAGCTTAAGAAAAGAGTTTCAAAGGAAGTCAAAGAACACTTCGTGGATATCTGGGGAGATATTAAAAGCTCCTCTGAGTTAGTGCAAAAATTAGACGATTATGAAATTGCTCGAGGTAAGACGTCGAACCATAAAGTTTTACCAAATGTAAGAAGAAATTCTTTCCACTCAAAAATAAATAAACAAATCAGAACGGTAGATAAGGCAAAGGAAGAACCAAGAAAATCATTTAGAGGACATTCGCAATTTGAAAGCCGATATCCTCTGTCCTGCTATGGATGCGGAAAGTTCGGCTACATCAAGTCAAAATGCCCTGACTGCAATCAGTCAAAGGCGTGATCCAGCTCATTTTGGAATTCTGCGAATTAACAGTCTCTCTCCTTCAAACAGAAATGCTGTACTCAGGATCAGCATAAATGGAGTTTCAGGAACTGCATTTGCGGACAGTGGTGCAAGTCATTCGATTGCAGGAGAAACTCTTTACACTATTCTTCTCCAACAAGGAGCGGCTTTTGAGAAGACTGCAATATCTATATCCTTTGCTGATGGAATCGTTACTCAGAAAGAAATTCTACGTACATTTCAAACCGTCATACTAGAAGGCAGAAAGTTTAAAACTCCCTTTATAAATTTGTCTGATTCCAAAAACAACTCCTACCTACTTGGAGTTGACTTTCTTGAAAATGCTGGAATAGTACTGAATTTCCGAAAGAAATGTTGGACTTTTTGTGACGATTCCCAAAAATCGTACAATTTCTTAACACCTTATCAGAGTACTTCTGTTAATGTACGGCCTGTGGCGATAAATAACTGTCAACTACGGAAAGATGAAGGACAAGAACTTGGTTCTCAGTGTGCGGAACTAGACAGCTTACTTGAAAATCATCACTCTATCTTTGAAGTAAGGGGAGAAGCTATTCCTTTTATTGAACATAGCATAAACACTGAAAACAATCCACCAATTTCAGTGCCTCCCTACCAAATGAATGCAACCAGGAAAGAGCTGTTGAATAGTGCCAAGTGTGATACCACCGGTAAAACTGCTGCTCATCTGCAGCTTAGACGAGAAATGAGAACTATAGATGATGTAACCAACGACTTTCGATCCTTCATAGATAATGAAAATTTCGTCCCAGAGACTACCCCATATTTGAAAAGATTAGCAAGAATTTCTTCTGAAGTCCGTAAAAGAATTGAAGAGAAACAAGATCAGCGAAAGACCTATGATAAAAGACACCGTCTTGGTCCCTTGTATCGTCCAGGTGATAATGTCTGGGTAACCCTTCACAACCTCAGCAATGCTGCCCACAAGAAAACAGCTAAATTCATATCCAAAAGGGATGAGCCTTATATTATTGGGACTCAACGCTCTCAGACGACTTACGAAGTGGCAAATCCAAACAACCCACATGAGGTTCTCGGACCTTATCATTCATCTGTCCTTCGTTCATGCATAGACAAGAAAGCCACTCCAGTAATGCCTCTCAGAAAAAGGGAAAGACCCAGGAAAGACAACTCTGCTGGTTTCTCATCGAGGGCGATACCTAGGAACCAGAGGGGGAGTGTAACGAATGGTAATAGAGCACCCTCTCCTGGCCGTATGGGCAAGTAACCAGTCTGACTGCCACCACGGTGTAGAAAGGACATGCCAATGTCCGCCAGCGCAAACCCCTTATTTGTATGAAGATTAACTGGTTTTTATGTATTTGTAACTGTGCTCAATTAGAATGTACTACCAATTAAAATTATTTGAGCTAGCGGCCTGTGTTATTTTTGAGTACAGGTTATAACAATAGAAAAAATTTACTTCACTTTAAAGAAAATGTATTCTAAAAAATTCAAAGAAATTCTGCGTTATATATATAATTGTTTTTCTAATTGAATTTAAAAAGCAGTCAAAATGACTTTCTTGGGCAATCTAGTGTAAAATAAACAAGTAATTACCCTGTAAAGTTGGCTTTCTGTATGACAGAAATCATTAGACTTTAGAGTCACTTTACACTATCAAAATAAAACTTAGAATATCTAACTTTTATCTTGAATTACAAATTTATTTACATCTTTTGCATTTACATACATGATTATAAAATAATTAATTAAAATTTGATCGTGTATGATAAATTCGAGAAATGGTTCTGCGCTCAATCAAACATCGCAATCTGGACAGTAGAATCTTGATCCTTTTCTTGTCTTCCTACCTGTACCATATCTCTTAGAGCAGCAAACAAGGCACTGTTTTGTTGGGTTAGTTTTCTGCTCTGTTGGGGGAATGTAGTCTACGACGTATCTTTCAGCCAAGCTTGAAGTGGGGGTGCTCAGGAGAAGGACGTTCTCTTTTTGCAGAAAATTCTACCGAATGGTTCTTTTCAATTATTCGAAACCATAAAAAGCTCATATGAAATAATTCGGGAAAGAGTACATTCCCCCCATGTAGATTTTCACAGTGCCCGAACTACACTCGCGATGAGTCCAAAGGGTACGTTTCGCCTGACCGAGCTTAGCTCGAGAAAAGCTTGGAAGGGGTTAAAACTAATGATGCATGTATATTTGATCTTATTTTAGAAGGATGCTTGCAATTTTATATTTGATCTAAGGGTAAAATTATGCTTGATCTAATTTACATAGAAGGATATTTTCAATTTAATATATATATATATATATACTGCTGGACAATTGCTAAGGACGGATCACAAATTGCTATGTAGCATAACATTAAGCGAGACATGAGGTCTAGTAGGATAAAATAGAGTTGCCACACTGTTCAGACATTAGAATAAAGAATATTTATTGCTCTGGAAAGCACAAAAGCTGTGAAACATCTGAAAGAAAAAAAATGTTCATTTGATCTGCGTACGGAGAAATGGAACAATGCATCTAAAAGACAGCGGGCACCTTAAAGAAAGGTATCAGTACGGGATATGTCCACCGTGGAGTGTGATGCAACATTCCACACGTCGTACCATACTTTGCACAACATTATCCAGCAGCTGTTGAGGAAATTTATCCCATTCCTCTGTGAGTGCACGGATGAGGGTGTTCTTGTTTGTCGGAGGATAGTTTCGACCAGCAACTTGCCTCCCCAAATCATCCCACACATTTTCAATGGGGTTTAAATCTGGAGAACGCGCTGGCCATACGAGACGTTGAATACCCTCGCTTATCTAGACAATCCTGAACAGCGAGTGTTCGATGACATGTTGCGTTGTCGTCCATAAAAACAAATTTATCACCGACAGCACCACGGAAAAGACGAATATGAGGAAGTAGAACTTCATCAATGTATCGTTGGCCCGCCATAGTCCCATTCGCAACCACATGTAGGCGCGTGCGGCCATTGATCCTGATGCCGGCTCACACCATGATACTGCATGTCGGATATCGGTCCTTTTCCTGGATATTTTCTGGACGATAAGCAGTACCACTCTCGCGCCAGATCAATTGGCGTCTACAATCCGATGACAGACTGAACCTACTCTCATCTGAGAATAGTACGCATGCCCAGTCCTGTTCAGTCCAATTGTGATGCTCACGACACCATTGCAAACGGGCAGTACGGTGCTGTCTGGTCAATGGGACACACACAACAGGTCTGCGGGCGTATAGTCCTCCTCCCCTCAAACGTCTGGCAACAGTTTTTCGGGAGATCTGCTTTTTAAGGCAGCAAGAAACTGATTTGCCACCTGCTGAGTTGTGGTGCGCCTGTTCCTTTTTGCTGATAGGACGATATATTTGTCTTCAAAGGCGTCGTGCTTCTAACACGACTTCCCCGTGCCGTCTACTACACATTCCAGTAGTTTTAAGTGACTTCCACAGCCGTGACACAACGCTGTGAGCGATGTCGAACACCCTGGCAACATCTGTTATTTCTCGCCCTTCGATCTTTCAATAATTCGGCCATGCATAAAATTATCTATGTGATGTCGGGAAGACATGCCAAAATTTTTAAGTTCGTCTATTAAATCTTTCCTGTAAAACTTTGACTTGCAACAACAACTGTCCACACGCGTCAAAACCATTAAAGCTCTTATGAACGCTATCACGTGATGAACAGACGTGGAAAAAATTTGCATACTGCATACTTCTTACTAATATCCCGCACTTATTCTAATTTTCCACATTTTGCTTCCTTTCATTTTGTGGTTGCTATGGATGATAGTGTTATCCATCTTATTGTCCAGTGTGTATATATAATCATATATATATATATATATATATATATATTATAAAACAACTGAATTAAACTATTCGGTCGTAAAAATCCGGCGTATAACGCGTACCGGTGTATATATATTGTATATAACGCGCACCTATACTTTCAGGCTGATTTTTGTAATTTTTAGATATATTCGCCGTATAGCGCGCACCCCCTTTTTCTGCATTATTATACATTGCTCTTTTGTTTGGAAGCTATTTATTTGAGGTATTATCCCAGATTTTTGAAAAAATAATATTCTCGTAGACAGTGCCGGTTTAAGCTCATTTCGGGCCCTGGGGGCAAAAGATTTACGGGCCCTTTTCACTCTAGTGGGTCGAAATTAAGTTCAGCTGATCGGGCCCTGGGGCGCCCGCCGCAAGTGCTCGATGCAAATGCCGGCACTGCTTGTAGAACTATAACTCTTTTAGTTCATAAGGCTAGTTCTTTATTTTGAATAAACAGTATTTCTATCCATGTAGAAGTAAATTTCTTTTGCTATTTTTAACGCTATCGTTTTTATACCCGTCGTATAACGCGCACCCTTAAGTTTCGATCATATTTTTTGTGTTCAAAGTGCGCGTTATACGCCGGATTTTATGGTAACTAATGCAATTTCAAATATTACTTGTATAAAATATTGAAAATGTTTCACAGGATCCTCATCATCACAATCGTCCTCCAATGGTATTTCCAGAAGTTTTAAACTCTGAAAATTACTGTCGTAATGCTGGTGGAGAAGAGCCAATGCCATGGTGCTATACCATTGATCCCAGAATACGCTGGCAGCACTGCGACGTCCCCAGATGTGGTAAATTTTAATAATTTATTTACTTTTTTTAACATCTTATGGTGATAAAAATTCAAAATATGATTATAAATATTTCAAAATGAAAAATGTGCACAAATTCATTTATTTCAGGCATTATTAGATTTTTTTTTATTTTAGAGAAGAATTTAATAATTATTCCTCATTATTCCACTTAGTATATAGAGAATCAATAGAAATCAATAGAATTTAATCTGATAAAGTGAATGAAGAATTAAATATTTCTAAAATGTTTGAATGTAAAAAATTAAACTGTGTATCTCTTTTTAATAAACTAGCTCCACTATAACGAAGCTACAATAAATAATAAAGCTACAATACGAAAATACAATTTCATTTAAAAAAACCCATGAAATATTGATTTGCTGAAATAAAAATTCTTACTAATAAAAGAAAAATCTTACTCATAAAAAAAATTTGAAAACTAACTCAGGGCTGAATATTTTTTACATTGAAAAATATTCTTAACATTAAGAATAAAAAGAAAAAAACCGAAAATATAAAAACATACACAACCTTTTATTAGATTATCTTTTTTTACAAATATATAAAGAAAAAGTTATCAAAAATAATTTCCGTCTAATTTTACTAAAAAAGACATTTGAATCTAATTGGAATACTTTTTACTTCATTTTGACTTTTTTGACCACTTGGTATCTTGAACTACCACACACACACTTTCTGAAAAAATATTTAATCAATTATATTCCAACTGATTTTGATCATGGCTCTCATTGTATTAAAACATTCCACTACTAGTGAGTGAAGTTTTCTGTATCATTCACTGAATGCGTTAGTTCTCGGTATTCGTCAAATAAATTAAAATTTTGGGACCAGTTAAAATATTCCATTTTTTTTGGGAAATCAGCTCTTATTTTTAAAGTAATGCTTTGTAAAACTATTTAATATATTACGTTTATCAGATTCTATAAAGAGAAGTAATCGAATAAAATTTCAGTTACCTTAACAATTGTAGAATTTATTTAAGTTGCATAGATTTTATAACTGGACACAACATGGGTTTCATTGGCAATACAAAATGGAGTTTGAAAATAATTGCTTAACTACTTGTTACTAGAAAAATTCTAAATGTGCATATCCAATATTAGAAATTTAAGAATCCTCCTCTTTTACAAGAATTTATTAGATATTTTCCAAATATTTGTGCTTTTTAGTCATTAGTACTGTTTATTTTGAGTTACTGCTAATACATAATTCCCTAACAGTATTTTTTGGTTATTTCGTTAAATTAATACGAATACTTGAATGAAGTTTTAAATGAGGACAGACATTTTTCAAACAAACTATATTTAGCAGAATACGATTTTCAAAGATAGATTGATATACATTGAAAGTAACTGAAATGATGATCCGAACTGAAAATGACTATAAAGATCCCTGAATCAAAAATCACAATACTATGAAAGGTCCATTGAAAGGTTATTTCAATGTAAGAAATGAGAACATAGAAAAAAACCGGATAACATCGGATACGGACAGAAGAATCTCGTTCATTGAAAGATTCCAGGAATTTTATGAACGTTAGAAAGTGCGACTCTAATACTGGGGAATAGATGTCTCGTACATGGTGCTTTTAGTTGTCTCTAGAGACGAAAAACCCAGGGAGTGAAAGGTAATGTTCGTATAGTCCCGTAAATTCCTTTCATAATGAGATAGCGCTCCATCATGTAGGAACCACATAACCACTTGTTGATTCGCGGACATAACTAATAGTAAATCTGACAGTATTTTCTGCAAAAAGGGGGTAAAGTGCTTTTGCTTGTTAGGTAGTCTGATATGACAAATGGCGTGATTAAGTGGCCAAGGATTAATCCTGTTCACACATTCAGGAAGAACTTTTCCTTGGAAGCTTTTTCCACATTTAGTACGTGTATTTCTTGCATCAAGCACATGATTGTTATTCATATTAAATATGCTATCACAATTCGTCTGTTCCTTAAACAGAACAAATGCTTCAGATTCCGGCCCCAGAATTCCCTGTCCAGGACGTATCGTTATACTAATGTAAGCTGAAAAAAATTAATTTCTTTTAAGACTTCTTGAAAGTTATAGGGATGTAACTTTTTCTCGAAACGCTTATCAAATGATCATATGGCTCACTACTTGCTATCGAACTACTTTCGCGTGCTTCTTTCTGGTCACTTATCTACTTCATAAGGAATTTCCTTCTATTTCCTATACGCGTAGTCCATGCTTAACCTTTTTCATATGTTTGGACTTCGAATGAGTCAGTCTCTACGAGCTACTCGTATAATTGTTGTAATCGTTTCTCCTCGGCTTGAAGCCCAGTCAGTTTGGGTTCAAATCCCGAATAAAAGGCAAGGATGTATCTTCTTCGGGAAAGAAGTCGAACTTTCGCCTGTAATGGATTCTCGCCTCAAATGGAAAGCAGCGCACACCTTCTGTTATATGTTGCGATCATCATTTGTAATAAATGTCTATATTCTCCTGTTTGTATTGCATGTTTCTGTTTTTCCATTCGTATTTCATGTGTACCCCAGGATAAAAACACACAACAACAACAATCGTTTCTCCTACATTACCTTTAACAAACCCGTTCATAAAAAGTATATCGGCTTTTCAGCATCAGAATATAGTTCATATTTGAAAACAAACTGAAGGCAAATGGAAAATTCCGCAAAACTGGAAGTTGGCGTAACTCTGCTTATAGTAATTCTCCATCCAGCTGATATTAGATTGCTGGAGATGTTTCAGTTGATTGGCATCTTTTAAGTGATTTTAAAAACGATTGTTTTCTTTTTAATCAGAGTTCGAGTGAATTTCTTTTAAGAATTAGATTTTTCTAGGATCTTCTCGGGTACGCAGAAACAGAAAACTTTTTTTTACCTACTCAGGGATTGCCTTTCAACCCTTAGCGTTTTCGTTTTCATCGAAAGCTGCATTGCTTGCATCCCCTATTTTCAGTTTGAACTATCATTTCAGCTGCACGCAGTATCTACCAACCTCTATCTATCTACAACTATATACGTATATTGGGGGGATTTAAAATTAAATAACTTTAAACTTGTAAAAAATTTCATTAATCAAGAAATTTAATATCGTTTGAGATGAGAACGGTATTATCACTTGTAATAATAATCAGAATATTTAAAATAAATTGATGCGTCCTTTTTCTAAGAAACTGTGTACTATATGTCTCAAAATGATTTCTTGTTTAATGAATTGATTTCTTTATTTTCTACTTCCACAGAAAACAATAGTAATATATTTGCTGCTGATTTGGAACTTATGGATATGTTTGAGCCTCCACCAGAACCAGTATTTTCTCCTACTTTCATCCTCATTACATCTGCCCTCAGCCTCGTGGTTGTAGCTATGATCATTATCATTGTTTTAGGCTGTAGAAGACTTCAAAAATACCGCAGGGGATACAACGCAACACCCACAACGGATGTAGAAATCGATTTAGAAAAACTTCCATCAAATATGGCTTACCACAGGACATCAGCACAGCTCAACCCTCGCCTTGAAGTCCTTGAATATCCAAGAAATGACATCATTTACATCAGAGATATTGGCCAAGGGGCTTTTGGAAGAGTGTTTCAAGCAAAAGCTCCTGGCTTGCTCAAAGGAGAAGAATTCACGATGGTAGCTGTCAAAATGCTCAAAGAAGAAGCATCGGAAGACCTCCAGACTGATTTTGAACGTGAAGCTTGCCTCATGTCTGAATTTGATCACCCCAATATTGTCAAACTTCTTGGTGTTTGTGCTGTCGGTAAACCCATGTGTTTGTTATTCGAGTACATGGGTAAGGGGGATTTGAATGAATTCTTGAGAAACTGTTCCCCTACTAACTACATTGTCCGAACAGCTAACGGAGATATTTACAATGATGTTAGATTGACACACATGGATCTGCTCAATGTATCGAGACAAATAGCTGCAGGCATGACCTACTTGTCGGAACGAAAATTCGTTCACCGTGACTTAGCAACCAGGAATTGTCTCGTCAGTGAAGACATGGTGGTGAAGATTTCTGATTTTGGACTGTCACAGAAAATTTATACTGCTAACTATTACAAAGGAAATGACCATGACGCCATCCCCATTCGTTGGATGCCTTTAGAATCCATCCTTTACAATAAGTTCACCGTTGAATCGGACGTCTGGGCGTATGGTGTAGTCTTGTGGGAGATTTTCTCATTTGCCCTCCAACCATACTACGGACTAACTCACGAAGAGGTTGTCAAATATATCAAAGAAGGAAATGTACTTCAATGCCCCGAAAATACGCCCATACCCATTTACCAATTGATGAAAGCTTGCTGGAACCGCAAGCATTCCAACAGACCGAGCTTCAAAACTATTTATAAAACTCTGGGTATTATTCAGGAAGAGCTACAAAGACACGCGTACAAAGAACAAAAAGTCCATGTATGAAGAAACTTATTGGATGACAATGTCATTTATTTTCGCACAAGCTCTACTCGTCTTCTAGTCATTGTATTAAAAAAACAATTTGAAAACTAATGCTTATACTTGATACACATGCTAATGTATTGTACGGAACATGTTAAGAAGGGAACGTGAATTCTTGAACATTCATCAGCTTTTTAAATGGAAATTTTATTTATAATATCGTACTATCACCACTTTTGTAGAATGATGTTATATTTATGGTGACTGAAACATTTCAAACAAAGCATAACAGTAAAATATAATTTTAATTTTGTTAATTTTTAATTTAATTATAAAATTTCATATTGTTTAGTTTTTTAAAAAATTGAAATGCTTGTTGATGAATTACTTAAATTCACAAATTTTTCAGGATTTTTTTTATTGATAAATATTTATCTAGCAATGTTTTTAATCTAAAAAATAATCTTTGGTGATTGCTATTTATATTTTAATTTTATAATTCAAGGATAATATATGTTAATATGCTGCTACATATTATGTCACTCAATATAGTTTCGTTTTAAAAATTCTTCTAATACATTTAAATGACACCTCTTAAGATAAATTGTTTTCATATTTTTATCTTAGCTGTATCTTACCATTTTATACATTTCATTAAATGTTAAGTACGTAAATTTAATCAAAATGGGAAACTAAAAAAAAATTGAAGCTTTAATTTATTTTTTATTAACAATATTTACCAATTTTTTTTCTTTACTGTCGTCAATAGTTAAAAATTTGAATTTCAATATAAAATACGTATTTTTGAATATTGTCGCTTGTTTATTGTCCATGTATTATTTCGGGAAACGCTTATATATTATATTTTTAAAACATATATTCATTACAAAATAAAGTGAAAAATATAGTTTATGAAAATTCATTTCTATTACGTAATATTTTTACTCAAATAAAACGCAGTTTTCTGTTATATAAAATACTGAATTTAGTTCGTATTTATAAAAGTTAAAATCATGTTATATTACTTCAGAACACAGTAGTTTTACTTCATAATTTTATGGAGAGGGATGTTTATGAACATATGCACATGAAAGTCTATACTTCGAAATACCACAAAAATGTTTTTGTGTCCCAAAAATAAATTCAATGTTAAAGTTTTCATTTATTTATTTTTTTTATTTATCCATTGCATTACATAATTAAATGCTTTCACTCTAATTTACTACCCTTATAATTAAAATTAATCTCTTAGCAAATGATACCGTTAAATGTCCATAAAGTTTGTATATGTAAATATATATGCAAAAGATATTTATTTTACTGTTGAATTTGATGTTGTCGTTTTTCTGTTATGTTATATTTTATTGTGGAATTATTCTTAGTTATGGAATTGGATGCTTTTTATCTTTTTCGTTTAATTTGGCTTGTTATGTTTGTGAGATAGTTTAGCAATATATTGTAAAATTTTATTATTATATTTTCATTGAAAGAGTATAATAACCTTGTACATATTTACTCTCAACAGGTTTATTATAATTAAAATTACTGCTATTTTTATTTTCCTTTATGTAATTATTAGAAGGTTTTTTCAGGTAATGAACATGTTATAGAATGGACATATACGTAAAAATTTTAAAATATATTGATTATTCTCATTTTTAATTTACAGTTTATTAAGTCTCGAAATCATTAATATATTTTACAAAATTAAAATTAGAATAATTAATTTGCTTTCATTTTTCGCTAATTTCTTTAATCAAATCATCTAAAACTGATTTTTCTAATTCAGTCATTAATTTAGTTTTAATAATTTTCTTAGAAATAGATTTTGTTCCCTTTGAATACAGTTCAAAATAAGTTATTTAAATAGAAATTATATTAATTTGGTTTAACAAGCAAATTATATTCAGCATCAATTTTGTTAGATATACATTTTAGCTGTGTGAGTGTGTGTGTGTGTGTATACCAAATCATTTGAAGGATGATTTTTAGCTTTTTTTTAATTTAAAATCTGGTTATGTAAATAATATTATTGTATAGGTATGATAATTTTATGATTTTGTGCATTCGTCTTCAGAATATAAAATTTATTGGAAAAATTGTCGATTTGAAAAGAGGTATCCAAAATAAATTGGAAGTCATATCTTGAAACATTATTGTAGATGTGAGAAGGCTCACAATTTGAATGAGAAAAATTGTACATTTTTGTTTCTTATTTTCTTAACATTGTCAATTTTATCTTTTTTCTTAATCTTATTAATCCTTAATATCCTTATATGTTATTTATTTATATCTTGAAGAATCTTAATAGTTGTATTCTTGTTCTATATTTTGTTATTGTTATACTTATTTAATCAGATTGCTAAAAGTTTTCTTTTGAATCAAATTATAAAAATAAATAAAAGTATTTCTACCAGGTATCTCAGCTTTTTCCCAAAGTTAATTTATTTTATAAATTATTTTTTGAACATCACGATTAATTACCTTTACTTTGAAAGAATTACCGAGATTATTTATGTGTAAATAGAAATATGACAAGTGTCAAGAAGAGGGCGAATATTGTAAACAATGATTTGTGAGTCCAAGTTCATAATGCTATAAAAATGTTAAAACGATGTATTTATTTACTTCGTGTACAATGTTTTGTCAATAATTGTATCTGTATTAATAAAACATTCTTTGTACCACTCAGTTAAGTTATCTTTATGTGTCAATTGAAAATTGTCTACCTATTCGATCAATGTAATGACCGATCCAGTTATAAAAAATTTATGTTTTATTGTAATATAATACAATTCTAGAAATTCTACATATTGGTATTTTAATCCTTTACAAGGCCTTGTGAAGTATTCTTCCAGCCAATTTCGCGAATTCTTAGATAACGATGTGTGGGAATTTATCTTCCCATTTATGATTTGTGTTGCTATTACTTGGGTAACACGGCAACTGTGCTCTGGATATTCAAGTCGTATTTGCAAAGCACGGTCTGTAAGTTTCTTGAGCAGCAAGAAAATTGCTCAGGTTGACCTACCAATGACTAAAGTTGGCAACCATATGTTAACTTTACAAAAAATAAAGCATTACCTTTTGTGCTTTACTTAAGGTATCCGACTACGTTCGGAACCGTGATTTTACAAAAGCGCATAAATGGATAATTTTCATGACATTTAGTGTCACTTAGATTAGAATATATGCATAAAATTGTTTTAAGGACATTTTGACAAAAAAAATTATTTAAATACAATATTTTGGCAAAAAATTAACTTAGAATAATCTTTTTTCCGAATGTTCTCCTTTTGTGAAAAATGCTTGTATTATAATAACATTTTTCCTGTATATAGCTCAGACCACTGTGCAGAGGCTCAACTAGAATTTTTGAAATATATAACTTAGAAGTGGGTTTATTTATGATTTACGACAACTGAGGGGAGCAATTTTGAGAAGGAAACGTCAATAATTATTTCAATTGGTGGTAACTCTGAAAATAATGTGAATTTTTCAAAAGTTCTGATTGAGCCTCTGTAGAGAGGTCTGGGCTATATACGGGCAAAATATTATTATAATAGAACTATTTTTCACACAAAAAAAACATTTTGAAAAAAGGTTATTCTAAGTTAATTTTTTGCCAAAATATTATTTTAAATAATTTTTTTTGTCAAAATGTCCTTAAAACAATTTTATGCATGTATTCTAATCTGAGTGACACTAAATATCACGAAAATTATCTATTTATGCACATTTTTAAAATCACGGTTCCGAACGTAGTCGGATACCTTAAGCACATGAGAAGAAACATTTGCACAGCTTGAAATATCCTCCTATGTGCTGATTCCTGTTTTCTGAAATTTCAGAAATAGTAACATTTATAAATTCTTAAAACTTTTATTTATAAATAAAATATAATTTATTTGATTAATTTTGTAGATTTTAGTATTTGCAAATTACATATCGTAAATATCATGTGATGCGATATAAAAGAAAAAAAACATGATGTCTTACCTTTGAAGAGCCCCAAGTGGGCGAAGAAAACGTACTTCCCACAAAAAACGATCTTAAAAATCAAATTAATTTTAAGTAATAAGCTAAAAAAATTTTCTTTTATCAATCAATCTCATTCCTAAAAATAATTTAAAATAACAAAACCTGAAAAAGTAGTCTTATAAAGGTTTAAAGAATGCAAGAAGTTTCATCGCAAAAAAAACCACATTACTTACAATAGTTTATTCTTCTAAACCAGTGATACTCAACCTGCAACCCAATGGGCCTTTTTTTAAGTGGCCCGGCCATGGAACATTGTTCTAAAAAATTCATTTATTTATAAAAAATTGTGGGAAACTCTTTGTTAAGAAATCAAATGTATCAATTTTGATTTTTACTGTTGATGTCGTATGGATGCGAGTTGATATTTTTTTTCTGATTAGTGTTTATACACAACAGTAGAGTAGCGACTATTTTCTGAGTGGAAATAATTTTTTCGTATCTTCCAAGTGAAAAATATTCGAAAAAAATAAGTTGTTTCGAGACGATTGGGAAGTTGACTATTCTGTAGTGAAAAACAAGCATGGATCAGTGATTTTTTTATTTGTCTCGAAAGTGTGTTGTATTTAAAATATACCAATGAACAGGAATCTCTCGTTTAATGACACTTTCCTTCGAAGATATCTTTCAAGAGGTGATAAATTGGCTTTCTTCAATAATCTTTACAACAGCCAAAAATAAAAGTGTTTTGTCAGTGGTATGGTCACAGTGGTAACAAATGTTCCCTATGAAATTTTTTTTTATATTATTGGTAATGATATGAAACTGTTTACTGATGAAGAAATTGTGAAGAGTCATTCTTAAGGGCTTCTAATTTAGAAAAATTCAGTGACAAAAATAAAAAATATAAAATAATAATAATTAAAAAAGCAAAATAGGAGTTTTAAACTTTCATAAATTTTCTATGTTATCTTGGTCTCAAGGCATTTCTCTCCTCCTCCCCCTCCTCATGTTGCGGACAGCGTAAAAGAGATAACATATGTATGTGGCCCAGCAGAAAAAAAGGTTGAGTATCCCTATTCTAAACTCTAGTAAAAAATTCTTATTTGATGAGACAAAAGTTTTAACGTCTTAAGCTTAATGTTTACTTGAATATTTTTAACGTTTTACCAATAAGACTAATGTTAAGCTCATAAATATATAAAAAGTTGTCTAACAATACTAAAAAATTCAAAGCCCATCTACAACGTACATAATTAAAATAATTTTTCTATGTCAAGCTGATTGAAAGATAAATGTATTGATTAGAATTACCACTGTTACTATTTGTTTCTATGAAGAGAGTGAGAGTTGATTAACGTCGAACTACAAGCAACACGAGGACTATTGGCGACTGACTTCGTCATTTGGAACCATGGGGAAGTGACTAAGACGGCACCTGAGCTGGCAGCCTATTCTCCAAAGTTCCACACCAATGTTAAGGTCTCGAGCCTCGACAGAGAATTTATTGTAATTCAGCGCCTCTACACGGCGAGTCTTGAGTAGCACTAGGGCATCAACTCATGGCATGCCATCCGCAATTTCGTGACAACAACTACTAGGTTACCACAGCCACATGTTTCTACGGATCAAGTATTTAAAAAGAATACTTATAGTGATATTGTAATGTACACTCATGTCCATAAATAAAAATAATGAAGTTCAGACGAAAAAAGAGACAGAAGCAAAACAAATATAACTTATTTATAAAGTCTATTTATTAAACAAAAGGTAAAGAGCAAAAAAGATGCTATATGTTTGACATAATTAATAAAAATTGCGATTTTTACTCCCTGGAGCAAATTTCAAAATAGAACCTATTTTCAAAAAACAGTATAACATGGTTAGTATGATGATAATACGGATTATGTCTCCCGGACGATGCAATACAGGCCTCACAACGCCTAGGCATGCTGAGTATCAAATTATCAATCTGATCTTGGTTAATATTACATCACTCATCAAGCAATGCCCTCCGAAGTTCCGGTAGACAGATGGGACGGGGTTGACGGGCTGCAATTCGTCAGCCAAGCATATCCCACAGATGCTCTATTGGATTCAAATCCAGTGGGTATGCTGGACAATCCATACGGGTGATATCCTCCGATTGAAGGCATTCGTCTACAATGTTTGCACGGTGAGGACGGACGATGTCATCCATAAACAGAAATTCAGCACCCGTGGCGCCCGAAACAAAAGGTCCATGTTGTTCCAGAATGGCATCCCGATAGATGTGGCCTGTCATCGTTACACTCTGAACATGCAGGTCAGTTCTGGAATCCAAGAATAATTCCTCCTCAAACGAGCCATCCTGCACCACCGTAACGGTGTCGTTCAATGGTGTTCTCTTGGTGGTAACGGGTACCTGGCGCTCTCCATATAAAATTCTGGCGAAAATCAGACTGCAAATTAAACCTGGACTCGTCGGAAAACATCACAGAAGACCACAGTTGTGGTGTCCACAATGCATTCTCTCTACTCCAGGTTAATCGCTGGCGACAGTGAGTTGCGGTAAGTGGAACACATCTGACAGGCCTACGAGCATATCGACCAATGTGCCCTAAGCGTCTGTACACGGTCTGCCTTGAAACTGTCGTACCGGTAGCTGAAGAGAGCTGACGAGACAGGTCTGATGCTGTGCTCCGTCTGTTTCTTTTGGCAGTAACTGCCAAATATATATATATATATATATATATATATATATATATATATATATATATATATATATATATTTATATATATATATATATATATATATATATATATATATATATATATATATATATACCCGGTCCTCATTCGGCGTTGTAACTCGGGAGCGACCTGTGCTATTACATCTACTCACATTACCATCATCTTGGAATCGTTGCCAAAGCCTGGAGATGACACCCTGAAAGATTCCAAGTTCCTCGGATACTTCCAGCTGGGTACGTCCACATTCCAGTCGTCCAATAATTCTACCACGTAAAACATCATCCAAATTCTTCCTTTGTGCCATAACTATGCGGTTATTGCACTGAAATGCTTTTAAAGCACTTGTGAACAATTTTACTTCTTTGCCACCATTCCTTATATACCCCTCTCTTACACTCTCGTCATTGTGACGTTCTATCCGTGCCATCTGGGGGTTTCCAATAATTTGCATATTCTTCTTCAAGATGTGTGTGATAATTCAACAGGTGAAATTTTTATTTTAGAGTTCAATTTCTGTGTGATTCTGAATTATCCTTAATTCATGGACATGAGTATATAAAACAGTTAGATGAGAGATTTTTTTCTGAAGCATACCCTTTGCTCAAGAGAAAATCGTAATGTCAGAAGAGTTTTGTCACAAAACACATCATTCTAAAAATGTATTCGTAATGTTATTTTAAATTTAATTTTAGACTTTACTTATTGAAAAAGAAATAAAAAATATTAAACTTCGTAAAATAGTCTCATTGGCTATAAAATAAGGAATAGACTGAATATAGGAAAATTAACACATATTTGAATTCAACTAATTTTAATGATGGAGCGAAAATTCTCAGGGTCTGCGATGTTTGTTAATGTCACATTATGTTGTTGTTACTTTTGCCATCTGAACGACAGTAACATCAGATCAAGGCCCACGAATTCATCGCAGCAAGGGACTAGTAGTGCGCTTGTCGTTAGACATAGTTTTCAGCACCATGCAGATGACAGTACGATTTAGCTTCGATTCCACCCCAATTTAGAGGGAGAATACCCAGAAGGGGTGTCCTAGCTCTCTTCCTCTTCCACCAACCTCACAAGAGGACTTGTGGCTCGACGACTATTTAGAGTATCCTTCTGCCGCAAAGGCTTTGTACATTTACAAACATCCATGTCTTCTCTGGGAATCTTACCCTGGCCCTGAGACACAGCAGTCCGCGCCATTAACACTAGATTGCCCAAGAAAGTCATTTTGACTGCTTTTTAATTTCAATTCGAAAAACAATCACATATATAATGCAGAATGTCTTAGAATTTTTTAGAATATATTTTCTTTAAAGTGAAGTAATTTTTTTATTGTTAATATTTACTAATAACTTGTTATATGATTGTAAATGATATAAAAAATATTAAAAGTTAATTTTTTAAACAAATCTATTTGCACATGAATAATTCTTTCACAATGCGGTCATTCTGCCTTCTTTTGGGTGATATAGGTATATACTAAGTTTCTGTCTTTCTAGTGTTAACCACTGAAGCGGATGGGCAGCATGTCGCATTATAAAGGCTATTAGAGAATGAACTTTGAATTCCCTGTCATGGAAAGGACACTTGAGCTGGCATCCCACTCTCCAAGCTTCCATATCACAACAACGTGAGCATTTTGACTCTAAAGAGGTTTATCATGCATCATTCCTTCTACATCCTGTGTTTTAATGTCACTAGGGCTCGAATATACGATTTGATAAAAGCAAAGCCGGTGACGAGTTCAAGATCGGGACCACTCGGCTAACACTACTCTCTGGGAGACCCCAAAATTACAAACTAGGAAATATCCACAATGTATTATAAAACCTACATGAATATTTTGAGTCTGTTTTCAAACAAAAGATTTTTGATACCACAAGCATCATAAAGCATTTGTTCCAAAACAGACTCAAAACATTCAGTTGTATACATGTAATATTAGTAATGAAAATTAAAAGGCAAAATGAGGAAACGTTCCAATTTTCATTGTTTTGCATCATAAAATAATTATCCTAGTTAATTGCTCAAAAATAATTAAATTTTGACACTGATGAAATAATTAATCAGCTTATTTTCCGAGTAATTGCGAAAGAATTGATTAGCCGTTTTGCTTTAAATTAATTACAGCAATGGAAAATTTGCATTGGGCAAACAATTTAATTGCTTCGTCATCATCATTGCCTTCAGCCTAATTTAGTATAATAATGACAATTTTTCGTTTGAAAAATAATTTCTTGACAATAATTTTCATTAACTAATGCATTTTCAAGCAACTTATGAAATTTGTCAAATAATGAATGAATTTCGTTTTTGCATACAAAGTGGTATTCAATGAGGGATTTTAAATATTGAATTTAAAATTAAACTTCATCATAAATTTAATTCTTTGTATGTTATTTTAAATTAATGCATTTTTAATAATCCTTCTACCCATTTTTATTGATCAAAATAAGTTTTACAAATTCTTTGAAAGTATTACCTTTGGGGTTTTCAACTTTCTCTCTCTCTCTCTCTCTTTGTTAAAGAGCAAGAGTTAGGATGCAACAGTCATTTCTACATATCCATTAGCGTGATTTCAACACAATGTCATTTTTACATCCATTCAAGCACGTTATAAAATCTATCCAATCAAAAAGTAAGGTAAGTTTTTAATTTCTTATAAGCCAATTTAAGATTAAAGAGAAAAAAATTAATATTTCTTCAAGTTTTAAAAAATGATACATCAGAACTCTTGTAAGGATAAAAAGATTCAAAAGCTCTCTGGCTGAATATTTTGATTTATTAAGCACTCTAAATTCCTTCCTTTCAAAAATAAATGGTTTAGAACAGAATTCCCTCAAATTTCACGAGCTTAATAGCACTAATTACCTAAATAATGTTGAAAAAGGATGAGAAATTATTTTAAAAAAATAAAACTAATGGAAGTTGATGATAAACATAATTGAATTCCTCTGGCATTATGGAAACAGAGTTAAACATAGCTTCTTCCGAAAAAAATATATGATTTTTAAGTTTTTATACGACTAATTTACTGTAACTCATTGCATAATTTCTAGTATTATTAATTTTTACAGTGAAGTAATTATACACAAGTTACAGATCCTTCACAAAAATTTTGTTTTTATAAGCAATAGACTAAGACCAGTACTAACCTAGTGTTTATAAAGTTTCGCTGGACAGAAAAAGGGAATATATTATCTTACTTCTTAATTTATTGTACTTTTTATTCTTTATTTTTTATTCTTTTTATTCTTTTTTATTTATTACTTTATTTAAAGTGAAAATATAGAAAAAAAATTCCACTAAAATATGCGCATACAAAAAATTGTAAATACTAAAAATATAAGGTCTAAATATATAACAGGATTCTATAAACATACTAAGCAAAAAGAACTTAAGTAAAGACACAGGTAAACATTATTTACGAAACTGATTCCAAATATTTTAGGCGAGTTGCTTTCAAATTGATGCATATATCTAGATCGTTGAATGCAAGCTGGCTAACAATCAGTATTTTCAATTTCAACATATAAGTTAATTAACTCTAAAATAAATAGTAGCAGTACTTGAATATGCAAAGTTGATAACTTAATACAAATTTACAATTTATCTAAGCTACTGTCTAAACTAAAATCAATTTTCCTGAGGCGACATACGTTACCTTCAGGTTTAATGGAAGATTAAAATAGCAATAAATAATTATTATGTGGAATAGAATATGGATAAAATGGAATCGATAAATTCAAATTCAATCATCCTTCATTCCTGATTATCATTTCTACTTTTTGCAGCTCTGAACGTTAAAACCCAATTTCGCCAAACGTTAACAGAAAGTGAATTTAAATTTATCGCAACGTAATAAAGCGATTCCGAAACTCATCATTTCAAAATAATCATACGTAGGAGGAGGGAAAGTAGGGATTTGAAATCAAACGACCAAATAAGGCTCCAGGCAATCTTTAAATTCAATTATTTGAAGCTTAAATCAGCAGTGCATCTGCTCATAGGAGTCCTAACTGTTTCCGAATAGGAATACGAGGCGAGATTTTGTAATTAATTTAGTTGGAACTCCAAGGCGAAAATCGCTTTAATCCTCTGTCGGAATGATTTCGAATGAAATTTTAAAGCAGACGATTCGAATGCATTTCGTTTGAAAGTTCTATTAAAGAAAACTTGTTGCTTTGTGCAGAGAAAATGAATAATGCTTTTTTCAATTTCTTTTTAAATTCTTGTTTAAGTAATAAACTTTTTTTTCGACGGGGAACCCAATTTAATTTCTGAAGATTTATTTTGAAACAGTCTTTATATAAATATTTAACTGTTCAGCGTCTTTACCTATTATTGTTTGACGATTCTAGGATAAAGTTTGATGAGGATGATTTTGCTAAAAATATTTAAATCTAACCATAGAAAAAATATACTCAATTATATCTCACTCATGAGAAGAATTTAAAATAAATAAATCTATTGTGTGTAACAACATTAAAATATTATTATTAAAATTTTTATTTAGAATAATCCATCCTTTAAAGTTTTTCCTGATTTTTTTATCATTTTATTTTGTTTTACTGCATGCTCATTGAATATTCATGCTGTTTCTCGTGAAGTTAGTTCTATAACGTATATTGTAAATAGACATTTGCAAACATAATCTAATTTTTTGTAAATGAGAGAAAAAAAGGAAGTATCACATACTAAAAGACTGAGAAATAATATTATTATAAAGTTTATAATCTGATTTCAAATTTCGAAGTTCAATAAGATATTTTTGTAAAAAAAAAATCACTGCTAAAAAATCAACTGCAGAATATTTTTTGGTATAATGTATAAAAAAATAGCATAAATTTTCAGTTTGAAGGTTTCACTATACCCAAAAATGAAATAAAACATATGAGATTATCTTGTTAATTATATAAATAATTAAATAATTTAGTACTGACTAAACTAATCGACAATAAGGATTTTTTTGAATATTGAAATTTGAAAAAATACATGCTAACAATCGTTGCATGAACTAATTTTTAATCGCAACACAAGTTGTGATTTTGAATGTGAATTACAGATCACACACACACATGTATCTAAGATACTTTTATATGGTGGTTTCTTTCTCTGTTGAATTTTGATATTATATTTGTTGTTATTGTTGTTTCTTTTGCGAATTACTTCCACACCGCTTTCTCGACAACACATTTATTTAGCACAAACGAAAAAACGGATACTGCACACAGCAAAATTGTCTGACCGAAGCACACAGCATCTGAGCAGCAAGTGGATCCCGTTGAAAGAATGCGTGGGACAGAAGCGGGATAACCACGCGTGGGCAGATCACACAGTTATCCTTCCACCAGAAAAAATAGTTCACTCGCTTCAACGCAACTATATTATAAATTCAGGAAACTTTTTCGTACGACGTCCTACTTTAATTCCAAGGAAAATTTTTCGTACGACTTCCTACTTTAATTCCAAAGCACTCCAGCAAAATTTTCATAATTATGCGTGGGTTTCATACATTTTTCAATTATGTTGTTGATGTTGTTAATCATCCGAGGTCTGACAAAGTCAGACAAGATCCACTAAATCGTTGACTTTCAAAAAGTCCAGCACAAGAAGTGTATCAGTGTAGATATCTTTAATTTTGAGATCCATGCAACGCATTATGTGTTCATGGGAGAGAATTCTGGTGATCTTGACACTTTGCACAGATTGAGAAGACATTTTTGTTCGCTGAGAATGAGGGGTACTCGATGTGACCACTAGCAAGACGAGAAAGTGTAGCCTGGGAACATCTGTCATACTTGACGGCTATGACCAGACCGGGTCTATTACCCGCATACCAATGGTGATTGCGAGGCACCAAATTTTGTGATTTTTTTAACGAGAATAATTTATTAACCATAATTTTTTAGCTTGTTAAATGTATCTAATATTTTTTTAATTGTAGCGCATAGAAGTATTCTCATCCCTTCTCCCAGTAAATTAAACTAATTTCACTATAAAGTATTTAATTTCTTCTAGAGAAAGCTTCATGTATGATTGAGTACATTGATTGCATTATAGTTTTAAAATTTTTCCTTAAGAATACATTATATTCACGTACGCACAAATTTATTTATGAAATTAGTTACTATTGTTGCTAATGTCACCTGATGAACCGATTTGTCAGATCCGGACCCATGAAATTCATCATGGTAAAGGTCTAGTTTCTACTATTGTCGTTAGCTTTAACTTTGAGCCCTGTACAGATGACAGTACAATTTGGATCGATTCCACTGCAATTTTGACACAGAATTTCCTGGAGATGGGGGGGTCATGGGCCTCCCTTCCATTTCACTAACCTCTCGAGAGGACGTGCGGCTTTACTAATATTTAGAATGCCCCTTCGCCACACAGTTTTATACATTTACAAACATCCATACATGTTATAATTTTACAAACGTCTTGGGATTCGAACCCAGGCCCTACGGTGCAACAATCAACGTCATTAACTACTTTACTGGAAAGGTGGCGTGAAATTAGTTTAAGCACATTTATTCTACATGTAAAAAATAAAACAACTTAATTTTCAAAACATCAACTCAACAACTGTAAAAAGGAAAAATAATCGTAAAAGTTACATACTACACTGCACACTCACAAGAATACTTATTAAAATCTAAATATATATTTTAATATAAGATTTCATTCTTAATCATACTGTGATGTTACTTTATTCAATGGAATAAATTTAGATTTACGTAATGCAATTTCGGTACCTACAGTAATTTGAAACTAATAATGAATAATTACGAAATAATAATGGCTTAGAATGGTTTTTTAAAAGATTAATAATAAAAAAAAATAGCATAACATTAAAATGCACTAAACATTGCATTTTATGTTGTAATAAAACATTAAATACAGTGAGTTGTGTGTGTTTCAGGGGATAATTTCTAAAAAGTACTGCACACCTTTTCTTTCGGAAGGAAGGAATTTTTCATCTTAAGAGTATATTTATTTATTCTGAAAAATTTCTTCTCTTCCTTTTGAATTGAATTTCCATAATACAACTTCTTTCAAAAACTAATCAACTTTAATAAAAATTTAATCCATCTCCGTCTTAATGGAAATTAGAAACGCACTCGACAGAAAATGATGATGTTTAATTTAAAAATCGTCAGTACACACAAACAATCACGAACATAAAGCCAGAAAAAGAATTTCTAGAATTCCCAATGTCAGCACTTTTCATCCCAAAAGTCTTTCCTTTTCAGGTGAGAGAGCAATTTTCTTTCAAAAGAATCCCTCTCTATTTCTCAATCCAAACAAAAGATATTTTTATACGTCCATCTCTAACCCTGAGTTTTAAGCCCTGATTTACAAGACGCAATCAGCAACAAACAAACCAGGCTCATTCAGCCCCCAACAGGGAACCTCCGGAATATTTCCCTTCAACAAAGGCAATCCCCTTTAACCATTCTTTTTGTTGGGACAAGATCTCTCCAACTTCCACCTGCTTTCGCTTTTCTTCTACGTGGAAGTCATTTGTCTTTGGGAAATTCTTTTATTTGCCCATCGAACACGCAGCCTGCTCATTAACGGTGCTGCTCTCTGGAGAAAGATCTTACCAAAGCGACCCGGTCCTTCCTCTACCCCTAAAGTCTTGCTTGATGAACAAATAGAGGAGTTTTGCACGTGCCTTGGCAGACACATTATTGATTTCCCACCTCCACCACCAGCATAGACGCCTTACTTACGCTTGGTTAAAGACAGTCCCCTACACCCTGACTTTTCCCAAGGTACACCGAACTGATAATTGGGGTCTATTTTGTGGGATTCCTCCGGCTAAAAATTATGTCTTGGGGTGTAAAGAGAGAGTTTGTGTAAGGCCACTTCAGTACCGAGTCTTGGGAAATACTTATTATGTTCCCTTTTCCCTTCCATCCCTGTCGAAGTTCCGATATCAGATGAAATAAATGGAAAGGAGCGCGAAATACATATGTTTGATAAGTAGAAAGTTTCAAGTTCATGCTGGGACATTTAATATTTCTAATAACAAACTTAAATAATGAGATTTTGCTATGGAATTCAGAATATTTTATTTTAGATAAAGGGCTTGTGTAATTTATGCCAACCACAAGTCCTGTTGAATCTTTTAAATTTCTATATATTTAAATACTGCACAATACAAATTTATATTCAGATTATTGCATTGCTGGGGAATCTGTATTTTAACCAAAAATATTTTTTAGTTGTTACAAACTTATATGATTTGTCTATATTTTAAGTTCAGTTTTGGCGAATCATGATTTTGATTTAGTTTTTAGACATATATGACTGATGTTTCAAATTTTTATGTATTAGTTTAGACTGTGATTATCCGTTCACCAAAATATATATTACAACGATAAAAGTTACATTTATCAAAAAATAATATGAACTTCTGCAGAACTGAAGAGGTACAAACGCAGCTTATTGCGCATTTTAAGAAGGAAAGTTATTTAATATAGTATGTCCTTCATATAATCTCATCAAACTTCTAATTGATTACAATAATGTACGAAGCTAAAATAAATCAATCGATCAATTTTAATAAGTGGTAACACTTCTATCTGGACATCAATTACGTTATTGATTTGTTGTCTGTCATCTATGTAAATATTTATCTTAATTAACAAATTTACAGCTCCATGGAAAAATTTATAAGTTGAACTTAATTTCTCAAAAGTTATAAAATTTCATGATATATGTGTTAGTAACTAAAACTCCATTTATTTTTACATGTTACTTTTGTTTTTTTACATGCACAGAAGGATGCTGGCATCGCAGTGCTAATAGCGTAATAAAGGGTGTGTGAGGGCTTGTTTTATATGTATCTCTAAAAGCGATAGAATGCCACAAAATTTATTATTCAACACTTAATGAGACAAATAATAAATTTTTTGTTTGTTATTAAACTTTTTTCCTAAAATCTGTTCAAAATGTACCTAGAATAAATGCATAAAGCTATATGATTCAAAATAACGATATAATGCCAAGGCAACCAACACCACGAGGAAAAATACGGCATGAAACGTTACCAAATACAACAAAATTATGGTCTGGGGATTTTTCCTTATTTAATCTTGTGGAAAGCACGATCGAAAACCTGTTAATGATTTTGTGTTTCGATTTTGCAAAACTACATACGAAATTAAAAGAGCAATTCTTTGTAGAAAACTCACCTGACTTAAACCCAATCAATAATCTATGCACATATCTTTTTCGCCATGGATCCTCACTCGCGTAATCTAGTGCAGCAATTATGGAAACAACTATATTTTAAAAATTTTATTCAAAAGGTTTTAAAGTACTGAAAAATATCAGCAGTTGAATATAAAACGCATCAAAATTTTATTTATATGTAATTTAAAATTTTATTTAACTCCGTCGAAAACCTGTTAATGATTTCGATTTTGCAAAACTACTTACGAAATTAAAAGGCAATACACACGTACACGTATTGTTTGCCAACTGTTGATTCAATACACAAAACGCGCTCAAATACATACAGGTCTTGAAATTTAGTGCAGTATTTACTCTTTCTGTAGTTGATTTCTGAAACATATATTTGAGAGAAACAATTTACTTAGAGATTCATAAGGAGATAAGTATAATACTGGATATTTTCTTAATTCAAATATTTTAATTTTTACTAAAACATGACAAAAAAACATAAAATTTCTTAAAAATTTATAAACAAAAAATAAGAAAAACATAAATTTATAAAACAAATGAGGATAACACACAAATATATATTTGAGTGTTATCATCATTTTAATACGTTTTTATATTTTAAAAATACTATATATATATTTATATATATATATAGTATAATAAAATAAAAGTGAAGAATAACTAGAACCCACAGTGCTAAAGAAGTAAAAAATTGGAATTCAGCAAACACAACAAATGTAGATACAAAAAGTCAATGAACTAAACTGGAGACCTATTATGATTTCTAAAGCTGTCGCTGAATTAGGCCAGCGAATTAGGGTTAGCAATGCTTTATGGATCCAACTTCCCCGTACAGCAGAAATTTCGACATAATAGGGGGGGAATCCAAGTTGAAAAACTAAGCTTAATACAACAACACATGGTTGTAGAACCTAATAAAATCGTAAAAAGAAATTGAGAAAAAGAGAACAATAATGAATCTATCAAGAAGAGGAATAATAAATTTTTTTAAAATAGAAAATATTAGGAAAAACTTACTTGTAAAACAAAAATCCTCAGCTCAAAAATCCTGTCCTCAAAAACCTCCTACAGCAATGTCATATATATATTGTTGCATACGCAATATATACGAATCACTTTCAACTATTTATGGAAATTTCGATATCGAAATAAATTTTGGTTTACATACAGATGAGATTAATTTTAAGAACCATATTATTTAGTTCCACTTTCATAAGTCCTTAATGTGTACGATTTTTTTTTCTAACTGTTAAAGGGGAAAAAGTTCTTTAATTAATTCCTTTTTTTGCATGTTGTCATATTACATTTAACACATTTTTAATCAACATACGTTTTATTTTCATGAAAGTAATTTTGAATATTACTCGCACAATTGCTTTTTAAAGAAAATGATGTACTAATTGGCAAAATATTTAGAGACTCATGGAATACTCCGCACGTAGTTAACACAAATTTAACGAAACGTTTAATGTATTACAATTATAAAACACGAAATGTATTAAATAACATTTCATTTTACATATTTACTCTACAATTCTAAGCCTCTCAATATTTTCGTAATCATTATATATATGTAAAGAGAAAAAAAAAGTTTTGTAAGTATAAGATATTCAGCATTCGAATTACAAAAATATTACATTTTTAATATTTTTATCCGTATTAATCTGTAAAAAGTATTAAATTTTATTGCATACAAATGTATTTATGATTTTCCAGTTCAAACATATTATGTATTCGTAAAATTTATATTTTTATCCTGCTTTTTTTCTTTTAAATGATAAAATCTAAGAAATATTTTGAAAATTTTCAATAAAACTACCATTTGCTTAGGAATAAGAAATTCATATTTTTTTCTAATTGCATTAATGCTCGGATATTTTTCACAAGCTTTAATTCTGCAGAAAAATTAATAATAGCATTTTCGGAGGTGTTATACTAAATTTTTATATGTCTGCATTTATACAATCCTCATAATATTTTAATTGGCTCTTTTTCAACAGCTTTAATACCTGTATTTTAATTTTATATCTATTGGAACGTTTACTCCGTTTTAGTTTTAGCAAATATTCCTGAAAAAAATATCATATTACCCAAAAAGTAATTACAAATCCTAATGCTTTCGATCTCTGTGACATCTACACTTTAAGAAACTTAATTATATTTTAAATATTAAATGAAGTGATAGACTTTCATTTAAATTATAATTCAGATATATTGAATGACAGTGGCTATTTATTATATTTCTAAGAGAATTAACTATGATCATAATTTTAAGTATTTCAGGCAGTGATTTTATTTACAATAAGTATATCATTAATATAAAATGCGGCATGGTTTCTTGAGTTATCTGTTAAGTACGTTCCAATTGTAGATTAATGAATAAAGCTATTTCGGCTGACACATATCTCCTTCAGGTTCTTTTACTATCGGAAATTAAAAAGAACACGTTTATATAGAAAGAATTCATTAGAATAGTAAATGATTTGTGTAACAGAACAATAATAAGTCTTGATTTTACACCCATAGTTAAACTTTAAGATTTTTTTCATTCAAGTTTTAAAATGATTGAGTATTTGTTATAAAAGTATGTTCCCTTTTTACAAAAACTGTGAAGCTTATACAATTTTTCCTGCTGTGGATTATGAATAAAATTAAATCTTTTATAGAGCATATAACGTATTTCAATCTTTTAATTCATCTGCACATTTAGTAATTATTCTGTTTTACTTAGTCCAAACATAAATGATTTGATTTGTTTTGTATTAAAGTTATTCTAAAAACTTTTACAAATATCTATAATACTATTTTTAAGAAAATTTCTGTCTCTACATAGACTTCTTTTTATGAAATTGTTTAAGTATATTTATCATATCATCATTATCAATAGAGTTAAATACATCTTTAAAATCTAAACTATAGATTGACGAAATCTTTTTGTATTTAATTTGTCCAAAGGGTTAATTACTATTTCGAAGTATGGTTGTAGTTTTAAGATTTTTTTCTTTTATCTTCTAATATTTTATGTACAATTTTGCATGATTTACCGATATATGCATTAAAACCATCAGTAACTGCTCTAAATTTAGCTGAGTTTTTATAAAGAAATACATGGGGAAATTTGTATATATATATAATGGTAACCATAATAAATACCCTACATAAATTAGAAAGGAAAAAGACCAAAACCTAGCACAACACGCAAATATATACATATATAAAGTTAATTGACCAAAAAAGGAAAATTTTTGCATTTTCTCAAAGAGTTACCAACTTAGGAAGGTGAAGTACAGTCAAGATTTCTTTATAGGATCCCAACCTTCCACTTCAGCAGAAAACTTATACAATATAGTGCAAAAAAAAATGTTGAAAATAAACCGTGTTTCATAAAAAGTTAAGTACTAAAACTCACACGTGTACCGTACATCAATTAATTTTTCGAGTATACATACCATAGAAATATTAATTAAAATGCTATGTAAAAATATAAAATTTTATATTTAATGTTACAAAGATTAGATATTTTATTATTAGTGCCTTTTAAGCAGAAATACATAACATTTTTCAACAAAAATTATGAGAAATACCCTTGAAAAAAGCTTAAAAACATTATTTCATAAATACCATCTTAAATTGTATTGTTTCATTTGAATATCTTCGATGGAAAGCGTTTAAAACGTATTAATAGAAAGTATGTGGTAGTCCGTAGTGATTGAAATATAGAATTTTTCTTAATAAAATAATTCCCTTGAAGCTTAACTTTTTTAAATTACTCTTGAAAAGATATAAGAGGTGTCATTGACTCTCTCTCTCTGAATGACATTTATTAAGAGTGATGCGATATTTCTTCATTATAATCTTCCACACTTGACACTCAAATTAATCTTAATATAGCTTAATAGTTTTTTCGACGTACTCTGTATTGTATGCGATAGACTGAAAAGTATTTGAAATATTATTTTAGGTGGGAAACTTTTTCCAAGATTTTAAGAGGTTCGAATGTAATTCAAGCATTTTAATTTCTAAAAGTTTTCAAATTACTGAAAAAGAGTTTATGATGCATCACGCTATTAATTACTTATATTTTTAAATGATTGGTTAAATATCTATTTCATTATAAAAAAATAATAAAAAGACGTTTAACACGAACACACACATATATAACATATTGTTTTAAAACATCAAAACTTGTAATTTTTTTAAAAATAATTTTTGTTTTTAGTAAAATTATATTGTTTTAAACAGGGAATATATGATATTTAAAAGAGATAAAAATTGCAAGTTAAATATATTTATGTTAATAACGTTGTTATTTATATTTTTAGAATAAAACTTCAAATTTTTTAGCTCCCTAAAGGAAACTCTACGCAAAAGTTAACTTCGTGCAGAATTTTAAATTTTATCAACGAGATATAACACCATTCACACACACAAAATTCTCTTAAAATTTTTACTTAATATATTTTATTAACAAAAGGGAATTATTTAATTTATAAAAAAATAATTATTTAATACATAAAAAATACTTATTTTCAAGAAATTCAATAATATGCAATAACTCTTGTTAATGTGTAGTATAATATGTATTATATATATAAAGTACGATTTCTACTTAAATATTATATTTCCGTTTTTTAAAAAAATTATTCGAAATATTATTTACTACTATATAGTACATCTTTTTTAAATTTCAGATATTAAAGATGTGCTTAATAAAAACTATTCTGAAACATCATCAAAAAGTTAAAGAAATCATTATTATTAAATTTTTGAGAATGTCTTTTGAAGAAATAAGGAAACTCGATTTCAATTTCCTCTTTCTTTGCTCTAAATTTCTAGCATATTTCTGTTCTTTTGGATTGATGTCGCGTTTAAGTCTTATATGGGCTTCTAGCGACTATTTTGTGGCCCTGACATGCTGTGAGTAAATGTTTAGATACGTCGCAAGATAGGCATCCAAATATCAAACTAGACATCGCATTGAAGTTAGTATCGCTCTTATTTATCAAGCCATTTGTTATACATTGGAATAATAAATTAGGATTAGGGAAAGTCTACTATCACAATATTTAAAAATAAAAGTTCTTATAACTTAAATTACAATGAAATAAATAAGTATTGGTTCCTCATTTACTGTTTTTATATCAGCATCCTGAGTGAGATAGTTATGTTAACCTCGCACTATAAGGCAACATGAGTGCTATTAGCAATGAACCTCGGTCAAGCGACTAGGATGATACTTCATCTGGCGCCCCCATTTCTAATTACCACACCAACAGGAGGACATTGAGCCTCGACAGATAGAACTTGCACCAGCCCTCTCTACACAGTGGTTTTCAGTGGCACCAGGACACGAATCCGTAACCTCAGTGCCAAGGATTCGTGTCCTGATAACCACTAGGCTACCGTGGCCATCTTAGTATTCTCGATTGAAATGGAAAAGCTGTGATTAAATATAGCATATTTAATCCCACCGCGGAACTATTCCTTTGAGAAAACGAAAAGAAGAAACTGGTGTAGCTAAGGATGTAGAATCAAGAATAACGGGAAAAATATATTGATAGCAAGTTGATTTAAATAATTTTTTATGCATTGATGTCATCAGCCAAAAAGATATAAAAAATTATATTTTAATAAAATCAAAGAGCTAAGTGAAATATATTACATAGCCGGCTGAAAACAATGGTGACACCAATAACTAAGAAATTCATAAATTTGACTCATACCCATAATATTTATTTTAAAATTGAGTGTGGCTACGATCTACGCAGAAAACAAGTGTAATATAAAATAGTTGCACTTAATGTGAAAATTTTATTCGAAATATTAATTCATGTTTAACTAATATAATAAAAGCATTCAAAATGAATACATGTTTAACTAATAGAATAAAAGCATTCAAAATTAATATATGTTTAACTAATAGGGTAACAGCATTCAAAATTAATACATGTTTAACTAATAGAATAAAAGCATTCAAAATTAATACAAATTTAAAAACTAATAAATTTAAACATTTAATTTTTTAACATTAGAGTATAGCAGTGCTTCATGACTTTTAACTTCAATCATAACTTTCATCGCTCCTCTTCCTTGCACAATAACAATGTATTGAATATAATAATAATGTACTTCTACGCCAAAGCTACAATACGATATTTTTTATAAACCGTACTTCATACGTTTATATGCGTATTATCAACATAAGCATTAAATTTTCTATATATTACTTTTAAGTAATAAATATTTTAAGTTACTTTTTAGTAATAGGATAAGTATTATGTTACATTTCATAGTTTAGAATGTATTTTCTGTTTCGCTTCCTTTCAGTAGCTTACTATTTTTTTAAATAATATTTTTTTCTTTGATTTTTCAATATGCTCGTTCCCTCCACGTAGGATTATCATGCCCCCCAAGGAGGGTGCTTCCCACGTCTGAGAAACATTGGAGAATAGAACTTGCAAGTCATTTTGCTTTTGCTTGCAAGGCACATAACATTGTTTTATTTACTAGCATTTTCAAAACATCTTGAGTAAAATACTAAAAATAAAATGTGTTTCCAAACTGTATTTCAACATTCAAAGTGCATTATATGAGTCAATTAAACGTATGTGTATACTTACGACAGAGGTGTAGCTACCGCCATACCAATGATACAGGGTCCTAAGCTACAGAGGATCTTACATGTGTAACTACAGTACCGCTAAGAGAACTTTCATTTCTAAAAAGAGGCCCGAAGGAATTTTGATACGGAGCCCACTCAGAACTAGTTACGCCAGTTGTTCACGATATGTTCCAATCATAATAATTGAACATTCCTTAACGATTAAATCACATTCTAGTGTAAAATGCCTTATTTTAGCTTTCTTTTAATATTATATAATATATAGTATCATAAAATTATTATCAGATACTAACTTAACTTCAGAAACAAAAATTAAAATGCACTCTCATTGCTTCTGAGGAAAATCTATGAATTACTTTTCTATTACATTCAAAAGCAAAATTATGATCTTACATTTATTTACTATGTTTTTAAAATTATAATTTGTTTGTGTTTCTTCGCTGTACAATCATTTGATTATTAGCAACATTTCATTATACACGTTCAAATACTCAAAATGTAAATTCCGCGTTGTCATAGGAACGTAGACTATAATCTCAAAAGAGCATGCCTAAAGCACGTGGTGAATCAATGCAAAATCGTTTGCATATGCATTTATACAGCAACATTTCAGATCGATATCTTTTCTCTCCAATGGTATTACCATTAGTCCGTTTCAAAGGATTTAAAAGGGGCTTCTTCCCCATACTTTTAAAATCCCTTATTTCGACGATCATTTGGGAGCGGTGGGGGGAGAGGACAAAAGATTGCTAAACGGGACTTTTATCTAAGCCTAAAAGCAGGATTTAAGTAGAAGGGAAGTACTTATAGACTAGATTTGCAAAACCTTTTGGATACTTTTTTAGTCAATGTCCCAAGAGGGGGCACGAATTACAAAAACATTTGAAGTCATTCTTTGTGTTTTGACAAGATTTTTTTTCTTGAATAGTTAAAATTTGCAGTAATTATTAATTTGAATTATTTTCTACAATAACAAGTGTTCTTAATTTCATATTTATGTAAAAAATGCATTATCTTGATATAATTGTTGAGTATCTACTTTTTGAAATTTATCATTTTTTTCCGTGTTATATTTAATGAGAATATGCGTGTGAGAACACGCACATGTTTTCATTTGCGCAAAAACTATTGTTTTCCTAAATGTTTATGTATATTTCCCATGTAAGCAAATATTTAAAAAGACATATCTATAAGGAAATCAAGATTATTACAGAAGCATCGTATTTGGGAAAAAATTAATTTTTACAATTTCCTTTAAGTATGTATTAGTATATCATAAACGAAACACAAACAGCTATTAATTTTTAATATAAGTTTATTTTTTGGAAATTGAGACATGGGACACCGAATGATTATAATTATCTAAGATAAAAGTCTTATTGCTGTTTCATAGAATATTTATCAGATAAAATGAAGTAACAAATATTTAAAAAATTGGGGGAAAATGTTGCTGTTTTTAGATAAAAAATATTTATGGTTATCCATTTCTGAAAAACTACATTGAATATTAGATAATAAGGACGGGGAAAATAAAAAAAATTACATGAATCACACACACACAGTTTATCCAATTTTGCATGTTTGTATCTTTTTTCGTTTTATAAGGTACAAACGCGTATGTTATTTTCCTGAATTTTAAGTTGCAACTTTTTTATCTCTTATCTAAAAAAAATAATAATTTCAGCAATGCCAAAACTATTTTTCTCTTCAATAAAATTTTATTATGATTTTGTTTGTTTAAAATCCATTTTGTTAATATTTAATAGCAATAATGCTTAAAGAATAAATTCTGAATAGTTTATTTACGATCATTAAAATGTTACACAACTTACCAAAGTTAATGAGAGATTAAAAATTAATCTTTACTTCATATTGCTTCAGTCCCCCAAAAGGAGCCATAGCTTACAGCGAAAGCTTTTAAAATAGGCAAAACAATAAAAAACACAAAATGCAGCAATTAAATATAAAGAGAAAACTAAAATCTGGAATGCAATATTCTAAAAATCTCACATCAAAATTAATAAAAGTACAAAATAATCACACATATTTTAAATAAAGGTGCAAAAAGGGGGAAACCACGAAATAATTTGTCAAATAATAGGAAAATTCCTCAAAGCACGTCAAACAGAACCACGAGAACATTAAAAAGTATCTCTCTCTGGAGCTGATTTTTTTAAAAAAAATTGAATCATTTTTTTTAACGATAGTGTTATACACACTACAATATAAATTAATTACAAAAGGGGTAAAATACCGAAATGTATGTTACACACTTTTCATTGAAAATCATCAAATGCATAGAAAAATTCATAGAATCATTTCTATACTAATAGAAACGAGAAAATTGCGTTTCTTGAGGATAAAGCTAATCATATATATATATTGAATTCCTTCCTTTTTCGAAAAATTGTTAGCAATTAAACTTTTTTAAATACAACCTGTTTTTATCCGGATAAACAACTACTTACGAAACTCTTAGAGATCCATGTAGTAATTCACCTACATGTATTCATTGAAAAACATATTTCCTATAAAATAATCTTACTTATTTTCGTATCTCTATAACTATGATATTTTCAAATTTAGTTTTCGAGTTCAGTTTTCAAAGATCCAGTATTTTTTTAAGCATAAAGATGTAATGTCTCCAAGATTATTAGGAAATGATTTAGCAAATTAATCAATTTCAATAGTAAATTTGTAAATTAATAATCATAAAGGAAAAGAAAAGAAAAAGGAAAGAAAGGAAAGAATTTCAAAATGTATGAAAAATTATTTACGAATTCACACTAATGTGATATATTTCCTTTTTCATTTTTCTTTAAGTTATCACATAAGACCTGATTTGAAACCAAAATGAAGTTATAGGTTTTTTAAAAAAAATAAGAATATAAACTAGGAAAATTATTGATTATTTTTTATAAAAAATATGGATGGGAAAATTATTATTAAACATATTAGTTTTAACCCAAGATTTATTTTTTAATCTTAGTTTTGAAGCAAAATAGTATAAATCGAAATGTTCAAGCTATTCATAACTAAAATAAAATTTGAAAACTGTTGATACATCTTTTAATGAAATACCTTTCATTAAAAAGTAACTTTTTCTTCTTGACAGTGTTTTACAAATTCTAAAGTTACACACGCATGTTTAAAAATTGACTCGGAACTTCTAAAATTATACCCAAACCACCTAATTAACCAACTTAGGGAAGCACTGCAAACACAAACTAACAGCTGCAGCAACCTCTGGTTCATTTGCATGTGAACTTGACTCCTCTCATCTTTTCATAGCTCCCAACAGAAAATTTTTAACAGGGAACAAGCAGAGGCAGCTTGAAAACGTCAGCACATTTTCCAACCACAGCCTGGGAATAGGGAGACGTCTCCGAGTCATCATTAAAATCCTGGTAATTTAGCAAGGAAAAGGAAATTTCGTCCATTTGCATGGCTGCAAAACTCAAAATCGGTGTGAGAGAGAGATAGTGAAGTAGGGAGGGTGCATCTTCTTTCCCCCACCCCCTGAGAACAGCAGTATAAAGAGCAATTAGTGAGACCGTTAATGTTGCTTAAAAGGGGATGTGAAAGTTGCCATCCATAAGGAAAAGACTAAATTAAATCTATCTAACGTGAGACTCCTTCCCGTAGAGTGTATTTAAAAGCTGCTGGTAAAATTAAATTCAATTTTAGAGACTCAAAGTGTCATATTAATCTAATTCTAATATAATCAAGACAATTCAACACGTAGAATGGTCGGGATTTGAAAAATGTTAGATACTGTTACATTGTATCTATCTATAAGCAATGATTTTATTTGTTCGATGTTGGTTTTCTTTGTTGCTTTATTTTTAAATGATTTTTTAAATTATATAATTATTATATTTCATTAAAAAAATATTTATTTTTGTTATTTTGTTATTTTTTTAAATCAAAATGTTAAAAAAGTGGCATACATAAAAAAAATTTCTATAGTATAAAGAAAGATGTTTGCGTAATTATTTACATATATGCATATATAATTGACTTTTTTAAGTGCATGATTTGGAAATTTTAATGTTTATAATACATTTTTAAAGACATCGCAAAATAAAATAACACTAGAGTTATAATAAGTATCGAACAGAATAAAAGCAGTTTTAGTAAGTTAATATTTCACTTCAATACCTTACTGAGCCACTAAATGAATTTAAGTACTTTGTATAAATATCCGGGTTTAATGCAGTCAGATGCCTCAGAAGTGTTAATTTTGTCTCGAGGGCTGAAAATATAAACAATTTTCAATTATATATAATTCTTTGAAATTAAAATTAAATAATTCGAGTCTTTTACACATTATTCATAAAGGAATGAGGTTTCGAACAAGAACAAAATGTTTGAAATATAACCCTAATTTTAAAAATCATAAGAATATGATAATAAGGAACATTTCTGTAATAAATATTAAGTAATTTTTATGTTGCGCATGCTATTTTATAAAATATTAGCCTTTGATTTATAAAACTTCGTAGAATAATAAAATGTACCGTACTCTGTAAACCCTACCTAATTTTAGTATTATACATCTTTTTCATTTTAAAATATTTGAAAAAAAATTGACATTTAAAAATAAAATTTTAAAATGTAGTTTTTTTTTTATTTTTTAACAAATGTAATTTATTGTTCTATTTATATAAAAATAGCTACAGTGTAATAAGGATACATTTAACTTTATAAATGTATCTATTGCTAGTAATTAGAACTATTATTTTAGAAAATATCATACGCAACGTTCAATTTAATTAATAATTCATACAGAAATGTTTCTTATTTTCATATGATTATAATTGTTTTAAATTATGATTAAATTTTAAACATTTTACACCTCTTTGAAGCATCATTCTATCATAAATAATGTACAAAAAAATATGAACTATTTAATTCTAATTTCAAATAATTATATTTATTTGAAATTTGTTTACATTTTCGTCCCTCGAGACAACGTTAATACTCATGAGACCCTTTAACAAAAAAACAAAAGCTTGAATTTGATTTATTAGCATTTGGAAAGACAGAAAACGCAGCAGGCCGCCCACTCGCGTTTCACATAACACAATCTACGATCTCTCGTTTCAATATAAGCTTTCACAAGTAAATGCGTGTTCTAGACCGCTATTTTCAGTCTTACACATTTTGATCAGACAACAATTCAATTTCCTGTTCCGCTATGAGTACCCGAAGTTCAATAACACTCTGATAATGAGTTTTAGAGATGCACGTAGCATGTACTTAGTCGAGACTTAGAAACAGTCCTTAACTGCAATAGATAATCCTCTCGCCTTACTATCGCTAGTTGATTCATGGAGTCTAAATGGAATTAGCCAGCAGCGCAAACATTCGGTGCCAGCAGAGTGCTACCTAATTATATTTGGAATCAATGCATCACCGCAGCACAAATTAGTCCCGCGAAGTACCAGCCCCTCTAAATTCGGGAATACCGAATTCATGAATACGAACGTCATGATTGGTTAATTAGGGTTAAATGAAAGGTCAATGTTACGCCCCTTTGTGCCAACGAAACTTTGCGTTCTGTTCAGGACTTGCGAACATTAGCATTGAATAATGCTAATTTAAATCGGTAACTTCTAGAATTCATTATGAAAATTTCAATAATTACTATTAGGAGTCTTTAGAACTCCAGATATAAAATTTTAAATTCACGGTGAGTAAAATAATTTTTTTTCAATATTTTAAGTTGAAAATAATCTAAACTGTGTTGATCATATTTTGGAATATATTACGGTAATTTGTATTTTGTAATCAATTATAGGAAGAAATAATACATAAATCTCTTGACAGAGAACACCTATCTATATAATTATTAGAATAGAAAAAAGACAGGCCAATTTAAAAAATAATTTACGAAAAGTAAAGAAGTTCACACAAGTATTTAAAATTGTAATTCTAGTCTTAAAATAATATTAAAATGTAAAAAAGTAAGACAAATCTCTACATTCAATATAATATGTATATTTTAATTGCTAACATATCCAGAAAACAAATTTTCTTGCATTGTATACATATTTTCGATGGTTTATAAATTAAAATAAAACTAATATATGTATATGCTACTTAACATACCAATATGAGATCTCATTAATAAGTATATTAATAAAATTATCTAAAAATAATTTACAACCATTAAAATAAAGTTAAGAAAGAAAGAGATATAAATATTTCCTGTAACCCAGAAAGCTCTATTTTTAATTTTTTTGGTATCATATTAGCAGATATCAGCCATAATCAGTAAACAAATACCCTCAAACTATATACTGGCATGATAAAATTTGCTTGTTTGGTAAATCTATCATCTCAAGATCGCATGCATATGTTTAACAGTGTTACATTGAAGTATCAGATTTATAGAAATATCGTATTGAATCATTGCGTTAGGATCTAAAGTAATATTTTTTAACTCCAAGTTATTAACGGCCTGTCTAAAAACGACAGTCCACCTGGCGAACTTGATTAAAAATTACTCGGAGAACAACAAGTAAGTATTATCTAAGCCATCGACACTCAACCTGCGGCTCGTGGGCCGCATGCGGCCCGCCAATCTTTTTTGAGTGGCCCGGTCATGGCTCATTGCATTAAGAAATTCAATTATTGGAGAAAATATGCATAGAATTTAACAGAAGTTATCTATCAATCACGCAATCAAATGTATCAATTTGTGTGTTGTTGTGAGTAATGCCACCTATCTGACGAAGTCATATCGAGGCCCGTGAAATTCATCACGGCTAAGGGCTAGAAATTTTACGCCTGTCGTTAGCTTTAGCTTTGAGCACCATGAAGGTCACAGTACGAGTTTGCTCGGTTCCACCCCAATTAAGAAGGAGAAAACCCTGGGGGACACCGGGGGCCTCCCACCTCTCTTCCACTTCCACCAACCAGACGAGAGAACTTGCAGCTCGACGGCTATTTAGAGTACCCCCATGCCGCAAAGGCACTATAGATTTACAAACATCCATGTCTTCAACGGGATTCGAACCCATTCCCTACGGCACCACGTTGCTAATCACTATACCGGTTGGGCGACGCTATCAATAGTAGAATTTTTAATAGTAGAATGTATGCAAGAGGTTTGGTCACAGATGAAAGAAAATAGAAATTATTCCTAGACTCAGTAAAAATTCATAAAATTAAATATTTGTGTGTGTGTGTTCGATAGAAAAGTATAAATATAGTATTAAAATAAAAGCCAAAAATGAATTTTAATATTTTGATCAATTTTGTAGTCAATGTTACTTTGGTCTAATAGTGTGTTTTTTTCCATTATCCGCATGTTACGGCCCGCATGAAATAACTGCCATGTATATGCAACCCTCATGAAATAACTGCCATGTATAAGCGGCCCGCGTGAAATACCTATCGTGTGTATGTGTCCTTGCGGGAAAAAGGTTGAGTACCCTGTCTAAACCATTAATAGAATTTGTAACTGATAGCACTTAGTTCGGAAAGATACATAATGCACCAAATTTGACGCTATGAGAAAACAAAGGGAATGTACCCCAAAAATATCAACAGTAACCAAGCAGCCCATTTAAAACATATAAAATATGCTTCAAATATTCTTAGTGCTCAGGTTTCATCACCTACACTTAACCCTTCATCTACTCTCTCTCGCGCGCGCGCGGTACTTATAAATACCTCAATTTAAAAATATATAGAATAACTATTTTCATGAATATTCTGCCGATACTTAGCAGGAACACTGTTTTAATTTCACTCTTCCAGGATATATGGCAACATGGATTTTGTGATGAGTATTTTAAAGGGGATGGTGAATAGTTTTAAGTTGCATTTTCAGCTGCCCTTTTGATCGGATTGCCAAGATTGTCATTTTTGTTCCGAAAAAGTAGTTACTATCAAAAGGTAAATGTCTTATTTTCTATATGATAGTTAAATTATCCGACTGCGTTCGAAACCGTGATTTTAAAAAAGCACATAAATGGATAATTTTAATGATATTTAGTGTCACTTTAGATTAGAATACATGGATAAAATAGTTTTAAGAACATTTTGACAAAAAAAATTATTTAAATACAATATTTTAGCAAAAAATTAACTTAGAATAACCTTTTTTTCTCAAAATGTTCTTCTTTTTGTGAAAAATGATTCTATTATAATAATATTTTGCTTGTATATAGCTCAGACCTCTGTACAGAGGCTCAACTATGAGTTTTGAAAAATTCAAAATGTTTTTTTTTATAAAAAATGCTTCTATAAAATAAAAATATTTTGCTTATATAAAGTAAAGACTTCTCAAGAGAGTCTGAACTATTTTTTTTTGAAAAATTCACAATATTTTCAGAGTTACAACCAATTGAAATAATTAACGGCGTTTTTTTCTTAAAATTTCTCCCCTCTGTTGTCGTAAAACATGGATATACCCACTTCTAAGTTATATATTTCAAAAATTCTAGTTGAGCCTCTGTACAGAGGTCTGAGCTATACGCAGGCAAAATATTATAATAGAAACTTTTTTCACTAAAGGAGAATATTTTGAAAATGGGTAATTCTATGTTCATTTCTTGTCAAAATATTGTACTTAAATAATTGTTTATTGTAATAATATTCGTAAAACATTTATATATATACTAGCTGCATGGCCCAGCGTTGCACGGGCTATCTCTACTTTTATAAATTTTCCCTTTCTTTCACAAAATCAGAACTTCTAATACTCATTTTCAAAATGACTTCCCACCCCCCTCCACCGCTGAGCCCGGCGTTGCTCGGGCTTTCTATTTTCCTCATGACACCAGCATTTCTGTGTGTGTGTGTGTTTGTACGCGCACAATGTGAGTGATTTCTTAAATTTTGTCAAAAAAATTCCCTTTTTCGAAATTTGCTCCATTCCACTTATTTTTGATTTATAAGACAGGTTTCTTTCCGCTCTCTATAGCCCGAACACGGTTTCTTTTAGTGTAAAATTATTGTTCTATCTTCCCCTCCTTCTCATAAATAAGATATACAGATGAGTGACAAAATAATACGAACACCCGTGAAAAAGGCATGGCCCATTTCAAAGACGCACAACGCGCATGTCAGTTAGCGTTGCAGTCCGCCGCCTAGCGGATTCGAAAGGTAAAGTATCAGTCGCTCAACAGTTGCGATAGGTGTTGCACGCGTCAATTGTAATTTCTGAAAAACGCAATAATGACGGACCTGTCAGAGTTCGAAAAAGGTATGATTGTTGGAATGAGGTGCGCTGGTTGCTCGGTGACGGAAACAGCCATTTATATATTTGGGGTGTGCAAGGAGTATTGTATCTGCCGTTATGACAGCATACAAGAAATGCGGGAATGTGACGTCTGGCAAGCACAACAGTGGACGGAAAAGAAAGCTTACCGACAGGGATAAAAGTGTCTTAACCCGCATAGTGGCCCGAAAGCGCAAACAATCGCTATCCCAGATAACGTCTGAGGTGAATAGTCATCTTCGTAACCCTATTTCAGCAAGAACCGTCCAAAGGGAACTTCATGCTTCGAACTTGTATGGAAGAGTTGGAATTCGTTAACCATTGGTAACAGCACGTCTTGCTTTACAGAGACGCCAGTGGTGTAGAACACACAGACAGTGGACCCCACAACAGTGGCAACAAGTCATCTGGTCGGATGAATCGACGTTCACCCTATTCCAAACCACCGGACGCGTTTATGTGTGGAGAACGCCCAAAGAAGCATTTGCTCCTGAATACATCGTGCCGACTGTTAAGCATGGAGGTGGGTCCCTTATGGTATGGGGGGGATATCTTGGGCCACTTGTTACTCTGCATGGCAAGGTTAAAGCTGCCCACTATGTCAATATCCTGGGGGATCAGGTGCATCCATTTGTCCAGACTTCATTTCCCGGAGAATTCCCATTTTATCAAGACGACAACGCTCCTATCCACACTGCTAAAATCGTGCAAGAATGGTTTGCAGAGTATGAGGGGGAAGTAGGTCATCTTGATTGGCCCCCTCAGTCACCTGATTTAAATATTATTGAACATTTGTGGGGATATTTGGAGTCAAAACTACGTGTTGGTTTAATCCACCATCTACGATTTCGGCATTAGAGACCGCTCTCCACAAAGAATGGCTTCATATTCCATTACAAGTTGTCCATGGCCTCTATGTGTCCATCCCACGTCGCAAACAGTCTGTAATTTAGTCAAAGGGGGGGAGGTCCAACTCCCTATTAATAAAGCTTTTCTCCTCTTTCACAGGTATTCGTATTATTTTGTCATCCATCTGTAGCTTCAAATTTCGATTTATGACTTATAAAAAAAAATATTGCGTTAGAATTTAAAAAAATTATTAATGTGATGCAATAATAAACAGAAACGATTCTGATACTAAGAGTAAAGCTTTAAAAAGTAGCGTAGTGCGAAATTGAAAGTTCCTTTGTCCTCAGTTTCGAACCTGGGAACTGCAGTTTCATAGAGCAGCCGATTAAACAATCGTGCCGTCGGTTCCTTCGTGGAAAGCATTGAATTGATCTTCAAAATAAAGATAGATTTTTTTCAATATCTCATTTCCTTATTCGTTAAAGTAAAAGATTTTTTCAGGCTTCAGTTTTATGTTAATGCTTTCAAGTTTCATATAAATAATAGACGATGTACTTATTAATTAACAAAAAATTCCTTTATTAATGAAATAATAGAAATAATCCTTTTAAAAAACATATACATATTTATTAAAAGCAAATTTCTATAACTAATTAATAAAAGAAAAATTTACAGATAGCTATTGAAACGATTGCTTTTGTAATAAAAAAATGAAACAAAAATAAAGAATGTAATTGGAATTAATTAATTATTACTGACATTTTATGCAATTTTTTTCGTATAATTTTGCAGCCACCGGAGAAACGCAAAAGTACATTTTTTTTAAAGAATAGTTTATGTATGGAAATAAACAGAAAAATAGAAATTTTCAAAATTACAAAATTATTAGATCGTGTTTTAAAAACCTCTGAAAAAAAGAAGTTCCGAAAATATTTTTAAAAAATTGTAAAATAATTAAATTGAAAGAAAGATATTATTGTTTTTTTAACCGTAATGTTTTAGATATTTTATCAATCTTTGTACAGATTGCGTATAATATTGTTCTACACGCGGAAAAAAAAGAAAAGCATAGTTCAAGTGGAACAACTTATAATTCGTATTGAAAAAAAAAGAACCGATTTCGACTAATTTTTTATTTAAAAAAAATTGTAAAATAATTAAATTGAAAGAAAGATGTACAAATAATTTTATTATATTAAATTTTAAATAAATTTATTTATATGCAAAGTTTCGTTGTTTTGTAAAAACCTAATTTCTTTCCGATATTCTCTGCAGATGGCGCCATGATGCATTTTAATGTATTTTAAGGTTTTTAATTAATATCTTTTTAACTAATTGGAATATCGGAATATAAATGGTCCAAACGAATTCCTCGGATCATTCCCGAAATTTTGATACCTACTGCTGGTTTCTGCGTCTTGTGTTTCGAGAAAAAATTGGGCTATATTCATATATACCGGCATACATAGATACGTTTGCTTACCTACGAATTTTAATATATAAGATTTTCTTATCGAAGTGACATTGATGTTGTTGTTACTAATGCCGCCTGATCGGCAAAGGCCAGATCAAGGCCCACGAAATTCATCAAGGCAAAGGGCTAAGTAACGCCTGTCGTTAGCCGTAGCTTTGAGAACCATACAGGTGACAGAACGATTTAGCTCGGTTTCACCCCAATTTTGAGGGAGAACACCCTAGGGGTGGTCAGGGGACTCCCACCTCTCTTCCGCTTCCACCAACCTCACGAGAGGACTTGCGGCTCGACGGCTATTTAAAGTACCCCCATGCCACGAAGGCCCTATACATTTACAAACATCCATGTTTTCTCCGTAATTCGAACCCTTGTCCCAACGGCACAGCAGTCAGCGTCGCTTACCACTTTACCGGATGGGTCACTAAGTGACACTAAATATCATAAATGTTATCTATTTATACGCTTTTGCAAAATCACGTTTCCGAACGTAGTCAGATACCTTAAGACGTATGAAAGCGATTTGACTATTTATTTTAAGTGAACAGTGTATATAATTGATTTTATAGTCGAATAACTTTGTGGTACTTATCAGTACCGCCAGTAAACTGGATGTTAGAGATGTAGTACGTAGTGTTTAAATTTCATCCGTGTAGTTTATGTTTTATTTTATTTTATGTGTGTGTGTGTATTTAGCGTCATTACTAAAGTGTAATAGAGACATGATTTTCTTGGCATCTCTTTTTAGTTTAAGTTATTTATTATGCTTTTTCATTGTTTTTTTAACGTTTTCAAAAAAAATTTTGAAATTTCAATCTGAGCTTGCCTTTTTTTCCCCTTCTTTTTTGGCCCAATAATTAGATTAAATATGTATTCTTAATCCAAAAATTAATATTTGAATGCCTTTGTGTGTAATAGATATTTAACAATAATATGAGACATTGAAGGTGCTATAATTTTTTTCCACTTTTCTTAGAACTGTAAGAAAAAAAGCTCTCAACCTTCGAGGGGTTTTAGATATATTACAGAACCTACCATCTGAAAGCAGTGATGAACTGACAGATGATTCTTCAAATGAATGAATCCCAGCAAATAATCTGCTGGAATTTCCGTCAGATTCTTAAGAAGACGATCAAGAGACTGAACAAGACTCCAAGTACCGTAGTTCATTTACACAGAAAATACATTATTTCTAACCTAACCCCAGGATGTAGTGCTCGAAAAAATATTCAGTCACACTCGAAATACATAACGTTTAATGAATTTTTTCTTTGAATATTATCAAATTAAGTTTACATATAAAAAAATTATGTATAAAAAGAGTGAATAAATATTGAAAATTCACAAAATATTTATTGTTTCAAAAATAAATAATTTGTGCTGTAAAATATTATTGTTCCCTTGTTATTTAGAATTTTTAAGAGTTGAATCTCTGTTAAAAAAAGTAATATGGTCATTTTACATTATGAGAATACTTTATGCTTCCGTGTCCTGACGGTACCTTTAAGGACCGATTTAATTAATTAGCTCTAGCGTATTAACTTTCCCAAAGTTGAGTAGCCTTTCAAAGTAACGACTGAAAAAAAAATGGCATGAAACAAATTACAGTGAATCATTAATGCAGTTGATATTGGGTTCAGAAAAAGTTACGTGATTTAGAACATATTTGACAACAAACTGGATTCTCTCTTGCTCTATAAAATGCCTGAAGCATTTTACAGCCTAATGACTATTGTATAGCATTCAAACATAAATGTGTGTGTTCACCTTAAACTTTAATTTATTTCTCGATAAATGTGTGTGTACCATAGTTATTATACTAAGACCACAAAATGTCAGCAATTATAATTTGAACATTCTGCACTTGCATGTCTGATTTTTTTTCCTTGGATAAAATAAAAATATATTTCATTTATTTTTTTGTGAGTGTCACTCATATCATGACGGTTTAAAATAATTCTGCTAGATTATTGTAGATCTGCTGTAGACCCATTTTAACGATGAATTCGTACACAGCAAAGCTGTAATCAATGCATTTACAAATGGCTTCATAAATACAGGCTAACGCAGACAAATGATGGAACTGGATTCAATTTTAAACTATTAACTATTATTTTGATTTCTATACAAAACTCTAGTTTCATTTTCGACACTTTCCATAAGAAAGGTTTTTAAACTGTATTTGAGGCTATGTTCACCACAAGGATCTTCAAACTTCCAGGAAGCGAATATTGTTTATTAGTCGATTTCTATTTATATGTTTAATAATTTTGGAGAGAAAATACACTCAGACGACACACGACAGAATATACGATACAAACAAAACAACAATGTTATGTTTGTGATATGTTAAATGCACTATGAATCTATTTGTAAATATTTGTTCATATAAAACGATTACTTTTTTAAAAAATTTGAAGTGAAAGGGGAGAGAATAATATTGCATGCAGTCATACATTTTACATTCGATTGTTTTAATCAAAAATCTGCGATTATTCATAAGCTCTTATACAGATAGTTATCAAAAATAAGAAAAATACCTTAGATTTATACAAATAATTCTTCATTAGTTTGATTAGTACATAATACAGCTTGGATTCCCTTAGGAATCGATTCATACAAGTGCTGAATATTGTGTAGAGGAATATTGCACCTATCTTCATGAAGGTATATAGAAGAGATGCCGGTGTAGAGTATCGATTCCGTATTGAACACCTAAAATAGAGAGACCGTAACGTTCAATTATATTGAGGTCGGATGAGTGTACGGGTCAAGGTAGATGTTTAACTTCGTCCTCATGTTCATCAAACCATGATTAGACAAGACCCAATGCATGGATATGTACATTATCATTCTAGAAAAGTCCATCTCTTGTCGGAAACAAAGTTTACATCATAGGATGAATCTGGTCAGCTAAAATTTCTCTATACTTCTCCCCAGTGCTTGAAAGTTGGAAGGAGACAATTCTGATCTTTCGCTTTTGCAAGTGTCCTCCAACTGATCACCTGTCCAACTGTAGGGAAAAGTGTGAAAGAAGATTCGTCAGACCACATTACTTTCTTCCACTTATAAATCGACCAGGTTTTATGAGTGTGACACCACTGTAGACAATGTTCGGCATTAACATTTGTGACAAGTGGCTTAGGATTTGATGCTCTTCCGTAAATGTTCTGTTTATAAAGATTATTTCTAACTATGATTATTGACACTGGATAAACCAGATGCTGATTAAGCTCGACGGTTGCTTTTTCTGCAATTGTTCGTTTTTTAGACATTACAATGCACTTTAATACCCGTCAATCTCCTTCACTGCACTTCTCTTTCCATCTACTACATTTCTTTGCCAAGCTTATATAGCCAAGTTGTGTGTATGCTGTCAAGACTTAAAATACATTACTTCTAGAAACGCCAATAAGTTGGGATATTTTGGTCATTTTTGCTCAAGCTAGATGGCATGGTACAATCTGGCCTCTCTGAAAATCTGAGATATCCGACATTTTAAGCCTTTGAAAAAACTCTAAGACATACAGAGCTTCAGTAAAGTCACCACTACTACCAGAATATACACATTTCTATTTATAAAAGAACTATCTGTTAGCTATTATTACATTTTAAGGTATCCGACTACGTTCGGAACCGTGATTTTGCAAAGCACATAAATGGATAATTTTCATGATATTTAGTGTCACTTGGATTAGAATATATGCATAAAATTGTTTTAAGGACATTTTGACAAAAAAAATTTATTTAAATATAACATTTTGGCAAAAAATTAACTTAGAATAATCTTTTTTCCAAAAGTTCTCCTTTTGTGAAAAATGCTTCCATTATAATATTTTGCCTGTATATAGCTCAAACCTCTCTACAGAGGCTCAACTAAAAATTTTGAAATATATAACTTAGAAGTGGGTTTATTCATATTTTACGGCAACAGAGGGGAGCACTTTTAAGAAAAAAACGCCACAATAATTATTTCAATTGGTGGTAACTCTGAAAATAATGTGAATTTTTCAAAAATTCTAGTTGAGCCTCTGTAGAGAGGTCTGAGCTATATACAGGCAAAATGTTATTGTAGTGAAACTATTTTTCACAAAAGGAGAACATTTGGAGAATAAAAGATTATTCTAAGTTAATTTTTTGCCAATTTGTTTTGTCAAAATCTCCTTTAAACAATTTTATGCATGTATTCTAATCTGAGTGACACTAAATATCATGCAAATTATTCATTTATGCACTTTTTTTAAATCACGGTTCCGAACGTAGTCTCGGATACCTTAATACTTACGAAGCGCATTCAAAAATGTCATTTTTATACACAGGTGTTTCTCATAGTTTGATATAACCACCTATATATTCTATTTAAAAAACTGAGGGTTTATACAAAGAATAAGGATTGAAAATTCTGAGCACATATTTTTATTTATTACTAACACAACTTTCTTAGATGCCATTGCTTAAAAATATTTTAAAATTAACCCACATTGAAGGGAAATGTATTGCTGTATTGAAGGATTGTTGAAATGATTTAAAGTCCCGACAGATTTAACATGTATCAGCCTCTTTACACGTCAGACTTTTAATGGATTTTTTTTTATTTAGAGCCATTACCAATTTATCTATAATACAGATAATCAATAGTGTTAATGGAATATTTTTTTTATCAAAACTACTTTCTAATATTGTTACCAAAAGATATCTTATTTCTCTGCAGAAATATATTTGCAAAAAATTATTGTGTAACGAAGTGACAACTACTGTACAAGGAGTCTTATTTTGTAATCTCTTTTTATAAGAAGAAATAATGGGCTTAATTCATGACGTTACATGATAAAGACAAACACGCGTTTTCCCATTGAATTCAAAACAAACATTAAACTAGTTGTACTTGCTCTGTTTTGTAAAACTCTGATAAGACTTCATACTTGGGTAAAGATGCTTAAATGTTAAGACAAAAAGTTTCTTCAAAAATATTTCTTAAAATTAAAAATAAATCGTATTTTATACTTATACTTTTAAAAAATGCATTTTGTATACATATGTACTTTTTAAGAGAAATTTTCTGCAAAGAGCAAAGCTTAGCAACACCAGAGCGCGTGAACTGATTAGCTGGAAACACAAGATAGTTTTTATCGTGTGACTATGACGTCACATGAGTTTTTGAATTGATTGGCTGAAATCACGTGGCTATCACTATTATGGGACTATGACGTCACATGAATTGAGCCCATTGCCTATCTGCGGGTTTATGTTCGACTGGTAGACTTCCTGGAGGACCGGAATACCATCTCTAAGCCCTTTAGAGTTATCTTGCGATTCCCTTGAATAATTCACAAACTTCTACCCTATGTCCGTGACAGTCTTGCATGGTCATTTCTGGAACAGAAGTATAATTCGTTAGAAGGCACTATTCTGTGTTATTCTATCGTACACGTAGGTCTAAACTGACAATATTGTAAACGAAGCCTTTAGTACTTTTGTGTTGTAGAATGCCATTTGAGAGCAAGCAACTGGTGGCCAATTGATAGATTGTTGTAATAGTCGATATGAGTACCCAGAACGCATCCTGTGCATGCTACAGCAACTAGACAGAAGTGAATCACGCAGCTATTGATACTTTCAACGCTCAGATACGTCGGTTTATGTAACCTTTTGACCTTTTTGCTGCCTTCACTCCTCGATCGTGATATCTATTGAAAAAATCTGTTGGGCCTTTCCCTTGCATCATATTGACCGAGTTCGAGACTACTGTGAAATCCGGATCATATACATAATTCAATAAGATGGGACTCCTCGGCGATTCTGCATCCCTTTTTTGGCTTACTTCGTGATTAGTCTTGAGTCTATCTCGTATTGAAGTTTAAAAGATAAGATATTTCCATTTTTTTTAAATACATTTTGCATACATTGAGAAAATTAACACCCATTTTAAACCATGAAGCATATTGGATCATAAAAAACCTTACGTTTGAAAAGCTTTCTGAATTTGAAAAACTGAGGAAAAACGTTAGGTTCAAGTATGTTATTCAAAATGAAATGCACTATATTTCGGTTTTAATTGCCTCTCATCATCAAACAAAAAACTCCAGAAATGTTAAATCTTCAATTAACTTTCACCCTATTTCCCTCATTAGTATAAAAAAAATTCCATTTGTAAATTAAATTACATTGTATTCGGAAATTAAAAAGTGTTTTAAAAAATGTGCAAACGTAACTATTTTATTGAAAAGTTTTTTTTTTATTCGGAAGAGAGATGATTAGATAAAAAGTATATTCTATAATGAGGAACAAATGAACGCAAATCTAAAGCTGATGGAAATAAGAAGCAATTTTGCATTGTTAATCTAGATAATTGAAGATAATCATAAGAGGTAAAAAGATTTTTTCGTATTGGTTTTCAATGCTTTATTATGTGTGTACTCATTGTGAAGGGTGTTTTTTTCTGCCTTTCATTTAATGATTTCTCAATTTTTTTCCCCGTGCACTTCTGCCACATCCCTTACACATTTTTTTCAGCTGTTGTTATGTATGTATTATTTGTCTGAATAATGCAGTACTTTAACACGATAAATAAGCTTTTGTTCGGTATCCTGTGTCTCCACGTAGAGTTACTAACAATAAATAATGTTTGTCCGAATCTGTTCAATGGACAACTGTCTTAAAAATAAACATAAAAAGATTTTTATAAAAAGTTATGTTTCTCTCTAATGGACAACTGACATAAAATAATTCAAAACTTAAAATTTCAAATACAAATAATTTACTATTACAGTAAACTGTAATTGATTAAGTGCGATCCAGGGATTAAATTCGGGATTGATCGACGGTTTATTAATATCGCGCTTAGGCAGTGGCTTAAAGTACACCCCCGCATCTCCAGCATCGCGTAGGAGGGGGGAGGGCAAATCCTGACGGACACCAAGTATCCAATCTTTTGCGAGATCCAGCTTTGAGGTCAAATCCTGACTTTACAGGGGGCCCTTATATTCTCCGTTACACCTCTGCACTCTTAGATCCAAGCGTTGTTGGTAATTGATCTTGTAATTTTGAGCTGTAGGCAAATAAGAAAGATCACACCTCTAAACTTCCACGTTACACCTACGTAAGGATAGTGATTTTCTAAGGTTTTAACATGACCCCTTTCCCTCCATACATGATGGGCCATTAGTGGCAACAGGACTCAAAATACCAGATTAAAGTCGAGGCTTTCTTCGCTGCTAACTATAATCGAATCGTGGGGTCCAGTCTGTAATAAAGAACATCATAATTATAACTAAAGAACAATGATAATATTTATAAATATAGTAAAAGAACAATTAGATATAACGATTATATGATTATTACAATAATTGTACTTTCATATTATACTATTAATAAAATAATTAGATAATATATATTAACATTAATAATGAATATCAATTAAAGAGTACTGGAGATTTGCAATATTCAAAAAACTGCAAGTATATCAAGGTAACCATATTGTAATATTGTGACGGGCTCGCGCGTCTTTTCTTTAATATGTCATTTGGGTTCTTTGGGCCAAAATTAATGCCAACTCTTTTCCAACCAAATACAAGAAGTGAAGTGTGAATGAAAGATGAAAATGAACAAACTTTTAAATATCGGAACTTAGAGTAAGCGGGATGGCAATGTAAGGTAATGTTTGACAATTGATGTTAGTTTGTGGCAGTTGATGGTTATTATAGTTCGTGGTTCAAGTCTGAATGAGTTTTGCGTGACGTGAATACAAGTTATTAGTGATCGAATATATGAAGGCCAAGTTGCACACCAGTGCATACAAAGACAAGATTAAGCATAGAACAAGATTGATCGTTGCTCCAAGCTGTAATAAGGTAGGATTGATTATTTAATATTAGAATCGGAGTTTAGACGGTTCTTTTATTGATAGTGCTCTGAATTAGATTAAGTCTTATTGTGTGTTGCGTATTTTTACTATCGTAGATTCTCTCATATTAATTATTATAATTTAATTTGTAAAAGGTTTAAGTTGAATATCTTAATAAAGTCATATTAAGATAGTGTTTGATTCTAGTTCTTTCGTTAATCCTACGCCTCTAACTCACGCTGATACTTCAATAGATGTTCTTCCAAGGGGAGGAACATCACAATATTATTGCCTATCTTGGCTAACAAAAACAATTTGGCGCGTGCCCCGTGATATGAAATTAGTTTCCTTAATTGTCGATGTGTAATGAAAATTCTTGGATATTGTATAAAATTAGAGTGGTTTAAAGTCTTCAAGTGATGTAAACATTAAGCGGGTGGAATATTTAGAAGAAATTAGAATGAAATATTAAGGGGCTATCCTAGTGATTTTATTTTAGTCCAAAATGACGAATTACATCACTAATAGCTTTAATGTCTTTCCGAAACTATATTAATTTAAAAGAAATATACCCTACAGTAAAAAGAAAATTTCTCAGTTTTTAAGACTGATCGATTTTTACTTATACAATAAGAAAGAAACGATAGCTTCTTGGTGACAGCTTGGGTAAATTTTCACCAACGTTAAAGTTAAATGTGTGTGATACACTATACCGCCCTTAATTCAGAGCCAATAACGGGTGTATTAAAAATTTTTATCAAGACCGAATAAGGTATGAAATACAGAAGTTTTGCATTCAACACTGTCATCATGAGCACAATCTCGAACTCTTGGCCTCCGCATTATCTCTGTCAAGTCCTGCTGCTTCTGATGACATACGGATGATCTAATACCCATCAAATCAATCAATGTCCTCGTGATGGCTTAATTTGGAAGTTTGCAGAGTGGATTTAATAATTTGATCCTGGTTCAAAATCTCGTGTTGCGCTGCCAATAGTTCTAGTACCGAGCTTAAACTACAATGTTAATAATCATATCCTCACTGACTTCAGTGAAATTGACCTACATACCCTCAAACTTTTTTTTATTCTACAACAACTAGACTCCATATATATGTTCAAATAAAAATTTTCATAATATTAGCATTTAAGCAATGAAACTTTTTAATAACAGGAGTTAAAGAAATGAAATACATTTGTAGATAATTGTTCAAGAACTTAAACTCATGCGAGTTTAAGAACTAATCTTAGAAATATTCATTTTAAAAAATTACGTACTTCAATTCCACTACTATTTTTTCCCTATATTTCTAAAAAAGCCCAAGTAATATACTAATTTATGGATAGTAATATAAAGAATGTCATTGAGAGAGATAACAAATACAATGTCGAGGTTGTCTTTCAACACCACTCTCCAGTTTATTATCTTTAAAATGTATTTTTAGATTACTATTAGATTGAGATTAAAATAAAAATGGCTTAATAGGAGAAAATCTTCAGTTTTATTATACTAAATTGTTTTTGAGAGGCTTATTAAATTCTTGATCTATGTTTTAAGCATATCAAACCTTTTACATTTTCAAATATACAGTCACTCAAAAAGTATTGGGACATTGGCGTGCATAACTGTAAAGCCAATTTATAAAAATATTTATCACATTAAAACAAAAACAAAATGAATTAAGCAATATTTTTACATTTGGTGTACAGTATATAAAGAAAATTTTATATTAAAATTATAATTTAATCTAGCTTTTCAAATATAATTCAAAGGCACACTAGAGTCAAAAAAGTATTGGGACACTTTTGAAATGAGAAATTTAACAAATATACAACAAATTAATAGAATTTAATTTCACACTACTTTTTTAGACTAGAAGTTTAAACAAATGTTTCAACACATAAGATTATTTATAGAAAAAATGGCGACAAACAAAGATATATTGGTTGATGAGTGAAATCTCGTAAAAAGTCATTGGAAAGAGGAGAAATAAATTCGCTGTATATGAAAAGTATTGAAATTGAGTAAGTCTACTGTTTTTAACACCATTAACAGGTTCAAGAAAACAAACAGTGTTGAAAACAAGCAATGATCAGGGCATTCAAGGATATTTAACGAACGTGAAGAGAGATGGATTGTGAGACAAGTACACATTAATCGAAGTACTAGTGCATTAAAAATGACTTTGCAATGTAAAAGTAGGTTCAGGAAATCAGTAAATCTTAAAACTGTCAGAAGTGTTTTAAGAAAACCATAAGTATCATGGCAGAGTACTTCAAAGATAGCCCTACATCAGCAAAGCAAATAGACAAGCTAGGTTGGCATTTGCTAAAATGTATGTAAGGCAGCCAACAATATTGGGAAAATATAATTTTTTTTATGAAAGCAAATAGAACATTTTCGGATCGGATGGCAAGCAAAAGGTTTGGTGGAAATCAAATACAGCAATGCATGTCAAAAATGTACGGCCTACTGTCAAATATGGTAGAGGTAACCAAGTTGTCTGGGGCTGCATGGCAAGCTCTGGTTTCGGGAGCTTACATTTTATTGATGGTATAATGAATAAATATGTCTATATCTTGACATATTCAAGCGAAATTTAAAGCAAAGTGCGAGCAAGCGGAGAATCTCAGGATATTTTAAATTGTGTCAAGATAATGACCCGTGCCATACTGCAGATATTTGCAAGTAATGGGTCCTCTACTACTGTCCTAGAGTTATTAAAACTCCTGCACAAAGTCCAGACCTTAATCCCATTGCACATGTGGGGGATTATTTGCAGCAAAAACATGCGTGAGATTATTTCCTATATGAGCACCAAATTTCTAACAAGCAGGGTTCGAGAAAATATGTATTTGGTTAAAGAGTGAACCAAAATCGATAGATCATTTTGCAAAAAATTGATCCAATCCATGCCAAATAGATTTCGAGAGGTCAAAAAGTAAGGATGGCCCAACAAGATTAATTTCTATAAGCTTGAATTTTTCTTAATTTTTTTGAGAAGTGTCCTATTACTTTTGAGCCCTTTCTTAAAAAAAGGAGTTTTCAATTTTAACCATAATTGCATTAATGTACGAGTTTTGTTCAAATTATTTGTATTTAACAAAATAACGTTTGCTTCTTTTTTGGTTTCATTTGTATGTTTAAGTAAAATATTACGATAAAAATCTATGAACTGGTAGTGTGTTTCAATACTTTTGACTGACTATGTTATAGTAATTTTCTATAAGAAATCGTAATCTCCTGTATTCGAGCATACATTCTTAACTTTATTTGTAGAGTAGTTGACATTTGTCACTTCTTACTAAATCTAGGTTCCGTCTGTCACTCGCCTCTTAAAAGAACTCCAAGCTGTACGTAAACTTAATATTTAAAAGTAAAATAAGTAGAAAGATTAGTTTAATACTTAAACCCTCTTTTAATAAACTAAGTAATATTTGACTTTATTAGAACATATTTACGATATCCAAATGCGATTCAATTTCAGAAGGTAAATCAATATATTTACCTATCAGGTTTAAATATTAAAATTAGTTTCTTGCGTATGCTTAAATATTTTACTGAAATAGGCTTTGAAACACCGGCGACATAGAATTTAAGAAAATAGGATCCAAATAATCATTAAACTCTTACAAAAACTTTTTCCTAAAAGCGAATATTCTCAAACTCTTACAGAAAAAATGTATTTAGTAGTTTTAAAGTTACTGATAAATACATGTCAAGACATGACGAACATTTTACACAACTCGAACTACATATATAAATATAAAATTTTATTGACCCATTATAATATATTATAGAACTTAGCAGTTCTTCAGCTTTCCTCAACTTTAGATTTGCCATATTCTATTTTGGTAATTTTTGTACCAATCTCAGGCAGTGAAATATCAGTGAACCTCGATTTCAAACGCTACTGAAAAGCACAGATGATAAAGCTTAGGATTGAGTTTGAGTAAACATTTCACTTCCAACTTCCATAATTACTCTGGAGAAGGGTTATAGGCTTATATTTACCAAAAAATCTTCATGCAAGGGAAGCAAGTATTGTCTAGAAATTTAATAGTCCATTATCTCAATACGATATGGAACACTTCAGAAATTGAAGGCTCATTCAGATTGATAATGAAATTAAACATACAATTGAACTACATGTGCTAACAAATTTAAATCAAAAATAGACTTAAAAGTTCTCGTTTCCAGTAACAAAATATCATGGAAGAATTGTTTTTTACTCTACTGGTCCCAGATTAAAATTTACTCTAGACAAGCTTGAACTTTAATTGCCCAATAAAGACTAGCATTAAAGTGCAATGTAAAACTCTTGTCAAATTCAAGGTCATTTTTTAAAGAATTTAAGTGTTCAGATTACACGTTGGTATACACAAATTTTAGCGAGCATTTGGACGTTTGTCTAACTTACAAATTGAGTGCATTGTAAACGATAAAATTTACGTGTTCCAATATTTCCAAGTGCAATCTCCGCACTTTGCAAGATACATAGAAACCTTTGTAAAATACTTTCCCTTTTATTGTATTGTTAATTAATAGTTATGAAATTAGACTAAACATTTAAATAAATTTGAAACATTTTGGATGTCTTCATATTATCCCGTCGACCAAACTTTGCAAAATACTGGCATAGAGAAACATTTCTGGCTGTGCTCGGAAGACCAAGTTAAGCTTCAAAATTTAGCTTTTTTTCCTTGAATTACTAAAATTTAGGACTTTCTAGGTAATGGAGCATTTCTGGTTACTTGTCCCCCATAATTTAGATTACGATTCGCCAAAATTTTACATGCATAAATTAAAGAATTCACGCCGATTTATATAGGTCGACCGGCTAATACGCGAGTACAAAATCCTTTGAATGAAATTGTTCCCTCCCCATTAAGACTACACTATATGGTGTGATTTACTCAAGTATAATTTGAATTAACGTCGCATTTCAAATTGTATTAGAGTAATTGGCAACATCAACTTTAATGGACAAAGTTAAGAAAATCGCCATATAAAAAATTTAGACCCATCTCCAATCTTCAACAAAATGAAAGTTGAAGAACCATTGCATTTGTCTTGAGAACTAATCGAGCACAAATAGTGTCATTCTAGCAAGTTATGTGAATATACTGGTATATGGTAAAATTGTGCATTTCCATTAAATGTCCTTCCAAGATAAAAGTTAATCTTCAAATACATGCAATACGTCTTTCATATATTCTAAAATTTTAAATCCGACCAATGATTTACCATCTTCCCCGTTTTTATCATTCAAGCGACTCCACGTTCACATAATTCCCCCCCCCATAAGCTACTAGATTAGAGGATTTCATAAACAACGCACATCTTAAATTTACACAATTAAATCAACCGTCAGGTAATACTATAACTAGAATGTCAGAAACGTAACGAGCACAACGTCAGGACCTAGATCCCATTAAATTAAAAATACAGAATCCAATCTTCTATTTGGAAGTATCAGACTGAATATGGACCTGAACCCACGACACAACTCACGATGTTTGCGATCTTAATGAGCACCGGCCATCTAAAATTAGATTCCATATTCTTTAAATAGTAAAATGAGAAGCAAATGGAAACTGCTGAAGTCAACAATTCCCTAAGCCACTAACGATCTTAGATTGGAAATATATATCTTGTGGATTGACACTAATACAGTTTTGATCATGTTCTTGTAGCTTTATATGTAAAGTGAAAATTTTTGAATAAAGAAATCAGATATCAATTCAAAATATTTAATTAGAAAACAAAGTTATAAGATTGTTAAAAACATGAATTATACGAGTAGTTTGTCTTAGTTTTCTTTCCACCGATTTTCCCCATGAAAAAACCAAGTATTATAAAAGTGGAGAAGCTGTATCTTCAGATATCTTTTGGGGAGCTTCGTTTGACGTTTCCTTTTCAGAAGTCTTGTAAGAAATCTTGAAGACTTCTGTTCCATCGGAAGACAGCATCCTCTCATTAGATGAAACTAAAATAGCCAAGCACAAATACCTTCAGCAAATGTAGTTCAATTATATTTTAAGATAAGATAAGTTTTATATCTAACGTTTTAAATCACAAATATGTCCCTTGTAAACTACACGAGGACCATTGAAGACTTCTCTCAGTTTTGAATCATGGCCAAGTGCCGAGGACAACACCTGAACTGGCACCTCACTCTTAAGCCAACTCGTTAAAGAAAGGAAATTTGCTCTTGATGGATTTGACAAGCATCAGCCCCTCTACATAGCGGATGCGACGAGACCAGAACCACTCCCAGGTTACCAAGGAATTACTATAGGGAACTTACAAGAGTTACTGTACATAAAGTTTCCGTAAAAGCACTCTAGATTTAACTAAATTGAATTCAAATCAGAGTCGAACTTACTAGAAATACGAAACTTTAATTCAAACTTAATTCCAAAACTATGTCCTAGTTTTGCTTACAAATCTGAATATGATAATAGATAGCTCCAACGGTACACGCACAAGACTAGAGAAACAAAATTTAATCGTGGAATATTTTAGTTACAATTTTATTCAGCTGCAACAATTCTTTCAAATATTCCAACAAAAGCTTACCTTTAATTCATAAACTTAAGTTGTTTTGCAAAACTAAAATTAAAACCATGTAAATGAGTCATGTATCGAGTATTAGGAATTTCTCTTGCCGAAAACTTAAATTTGAAAGCTATATTTCTTTTGGTTTGAGAATCTAGTTGCCATTTGATAGAATGGTTATACTTGTGTAAGCTACACCAGACTAGTTATTTACATCATACAATTAGTCACGTCGAGATAGATTCTTTAGACATCCATTTTGTAGTCAGTTGATAGAGGTTGAAGACGAGAATTACACAGGGAATACTCATTTCCGAGTCGGACTATGGAAGACATGGTCGATCCTTCCTTTATTAAGGTAGCAAATTCGGTTAGATAAATGAAAGCTCCGAAGGAAATGTACATTGCAATACAGCATCCAAGCATATTAATGCATTCTGAAATGAGGTTAGAGTCTTTGAAAGAGTCATTGAGGACTAGCCGAATAATCAAGCCAAGCGAAGACTAGGCCCATTTCATGTGCATACAATTCGTTTTGTCCCGCTTATGTTATCTTAAGTTTCAGAACGCTTGAGAGATTTGATTGTTTGTTAAAGACTCTTGTTTAATGATCAGGCGGAAGTTATTAACACGCGTATACAAAAAGTTGTCCAATATTCGATAACCAACTTCTGCAGTGCATAGGTATAGGAAAGCTCAAACCAACACAACAGCGCAAACCATTTAACTCGTAAACACAAGTTTAAAATATCTTTCAAAGTCCATTAATCTCGTTTAGAAAACTAAATTATGGATTGCAGAAACTTCCTTAACTACTTTACCCCTTCCCGGCTGGATTTGCAGCCAAATAGGCAATATTAGATTCACTGCGAGCTCCTATAGTATTTTTCACTGCATGCAACATTAAGTCATTCGTCAGATTTATCTCGTCATGAATCTCAATATATGCATAATGCCAGAGTATTGCCGAATTGATAATCTTAACTACCGTTGAATGTTATATTAAATAAGTTTTCATTAAGGCTGTTTTTCGGCAAAAGTACGAGAGCCTGAACTAAACGCGGAGCACATTTTCCAGACAAAAAAAAAAAAAAAAAAAAAAAAAAAATTTTCCCTGAAAATTTGCAATATAACTTATACATCTGTTAATATAGCGTTTCCAAAATTTCAAAATATATCTCTAGTATTATTTTTAGTTTTAACACGTGAAAGGACAGCTCATTTAACATTACGGTGTAGGAGAAAAACGCAATATACATTTTACGCCAGAAAAAATGGCTCAGCTCCGTCAAAAAGTGAATGATGAAATTTGTTCTCTTTGCGATAGTGAAGAGAGAATGATTCCTCATTTCTTGTATATCTGAAAAAATGTACCGAATTCGGGTCCTATTCTTTAACCGAAGACAGCCTTGGACTCTCGATAGGAGTTCTCATTAAGATATCCAATTTATGGCCACTTTGAATAAACTCGTAAAACATCAAGACGTTTCAAGTGCGTTGATCTATGTCAACTAAATCGAGCCATTCGTTTTTCGTGAATCAATGCTTTAAACATTCTTCCGAATTGTTATTGGAAGACTATATTTCTTGTATTTTGAAAGTGGTAAAAATACTCACCCGAGGAGGGCTTTGTTATACACACCGTAGGAAGTGGCTCTTCAGAACGTTCCATTTCTGAAAATAGACGAGTGAAACTTAGTATTAAGCTATACGAGCGAGTCGCTTTGCAGTGTTCACTACAGTAATAACCATGGACTCTATTAGTTGGCATAGCATTGCAACCAAATATACACCATGCATTAGTGAAGGACTTCGTAGTTTTAAACCACAATTAAATGGATATCTCCGTACCTTAACTTTCATCTACCGTATGCTATAGCTTGAATGTCGGGTCCAAATCCATTTAAAATACCGAAGCAATGCAGTAGAGTGGAAGATTGGAATCTTACTCATGACTAGAGTCATATCATTGAAGCTCTTTAATTATTAAGTACCACAACTAATTTAGTTCCCAATGTTTTAAACACTCCAAATTTAGTTTCTTCCCATATCCCATCTACAGAAAATTTGAGAGTGGATAAATATGAAACAAAAGTATGCTATTAGGAAACCCAATTGACGTTCCCCTCAAGACCTCTGCCATGCTACAAGAAACACTTCAGCATTGTAAAGTCTACTTTAAATCCATCCCGAGAAGATATTTATTTCATTTTAGACGACTTGGTAATAAGACCTTTTTATGGCGAGAATGATACACAAGCCTATACTTTATTCTCAACTTTCATTCTACATTGATTTTGAACCCAACTAATACAGTACACTAACTGGTATTACATGTTCACATACATACAAGAATTTCAAAGATAAAAAAATTCTAAATCTTTAAAGTAGAGAGTATAAAAAGGCAAAAGAGTACACGTTGAAGAATTTAATTCTAGTATTCATATCATACACTTTATGAACCTTGTCGTTTCGAGATTCTAAAAAAAAGTTTGTATCAGTCGGGTTCAAATTAAATGAAGGAAGAATTACTATTCAAATCAACAGTACTGGATCGTACCAATAGAGAAATTACAATAAACTTGCAAGGCTACTTCAGAAGTAAAAAGTTTAAAATAGAGGCTCTATTTTAGACATATATATGTCTCTATATAGTCTAAAATTGAGTCTCTCTATATAGTCTAAAATGGAGTCTATATATAACTTACCTCGCCCATTGAACAGTAACTCGTAATTTCGATAGTGCATCTCAATGAAGAAATGGTACAACCAAACTCCTAAGACTGCGCCAACATGAGGACCAATAACTGGAATCCAAAACCACGTCCAGTTTCTTACACTGAAAGCAAAATTAAGATAAAAACAGGTGCATTTTTCTATACTCCTAAGAGGCATTTTTTTATACACTAGAAACATCAAAATTCTATCCCATCCGCGATAGAAATCCACTCACCTGAAAGTTTTTAATCCCCAACCAGCTAGAGCTGTAAATATTCTGGGACCGAGATCTCTGGCTGGATTTAGAGGAGCTCCACAGTTCTGGCCAAAGGCTAAGCAGATGACAGCAAGACCCAAACCAATGACAGCAGATTGAATATGTGGAAGATTAGAGCTTCTCTTGTCGATCGCCGCACATATTACAATCAGAAGCAAGGCAGTTCCCACGACCTATTTATAGATTTTATTAGCATCTTTAAGTAAAATAATGCATCAAGAAATTTTAATTTGCAGAACTTTACCTGATCTATGAAACAAGCTCCAATGGAGACATATGCTTGGGGATAAGTAGAAAATATTTGCGCTGTAGAATTCACACCCGGAGGCATTTGCCTGATGCCATTATCAAACTCGTTTATAGCATCTAAAAGAAAGAAGTCTTAACAAATTTCAATTTCGCAAGTCAGCTGAAGTGACTATTCTATTGTTTTGACGAGAGAAACTAAACAAAAAATCCGGTTACGTCTCGAGTAGATTTGACTCAAAAATATCAGGCCTTTTATTTGGATGCAAGGACCTCTAAAATACAATTGCATTAATAAATGATTATCGCAAAGGCAACACTAAGGCTATTGGCAACCGACCTCGTTATTCGAGCCACAAAGAATCCTATTCCAAGTACCTAATTCGAAACGAGGATTGCGCTACAGACTCAAGGTGCATCAGTCTCGTACGATGTTTTTGTGGAATCGGGATTCGAATTCACGAAGGACGCGAGCTACGATATAGTAAACACGACTCCTTCCCTACCACGAATTAATTGCAATTCGATAAAATATTTGCCATGCAAACTTCAGGCGAATTTTGTAGAAAATTCGAGTATAAAGATGGATTAAAACAGAGCACAAGTTTTAATATGTAAATGAGATTTCTCCCCCCCATATAAGAAAATGAAGGGCTCGTTTTGAGTTAATTGTACGAATCTGCACGTGTCAATAGCAATACTGTTAATGTCAATGCAAAACAACTAAATTTCTCCGTCTGTCGTGCAGGAGTTTTTTTTATGCTTGGCATACACAGATGCTCCGATAATCTGCAATAACAGACTTCCAGAAGTTACAATTGAAAATGGTGAAGATGCAAGAGATTAGTAAAAATTTACACCGAAGTCCGAGAAGAGTAATTCTGAATTCAAATTAATATTAGAAACAGATTTTACTTCAAATTGACAATTTCAAGAATACTTCATAACTATCAAATATATTATACATTTCACTCAAGATTGTGAACTTCGGTTTAAATATCTCATTTGAAATCAGTTTCAAGTTTAACATGTTATAACCAAGAGCAATATCTACAGTTTTTCCTTCAGCAGCCCAATACTTTAAGTTTAGTGATTAATTTTTGCTCTAAAGGTATTAAGAGGGATTTACACACGAGACTGCAACCCGAGAAAAATTTTTGGCTACTTCAGTGACAGGATAAACAAGAGAATTTAGTTATTCATAAATATGGACGATTAAAATTAGTTTTACTAACCATAATAAACTGTATAAACTAGAGCAGCGGCTATGAAACTTGCTAGATATTGCGATACAATGTAGGGAATGACGCATTTCCATGAACATTTTCTCATGCATGCCATTGCGATAGTAACAGCAGGATTCAAGTGTCCACCTACGGAATAATCGCCAGTAAGAGTTACTCAAACAAAATAAAAATATTCAATACATACGAATTTTAAATTCAGTCTTTATAAATATAAAGATTTAAAATACAAAAAGGAATTTAAAATAAAAGCATTCCTTAAAATTAATACATTAGGTTAAAAAGAGACCTTCACACTTTAGCGTATTCCGAGGTTGAAGGTCTAAATGAACTTTCGATCCTAGATTCAGAGCCAAAATTCCGAGTTTAAATTTGCAACACAATTTCAAGAGTGGTCTAGCAACGTTTTAGACTCTACAGGCAAACTGCCATCTGGTAATCGGCGAATGTTCTACAACTGTAGTTGACCTGCGTTACGATTCGCATCATAATTAACAGTATAGATTTATATAGCTCAGAGTAGCTGAAATGTTAGAGTACTCCTATAAAGAACCCAAAACTATAAGAGTAACTCGACACGAAACTTAGGAGAAAGATTTACATTGTTTAACCGATGTTAAGTTTTAGTTCCATAAAAATAGTAAATTGTCGTTTTGAACAATTAAGTGGTAAAATCTACCATCTTTGAACTGAATTCAGCACTTTAGTTTAAACTCTACACATCTCATTCCTAGGTTTAGAGGTACAATCCATTTGGAACACAATTTATTGGGTCACTACTAGAATCAATGTCGAATACTCATTTGAAAAGCTAATTGATTGTACAAGTTAGATTTCTTTTCACATTCATAATGTGCAGTTATATCTACTAATCCAAGTTCCGTTATACAAGATACCTTAAGCTATGCAGTTCAAGGCTGTCTTAATACGAAAAGGCATAGCCCACTTAACATTACGATATGGAGAAAAATCATGAAACTCATTTCATACCAGAAAAAATGAATCCATTCTGTTATTGGGATACATGATTAATAACGCTGCTCTCTAAAGGATAGTGAAGCTAGAATATATTTCTCATTTCTTTTATATCCGAAAAAAATATTCCGAATATTCGGGTTCTATTCTTTAACCGAAGACAGTCTTAAGGTTTACGCACACAAGGTTTCATTTAGATGTTATGCAATTCACATTAGGCGAATGTTTCATTCTTATTCCGTTAAATTGAACAAAATGGTATTCAATTTTGAAAAAGTTACTCACCTGAAATGCCTCCAGCAATACATACGCCTACGAGTATCGCTAAACCCCATCCAAAAGCAGATACTAAGGTTGCAGTGTGATCGAGACGACCAAGAGTTATGGCAGCCATTACACCATCTCCACAGAGCTGAAAAGATGGTTTAGTTTTGCATATGTATCATGACCATAACAGTTTGAAAGAAAATTTAGGATAGAAATTCCTTAGACGAAGAGGAACACCTCACTCTAGTTTAATTGTTAGAAGAGACCAACACTCATTAAATATTCAGTTTGGGGAAGAAAAGCTCAATGATTCATATCTAAGACATGTATACATCTCCGGATATGCAATAAGCTTAAGTAATTTTTTTTTATCAAAAAAAAAAAAACACTTTAAAAACAGGAATGGGTACTTACTATTAAAAAGAAAGTGCCCAAAAATTCTGCACAAGCTTCCTTCATTGGAGACCGGCTCAACGAAAGAAGAAATGTGTCGATCACTCGCCTGCAACCTTCCATATTTCTCAGTGAAAAATTATATTAAGAACAATGGGAACTACCTGAGTGAGGAAAACAAAGAAGCAGCGATTTATATATTAACAATTAGAATATGCGGTTACAGTTAAAATCTGTAACTATCATTTTATCTTGAATTAGCATGTATATGAATAGACTGGGGAAAGATCGGGCTTGAAAATCGCAAAGTTTTAAGAGCATAACTCAGTAATGATTGGCAGTTTGAAATAACTCCACATAATAGTAACACTTCAGTATGCTATAAATTAAAAAATTGCAAATAGAGTGATGCTTTATAGAAATTCGAAGAGGAAGAAGCGAACACGAAATCAGTTATTTTTTAAGATTCTTTTGGATTTCAGGACCATTTTTAATAGCATGTAGAAGAAATGTACTGAAATACTAATTCAATTAAATTAAAATACAAAAGAATTATTTATGTATATATCATATCATGCAAAATATTTTATTGTAAAATATCTTCCAAAGAGTAAATGGGTAGCAGTAAGGTATTTAAAATAGTCACATCTGTATAATAACGATTGCAGATGCTGTATTGAAGTCTTTATTCAAAACAAGTTGAAATGAGGGAATGGTGACTTCTTTGAATTGCAAAATTTACTAAGATCACTCAAGAAGAAATATGGAATTTGAATTGATGGATTTGGTCGTGGATTGTAATATTTAGGTCAAGCCGTGAATTTGAATATTGATTTCACTATAGATCCGTCGCATAAAGGTCTTTCATGATCTCAGTGATGATTCTAACGTGGCGTGGAGGTAAGAAGTGGGATGCCAGCTCAAGTGCCGATCACGTTAACTTAAAGTAATTTAGATAAACGAAAAGTAATGTTGTGATTTGCGAATATTGTGTCAGATATATGAATTAATTGTTTGTTACCGTTGAACTTCAAAGCAACATGAAGACTGTTAGTGACGGTTCTTGTAATTCTGAACCATGATCAAGTGACAAGGATACCTGGGTTGACATCCCACTCTCTACATTTGCACATGACATCAACGATATAACTTTGAGTCTTGACAGATTTGATGTACGTCACATCCTTCTTTAGGGGTATTCAACCTCTCTTTTTTTCTGCCGGGTCGCATACATATGATGGCTATTTCACGCGGGCAACAGCATGAGAATTAATGGTGGAGGAGGGCGGGGGAAGAAAAATGCCAAGATAACTTAGAAAATTTAAAATGTGGAAAATAGATTAAAACATTAAAACTTCTATTTTGCTTTTTCTAATAATTATTTCTTATGTTTTTTACTTTTGTCACTGAATTTTTCTATATAAATTGAAAGCATTTAAGAATAACTCCTTCACAATTTCTGCATCTCAGTAAACGGTTTCATATGATTACCAATAATATTACAAATATCATAGGGTGAACCACTGACATTACCACAGACAAAACATTATTTTGCTGTTGTAAAGATTATTCAAGAATGCCTATTTATCACCCCTAAAAGATATCTTCGAGGAAAAGTGTCAATGAACGCGATTCTTGTTTATTGGTATTTTTTAAACACAACACTTTCGTGACAAATCAAACACTTACTAATCCATGCTTGTTTTCCACGACAAAATAGTCAACTTCCCAATCGTCTTGAAACAATCTAATTTCTTCGAATATTTTTCGCTTGCAAGATACGAAAGACAGTTAAAAATTAGTTCCACTCATAAAATGGTCGCTACTTCATTGTTGTCTACTATGACTAATTATATATATATATATATATATATATATATATATATATATATGTATGTATGTATCATGTTGCACCCTTACGTCATCGACAGCAGAAATCAAAATTGATATGTTTGATGTCTTAACAAAGAATTTCCCACCAAAGTTTTATAAATAAAGAAATTTTTAGAGCAATGGGCCATGACCGGGTCTCCTAAAAAGGCCCAGAGGGTCGCAGGTTGAGTACCGTTGCTCTACACGGTCGATCATTAACGGTACCAGGACTCAAACCACATTTATACGTGAAAGGGGACGTCAGCCAAGAGTTCGCGACTGTGATAACCACTCCGCTATTAAGGCTTATTGTCAATTAGAAACAGGAAGCCAGAAAATGTTCTAAGATATAGAAAAATATGTCTCAAAATATATATAAATTAAAATTAAAAAGGAATATTTTAAAAGTATTTATATCGGACTAAACAAAAATTATTTTGAAGAACAGACAGGATTTATCCAAATATCAAAGTCCAAAGCAAATAAAACAATGTAATAATTGGTTTGTAGTGCGCAAGTTAAGAGAGTGGAGTGTTATAGTTTACGTAGGTATCACCTTGTCTTTTGACTGTTTTTCATATTTACGTGTTTTTTCGTATTAGACATGTAGCTTTAAAATGTGACGTAATCAACAATCAAAAGCAAATTATTATTACTTCTCGTCTTCGTTTCTGAATTTGTTTTGTGATCCGTTTACTGTTCTACTTTCACATTAGTAACCAAAAAAGATTCATTTTGGTTCAGTGACAGTTAATAAAACAAAGCTAACAAACCTTGTTTTTTTTACATTCCTTAAAATGTTTTAGTACTTTTAACTTGATAATTTTTTATATTAATAAACAAGGCATGTTTACATTCTGAAAATTGTTCAGAAAGAAATTTCCTATCAAACACTGAATATATTACATATAATATTTTATTGCTGTTGTTTCAAATCCTCTTGGAGCAGGAAAACCATTTGACCATTCCGCATAAGAATTTGACAAAGCAGGTCTTGATTTCCAAACAAGTGTTCCAGGGAAATGCCCCAGCAGTTCAGCAGATGAGCAGGGGAAGCAGGGAAAGAGCAGGGACAAGTAAAGAAAGACTTTACCCCCTGCACAAAGATCATACCACGCAGGTGACCGCTTCTAAAGCTCTCCAAGGCCGTCTGAAGAGCTCTGGATCTCCTGCACTGTAAAGATAGGCCAGGACTCTTAGCTGTGTACCAGTGGTGAGCAGGAGGGTTTCGCCAAGTCAGCTTCATTTTAGCTCTGTGGAGGGAATGAATTTCTGAATGGCTCAAGACAGAGGAACTAGGGTTGAGGAGATTACAACACACACATATATATGCCAGCAAGCTCATCATTTGCCTCGTTCCCTGGCACACCCACATGCGACGGTATCGACTGAAGACACACTTGTTTCCTCTGATGAAGCCTAGCCAATATATAATGTTTTAAATTTTGTTATAATGTATTTAAGTTTTTCTGAATGCCATATAAAATTTTAATTTTGTAAAGCTATTGTGTATTTTGATACTAATAAATATTTTAAGATTCTAAAATACAACGTAAACGTTTAGTATTTAAATATAAATACTTCGTATAAAGTACAATTAAAATCCAATTACACTCGATGAAAAATAAATATATTAAATCCTTAAAAATAAAATATGTCATCCTTAAATTTATTTTAATAATTATAAGATTACTAACAGAGAATATTTTTTTTATGTATTGCCAAAATAGTAATTGTATGATGCAAAAAACTTACTACTTAAATAATACTTGAAAAACAAATATACCTCAGAAATGTTCGTGGCCAAGATAGCCTAGTGGTAACGGTGACGAGGTCGTGGCCAGTATGTCATGAGTTCAAGTCTGGCGCCGCTGAAGACCTGCCGTATACGATGCACGCCAGGCTCGATGCACGTTAAATCTATCGAGGTTCGATGATCTCCCGTTGGTGCGGTATTCAGGGGACAGCTCAGGTGTCGTCCTCGTCACTCGACCATTGATTTAAAATGACGAGATTCATCGCCAATAGCCCTCGTGTTGTTTTTCTAGAGCGACGTTAACACAACTCTCACTCTCTATTAAGATATCCAGCTGTACTTAAAGCTATATTTAGACAGGGGCATAGCGCCCGCCGTGTCGATGATACGAGGCCCTAATATGTGTAATTACAGTAGCACTAATATGGCTCCCATATCTAAAAAAAAGGTCCCCTAAGGAATTTCGATACAGGGCCCCCTCAGAGCTAGCTACACCAGTGTATTTAGATTTATATTTAATGTATATTTTGTTTTTTAACTGTTGTGTGTGTGTGTGCTAATGATTGCTGTGACATTGGTTTCAGCCCAATAAGGATTCCAAAAAGAATATAACTCTTTTTCTTATAATTAAATATTTTCATTACAAAAAAAGATTTCATGCATTTCATGAGATATTTATTTTTCATGAAACGTAAATTTTATATAAAAGTACGAATTTATATTTAATTTCAGTAAAATTTTTGATAATTACTCATTTACTATAACACCTGAAATATAATTCTTCACCAAATTTATAATATTAAAAACTATATGTGAATTGATTCCTGGGTTAAGTTCTTGTTTCGATAAATATATTTATCTGAATTTTTCATACCAGAATGTTTTTAACTATATATTGTACAATTCATATTCTTAAGGAATGAATAAATAAATAAAATCTTGCTTTTTTATTTATTTTTAAATTTTATTAGACAAGAATAAATAATATCAAAATATATAAAAATTGTGAAAGAAGAATTTACCTTTTCTTCGCAACAGAATTAATGCAATGCATTTCCTAATTTTAAGTAACAAGTATTTTATTGCATGCTGCACACAAAAAATATCAAGATTTAATTTTTGGTTATGTACGTGAAGTTGTTCGGGTTATAAGGCAATAATTTACATAAGTTAAACATATATCATGATTAACAAATAAACATATTAAGACATCCTTTGTAATAATCAAGTACAATTTAACATTTTTGGTAATCATGAATGTCAAATTTCCTTAAAAGTTACGTGAAACGTAAATAAAATGGAGAACAAAATTCACGAGGAACAATTGATTTCGATTCTGGAAATTTGTTAGTCTAGCTTGTAGCGCCATCTAGTTTTAAAGATCGAATTCATTTTAATATTATACCAAACAGACTTTAATTCAGAAATACTGATATAATTCACCACCGCTATGACGGTATCGAATAGTTTAAAATGATATTCTTAAGCATATATTATTCTTTCTGGGTTTTTTATGTTATTTTTCTCGATCAAATGTCCCATCTTTGCTTGTAATAATATTATAATACATAAACTCCCGTATATTTTAATATGTATAGCCTTAAAATTTAATCTATCAAATTTTAAGTGATATTCAAAATCACAATTTTTCCTAGTGGACTTATTTATTTTAAAAATTTCATTACCTGAGTTAACAGCAACAATTCAGGTATAAAAATACTGAAATGCTTCATATGATTTTGTTCAATGTATGAATTGATCTAACCACTAATAAGAGAAATACGTTTATCCTTTAGGAATATTTTCCCTTCAGAAGAACAAACAATAATTAGAAATAAAAATTCAATTTTTTTAAAATTTTATTTATACTTTCCATTAAAATTGAATGATTTTATTAATTTAACTTAAAATAATTGCTAATACCTATTTAAAATATTCTATTCTTCAAGCCACATAAAGTTTTAAAAACTTCAATTTTGCCTGTTTTAAATAGACTGAAAAATAATTGTTGAAAAGCAAATGTTACACATTTCCGAATTCCATTAATTTTCTAACTTCATTATTAAAAATATAAAACAGTAAGCCTACCATAATTTTGAAATTTTCTTTTAAATGTAAAGCTTACTGTGATTGATAACTCGAGGAGCGTTGTGCAGCTTTTAGTAGAGATTAAATGAAAATCAATCAGATGTGGATTATTTAAATATTTCTTGCATTTTGGATTCAATTTTCTTTTATAAATCCTTACTATATTCAAAATGTATATTTAAGATAATCCAATAACTCCATCTTAACATTAATCAATAATAAATTACCTTATAAAATTGAGACACACCCATATATACTGGAATCTAAGCCACACTATTTTTCTAGTGTTAATGCTACAGTAAATTTTAGACTCTGGAAATTAAATTCCATCTCTTTTATAAAGAAAAACGTGAACTTGTATTCTGGTCATTTGTATCGATGGCTTATCCCATTTCGCATTTCATTTCTAGTATTCAGTCTATGTTAATTGTTGTCAGTTTGTATTAAGGGTTTTTTTTATCAGTACTTTCTTTTAATCACTTAAACATCAAAGATATCAGTAATAGCAAGAAGACGAGTTTACTACGGCTCAAGTAGTGAAAGGAGAGCAATTTTATATGCAGAAAAAGAAGAAAAAACGGAAGATTTGAATTATTTATTGACATATCCTAGATTTTTATTGGCTGATCTGGAAAACATTTCAATAAATATTGTATCCTTCCGAGACTTCTGTGGTTAACAATATTGCAAAATTTTTCTAAAGTGGTCAGAAATTCAGTCATATATAGCAGTGTTCCGCAACCCCGGTCCGTGGATCAAATGGTGCCGGGCCGCCTAAAGAACATTAAACTATTGTCGTTTTATTTAAAGTGGTGCATTTCTCTCGGATTTGAGCAACTTTTCCCAGAAATCACTTTATATTCCACGTAAAATCACTTTTGATCATTTTTGGTGTAACTATATTTATTCTGAAGGCATATTTAAATGTAACTAAATTAAAATCGTTAAATGAAAACAATTTAAAATATAAACAATCAACGTGTCCCACCCTCAGCGGGCCGGCGGTAAAATTATCAAACGTTGACCGGTCCGCAGCGATAAAAATGTTGAGGAGCACTGATATATAGGACTAAGTTTTAAATCGCTTTTAGCAATTGGGGAAAATACATTTAAAAAGTATACTTGAATGTTTTCTGATTAAAATTTTAGAGCGTTATTTGTTTCATAAAATTTTACGATCCTGCTTAATTTTGTTATAATTTTATTAGTGTGGGAATTGATTTTTCAATTTCTCACTAGAGAGCAGCACCTACGTTCGTAATGTCATCAGCAATCGCATAACGCGTCTGATGGTAATTTGACAGGAAACTTGTGCACGCACCAGAAAAAAATTGATTTCTAAGATCAATTAAAGGTTGTGTTTTTTTATGCTCTGCTTCGATTTTAATTAAAAATCTTTTCTCTTATCCAAAGCACTTTTTTTGATAATTTTGATTTATTTCTCAGTATATTTAACTTGTATATTTTAACGTTAAAGTACTTTTATTTAATAATGGGCAAGAGTTAATTCATCACAGTCACTCAAACATCCAAGGAAGAGAGATTAATATCCGGCCCCCCTCCAACGATATTGGGCTCTAAGCTGATCGCGATTAGGCGACCACATATTTCCAAGGTGTTTTGCACATCCATAGACTCTCAAACACATTTGAAAACACTGAGGTTTAGGGGTCTACCATAGACAAGTACACGTTGAATTTTTAGCATAAAGATAATGTCTCGGTACTTTAGTCGAAATTTTTTTAAAAAATGAAACCCCTCCCATGAGAGTAATCTGAAACTCTATGAAAAATTTACTCATAGTTCGATGTATCATGAATCTATCAATACAAACGTAGTCATCATGATAAATATTTTCTGATTCAAGTGTAGTATTTGAGTAAACTAACCCAACACACCCCTCGTTAAATTACATCTGATTTCAAATTAAATTTATGCATTATGGAAGTTTTTGTGTTTTTAATACTTGTAGCTGTTCTTATAACACTTCCACAACTTGTATCTTAGCTCAGACAACAAATATTATATCAGTAATAATGGTATAGATTATTTTAATTCTCGTCACTTAATCACGGTTCAAGATTATAAAGTCCATTGTGTGGAAAATCAACAAAAATTACAAATATTGAAATTCAATGTTTGTCATTGTATGCCCTAAGTTAAGAAGAATATGCCATCATTAATTCTCTTGTGACATCAGCCCTTAATTCTAGAATATTCATAATAAATTTAGTTTTTTATATTTTCGAATATAATCAGCATTGCTTTTTTAACACTTTAAAGATCTCTAGAGTGCCTATTTGGCTTGGGTACTCTCGACAAAAGTACAACTTTTCGACGTCAGAGCACAGGCACCTCCCTCTGGGGAGGAAACTGGTCGTCAAAATTACATTGTGGCTATTGGTATCCCCTTATATGGTGTTACAATAAAAAGGAATACCAACTCTCGGAAAATTACCCCTAGTAATTACCAATCCACAGCCTCATTTGAAAGAAAAAAATTGGGAGAATCATGCACATACAAACAAACATATGCAGCTTAAATTATGTTCGATATTGTTTCTATATATAACCCAGGAGAAGGCGCGCACTGAATACTAACGTTAGTGGTCACGCGTAGTTACAGAGTCATTCCAATCCATTTTTTTTATAATTATTTTTGTTGCTCATGATAAATATCGTAATTCCAGTGAATAATTTAACTGAGAGAAAATATACTTACCTACTTTTAAAGACTTTTCAATTTTTCTTTGATAATTTGAGAAAAAATCAAACGAAACTGAACTAAATTGTTTCAAATGTGAGTTACTTTAATAAAGGACACTTTTCGCTAATCATTACAGGAAAGATATTTGCAGGCATTTTTTTTATATTTTGTTCAATTTATTGTAGTTTTATTGTCCTTTGATGATCAACAAATAGCATGTTGAACTTTTTCTTGCTTGTGTCTCTTTGACAGGGTTCAGTGTGTCCTATGGTACACTTTTGGCTTCATATCTTTCTTGATGGAGCTTTTTAGATAGCATTTGAAAATGTTTCTTTCAATTCTATCGTTTAATGTCCGTCGCTTTTCTGAAATTTAATTTCACTATCATGATTAATATCTATATTTTCATCAAATTCTTTCCTTGCTTGATCAGTTTTAACTTAAGGTATCCGACTACGTTCGGAACTGTGATTTTGCAAAGCGCATAAATGGATAATTTTCATGATATTTAGTGTCACTTAGATTAGAATATATGCATAAAATTGTTTTAAGGACATTTTGACAAAAAAAAATTTATTTAAATATAATATTTTGGCAAAAAATTAACTTAGAATAATCTTTTTTCCAAATGTTCTCCTTTAGTTAAAAATGCATCTATTATAACAGTATTTTGCTTGTATACAGCTCAGACCTCTCTACATAGGCTCAACTAGAATTTTTGAAATATATAACTTAGAAGTAGGTTTATTCATATTTTACGACAACAGAGGAGAGCAATTTTAAGAAAAAAACGCCAATAATTATTTCAATTGGTGGTAACTCTGAAAATAATGTAAAGTTTTCAAAAATTCTAGTTGTGTCTCTGTAGAGAGGTCTGAGCTATATACAGGCAAAATATTATTCTAATAGAACCATTTTTCCCAAAAGGAGAACATTTGGAAAAAAGATTATTCTAGCCAAAATATTATATTTAAATAAATTTTTTTGTCAAAATGTCCTTAAAACAATTTTGTGCATGTATTCTAATCTGAGTGACACTAAATATCACGAAAATTATCCATTTATGTGCTTTTTTAAAATCACGGTTCCGAACGTAGTCGATACCTTAAGCCAATACAGATTTCTCTCTCTCTCTCTCTCTCAGATGCATATTTCTTTTTATATCCAATATATCCTGTTCATTTACATTTACAAACCATAATGAGTCATACAACACAGCTATCAAAACCAGTAAGTCATTTACAGAGGAAAAAATGTAGCTTGTTCATAAAAAACATTTTGGAACAAAAGTGTTCGCACGGGAAATTCAGTCCCCACAAATACCTTAAGGTTGTAAAAAACGTTTACCGTTGCCAAAAAAGAGAGAGAAAACATTTTAGCTCCCATGAATACTGACATATAGGAGGATACTGACAAAAGGTCATTGGTAACAGTTTTTCCAGAACTAAAGATTTCAGAAGCCTGGGGTGACTCTGTGACCCCTCTCAGATAACAATTCAAGAAAAATTTAAAATCCAGAAGTGTGTTTGTATTAAATATATATAAGTTAATGATCCTGAGAGAGTTGCAGAATTATTTAAATAAAAATTTCTAACTTGAATGGTTTGAATATTTAAAAAAATGTTCTTGAGACAAACAAATATAGGAACTGCTGTTCATAAATGTTTACTATAATCTGTTTAATCACTCAAAGACCTGCAATGATATCTAAAAACACATACAGTTTTCTTATCTTTTATGCCGAATTCATATATGTAGAAATTTGCCATTATTTTACTCTAAATTGTTTGATACAACATACCTTATTCAAACCTAAAATGTCAAATTTTTGTACCCTCATATGTATCTTGATCTTAAATGTCTACTTTGATTTGTTTTCATTTAAGTACTTTCTTTATCGTTAATTTTCACATGTATCTAAAATAAATTTCAAATATGCCTCAAAGCTTGTAATTTGTTCTCTTTAATCGAGAAAGTTCAAACCTACTCTGTGTAGTACCAAATACATGTATAAAAAATTTATTGAAAAATCGATTTAGTTTAATCATATTGATAATGTTTATCAGTAAATGTTTCCCAACAAAACGTTGTTTTTATTTAATTATTATTGTGTTACAGCTATAAAAGAACTTAATGGCGATGACACCGATTTTTTTAACAATGTTAACAATATAAAAATATTAATGAATAAATCAGCATTAATAATAAATATAAGAATAAGATCACACAAATGGTGAGAGATTTTCACAGTGATAGTAATCTAATTTAAATCACACACAAACACACATGTTTTGCAGCTTTCACATTCGTTAATTTCTATTCAAAGAATTAAGCTGTTTCAAGTTATATAATATATGTCTGTATATTTTTCTTTTAAATTTTTCTCTTAATAATAATATAGTTAGCTTTTAAATGAAATATCTCATAGTATATATGTAAGTTATTTAAAATTGCTTTACTCAATCATAATTAGATTTATTTTTAAACATTTTTCGAAACTTTTTTCTTAAACATTTTTCACAATTTATTAAAAATTCTCATCTATATTCAATGTTATTAAACATGTACTGACATGGAAAAAAAAGATTACAATTCGAAACATAAAAATACAAGCATTTTATTCTACTACTCTAATAGACATAATATTTCAGAAATTATAAGTAATGCAGACATTCTAATTTACAAACAATATCACAGAATGTACTTGTAAATCTAACTTTACAAGATATTTCTTTAGAGCTTTAAAAAGCTTTATTCTACAGTGCTTGTTCTACAAACGGTATCTGAAAATTCGTATACTTTTGGTGTTGTACAATATTTTTTAAGCCAAATATATATTTTGAGTTGATTCTATAAGATCAAAAATGCATCAATAACTTTTAATCTGATACAGCATGAGATATTATGAAAATTCATTTTGACAGAAAGAGATTCACAACTTCTTGTACAATGTCTAGCAAACATTAAATTATCAATTTAAATTGAAACATAAACCTTTAAAACAATTTTAAAAATTTAGAATGAACGTTCGCTGTGTTTTTTTATAAACACACACTGAGATACTATAGAATAAATTGAAAATATATGTACACAGATTAAGATATATATATAATTTACAATTAGATTTCAAGAAAGTTAAACAGAGCAATCAAATTTTTCCTTTTACAAATGTATAACAAGTCAAAATGCAGGCATGTTGGTGTAAGGGTATTGATATAAATACTCTTTACTCTATATGAAAAGAAAAAAAAATTATGTATATATGCTTACTTAAATATAGTTTCATAACTTGAAAAAAAAAGAAAGAAAAAATTCGTTCAAAGAAAACAAATAGAAACACAGTACAAGAATAAAAATGATCATTTATGAAAACGGAATTAAAATATAATTACTAAAAACACAATAAATATTTTTCCTCTAAAAATATTTTTTTTATCTAAAAAATAAACAGTAATTTTCCATTAGATCGTTTTTTTATAATATTTTAAAAATAATTTAAGCATGTTTTTCAAATTTCTGCTGTTTTTCAATTCCTACTATTAGTTCACACTCTCTCAATATATATATATATATATATATATATATATATATATATATATATATATATGTTCAAATTTTCAATTGTTAATAAAATAATTTTTTTATTCATCCACTGAAGTTCAAATGCATTTTTTAGAAACCTTTAGTGGATGACACGCGATGTTAACACAGTTTTTTTTCAATATTAATTAAATTTCGTTTTTGTAATTTAAAATTTAATCTGCATTACTTCAGATGTAGCTTAACTAGCACCAGCAATTGCGCCAGTAAGGTTTTCGAACGAATTTTTTTCTTCGCTTCGAATATATTTTTTAACTTGTAGTGGATGACACTTGATGTTGATACAGTTTTTTCAAATATTAATTGATCAATTAAATTTAATTAACTAATATAAAAAGTTTATTTCTTAAGTAGAAATTGATACATTTTTTTAAAAAATTACTTGCTTTTTTGTCCTCATTATTTAGTATATTTATTAAGTATATGAACTTTGAATTCTTTCCTGTTCATAAACTATGAACTACCGTAATGATGTGAAGTAGCTTTTAATTTATTTGAAGCATTGGATTTAGAAATTGCAAGGATGAAGCTAATGCGAAACTGTCTTAATTTTTGATTCAGCCAAAGTTAAGAAATGTAACAAGTATTTATAGGAAAATTTTAACAACATATTTGATGTTATTTAAATAATACGAATACTTTTATTTAGAACATGAAATTTATTACTTTGAAATGGCTTAAATTTATCATGCAATAATTTCCCTTTAATTTAACAGTTTGTACAATTTGAAATAACGATTAATGAAACTATATCTTTTCACTCGTAAAAATTTCTATGTTTTAACTACAATGTACTTTAATTCATATATTTCTGGTACTAAATTTCTTTTTCCAGTTTCTTGTTATCTAAAATATATCCTTATTTATCTGCATGTAAATAGCTGGTGAACAATGCTTCTCATTTTATTATAAAATAAAACATTCAAATTTCCTACAATGCAATAATTCAGAAGCATCTGTAATAAGCCAAAGCTGTAGTTCTCTATAACATTATGGAAGCCCTCATTTACATAAATAGTGTGAAGAAGGGCAATACATATTTTGAAATGGAAGTGCATTCAATTTTAAATTTTGGAGAGTTTTTTCCATTAGAAAAAATAACTAATTTAACTTATAAACGAAACATAGGAATGTTCATTCTAACAAACAGTATTGTATATACTGATTAAAAACTATGCATGTAAAAATAATAATGTCATTTAATTAAAAATCTAAATGATGGTTTTAAGCCCATTTTGTTTAAAAAAACCGTATACATAATGGTTATTGCTAACATGTCTTTCTCATTGACTTAAACATTTATCGCACAGACACTTTTAAATAAGCAGCTCTCACACACAAGTACAATTTTAAGAAAATCATACATACTGACCATTAATAATATTGCATACACATTTTATTTAATATAAATGCATTTGTATTTTAGTCTAAAAGTGTAATGTATTTTAGAAGTAAAAAAACTAAAAAATGTGATACACACAATGAGTGTATTTCTTCTGTTGACAAGATTGCCTCAGAATACCCCAGAATTTCTAGGATTGAAATTACTTAATTTTAAATATTAATTACGTATAAAAAGTCAATTAATCCATACCCTTAAGAATTTCAAGAAAAAAAATTAAGATCATTTAGGTTTCCTAAATATTTTCAATTAAAGAAAACATTACACATGAAATACAAAAAATGGGGAAATGTCTGTGCAATATGATTTTCAATGAGTTAGAATTGTTGCATGTCATCATAAAAAAATAGAATGCTGAATATTATATTCAAAATTAAACCCTCAATTTTAGTCCTTATGTACAAATTGTATAATGGAATAAACTACTGATAGTTATTCAAATGTACAGAAGACCAACAAATCTTAATCTAAAACACCAATAAAATATTTGCATCGATCAGATCTTTAAAAAAATTAAATTGTGTGCTTAAACATGTCTAGCGTTTCCTGCTGAACAAATATTTTATACATTACATAAGAAGGGAAACATTTGTCAACAATATCAGAGACATAGAGAGCATATTGAAAAATCATCATAGGAATCAAAGATTTTTAAAGCGAATATTTACAAGAAATATCTAAAACAACTACACTACGGTGACATTAACTATCTATTCACATAGAACAATAACGGTTAATATATTTTAAAGTCAATTTGGTAAGATAGTATTTTTCTAAAAATGTTTTCCATGAGCAAATAAATTAACTTTTAGTAATAGAATAACAAGTTAAAGGGCAAAAAAAGTCACAGAACTTTCAGTAATCTCATAGAGATTCTTAATCACATCAATGTACCGTTTGTCTGATGGTCTTTAACTTATATTTTTAACAGTAATGGATTGAATGAAAATACATTAAGTAGCAATACTTTGGCTTTTTGATGAAAGTCACCTCCCCGATGAGTCTTGTTGAGCGTTTTGAGAATGTTTCGACGAAGATACTGTTCTTTTGTCTGTGGGACCACTGAAGCTCAGAGACCTTTCGAAAATGGCCGCTCTGTCCCGAACACGTTTGGGCGGTCCATATGTTTGACTAGAATCAGATGACTCTTTACCATTGCTCAAGTTTATACTTGAAGTCTTTGGCACATTTTGTGAGTATTCAGTTCGATTAGGAATGATTTTTGAATGAGATCCAGGTAGTACCGATGCCGGTTGTATTGTTCCAACAAATGATAGCCTACAGACAGGTGGCGGAACAGATTTTGGCCTTTGCCTTGCTGGAGCTTGTCTTTTTCTATTCACAGGAGGAGATCTGGAGTAGTGATTTGAGCTAAACGAGGAATAATTGTCTTGAGCAAAAAGAAAAGTGTCATTATCATTGTCTGAATGCTTAGATTGAGGCAAACCTCTTTGCAAAAATTCATTCCTCATTTGTTGAGTTAATCTGTTAGCTCTATTAAAAGTGTCTTTGAAGCTCGAAAATGTATTCGAGGCGGTTTCAGAATTCTTCAGAAACAGCCTATCTCTCTCAGTCAGAGAACTATTACCATCTAATTGATCCCTTCCATTTGTTAAGGAACTTGATAGCATTTTCGATTCGAAGGATTGTGACATTCTCGACTGATTTGAAGAAGAATTTTCTCCAAATTGAGGAATTTGCATTGCTTTGGAAGATGAAGTTCCTGAATTAGTAGCAAGATTGTCTGAAGACAGAAATGCAATTCTGGAATTACTAACCTTCGAGCGGTGGTCTCGTTGGCCACTGCTCCAACTATTGCTTTCTACGTAGTCATCTTTAGTATCTCGGTTACTAACACCATTTTTATGAGATGTTTTAGAAATTTTATTAAGACTATTTTTTGGGTGAGGAAATCGAATGACACATTCTGTCTGAAAAATATGTTCTTTAGAAAGTGAACGTTGATTGTCTTTAGAACTTTGAACATTATCATCAAAGTGTGAAGCAAAGCTTTTAGAAGATGATAAAGGAAAATTATGGTTAATGACTTGAACATTGGAGAAAATTCCCGAACATTGCTTAGGAGAAGAATTTAAGTTATCTAGATTACTTTTTTGAGGATAATCCTCAAAATTTTTGTTTCCTTCAAATTTGGACAAAAGCTCTTTTACAGATGGCTTATTATCCATTCTTATGTAACGAGAAAACACTGGGGTGCTTTCTTGTGTCTTTTTGACATCTTGGTTTCCTTTGAAAGTTTTAAATAAGTCATCCGAGTCTAATTTCTTTTTCTCGGAATCAACGTTTTTAACAGGAGATTTTTTGAATTCTACTGCGTCTACGAATTTTTTCTCACTTATCTTCTTATTCGCTTCAGCAACTGGTGTTGACTCTGGCTTATACTTTTGCCTTTCTGCTTTTATTTGCTCCATTTCAAGTTTCATTTGACGATCTCGAACAATAAGACGTCCAATTTCGGATTCGAATCTTCTTTTGGAATCTTCAATTGGTGAAATCGGGGATATTTTATCACTACAACTCCTCTTTTTGTGCGAATCCATAAAATCATTATTAGCCTTAAAAAGCTCTTGACCAAAGCTTCCAGATACAGCTATCCCAGACACAAATTTTGCACAAATCTCATGTACTTCCGTCTTACTTCTTTCCATTGATCGAGCGCAAGGAAGTGTGGTTGAATTTTTAATATCAGATACAAGCTCCGAAGGTAAATGCTCGTCTTTTTTTGTGTACTCGGGAGATTTTTTATTAGTATCAACAAAATTCGCAGGCGGTGATAAAATTATATCATCTACCAACTCTCCCTCTAAAGATAAAGGTTCTTGTACTGTTTGAGAATTAGGACTAATTACATTTGTAAGAGCTGTAGTGAACTCTTTCTTAGTGTCTGAACACCCACCATTTACACTTTCATCCATATTAATATAAAGCTGTTCTGTTTGACTCACTAAATGTTCATCTGCATTTTGCTTCTGGCAAACATTACCATTATTTGAAGTCTTTGTAGATTTAAGGTTATTTGAATAACCTGCATCTAATAAGTTTTGCACATCGTCTTCGAAATCTTTCTTTGTTGGTTTATTATCACTATTATCATCGTTATCAGAGTCCACACTGCTGGGAATCTCACTAACGTTATCCCCCGTTGGTGATTCAGGCGTGGTTAGAGAACCATCATGCGCAATTAAACTTATTCCTGACTGTTTTTCTGTATTTTCAGTATTATAGGTAGATAAAACTTGTTCCTGAGATTCAAAAGACACTAACTGAGAGATGTTCATAGATTCAGATAAGGTTGCCTCCATTGAAAAATCCATTAAGTTATCAGAATCATCGACGATACTAGAAGATGGCATGTCAAAGGATTCATCTTCCTGTTCCTTGAAATGTTCTTTCATCTGATCTTTATGTACTTCAACAGTCACAGTATCAGTCCCTTGAGTTTCACACGTTTTTGAAGTTTTCTGTGATGAATTAGTTGAAGTGTTTAATAAAGGCACTAAAGTTGTACTTTCTTGCAATGAGTCATGTTGCATTTCCAGTGAAGACTCGTAGTCTTTGCTTCGTCTCTGAATTTGAGATAAGTCCGTTTGGTTTTGAAAAAGCGAATCTTTTTGAGCAGGCATCGACAAACTGGAATTCTTCTCTCGCTTCGATTGGCCTTTCCTTTTTTCCATCGGAGGTGAACTTAAAGTATTATACAAACGTTTTAAGCTCAGTTTTTGAAGCTTGGGACTAGAAGCTTCCGTTTCAAAGCTAATGAGTTTTTGTTTCTGAGCAGTTTTGCTTCTCCTGGAAGGAGAATCATTGGAGCTTAGGGAATCACATTCATCTTTTCGAGCTGTATTCTGTAAACTTTGGTCAGTAATGGAATCTTTTAAGGCTGAGATTTGTAAGCTATCATTCGCTTTATCTTCAATTTCGGATTCTGCATCAGTGATGAATTCTACATTGCGCTCAAAATAAGAGTCATGGGAAATAGATCGCACATGTTTTGGGTAAATAGATTTTGAAGGAGTTGAAGTTGGAGTTGAGGCTTCTTTGACACACTCGAATGAATATTCTTGAGCTGAAGATACGCTCTCTTCTGGAAAGAAAATTTTTTGTAAGTGTTTTCCAATGTTTGCTATATTATAGTTATTTAATATTGAAACCATATAAATCTAAATATATTCAATAAATTAATCATGTTTACGTAAAGATAATTTTAATTGGTTTACATTTTGTAAATGCTTTGAAGGCTATTCCTGGATATAAATATTTTGAACTGCAAAAAAAGATGTTTTTGATCCGTGATGTATATATATATATATTCATTCATTTGAGAATATATTTAAATTATATGCAAAAGTTTCCTGGTTTATATATAAGTATTATTTTTCATAGAATCTATAATAAATATCACGACGAAATTGTGTTAACAAAACACTCAGTGAACTATACAAAAAAAAATTTTTAATAAATGTCAAAATTAATAAATTTTTCATATTTAATGAATAAAACATTCAAATAAAAATATAAAAATTACGACAAATACATGTAATTGTAAAAGTTATATTTATCACTTATTTATAATGTATACTGTCAATATTCAATACATAATTTTGCTCGCGAACTTATTGGAATGTTTGTCATTTGCAAGGGCATCCAAGAGAAATAAGTGATCTCTATTTAAACAATTTATGTCAGAAAAATCGGATTTAGTTCATTAATATAGGAAAACCAAATAAACTGAATGATATTTTTAATGAAAATCAAAGCTAATAAATAGAAAATATAAAAAAAAATTTCATTTTTTTTAAACTTCAATAAATAAACGTAAAAAAATTGAGATCTGTTCTCGAGAATTCAATGTAATGAATAATATTAAAATAAAATGTGGTTAAATGAATATTATTTTCATGTAGAGATTATATTCTTTTTTTTATAAATGTTTTAAGTTCTAACTTCTGTACAAAAATCTCTTATAATTTTCTTAGATGTTATTGCTATTAAATGTTAAATATATTCGGAAGAAAATAGGCAAAGAGGGTATTAGTTTGCTGCCTGGTTGAGGAAAAACATAACATTTTCAAACATTTAGTTAAGAAATATTACCAAAAAGATTATAATAGATTTCTTGACGCAAGTAAAATGCTAAACAGTCTAAATATATATATATATATGTGTGTGTGTGTGTGTACAGTATATGTATATGTATATACAGTATATGTATATATACACATTATTTATATATATATATATATACAATTTAGGATAAATAAGCTGTTATCTCTGACTGTATTACCTAAAAAATAACATGAATAGAGTTAATATTAAGCATTAGTATATGACATTAAAAACATAATACAATACTATTGTTATCTCATATTGTATATCTCAATATAAATTAATCTAACAACAAGAAAATATAATACTAATGTAAGTATATCGTGCATCTTGTTACTAAATTAGTAAAGTAAATAAAGAAAAATATTGGATAAGTAATTCTTTTACAGTAACAAGAATTTGTCCCCAAAATATATTTAAATTAACAACTAAACAAGTATAGAGTAACACAGCAGATCCAATTATGGGGGAAAACAAGATATTAGAAAGTTCATAATTGTACTCAAATATAAGAATGCTTGAATGTAGAATGTTCATTCTCAGTGCTTATTTCGGAAATATATAAAAAAAACACTAAAATATTTCTTAAATGCTTTTATTTCGTAAGAACCTTAATAATTTGGTGACAACGGATAAAAATTTTCTTTTTACTTTACATGTGATGAAATGAAATTTTGCCACTATAGTTGTAAAACAACATAAATGTTTTACATACAATTATAACAAGAAATAATAGTAAAATAAATATATCATTTCTGATTTCTTTCTATGTTTTTTACACTATTTTAATAACACAAATAATAATTATAAAACTTTTTAGCTCTTCAAATTTTATTAAATGAGCTATTACTACAAAAATAATGCAAGAAAGGAATATATATATATATATACGTATATGTTATGCACAATCATATTTAATTATTATCAGGTTTCCGACTTAAAAGTTCACAAATGTGTAAATGCTACAGTTACAAACAATGCATAAATGCATGCCACCAGCGTATTGTTAATGTTTATTTGAAAACAGGAGCGATAGGTAAATGATATGCCAAGGAAATTTATGCAAAAGAGCACTGATTTTAGTTTAATGATTGTCAATAACAATTTAATCATACAAATTCTAAACACAAAGAGCTTGGATGATTTTTTAAAGATTGCAATCAAGAATATAGAATGCTTATTTAAGCTTTTGATTCTTCTTTGTTTAGATCATGTGTAACGAAAGAGATTTTAAATTTGAATTACAGAGTTGAACATGAGAATACATTCGAAGACCTTATAGAGGAATTGGCAGATTCGTTTTGTGGTAGTATACGTTCTTATAGAGAATTAGAAGATTCGTTTTGTGGTTGTTGTCGTGTGTTTATTACTGGGATATATACGAAAGACGTGAGATAGATGAACAGAAACATATAACACAACCACAGAAGAATACAGATTTTTTTTATTACAAACGATGATCCCAGCGTATAACAAGAAGATGTGAGCTGCTTTTCCTTTCGAGACGGAAATCCATTTCAGGCGAAAGACCGACTTCTTTCCCGAAGAAGATACAACCAAGTCTTTCTCGGGATTCAAACCCGAACCCACTCGGTTTACAAGCAGAGGGTCATAGCCACCATACTGGGTGGGCGACATTCGTTTTGTGGTAGTATACGTTAATAAGGTTTTATTAATCATGAGATTATATGTAAATATTATCATCGTAAATTGTTGAGTAATGCTTTTATAATAACGCCTTTTATAGTCATAGAGAAACTAATAATAATCTTTAAGCATTTAATTAGAAAAAATTACGTATCCCCTTTATAAGTATTAAACATCTCGTCGCTCTCCCACAAATATATGTCTTTCAATCCCTAAATTTCTCAAAATAACTGTTAAATTCCGTAGCATTATTAATGGATATACAATTACACAAATATCTTACAGTTATAAAAGTGTGTGTGATTTGATTATCTTTAGTAAAAATTGTGAATTTAAAACAATAACTAGGTTAAAGTTGAATTTTTGGATTTAGATATACAAATAGAGAGTTGATAATAAAGTATTTAGTAATAAAAATATCACTTTCGGAATGACAACCCATGTATATCTATTTATATGAATACTGCATTTTTTTCTTTAAAAATAATAATAATTAAACCACAACCAAAATAAACTTCAATATTAATAAATTCTTCTATTCTTGATTGAAGTATAACAATTTAAATTTCTTAAATATGTGTATACACCACACACTGGTCGATTTTCTATAAATTTTGATTTATTTTCTAAATTCAATACAATAAGATTCTACAGTCACTTTGTCATTGGTCTGAATGTGGAGGATAAAGATTACTTTTCTGACATTCTGTACCTTCTAACATCAAGCATTTTATTTATTTTAAAATCTCAACTTTTGGATTAATCAATGATCATGATTGTGGCATTCGAATTTTTTGCATGTTTAATTTTTGTGTGCTTTATTTTTAAAGTAATCTAACATTTTTAAGACTTTCACTTGGTTGACTTTTCCTTTGTTCTCCTTTATTTTTGAATATTTCCAAATAAAGTCTGAAACTAGAAAATTCGACACCATCAAATTAGTTTAAACCTGCACACTCTTTAGTTAAACCTCAGACTGAAGTTGCATTTTCCTTCCTAGGCTATATTTTTATTTTTTGCTTCATTTGAATTTTCCACCTCCTTTCACGTATTCTTTTTGTCATTTTGTTTTATTTCTTAACTTTCTTTTCAAATTTCTCTCCCTCCCTTTCTATGTGTTTAATGTGTATATCTTGAGAAGCAAATTCATCAGAAGAACAAAAACAACCTTTTAAGCAAAGAAATAGCCCCCCTTTGCTCCATTGTGTAGATATTTTCAACTTTATCAACAAAAATTAATTTACCGTAAAATCCGGCGTATAACGTGCACTTTTAACACAAAAATTAAGATCGAAATTTACGGGTGCGCGGGTTATACGCCAGGCATAAAAATGATAACTTTTTAAACAAAAACAAGAGATGGGAATAAAAATATTTTTCTACATGTATAAAAATGCTGCTATTTTTAAAGAAATTGACATTTCTTATGAACTAATTGTAGTTAGTTCTAGAAGTATACTATACTTTTCAAAAGCTTAGGAAAATACCTCGAACAAATAACTTCAAAACATTAGAGAATTACACGTACATTTCAAGTTTCTTCATAAAAATGTGGGTGCGCATTATACGACAAATATACGTAAAAATTGGGGGAAATGCTGCTCGAAAGTATAGGTGCGCGTTTTACGCCGGATTTTACGGTAATTTAAACAAAACAAAAATTAATTTAATTTCTTCAATACGATTTGTGATGATAATTTTTGTGCATTTACATTATTATCTGAGATTAACTATTTATATCAAAAATAAATTTCAAAGGGTGGTAGAGCATACACTCCCCCACCCTTTCTCCCCCAAAAAGTGCTTCAAAAAACAAATACAAACCTAGAGGAGAAAAAGCATATTTTACACAGTCCTGGGATACATCTCCATTTAAAGGAAATAAGTTTTCAGCACTTTTAACTGTTCTGAGTTTCTTTGTATTAGTATGGGACACATCAGATTCTGTAATTGCTTTATCCTGAAAAAAAAATTATCTTTTCAAGAATACAAGGAAGAAAATAAGAATATAGTTACAAAAAATGTTGCATATATACGGGAAAATTTGCCCCATGAAAATGCTTTAGATTATCAAATTGAGAAGAGTAGATTATAACAGTGACAGTGATAAAAAAAAGTAGTATCGTCCGTTGGTTTAATATTTACCAAAGACTGAAACCCAGAAACATACAAGTGCATATACGAATAAGTGTAAAGTTGTGACAAATCTATACGGAACTTTATCACTAACCTTCTGAGTCGACCTTTTTTAGGGAAATTTAATTCCCTACCTATTTCCAATCAACTCCAAAAAGCGGACAGGATTCCTTGTTATGCAGATTAGATTCAGTATTTAAGTCAAACGAAATAGTAAAGTTAGAGCAGTAGGAGATAGATATTGAAGCATAAAGTTATAGTGAATTTGCATTGAAGATTTCTTGTTGGAGATAATTTAATATCAAGAAGAGTTGAGATTCCGTTGGTAATTATAGATTTATAATTAAAGTCTCATTAAAGTTTTAGGAGTGAGATTAAAGTTAAATGTTCAAGGAGAACATTATTAAATATAATTCTGGGATCTCTTATCGTGGTAATCTCTGCGTGATCGTTATTTAATAAATTAATTAATTGGATCATTAATTAATTAAGTTAATTTAAAGGATATTACCTTTAAAACCTCATAATACCAGTTAGATAAATTTGTCAATAAGTCTTTGATTCTATTTGGATAAGATAACCAAATAAAGAAAGTTGTTTATAAAAATGGCTACTGGTTCTTACATGACTCCTATTTATTCTCGTTCTCAAAGTGAGGTCCTAGGAGACCTTCACAAAGTATATATAAAATATTATTTTCCGCATCTGATTATACCTAAGACTTAAGAGGCACAATGACATCAATACGTGCTCTAATGAAGTGCAAATATAAATCAAGTGTGTGTGTGTAATAACTATTAATTAAAAAATCATCACAAACATCATTAATTAGTTCATCACAAGCAATTTGTAGTACATTTCTTCTAAAAAGTTAAGCAGATGAAATCTGACCCTTAAAAAATTTATGTTTTATACATTATCGAATTCTTAAGAGATTCTGAAACTATAATACAAAAAAAATTCTTTATTAATATACATTAATTTATTTCAAAAGGATAATAAACCTGAGTTCTCCAAACAATTTCAATAAAACTGTAAGCCACATGATATATATTTTAAAAACTAGAAAGTCATTAAAATTAAGTCATATAAGCAACTTCAAATAAATGTTATATTAGTTATAAACTGGGTTTTAACTTATGTTTACTGAGATTTCAATAGCCATTATTTGTATATTATGTAGATATCCAGGTAGGGGACAAATAATATATTTGAATCTCTCATAAAAATAAAGGAGAAGGAAGTTGAGTGGTCATGGAACAACATTTGAGATAAGACATTTGAGAAAATGAAGCATAAATTTTGTATGATTTTATGTATTTTCATATTTTATTTAAATTTATAGCACTAGAATAATACTACTTCAATTTAATCCAATTTATTGAAAGACAAAATATTTTATATTATTTTATTTCATATGATCTTATATATACTTAATATTTTATGTAAGTGTATACTATTTAATATAAATTTATTTTATCCCAATATTAATGTTCATATAATTCAAGAGTATACAAAGCAATATTTTTATCGTTATGTAAGCTGCTTTCAGAATCATAGTGACTTTATATTTAACAGTATGAGGAATAAACTAAATAGTAGCATTATTGCAATTATCATTTTGTTAAAAAATTCTTTAATTGTTGTATTATCATTACAAGAAAGGCCGCATCTTTGGCTCCTTTTTAACTCCTTTTTTCATTATTAAATTTAGTCATACATATTACATGAAATAAACCTCGATGTAAATTTTGTGTTTTCTTAAGTTTCAAAAAGGCAATATTTTATATTGAACCTGTAAGACTAGAGGTGAATGTTCCGAGAAGATAGGACTCCCAATCTTTGGTCTTTCTCCTCGTAGACGCCGATTTTTTCGTCTACCACTCGTTGTCTGCCAACCGCGAGAGAAGAAAGATTTCCAACCTGATGGAGACTTTTTACTTTTGCCCACAGATCTACGCCTGCACAAAATGAATAAAAATAAATTAGCACATTTATGCTAATTCTTAGAAAACCAGTTAAGCAGAGTACAAAAATGGAACATTAATTTCCAAACACACATCGTCTTTCTTCCCATTTGCAAGAAATATGTGTACTTATTTATTAAAATAAATACATTGTTCCCCAGTAAAATAGTTTTAATAAATAGGGAAAAAATGCCCTTTTAATCTTAACATTAATCTGTAGGGAAGTTTTTATGTTCTAAATACTTTATGATATTGATTGAAATAACGTTTCAGAAAATTATTTCGAGTTATAAATTATAAGTTCTTTTGTACTCATTTGGATCCTTGCATTTTGATATGAATAATGTAAAGCTACCAATATCTTTGAGGACTAAATTTTCAGTACATTTGGCTGAGGAAGATTAACATTTAAATGAAAATATTCCAGTAAAAAATATTTCTCTCACAATTATCAAATATATTTACTCTATAGAAAATAAAAGATGTTATTTTTGAAATTTGCAAATTCTATCAAAATTTTTCGTAGATTAATTAACAGATTCTATAGATATTTAACTTTTCTAAGGTCTGATGTTAATAGAAATATCTAAAAGAATATATTAACACTAATGAGAGTTTTAACCGATCTTTCTTTATGCAGAGAAGTAAAGAAAAATTAAATATGAGATACCTTTGATACAGATTTTGGTATAGCTTCAAATTTTTTCGTATTATACAGCATAAAATAACTAATTTTAAAAATATCAGAAAAACAACTAACCATTGTCTACAATTTAAACTTGAGCTCAAACAGCAACACAAATCTAACTTTTTTTTTTCAAATTACAGAGTAAAATAAAATAATTGATAGCAGAACTTAAGTAACTTTCATCTGTTCCAAGCGAATAGGAAAAATAGTTGTAAATAGCTTAAAATTTCTTTCCTTCATATGTGTGTGTGAGTAAGAGTTACAAAATATCAAATCTCTTCCACTAAAATGGCAATAGATACCTTGTCGGAAGTTCAATTACAGTGTGATATTTGATAGGCAGGGTTTCTTCACCCCCTCCAACATCAATGAATTTTTGTTGCTCTCCGGGAAGATTTGAAGTCAAAGCCCTCGAGCGTGCTTCTTCCAGTGACAACAATTTTGTAGGAGTAGAAATGGCCAGAGATTTCGGCCTTGTCTTCTTAGGAGTTTCTAAATGAGAATACAAAAATATCATTAAATTAATTCAACAAATCCCTTTTCAGCAAAAACTAATTGAAATGTATTTTATAAATCCAAAAAGTAAATTATATATATATATATATATTTAAATATATAAAAAAACCCACAATTATCAATTGAAAAATTGAAATATATGAATCCTATAATACCAAAACACTTCAGAATATCAATGGCGAATATAAAAGATAATATTCCATCGTTTTCAAACAAAATTAATATATATATATATATATATATATATATAGAGAGAGAGAGAGAGAGAGAGAGAGAGAGAGAGAAGAGAAGAGAAGAGAAGAGAGAGATAGTTAATATTCTCTGCTATAGAGATCTCTACTCTATCATTAGCATATCACTATAACTGAAGCATACAAATAAACCAGATATTAGAATTTATTAAGTGTTGTAATAGAATTATATATATATAGTGTGTATATGTGTGTGTGTGGATTCTGCAGTATTATAATGAATGTATATACATATACATACACTTCAAGACGCTCTGTGCATTGGTTGTAAACAGTCTCTCAACAATGCAAGTTCGATTGCTTTTTCTCAACGCACTAGCAGCACGTTATTGAAGACGAAGCTTTCAATGACAGTGACATTATCTAATTTGATAGATTATAAAGACGAACAAGAAGAACCGTATTCTTTGAGAGTGGCTCAAATCCAAGACATTCGAACAAATCGGAAAAGCATAATAAAATAGATACCAATTCCGAAAATAGTTTGAAAGTCATGCATATCTGGGCATCGTGACGTTCACAAGCAACTGACCAACCACCTGTCGTGACAAAAATTTATCACTTACTTTATAGTGCAAAGAAAATAAATCAATTGAAATTGTCTCTTCAAGTGACGAATGCGATTTTGAACTAATTTATCATAGGAAGATGGGCGCTTTGGATTACGATCTGTAGCTATAAATTATGTACGAGCATTTTTAAAATTTCTTCATGTATACAGTGAGTAATTAAATATATCTTTAAAATGTTTCCATATGGAATTTAATGATTTATTTTGTTTGGAAGTACTTTCTAATAAATTTCGTAAATAGTTGACATATGTATTAAGTGCGACTTTTTTTTATGCGGTCCCTGTCCACTGCATAAAAAAAATTATGTAATATGTCGACAAAGCTGTTACTTATATGTAAGTATTCATGAAATTTTCATAATGTTTTTTACAGTTATTTTTATGTGGTCCCTATCTACCACACAAAACTGGTTTCTGGTTTTTACTGTATATAAATATATATATATATATATATATATAATATATATATATATATATATATATATATATATATATATATAATATATATATATAATATATATATAATATATATATATATATAATATATATATATATAAGCTAGAGTTAAAACTTAAAACTATGTTTTACCCTACACAAATATATATAGCTTTGTTATTCTTTTATTTATTGTTTCCTTTACTAGACTTATAACAATTTAATATATGATTATTGATTACATAATACAATATATGGTATATCAATAATTACAAAGTTATTCGAAAGTCAACAACCAGTTTATTTTAAAATGTCTAGACAGATTAATTGCATTTAATACTACCATATATATTTTTTTCTTTTACAAAATTTGAATTTGCTTTGGAGATGATTACTTTTAAGAAAGAAGAAAGTAAGAAAAATTAAATGAATCAACAAATTTATTCCTCTTTTGCTATGCTTTAAAGCCTAAAGTGAGAGAAAAATATTTATTAAGTACTATTTATTAAATATCTTGAGCTTTTTTATTATAGATTTTCTCTGCTATTTAGCATTTGAAGCCTTGAAATATATTAATATATTGAAAATAAATCAAGTAATTTGTAATTGCGAATCTTAAATAACATCTGGTTTGAAATTAATTAAAGAACAGTTAATCTGACATTTTCATAGCAAAAATCAAAATATTTGTAAAAAATATAGAAAAATATTTTTAATTTCCAAAGGTATATACAAATTTACTTAATTAATAAATATAGAAACTACTTTGCTATTATTTGCGTAGATAAATGTATTTTAAAAGCAACAAAAAACAATTTTTTTGTGTATTTCACATGTATATTTACAGAATTTAAAAAACATACCTTCGTTTATTTTCGGACTGGGAAAAACAGGCATCTTTTCACTAAATATAATGTCCGTATACCTAATCAGATATTCGGTCAGAACTGCTTGAACGCCAACAACATGCAGAGCTCCCACACCACCATTCTCAATATCTCTAGATCTAAATAGGAATATTTATAATATTAAAATAAATTCTAAAATGTAAGTATTTCATTTTAAAAGAAAGATCTAGTTTATGATCTATGGAATTAAATTAGAACCCTAAGGCTTTCTATTTTCATATTAGTAAAATACTTACCACCGAAAACATTCCATGTTAGCAAAAATAAATTTTCATAAATATGTAGTAAAGACAAAAGAAAAATCAGAATTAAAATATATAATGTGTATACACATAAAACTTGCAAACACTCATGCTCAATTTCTCTCTCATTATCCAATATCATTTAACTAAAAAAAATCATAAACGCTGAAACTTTAACTTTCAAAGCAAAATAAAAATTTGGGAAGGAAAGTTTTTACAAAAAATGTACTTTTATTGTATCAATTTTGACGGTAAAAATTAGAATGCCCATTTTCGATAAATTTTACATATTAATTTAAGGCGATCACATTAATTATTTAAATAATGATAAAAATGTGAATAGAAAAAAAGTACATTTGATTAAAAAGTAGTCTCAAGAAACAAATAAATATAACTCGTAACATAAAATAATGAGTTAGACCTAGTTGTTGGGAAAACACATTGACAAATTATAAGTCAAGCTACAATTATAAAAGAAAATTCAAGTGCAAAATAAACGAAATAAAAGTATTTTCAAAACGTATTTGTCAATTTAATTAATTAATTATTTAATCACTGTTACAGAAAAATAGTTCATAATAGGTATTGTAAAATAATGAAAATTAGTCAATATTGTCGAATGTAGACATTTTCAGTTATTAAAGAGCAGATATTAAACAATAATTATTTCATATAATGGTTAGAACCTAATTAATCAGAAGCTGGTAATCTTGTAGGAATCTGTGTGACAAAATCAGAATGATAAATATGATGATTTAGAAGTCAAAATTTATGATTTCTAACAGTGGTGTGCATAAACAAGGCCGGCTTAGGGGGTTTAGACCACAAATTTTACATATTTAGCACAGACATAACACCTCAGTGCTTTTGTCTACGTGTGTTTTTACAATATCCCCCCTCCATATAAGAATCATGTGTATGCCACTAACTTTAAAAAGCGTTTATTTTGCAGATATAAATATTCTGAATTTTATATAAAATTATATGGGCAACAACTTCTACGAGCAATACAAAACTTTTGTCAATCATTAACATTAAATTTTTTTAAATATATTCCTACTTGAATATATTTCAATAGATGAAAAAAATCAAATAATTTACAGAATGTCATAAATATATAACTATTTTTTTCCTTTTGTTTTAAAATAATAATGATAAATTTTAAATATTAATACTAATATTTTTTTAAAAATTAAATAATTAACATTTAGAATTATGAATGTAATAAATAATCACTGAGAATGAATTGTGTTTTGTAGCAATTTATGTTTGTAGTTAAGAAAGTATAAAGCAAATAATTTTTAATATATTATGCCTTAAAAATAACAATACAACTCTCTCTCTCTGTCTGTCTCTCTCATAATACATACATATACAGAGAGAGCGAGTTTTTTTCATTTTCGAACTTAAAGTGTAATTAATGTTTTGGCAATAAGTATCATGTCAGTGGATACACACACACACACACGCGCGCACGCACGCACGCACGCACGCACATATATATATTTGTTTTCATTCATATTTAAACTCTTAAATGCTATATATGTATCAATAACTAAACTATTATAAGATAATATCAAAACCATCTACAAAAATACTACATTTTACAATTATTATCTGTGTAATACTGTAATCATTCTACCTTAATAGATTAGGTGCCCAAACAATAGCAACATTTTTGGGAGTCATTCCTGTTTGAAATCCATGAGCCGCCACCTTACTCAAATGTCTCATTAAATACTCTAATGATCTATAATGGGGAGGGGGTAACTGTTGAACAACATCTCTTAACTTCAACAACCTCATATCTTCATCTGCTTGTACAGCATTCTAAAATAAATATCAAAATATGAATTGTTTGCGGTCATGTTGTTCTAATAATTGCTCTAAATAACAGAAAAAAAAATCATCTATATAATTAAAATCCACAGAACTATAAAGAATGAAAACTTACCACAAACTTATCGTACAAATGAAACGTCAATAAAGGATTGGGTAGTTCACGAAAATACATCTTTAATAATGAAGCAACGCAATGAATATCTTGCAAAATCGCTTCATCCATTAGGTTAGGCACTCTGTCTTCATCAAATGCAAGTCTGAACAAGCAAAAGAAAACTTATTTTCTAAGCATTTTTTAATCTTATCAAAGGGATGAGTAATAAATGCAATGGGTATGTGTAAAGGTGAATTTATATAAGTAAAAATCCCATTTCAATGAAGGTTCCTATTTAATATAGACAACTCACAGGATTTAAATTTATTTATATCAATTTTTTAATTCTTCTTTTAAAAATAACTGCAAGCCTCCAAATTCATATTAAAATGCAGCTTAGAAATGTGTTTTATATTTCCCCAAATAGCAATTTTATAATACAACTTTTCTTTAAAAAAATTTCATAGCATTTCTATAAGTAGTGCTGTATTTCATCTCGGAAAAAAAATTGGGAAAAATAAGACATTGCATAACATACTTATTTTAAGATTTACATCTGATAGTGATGTCATATATAAATACTATTTCAATTTATTAAAGAATTAAAAATCAGGATTATTTAATCAACCATTTAAAAAATATTTATATAAAATAGATCTATCCTAAAAATATTTATTTTAAAAATAGTATAGATATTTTACATTGTGTTTCATGTGTTCAACCACATTTCGAATTTAAACAAAAAAAGGAGCAAATCATGCATTATTATTTGACTTTACTACATAAAATTTTGTTTAGAGATTCGTCAGACAATTCGTGAATAAATATTTCAATGTGAAACTAAGAAGTTAATTCATTATACAATACAAATTTTTCAGACACAGATTAATTCCATTAAAACTTTCAAATACCTTAATCAAAATAATAAAATTCATCCAAAAATGTCTACATTTATAATTGAAAACAAAGTACAGTTACATAAATTACATCCCTTTTTCATACCTTAACTTCTGTATATTAGAAGTAACACCTGACAACCTATATATTCCATCTACAATACCATGTTGCTCTATAAATTCTGTACAGCACTTTAAAACAAGAGGAACTGCAAAATAAAAAGTAAAATTTTTGAAACATTTTACAAAACATAAGATTGCATAAAAGGGATAAAAATTTCTTGAAAGATTGTATTGGATTCACAGTTTCTAATGAATTAATTTGCGTGTTAATACGTTGAAATTTTATATACTTTAAAATTTGTCCTCTTTACTTTTAAAACACAATAAATGTTTTATACAAAAAATCTAAAAGTAACACACATTTCCTTAAATTTTTCATTTTATTTTAAATGCCCATAATTTTTATTTCCATACAGAACTAAAATATACAAATTAAATTTCCTATTTTTTAACGTTTGTGTGAATTTATCCTTCACTTATAAAAAAAAGAATATACCCAGATATGCTTCTACACAACAGATGTGAGACCAAAGAATTATCGTGAAACATAAAAATTCAGTACTTCTTACGTGTGGAAAATAGAAGAATGGGTTCTGAAAAATCCTAGCGAAAATGGAGTGTGGGATTTCATGATCCTATCTTAATTTTTATATACAATATAGTCTAATTTTAAAGATCCCACACATAATGAGAATGTATATAGTAACATAAAATAAATACTGCTTTGAAAAGAAACAAAAAATTACAACTTAATATTCAAAAGCATTAAAAATAGTCAAAATAATCAGAAAACGAACAACCATTCACGTTTATCTTCTGATTGCAAGTGTATGAGTTTAGATGTTGTGCAATATCAGTGCCTTCACTAGAAAGGGGGTCAATACAAAAGGCCGTTTTTGTAATGATAGGTAGGCGTTTACTTACCAGCTATTGGTAGATTACTTATTTAAGTTAATTTTTTATTGACATTTGTTTAAATTAATAAATTTATAAATGCAGAATTTTATTTAATGTTAATTGATATTGAGAAAAAATAACTTTTAACACCCAAACTCAAGCGCTGATTTCAGACAAAAACATGAAGCTTTAAATGACGATGTTCCTGAGAGACAAAATAAAAAACAAATCTAAAGTCATTAATTATTTATAATTAATGATATACAAGTTATAAAGTCAGTTAATTTAAATTATTTGGGCATTCACTTACTATCCCTACTAGTATTCATTAAATGCTCTCCTAAATCACAACCAAATACCCTCTCCTTCAAAATTCCGCTTTGTTTCAATTTCCGTCTGGAAGGTCTGGACAGCAGAAAAGATCTAAAGAAAGCTATCAGTTTGCCATGCTTTCGTAAAACTGCAAAAGGAAAAAAAAAGTAAAAGTCAATAAAATACAAACTGAGTAAAAAAAAACAAAAAAAAAGAATAATATAATTAAAACGAAAAGATTAAATGTTCTGTAGTTCCCAATAAACATTTTAGATAAACTATTTTACATCTGAAAATGTTTTGATACTTGAATATTTTGAATATTCCAAATTTTCTGTATAATAAACTCGAGGAAATTTCTTAAATTCTATTTTTAATATACTTCTTTTATAAATTTCATTTTTTTCCAAAATTACTTTACAAGTGACGTTTTCATATTTATAAAAGTACATATTAGTTGAAAAAATATTAACAAGTAGAAAGTTTAGACATAGTTATATATTTTTGTTAGGTGCCTATACATTTTATGAATCACTTCATTGATGCAGAAGAAAAGTTAATCTAACGCGAAATGTGAATTATTGTTATCACAAATAAAGACAGAAAAGTCAGATAAAAAATATACATACATAAGAATGATTGAAACACTTGCTAGTTAAGGTATAAAAAAAGAAATACCAAGTACAGTTGAAAATTCCAAAATTTAAAAATAATATCTGAAAATGTTTTGCGATTACAATAAATATTTTTCTCCCATTTTCTCTCCGGTTTGCATATGTTTTCTATTACATGAATTTAAACACAAAATAATAAACTAAAGTTTAAAGTTTTGATACATTAAAATGTATTTTAATTATAAAACAATTCATAATACAAGGCAAAATTTGATTTAAAAATTAACTTAAGTACACACAAACACACAAATGTTATAAATAACGTATCAAAATTTATATGCATGCATGTGTAATTTCTTTACATAATTTTTTTTTATAAATTAATGTTGATATATTTTTAAAAATTCATAGCTTCATTTATTTTTATTTTATTCTAGAGTGAGTGAATATTAACGTCGCACTGTTCAGCTAGACGAGGGCTTTTGGCGACGGACCTCGTCATTTTGAACCATGATCAAGTGACGAGGACGACACCTGAGCTAGCACTCCCTCTCCTAACTACCACACCACACCAATAGCAGGAAGTTTGAGTTCTCGACAGATTTAACGTACATCGCTTCCCTACACGGTGGGTCTTTTGTGGTACTGGGCTCGAACTCATGACATACCTGCCATGATCCGATACCTTGACCGCTGAGCTACCACAGACCCTTATTTCATTCTTAGAAGATCAGTTGTGAAATTTAATATGTGTTTCAAAGTCATTTAATGTAACAAACACTGATTGAAAGTAATTGTAATTGACTGTGTACAAGATATGCGCAATATAAATAACATTTTTATAACACTAAAATTCTAAAGATTTTAGACTAGTATTTGTATTTTCTATTTTCAGAATACCATTGATCTGCTGATTTACTCGTAACACACAATACCAAATGCACGTATTGTAAATGAATTAATAATTTATCAAGCTTAGTTTCAATTCAAATAACAGAAGAAAATAATTAAAGAATTGGAAAATAAACCAGTAAGAAATATAGGAGGTCGAGAAGAAGACCTGAAGGTAAAAATATATATATTAATATATGTAAAAATTTAAAATCATTTAATTTTCAAATGGTTTTTTATAGTTATTTTAAAGACAGTAAAACATTGTACAATGACTTGAAGCTCCATACTAATAAAACGATTTCAGATTTCTTAAAATATTGTAAACTTATAAAAAAATAATTCATTTTCATTTTTTTTCTTAAAAGAAATTGAATCATCACTTAACAAAACAATGATAAAGTGTATAAGAACAAGCATACCAATCGTAAAAATAATTGAGATCTTCCACTTTTGGAATATATAATCATTTGTTCTTGCTTCACAGATTAACATATAGCCGATAGGCAAATACGACTTTTATAAAAGATAAAAATGACACAAAAGTATGAAATATACAAAACACACACAAATATACTTAGAATAAACAAACCTGGCTTAGCTGGAGCTTTAGGAATTTTGAAAGATTGTGGTACTTTATCACCAATGATTTCCACACATTCACAAGGGAAGAATCCCACCTGAAGAACAAAAGAATGTAAACCATTTATATATATACACACTCGTAAAATAAATTAATGTTTATTCAAAATTCAAATCTTTATTCATTGTATCTTGCTCAAAAGATTTCAATATAACTTATTTCAAAATGCGTCTTATTTAATCCATTTCTAAAGGATCAAAAACATTATTTTGGTAGATTTATTGGAAAGTAATAGGTTTATTTCTAAGTAATAGAATATCATAATTTCTTACACATGCCTTAATAACCTGTTTAAGATATTCCTTAAGGTATCCGACTATGTTCGGAACCGAGATTTTCAAAAGCGCATAAATGGATAATTTTCATGATATTTAGTATCACTTAGATTAGAATATATGCACAAAATTGTTTTAAGGACATTTTGACAAAAAAATATTTATTTAAATACAATATTTTGGCAAAAAATTAATTTAGAATAATATTTTTTCCAAATGTTCTCCTTTTGTGAAAAATGGCTCTATTAGAATAATGTTTTGCCTGCATATAGCTCAGACCTCTGTTCAGAGGCTCAACTCGAATTTTTGAAATATACAACTTAGAAGTGGGTTTATTCATATTTTACGACAACAGAGGGGAGCAATTTTAAGAAAAAAACGCCAATAATTATTTCAATTGGCGGTAACTCTGAAAATAATGTGACTTTTTCAAAAATTCTAGTTGAACCTTTGTAGAGAGGTCTGAGCTATACACAGGCAAAATATTATTATAATAGAACCATTTTTCACAAAAGGAGAACATTTGGAAAAAAAACTATTCTAAGTTAAGTTTTTGCCAAAATATTATATTTAAATAAAAAAATTTTGTCAAAATGTCCTTAAAACAATTTTATGCATGTATTTTAATCTGAGTGATTCTAAATATCATGAAAATTATCCATTTATGCGCTTTTTTAAAATCCTGGTTCCGAACATAGTCGGATACCTTAAGGAATGATGCAATTTCTATAAATAGCTTCACTTGAACACGTAATTATATTTTTTTATATTATGTTTTCCCCAGTTGTTCCATGCACATAAAAATCTTGAATGTAAATAATTCTCTCCCTTGTTTTTTCTAATAAAGCAAAAAACACGCTCTAATAACTCTTTTGTTGTTAAAACCAAATAAATGATGTGATCACTATCAAGAATATTTATTTTGAAATGCCACGACTACTTCATCACATATAATCAAAATAAACACTTTTTCACCGGTATCTTTTCACACACGAATCTAAGCCCCCATCGATTCCAAGCTGCAACTCAAATTCTCAGAAAGTTTTTGAAAAAATGAAAAATAAAAAAAGGGTTCATCTATATTCAATTTTACGAAATTAAAATAAATTTAAAATGAGAACTATTTAAAAATACATAGATGAACCAGTAATTACTCCAATTGCCCCATCCAACAATTTTTTCCCTTCGATTCTTAGCCGCACGCGATTTTCAGTAGCATTAACACTGGAAAAAATGGTGGTTTGGATTAGAGTAAATACGGTATATACATATATAAAGCAAAGTATAAAGCAAAAATGCTTATAAAACTTTGTCATATATACAGGATGTGACACCAAAAAAATCGAGAATAAGTGTGTAAATTGAAAAAAAGAATGGAGTTGACAACAACTGTTTTGGTGACGTCATCCCACACACTTCCTCTATCCATGTTTTCAGCTTCGCTGTAATTGATCAGACCAGTTGAGGATACTGCATCATTGAGTGAAAATGTGCAGCTGCATTCTGTCAAGTTTTTAAGAACAAATCAGCCACGAAAGCATTTCAAATATTAACTCAGGCTTCTGGAGATTAAACTTTGTCTAGTGCACATGTGTTTGAGTGGTATAAGAGGTTTTCAGGGGGAAGGGTCAGTGTGGGAAATGATGAACATACTGGTCGCCCATGGTCAGTGATTACAGACCAAAACATAGCTAAAATTCGTGATACGAATGGGTTCCCACTCGCATCAGTGGTCAGACTGTTTATAAACACTACAACATTGGAGTACTAAAAAGTTTTTGTGAAAAAATTAGGAATAAAAGGCCAGTATTGGGGAGTGATGGATGTCTGTTGCACCAAGACAATGCGTGAGTGAGTTTTGGGTTTTATGGCACAAGAGCCAGTTTTGGCTATACTGCGCCAAACATTAGTTAAAATACTAAAATATTCTTAAAAATACACACAGGATAAAAATACAAGCTTGTATATTTGCGTATGAGCATGTGGGATGTCAAGAAAGAGGATCGAAATCAGAGAAGGTTCACTAGGGTACACTGGGTTCGTGGAGCCCGTGTTTACCAAAGATAGTAAACCCCTTGGGAAAATAGGAAAAGATCACTAGGGCACCTAGGGATTGTGAGACCTGTACTCACCTAAAGAAGGTGAGCCCATGAGAGGGCCAAGATAATACATCCGCTCACATGGTCCTATTTGTCAAGCAGTTTCTGATCAGGAAAAATATTACTGTGATGCGGCATCCTCCTTATTCACCTGATTTGACTCCATGTTTTTTTTTTATTCCCTACAGTTAAATCTTGCTGAAAGGGAATCTATTTTACTTCAGTTGAAGAGGTTCAGGCGAAAACGGAAAATATCCTAAAGGGACTTCCAAAAACCTCATTCCAGAACTGTTACCAGCAATGGCAGCACCGAATGCAGAAGTGTGTGAATGCTGAAGGTAACTACTTTGAAGGTGATAATGACACAGAGAACTCTCTCTGATTCTACATTACAAAGATTTATTGAATTAGCTTCGCTTTTTTTGAGTCACACCTCGTATATAAACAGGACCGGAAATTGCCGCTCTCGCCTCCAACCTCACTAAAAAAAGTTTTTTGATCTCCGTTAGCATTAAATTATTAAAGAAATTCTTGGTTTAGGTAACAACGAATATCAAATTATTTTTCAGTATGAAATGACTTTTATTATGAATCATTTTAAGGCATAATATTCAAAACTACTGTGAAGGTGTTGTACGCTCAAAATTTGCTGCTTGGTCACGACTCCATTTTATCATAAGCCTATATTCAACCCCTATACATACAAAGACGAACTTCAAAAATCAGCCAAGAATTTAAGATCATGGTGTACGATTAATCTGCATTTTTCAAACATGCATGATCAATTCAGGATGCTATAGAAGCATTTTATAGAAAAAATTATACTTGTAGTAAATGTATATAAAAACAACTTGGTTTTTGTAGTGGGGTATAGAGCCACCTGAAGAGAAATAATCATTAATCGCAACGGAAATTAAGACGATTAAACACAGAATTATTTTCAAAAGAAAGAATAATCTTATACAAAGAGTATTTTAGTTTGAAAAACGAAAAATATTCACAGCTATCTCTCTCCATATATATATTGCAAGAAAATATTCATGAGATAATAACTTTCATTTTATAAGCAAAATATCTTTCTTAAAGGGTTAGAAAAAAATATTATTGGATTATAAATTAAATTGAAGGTCAAGAGGAAACGTTTTTTTTTAAAAAAAAAATCTTGATATCTTAAAAAAAAAAAAATCAAACATTTTTATTTTCTTAAATTTTTTTGTGTAATTATATATATATATATTTCCACCTAACTCAAAAAGCAATCAACTCTAGAGACTGGAAGAAAAAATAACACAGAATTTTTCATAACATATAAATATAATATATATATATATGAGAGAGAGAGGAAATATATATATATATATATTTCCATATAAAATATCAATATAATATATATATATATATATATATATATATATATATATATATATATATATATATATAATATTGATAGTTCTTAATATCTTATATTTTTAAAATAGAGAGCTTAATGTTTCCTCTTCAAATTATATGCAAATTCAAATGTATGTTTATAAAAAAAATATTTATATTAAAATAAGTTAAAATATAGCTAAAATTTATGTTTATAAAATGAAGTGAGGTATATGAATATTTAATAAGTAACTGAAAAATTTTCCTTTAAATCATAAATTATAAATAAAACAATATCAAAACCATTTATATTTCAGTTTTATTCCAAGCAGTTTAAAAATGATAACCATGGGATTTTGTCGTTTTTATATGTATACCATGAAAAAATTTTTCAAAAAAAAAAAAAAAAAAAAAAAATACAATAAAAATTCTTTTAAGAAATATTTACTTGGAAACCTTTCTTGCCTCTCCACCAAGAAGATTCCTTTGGAGGAGGCATATCTATCACAGAAATTATATCTCCTACCTGAAACAATAAAAAGTGATTAAAATTAAAAAGAGACAATAAAAGCTTAAACAAGATCATAAATTATTTGATCTGATTAAAAAAAAAGATAGTGTTTCCATTTCCTTAAAAGTACAATCATGTTTCAAACATTTATATAATATATACAGACACTTAAATGTTTTATTTGTTTTTATTGCATATTTTTTAAATATAAAAATATAGAAAATATTAAACATTTAACATTGTTTTTCCTTCCTTTCTTTTTTCGAATAACATTTATATTATTGAATGTTAGGATACAACAGTATATTTTGCATAGATTTATAATGAATAAGAATAATTTTTTTGTATTATTATTATATACTATGTGTATTATATAGTATTTCATGGGCTAACGATCTTTTTAACTGGCATTAATGAACGATAGTTTGTAAACGGAATTAGGAATGTAACAATTTAATTAATTACCAATTATTTTTTTATTTAATTCTACAATATTCTTATATTTATCAAAAATTTAATACCAGATAAGAACAGCTTTGTCAACTTTTTTCTACAAGTCCTTTCGTAATGTGTTGTAGAAATTGGGAAAAAATAGTATAAGCATTTTCAAGCATAATCGTGGTTTACACGATTAGTTACTAATACCCGTTTTGCGTTTCAAGAACTACTGTCCTGTTACTAGATCTATATTGATATTATTTCTACCATGGTTTCACATACAAGCTATATTAAAAATATATTTGAATGCAGATAATTACCGAAATATTAACTGCTATGAAAGTAATTAATACAAGCGTAAAAAAACATTCTGTATAAATAATACAATCATAAAATCTGATCTCTAGGTACTTTTGGAAGGAATATTTTTCATTACAAAAAAAGAAGAAAACCTGAAAGGAAAATACTAAAAGGTCCAGAGCAGGTCTTTCATAATTGTATGGTAATTTTCTACAATTACATTGGGAGATAGAATAGATTTTAAAACGAATTTTTTTCGTGTTTGCAGCATTACACGTATTTAGAGCATGATTTGTTTTTTAAAAAGTTAACTTAAGTAATACATTTAATAAAAAACTATATACATTAAATATACGTACTCAAACAGATAACTATGAAAAAAATAAAGCCTTCAAAAGATTAAGACATTATGGAATATATAAATAGAATTCATCAAGAGCAAGTGTAAAAGTTTCATTAAAATGTTTATTGAAATATGCTTACTTCTAAAGAGATTTCATCGTTCGCTTGGGAAGCATATCTTTTAATTACATATGCGGCGGCAACAGCCGGAGTATTGATCGCAGCCTCGTCGGTGACAATCAACCGGTTACCTCGGTTATCCAACTGGAAAGAGGAGAATACTTTCAAAACACTTTGAACTGGGAGTTATGATTTCAATTTACGCATATGATCATAAGAGATTTAATACACTATGTTAGAACTTTTTTACGATATATCACCATAAATATTTAAAAGTAATAAGTGAATGTTTTTCACAATATGTTATGCAGTTTTATAAAATTATAGTATTGTTTTTACATGTTCTGTTCTTTATTTACCATTTAAAATAGAATTCAGAAAATGATAAATGTTATAAAAGAATATTTAATGAAGTTGGAGCTTTTTTTATTTCGTAGCTTTTTTGTATTGTCTTAACATAAGTTTCAAAATAAATAAATGATAAATATGTAAACATTTTTAAGCGGAACTTTGACATGAATATATGTATAACAACGAGCAACGAAAATCGTAAATGTGCATTAAACAGAAATAAATATTTATATCAAATAAATAAGTAACAAGCAAACATTTTGAAAAGGATCTCTTGTATGAGCCAACTTATATTTAATAATAATGAAATTCATAAATGTCCATTAAGTAGAAAAGAAATTACATTATGTTAAAAAATGTGTAATTAAGATAAACGAGATATTTTTTAAAGAAAAAATAAGTTACTTATCTATTTTTCCTTTTTTTACAATAGCTAAAATATCAACATCGTATAGATTTTAAGAAGAAATAATTTATAAGAAAATAGATTTTAATAAGAAATTTAAGAGATTTGGTACTGTAGTATTTTCTTACCTCTAACCAGTTTAATACAGGTCCGCAGTTGATAAGACTCCCAGCCAGCTGGGAGAACCTTTCCAAATACTGAGTCAGCATCGTCCGTACTGCATCCTAAGAAAATAATAAACATGTTAGACAATAAGCATGAATACAATGGGAAAAGAAAGAAATACCGATTAAATTCGAAACTGTCAAACCAATGCGAAAATTTAAGAAAGGTCACACCAAAAAAATTAAGGCATTCTATAAGTTGCTATTTCTTATTTCTCAGACTTTCAAAATTTTCAAACTATCTAAACTTGTTTTAACTGCAGTGGCCTGGCTTGTGGGTGCAGAGAGAGCCATTCCCCCGGCGGCGGCAATCACCTCGAAATTTAAATTTAAAAAATACTTCGAACTCCAAATCCGCGCCCGCGCGATAAACTGACGGAAATGAGTGGAAGTTTTAATACATGCACAGATGCAGGAAGTTTATTAGTCGCTATGAAATCGCATTCGTTTTTATGTTACTTAAGATTTCTGGCAACCGGTACTGTGCGAAGTCAATGATGCTCACACACACACAAAATTATTTGCAAACAGAGGGACTAAACATCCATCAATGTGGTCAAAAAATACGTGCTTTGCAGACCGTATTAGAAGCAAAACAAGAGGAGTTCGTGGATGACGCTTTAATATACGCTAAAAGTTTATGTGAAGAGCTTGAAATTTCATTTTTAACCCCCAAGACGAATCAGGAGGAAGCAGATATTTGGCGACGGAAGTAAAGATGTTCAGTTATCGTACGAAGATGACTCGAGGCGAACAATGTTTTCTTCAATAGACAGAGTAGCTGCTGAAATTCGAGAAATATTCCAACAGTGCCAGAATCTAGCGCAGAGATATGCTTTTTTAAGGCCTAAAGTGATATTGAGCGTGGACGAACTTAACCTAGACCAAGCTCCTAAAGATATTAATAAAGAAGAATTCAAACTTGAGCGCTACGTCTACAAGCTTTCGTTGCTGCAGCAGACCCATGCTGTAAAAAAGAACTTATTAGGTCCGGCTCTCTTGGTTTATTAAAATATATTATTGAGTCCAAACTTGAAGATTGTTTACTAAACATTGTCATAATGTTGAAAATTTTTTTAACATATGCCACGTCAGTAATGCCAATTGCAAGAGAAGCTTCTCTAAGCTAAAATTAATCAAAAATTATCTCAGATCGACTATATCCACGTTAAGACTAACAAATTTAGCTATTCCGGTAAAGGAATATGGCATACATATTGATATTGACGATTGTATAAAAGATTTTGCTATGAAAAGAAGCTGCTTTTTTGACTTTTAGTAATTTTCTTTACTAATAATTAAAATACAGAGGCTACAAATTTCCGGTCGGCCTTGGACGGCGAAAGCCCATGCTTCGCCACTGTTTAAACATTCAATCCATCTTGTAGAAATCAGTGACAAATTCCCAACAACATACGAAATTAATGTAAATTATTTTAAATGCGTTATGTGCATTTTTAGAATACTTGTTTCACTCACTTATAACATCTTATATTTAAATTTCCTAAATAATATGAGAATAAAGTAGTGATAATAATTAATATAATTAATATAGTCTCAAGATTTCTTTTTATATTTTCTTGTGTTTTAAGTATGCCGTTTCTAATATTCGTTCACTAATGATCCGCTTTTTAAAGAATTATTGGCTTTACACTACAAAACATCTAGAATTGTAAAAAATAAATATAAATTAATTACTTTGTGAACTTCATCTCATAAAGCGTTGGGTAATAAATAATAAAGATTATCCCAAGTACAAAACATAGGTTATGATGAGAAAGCTACTTTATTAAAACTTTTAAAACTATTAATCCACACATACACATATGAGCATCGTTATGTAACAATGAAAAAAACATTTTACAATCAATTGTATAAAAAATACTATTGACTTTTTGTTGTAATAAATTTCCCATTAATGATAATAAAATAAAAAGAATTTCTAGAAATAAAAGAGCTTAGAGTAAAAGTAAGGATAACGATTCTTTAATTGATAATACTAAAGTAATTTTTAATAATTTTGAAAAGGATAAATGTAATGGTAAGTGAAATCATAAAGTAAATTATGATGAAATAAAATCATTTAATTCCTATTAACGTCATTCTTCTTGATTCCTAATCTTCGTTTAATCATATTTGAAATATATTTGAAAATGCTACAAGGATATTTTTAAATTATTACGAATGTAAATTTAAAAAGAAGCATAACAGCTCTTTTTCTTCCTTAATATTATAATTCGATTATAATTCTACTGAATTAGCAATCGATGTGCATATGAGTTCCTTTCGTTTTGAACTTTTTTTGCCTCTCTGCAACTAAAAAAAGTAGAACTTCGACCTTCACAAAGATTGCTAAGCATACTCCCCCAATCTTTTCTACTGTTTACGATTTCTGGGGTTCAAATTCCGGGTGTGTGCGTTTTTCCGTAAATTGAGAGCTGTCCACCCATATCTTTGGTCATTTCTCTAATAAATTACACTGCCACACGAGAAACGAAAAAAGGCGAGGTTGGATGATTTTAAAGATACGATCATATCCAACCATGACTTCAGATACTCGGATACGGTTACACCCACTGTAGAGATGAAACGTGCCTGAAATGTGTATCAATTGAAATTGTACGTTTAATGATTCAATTTCGTAAGACTTCTTGAATTTTTCTTCTAAAAAGCAGCTTATGTGTGCACTTGAATTGCTCAACATTTTGATTTCCTTTCTCATAGCTTTATGAAGATTAATTCTATACAGTAAATAATGTTATAATATTAATACAGCCTTTTCCACATTCGTTAAAAAAATTCTCCTTTATTTCTAAAGCTTTTAATCCAAATATTCCCTTTTATATTCCAATACACAATTCAGAATTGAGTTAGAAGGAAATGGAACCAGTAAAAAGAAAAAAAAAGAGGAGAATCACGAACAAGAATATATAAAAGGAGATTATGATTACATAATTTTAATCTAATTTTTTCGAGCATAAAAAAACTTAAATTTGAAAAAGTTATACCATCAAGCCTAAAATTCCACGTTAATATCTGTGCATTAATAAAGTAAATAAAAATTTTTGAAAAAAAAATGGTAAGGTAGATTGTAACATCTAACCATGGAGAAAAAACTGTTTTATCCTTAATCTTTTAATTGCGATATTAAAATATCGGTGTAATTTTGACTAATGTTTATGTTAAAGCATTTTCACACAAAATCAGTTTGAAAAAATATAATTTTAAGATAAACTAAATTTCAAGCACGTTTCTTACTTAATATAGATGTTATGTGTTAATTTAGATGCTAAGAAATTTAGGAGATTTTTTTTTTAAAAAAGATAATTACTTTCAAATAATTTGACTTATATAGAGCAAAAAAAAAACTCACAAGATGTTTTATATGGGGATTAAATTACAGAGTATTGAGATATCGGGAGTAATGTGAATAAATGTATCATATATTTCATCATATAAGCTACACGAGAACTATAGAAGACGAACTTCGCAATTTTGAACCATGATCAGGGACCGATTATGACACCTGATGCAACAGCATACTTTCTAAACACTGCTATATAACATTAATGCGATGACTTTCAGCCTCCTCCAACCCTCTACTCGGTGGGTCTTTAATAACACTAGGATTCCCGCTTACGACACGACAGAAATCACGTCAATATATTTTTGGCATTAAATAAAATCAAAATTAATTTCCTGGTTTTCAAATCGTTCTTTTCCTTAAAAAAACTCTAAATACGTTTGTTTGCATGCTAGTTATGATTCGACTAAACCGGATGTTTGTTCATGATGTTGTTCTTGAAATACACTTGTGTTCTTGTTCATAAAATTCATGAACATATGATCACAGTAAGATTTTGTAGCCTAAGTTGATCCTTAAGTTTATTTATTGCAGATTGTTTAACGTGAGCTCTTTCAAAATATGATTATTGTAAAGAGATTGCAATATTAAACAAAATTTACCTTTATGAAGAAAAAAAGTTTTGTCTACCTTTTAAAAGAATAAATGGATTCAATAATGCTCTACAAAAACTAATGAAACTTTTCGAATAATATGGAATTAATGAAATACAACCCATTTATATATAAAACGTACAAATTTTTTTAAAAAAATGACCAATTTAAAATTTTTCTTTCTTTTTTACAAATCAATACCAAAATAAAACTATTAAAATAATAAAAGTTATAAACTCTTTAAAAAAATACAAGAAATAATAATTAAGGGACACATTTATATATAAACTGGAAAAGCTCGCACATTGCATTATGAAGAAATTCGGAGAATTATGTCTAATCAGGGTTTTTTTATCATTTAGTTAAGACTCAGAATATATGTAAAACAAAGTCAGTTGGAAATACCGTCTATTACGCCGAACGAAAACTTAATTAAATTGTTAATGAAAAAAATACATCATGTAATTTATTTATTTAATTTCCAAAATTAGAACCGTAGAAGAAAATGGAAAATATTTATTTATTTATTTTAAATTTTTAAATGCTGTCAAGTTATGAATGTTCCTTGAGTTGAAACCCTAAATAATTTTCTACAAGACCACATGAAGATTTGCAGCCACACAAAGTAGAATTTAACCCGTAACATGACATAACGATACTTTTCTTTTTCGAATCCTGCTAACGTTTTATCAGAGTTTAAGATAAAATTAATACAAATTTAACTATACAGGGAAAGCTTACAAAAATAATATTTTGATAAATAATAATTATATAAAACAAATAACACTTTTAATTAAATAAGCAAATATAAAAATAAAACAAAATCTAAACGGCTACTTTCACATTTACAGGGGGGAAACATAGTTACACCTTTAAAAAAATTGAAAAAAAAGTTTTCAAATATTTATTTAAATTATACATTTAACATATTTATATCTTAAACTATTATTCGCGCCCTAAAATTACATAATTTATAATAACTTAGGCCTGATAAATGAATTTAAGAAAAATATCTTTGCGAAAAACATTTAGCTGTGTTCCCGAAGCAGTTTATACGTATATAGATATTTTCTTTCTCTTATCGTTTTCCATTTTTTCAGACTCATAGGATAATTTATTTTAAAGAAGAAAAAGAAGGCTCAGGGAGCCATTAATAATTATTTTAAGTGGATTGTTAAAACATAAAAATATTGAAACATTTTATGTAACAAAATGTGAAACAACAATGTAACAAAACGATTAAAAATCCATTAATTTTTGGATCTGGTCCAAACAAGCATTTTCATTGAATTACTTTAAATAATGTGCGATAAATCCTGATAAAATACATTATTACTTTTGTAATTATAATCACAAATAAAATTAATGCACTTTTCGAGCACTTAATGCGTTAATAAAGTAGGGGCTGCGGTAGCCCTGTGGTTAAGGTCTTGGATCATGGCAGACATGTCATGAGTTCGAGCCCATTACCACTTTAGACCCACTGTGTAGGGGAGCGATGCATGTTAAATCTGTTGAGAGCTCAAACGTCCTCCCGTTGGTGTGGTGTCTTAGTTATGAGAGGGGGGTGCCAGTTCCGGTATCGTCCTCGTATCTAGACCATGGTTCAAAATTACGAGGTCCGTCGCCAAAAGCCCTCGTGTAGCTGGACATTAATATTCGCTCACTCACTCACTCAAGTTAATAAAGTAAACTTTAACTGAAGTTAAAACATATCAAAAGTTAAATGTGATTAAATAATGCCATTACTTTCGAATCAGATTAAGGATTTTAGGCAATAATTTATTTTGATCACTGATATCACTTTGACCATTTTATAAATCTTAAAAAGTATACAGCTATAATTTGTACAATCTTTTAAGTAAATATTTTAATTTTAGTACTTATTTAATCAACTCTTGTTATTCATGAAAAATCATTTCATATAAAAAAAGACATTCTATTAATACTTTCAATTATCTTATTTTTAATTACATCTAATTTACTTAAGAGGGATAATAATTACTACATCATATATGTGTAAAGATGATATTATATTTCAATAGAGAAATTGATATATAATATAAATGAAGAAAAAAAATATTTTACAGACAAGGTGCAAAAAGAACTGCTTTTATGAGGTTTATCAAATCATGTTTAAGAAAAAAATATTTTTAAGCCAGTTCTAAATCATCTACAGATATACTATATACATTACAAATTGAAACCTATACAAAGTCTATTGTATCTGTATTTTAGAAGTATCAAAAAGAAACCAACGAAAATACTCACACGATCAAGTTCTTATGTTTATAATTTGTTAACTTCATAGAAGCATGTTTAAAAGTGAAACAAACGACGCAATACTGAACGTGAAATAGACATTTTTAAAAAACATTTGTATTCTGGGAGAAAGAAGATCCTTTTATTAACTTTCTTTTCAACCGTAAACGTGTTGGCGTTGAAGTGATGAAACCATAAAAGTGTAGGAAGAAACAGTTTATCATAACCTGTTTCTGACACTTAGGTTAACTTGAAAAAACAATAAAATGAATTGTAATTGCTCTTAAGAAGAGATTATCTCTTACCGAATGTACCCAAACAATATGTAGTAAAAAACATTACAAAAATAATCAACTTAAAACAATACTTAAACATGGTAGAGTAGGAGAATCCAGAAGGTCATGGATAAATGGTAATTATAATCTTATGATAATTCTAAAAGAGAAACATCTTTTTTTCCTTCTGTACTAAAAAAATTACGTATTATCTATTTTTCACTTTTTATAATAATGCGCGTTGATACGACTTATTATTGTATAATAATAAACAGAAATTTTTAGAATAGAATTATTTTTTTATTTTTTTAAAAATGACTAGTACGTTACGTCCTCATTCTCAACAAAAGATGTAAACAATCTCAGATGCATACAATATTGCTCAATTTTTAAATTTTAAATGCGTCTGTTTTATCATTTTTTCAACAACAGTTGCAGGTTAATTATTATTACTTACGTATAAGAATAAACAACCCTCAAAGTAATAAAAAATGTTGTTATTTGATAATAATTGTCAAAAAGGTGTATTCTTACGATTGTTTTCCGAGAAATAGTGTAATTAGCCTCTAAATATAAATTTTTCTGTAAAGAATAGAATATATAAATAACCTTTTAGTGATCACAGTCAGAACTTAAAATGTTTAAATGCGTAGAAATATTTTCGAAGTATTCGCTAACTAAACGATTATCAATTTCCTATAACTAAAAAAATGATTTATTTTTTTTATTAACATCGCACTACGTGGTCTATTGTTGACGGATCTCGTAATTTTTGAACCTCGGTCAAATGAAAAAGACGACAGTTAAAAACTGGCATCCTATTCTTCAAATTTCCTTACCATACCAATGTGAAGAACTTGTGCCAGAACTAACACGCATCAGCCTCTTTACATGAGGCATCAAGAGACAGAAGGACTCAATAGATGCAACGTGGCTATGGATTCACGATGGGTCATGGGTTCAGAACAACCCGGCTACTGGGGCCATGACAGGCAATATTTTCTTAGACAATATGACAATATTTTCTTAGTTACAAAAAATCACACAAAACGAGTAGAAATGTTTAATAATAGGATAAAGAGAATATATTTGTAACGAATATGTAACTATCACTTATGCACGGGGATTTGTTCTTTATTTTTAAAACAAACATATTGATTAGTCAAGGCATTACATAGACTTATATAAAACAATTGTTTTTCAGTGTGTCGAAATTTTCACTGTCGACAATTTGTAAGATATTATCGATTTCGATATTTAAGACAATGAAACAGCTAAAGAGGATAGATGACCTGAGCAGAGATCCAAACACTTAAAAAAAACCTCCAAAAAATATTCCTCCTGCAATGTTTTAATAAATTAGCCGACACTGTTTTATTAATTTAAATAATCCATACATACTAATATTCTCGCGTGATGTAAATCAATTGTAACATTATACAAAAACTGTGTCAATTTTATTAACCTTTTCCACTTAAACTAATTCAGGATCCATAACTCCGTATAAAATACTTACGGTTTTTTGTGCACCTTCGGCAGTAATGCAAATTACCGCTTATAAATTTCGTGTGTTTTGTCTTCATTAAGTACACAATAAATAGAGCAGGTAAACGTAATACTGCGGATTTCTACATTATATATAAACAGCTCTATCATAAAAAAATTTTATAAAATTTCATGATTTTCAACTTAATCATTTTCATAGAATAATTAAATGTAAAAAATAAAATATACATCAACGTAATACTTTTACTGAAAACAAAAATTGGACACTGCTAAAACTAATTTTTCTGTTTAAGGTATCCGACTACTTCCGACAACTTTTTTTTTAAAAAAATGGAGTTATGGAGATTTGTTTGTGTTTTTAGATTTATTTAGTACACTTTAAGAAAATAAGGCTAAAATTAAGATGGGAAAAAAATTATTACTACTAAAGTGGGAAAAAATAGGTAAAAATTAGCAAGAAATTACATAAACGGGGCCTGCTCTGTAGAAATAGTAAATGAACCAATTCTCAATTTTTGAATTTTGATGCATTACTTTGTTATTCTTTTTTGAAGTGACCTTCAGGATAAGAGATATTTTAATTTTTACAAATACTAGAGCATTTTATCTGAATTATTATAGGAAAATATTTTAAAAAACAGTGATTAAATTTACATAAAGAACTGTAAATTTTGTAATAAAACAGTGATTGATAAATCTGAAGGTTAAAACACTTCTACTGTTATACAGAACATACACACAAAATTTCAGCAAATTATTTTAAAAACTTTTTGATCAATCGCTGTCCCCGTTTGAGTTTTTCAAAAAAAAAACATATTTCGAGTAAAACGCATTTTTAAGTTTGACATCTTATGTAAAGTTACGGCGTTTGTTTTTATTAAAACACTTGTAGTTTTTGTTCTAGTGAATGGAAAATAAAAAACTTGGTATTTTTATAAAGCTAATAAGATTGCCTATAAAATAAAATAATAAAAGAAATTTGTCCATTTTTAAGAAAAATCATGGATACATTAAGCACCCAGTATGAAAGGATCGGTCTTTCAATATATTTAAATTCCATCTAAGTATAATAATCAGGAACGTTAATGATGTATATACAGTTATTACTGTACGATTGTTAATAATCATTACTAGATATTAGTAACTTTAAGAAAAGATTGATTATTTTTTTCAGTAACAAAATACGAAATATTTACAAAATCTAAATGAAAAAAATGTTTAATTTCATTTGATAAGTTATAATAATGCAGGTAGTAAAGATCAATCTTTGCTATTACAAAATACATTTCTACAAAACTTACCAAATTTAATCTGGCACACATCACTCTTAGTGAAATCAAATATCTGTATGATCCTCCAGTGCCCGACAACACAAATATGCATGAGTCATCTGGATTGTGATCGGGCAGTATCCCTCTATCCTCTTCCCCAAAGAGCAATTTGCAACAAGGCCTGACTTTTTTAGAAGTCAGGTTCTTTCAACTCGCTCCTCCCCCGTAAAGTCCTAGTTTAAAATGCAGTTATCGTCAAATGACTCAGTCGCAGATGGTACCCTGGAAACTTAGCATACGTTAAATTCTCAATGTGGAGAGCAATTGAGCTTAAACTGTCCTGCTTCAAGTGTCGTCAGCTTGCTTATTCACGCGGAAGGTAACACTTCCCCCGCTATCAAAGTATGGGCTTACATTTTTCGGGATTTGAGGGTTCCACATATGAAATGCTTGGAATAGATTGGGGTAAACTCCAAACCACCGCCGTCCTCTTCACTGAGCTTTAACCGATTTAATATGAGTCTGAAACTGTTTCATTGTTCTGTTGAATGCATTCGATTGTTGCTAAGTGAAATAGATTATTGATTAACAAGTTGTTTAATGAGATATATGAAGGAATACTATTGTATGGATTCATTTTATTCTTATTGCTTCATAGGCAGTTTTTTAAAACAATTAATGCATAAAATAATTAAAATAGACTTTTCGAGTAGTTTAAACTGTCAAATTCTGTTTTTAAAAATATTCTTATAAGTTTCTAATAGGCAAAGTCTAATTCTTGATTTCGGATGTATTTTCAAAGCTGTTTAATATTTTATTTCAGAAAAAATATAACAGAAAAACTTTTATTTATTCATAATTGGTATTCGTATAGAAAAATACGAAATAATTGGTGAAAATATATAAGTAACAATTTAGCTAGAAACTAGATCGATACAATGAAATTCATAACATTAGAAAATAAGTGCGGTTATTAATTGGAAGATAAAAGTACTACTTATAACAGTTTAAATAGGTCCATTAATTTATCTTAATTTTAAATTATTTATTAAAATTACAAAATAAGTCTATGAACTAAAATCTATGTAGACAGTTTTTCTCAAATATTTTCATTTTGATTATATATAAAAATTATAAGCTCTCAAACTATTCTTTCAATATCGAGACAAATTACAATATGACAAGAGCATTTTGGAAACAATGTTTGGATATTGAATTATTTTGAGATTGAATATAAACAAAACGAATACTGTGTGGATAGTTTTTAACTTAAATGTCAAGGATTAATATATTGCAGATTCAATTGCAAAAAGAAAATAACATGTGCTCAGTAAATATCGTTTTCCATGTTAACATATTTTTACATAATAATGTCACTTAACTTCTTCAAACTATAATCTTATCAATTTTAAATCTACAGTTAATACCGATAAAAAGCAAAAAAAAACATAAAGTTAAATCAGAAGAAGAATTGAATTATTCTTCTTTAAAACAAGATTTCCCACCAGTTTAGATTATAAAATCACAGAAAAAAGCAAAATATTTTAACTTAAAGGGAAAAGTCGAAAGATTTATATATGTAGCAAGAAAAAAATAAAATTTTGAAAATCTTCTCTATTTTCTATTTTTCTAAATTTATTGAATTAATACATACTAAATTGATCAATTTTTGCATTTTAATGAAATGAAAAAGAATATTTAAAACACATATAAAAAGAAATATAGTAATAAAAGAAAAGAATAAAAAAAGGGGAACAGAAAAAAGAAAATAAATACTTATATTCATATTTATTATATAGCATTATAAATATCCATAAATTTAGAAACATTCAAAATGCTTTCCCGTGTATATGTTTTATCTTAAGATAGGTACATAAGATATTATAGTGAGGTTAAATATAATTGTTAACTCAGTAAAAAAAAAAAAAACTGTGGTACAGAACTTACATAATAAATGTTAAAATAAATATTAACTTTAAGCAATGAGAAAAATAACAATAATAAAACAATTAAAATGCTTCATGATAGCTCTTTTGTCCACCAGTGAATCAAAAAATCAAAAATCATATAGACAAATAAGAAAATACAATATTTTCTCATTAATTTCTAATCATCATAATACAAAGATTAACTTACTGAAGTTTTATAAGTCTATAAGTCATCTGACTCATTTTAAATCATATCGTAACACAATAATAACTTAGTGAATCCAAACAAATGATAGGGTTTAAAGACTCACCCAAATGCATGACTACTCTTTAATACCAGTTTCAGAGGGACGCAAGCCTTATGAAATTTACTCGGTGCATTTGAATACAAATAATCTATAGAGTTCCCCGCAAATGCTGTGGTTGGATCCACATTGTTGTTCAGTGTCCTCCCCTGATGCTGAATGTACAATGAGAAAAGGATGCTCTAAAAGGGGGTTGCATTATTCGGCGGCATTTATCGCCAAACCAAGCCAGTGCTTCTATCCGAAAAAAAAAATCTTCGAAAAGGAGTGAAAAGTAACCAAGGTAAGTCGAGGAGGTACCGAAAGGTATTTGCTTTGTTGAAAGAAAAAAAAAAAGATTTTCAAGGGCAAATTTGTGATGTCTAAGAAAAAGGAAAAACACGTATTTAAAAAAAATGTGTCAGTCAAAGGTGAATTCAGTGAGAAAATTTACTTTAATTATATAACTTCAGATTTGAAAATCACTAGAACAATACTATTAAAAATATAACGTAAATGAGAAGGGGGGAAAACTACTCGAAAGAGTAGAATTTAAATTGTTTTGAAATAAAATTTTTGTTTAAGTTTGAGCAAGTTTGGTTTAAGAAAAAACGGACTCGAAAAAAAAAATAATACGCATTGTTTTAGAAAAAGAAATTAAAAAAAATTGTTGGAATATAAAACTTTTAGTTAAAGGATCTTCTGCGTATGTGCAACTATAAATAATTTTAAGGAACAGAATTTTATAATTTAGGTTTCTAAGTATTTTTCTGTGATTTCTCATCGTGCTATCGAATTTTCCTTTATACTATATTTCTCAATATTTTGGTTTTCAAATAAATTTTAAAGTAAAATAATCAAGAATTTGCACTTTTTAGTTAAAATATTTTAATTCATTATACAAAAACTAAATTTTGTTTGGGAATAGAATTGGAATAGGGGAATATAGGATCAAAGCTAATTTCTTGGAACATTTTACTTCTAAATATATTTTTCTTCCAGTACAGAAATATAATATTTCGGAATTTTTATCTTAAATCCGGGTTATGAATAACCGATACTTTTATTTACTCTACACAATTTATATAGGAAAAACATATTAATTATACTATTAATCTTAATAGTGCATTAATTTTTATATCCATAGTTTATTTTCGATTATATATTCAATTTGAATTTTCTGCCTTATTGTTCCTGAATAATTATATGTACTAAATTTTAATACAAGAAAGAATCTTATTTAGTATTATGATGTTTTCTTTATTTTATTTTAAAAATAAACAATTCTAAAATTTCCTTTATTGAATGAAGAAATAAAAAAAAGAATCAAATGCTAGAATAATTTTATTTTTAAAAATATTTTCCAAATAAAGTATTTAGACCAGTTATATGCATGCAAAGTACAAAATTCGTTTTACTACTGTATGTAGAAAGAGCTACAACCCCAAAATAGTTAATGTACTAAATAAGCAAAATAGTTCTGGGTTTTTTTAAATTTTTTTAAAATTGAAATTAAAGAGATAAAAGTATTACCCTCGACTTGAGAGAGTAGTGCAAAACGCTTTCGAAAAATGTAATTATTTCGAAGCATCTAAAGAATGTATTCAGTCAAATATCAATCTTTAAAAATCGAAACAAAAAAAAGTAAAATAAATAATCGAAGTAAACAGCTTATTTATGAGAGTAGAAAGTTTTTATATATAAGGAAATATTTATATATATATATATAAATATATTTATGACTTTTGTAAAAAAAAATTAATGCAATGTACAAAACGAATCTTTGAAGGTATTCGTATGAATCTTGTGAGTAAATGTATAATATATGAGAAAGAAATTGATTATAAGTCATAAATAATTTTATTTCTAAAAAAAACTAATAAAATTCGTAAATTTTATTAAATTTATTAAAAAATACATTTAGGTAATTCGGAGTTCAGAGAAGAAAAGAGTCTTAATTTCTGTTGAAAAATTCCCCTTTTCGTTGATTCCATTAAGCTCTGTTTTCTTTTATCACTATTACATCAAAAATAGACTTTTAAAAAGAAACCAAAAGCAATGTTTGTATTTTTTTTTTTGCTCGGTTATTTTCAACATTTAGGGGGGAGGGGAGCACTGTATAATCCTTGAATGCCCCCTAACCATAAGAATGGTTTGATCTATTTTTAGATTTTATTCATTGCTTTCCATACTAGTAATTTATATTTTACGCATATATTTCTCAATACTTGATTAGAAAAATAGGGAGCAATCATCTGTAAAGTTATACAATTTTTTACATTAATTTGTAATTAACGTGAAACATAAATACATTTTCCACCCTAAGGCAAAGTAACAGTAAATCGACAAATGCTTGAATAAACGGAAGGAGAAAAATTTCCTTTATTTTTTATTTGGTACAGTAGAATTTTTTTTTTTATTATTGTTGAATGAGGGCATAGTACATTCATGTTTCAGTAAATAGAGTTTTTTGCGTAATATACGGAAGATGCGAACTCTAACAATTTGGCAAAAAATTGGACAAGTTTTCTACAAATTTGCGCAACAATGAACAATAAGAATGAATAAATATTCAATAAATATGAATAGAATTTAATATATTATTGCATTACAATGCCTAGTTGAAAATTTTGAATTTAAGAAACATAAATGTGTTGCAAACAATCCTAATTGTTTCAGGTAACGAAGAAAATTTAACCTTAAGAATACGTATTAAGTCTTATTCCACACGGAATATGTTTTCATTTTATAAAAAAATGTTTACAAATGATATTACTATTTTTTATAGGATTTTATTAAAGCTATTTACTAATAACAAGTCTCAGAACTAGAATTTCTTTAGCCATATTAATTAAGCTGTAATTTATACTGTAATCAGATCAAAGCACCCACGACTGTGTTTCAGTATATTTTAAACGGGTCCCAACTCGTATTTTAATATTTCAATTAGCATCACCATTTCTATCTCATTGTAAAAGTTTAAAAAAATTAATTTTTAAATCGGTTTTTAAAAAAGCTAATGATTTTACAATCAATATATTCGTAATCAAATGACATAATGCGCCAAATGTGGCACTCTTTCCTCCCTTAGAATTTTGCGCATACTTCAGGGGAGTGCGTTATTATAAGTTACTGCTACTGTTCCATCGTTGCGAGGATGCAAAACGCTGCCATGCGGTCTCCCGTGGCACGTGCGATCCCGCATCGCTGGAGCGAACGTCACGCGCCTCCTGACGTCACTCTATGGGGGCTCATTAGCACAGAAATCCTACTACCGGAACTCGTAAACATTAAGATCAAAATCCCGCGATTTCTATGTCACCTCCATTGTTAGGTTCTCCCGATACTGTGAATGTAGACTGATTTAAAGTGAGAAAAGAGAAAATATAAATATGTTTAGCGCATCCTAAAAACTTACAATTGGTTTGTTTCAATGGTATTATGTGACAGCAGCGGCGCACATAAGGGGGGGGTTCGGACACCCCCAAAGCCCTTGATTTTTTTTCCGATTGATTATAATTCTAAGTATATAGTATGTAAAGTTTAATTAATTACTTGTTATTAATGATTAACTTTATTAATTAATACTAATTATTTATTCAAAAATTAGTTTTTTACTGTGTTTTGTTCCCGAAAATCGACAAAATCAAAAGGAGCATGATACAAGAATGGTGAACTTTCGACCCCAGACCCCCCTTGAAAAATTCCTGTGTGCGCTACTGTGTGACAGTGACAATGATATATTTTATAAAACAGTATAGAGATAATTAATACGAGCCTTTACCAATCAGTAAATAATTTGCAAGGCCTTAAATAATATTTATATGTAAATAAAGTAATTATTATATAGATTACCGCAAAATCCGGCGTATGACGTGCACCTATATTTTCAGGCTACACTTTTTTTTATTTTTAGGTATATTCGCGGTATAACGCGCAACTCTTTTTTACGAAGGAACCTGAAATGTACATGTGTAATGCTCGTAAGCTTTGAAGTCATTTATTCGAGGTATTATTGCAGGATTTAAAAAAAAAGTTAGTATACTTCGAGAACTACTATGCTTTAGGTTCATTAGGTATTTCATTTCTTTTAAATAAACAGTTTTTCGATCTATGTACAATATAAGTCAATTTTCTTCTATGCATCTCTCTTTTTTATTATTATTATTTGTGAAGGTGTATTTATACCTGGCGTATAACGCACACCCGTAAATTTCGATCGCATTTTTTGTGTTCAGAGTACGCGTTATACGACGGATTTTGCGGTATTTAAACTAAAAAAGCGGAGAAAAGATATATCTCCCATCAGCCTGTTCAAATAGAGCAACATTTGAATACTTAGAGATTTGATTACTTAAAATTTGTAAGCATTATTTTGTCATTAGGACTCTAATCACTAAATAAGCTAAAATAAATTAGCATTTAATAATCACTAAAATAAGCTAAGAAATAGTCAGAAATTGTGTATATTCTTCTGTTAGGAGATATTGAATGTTATCTAGTATTATCATTAAAAACTTTTGAGATTCAATGATTAATAGAAAAAAGGCTCCAAGTTTAAAAGTTATAAATTATTTCACAAAGAAAAGATACATAAAATGCGCGCAAAAAAAAAATACTGTTATGTCCCGCTTATTGACAAAAATTATAATAAGAAAATAGTTTATTATTGTTCAAAAACGTTTATATATGTATATATTATATATATATATATATATATAACATATATAACGTATTGTTATGTATTCAAATATTCAACAGACATGAACAGACAATATGTTATCCGGTCCTTTCTAGAGCTTGGAAACCGGTTTAAACTGTTTTTGTTAAAATATACCAAACAATAGAACACAGTTTTCCCAAAAAATCTACAGTAAATTGCATACTGTTTAAGAGTGATAAATGATTTTATTTTTCTATTGCTATTCGTGAAATATTTAATTATTAGTGCAATTTTTTCAAATAAACAAAAAATTATGCATCGAAAGAGCAGAGTTTAAGTAGTAAATAAAATACATAGCGAGAAGTAAGTGGAATTTTAAAGTCAAACTAAATTTTTAAAAAGACAGGAGGAAAAAGCATTATTAAATTTAAATAGTGAAAAATTGTTTGTGCATATATATGCACATACATACAAAATCCCCAATCATTTGATATATAAATAGGTTTAAAAAAAACATGTTTTTTCCCCTCTAAATATGAGAGAAATTCTTTTAAGTTATATGAAACATTCTTCATAGCATGTAAAGTGTACTTATAAAAAGCAAACATTTGGGCTCTTTGTGTTCCGCAATTATAAAATAAAAAATAGTGTGGAAATTTTAAAATTGAAAATTTAAACAAAATTCTTCCATCTTGGCTTTCTGTTACGTATTATCCTTAGTTATATACAATAAAAATGCATCTCTTTTAGGAACATTTTGGGCAAAAAAATTGAGCATTTAAGATGTTAATTATCCTTTTATTGATATAAGTCATTTAAAATTCGAAAGTGACTGTCGACAAAATACATCCCTAATACAAATCGGGAATTGAAGTCATTTCTTTTAATTTCATGTCAGTAACATGCCGAAAACGGAATCCTCTTAAGCATTTGCTTCTTAATATCTTATACTTTTCACTTCCCTTAAGTGCGGCTCTCAACTTAAATAGCTAATGTCATTTATAAAAACATGTACTTTTTAAATCATAAGGGTCTTAGAAAAAGCTTTAACAGCTTTCATTAAATCTTTCATTAATTTTTCTACTCCAAAAGTTTTCTGTCACCAAAAAAAAAAAAAAAAATCTGCTGAGTTTTTCATTTTACAACAGTATCATTTTTTTAAGTTTCTTTAAAAAGGTTTTATTTTTATCATTTTTTTCTTCCCCTTTTTCTTTTCTAAGAAGTTTAATTCAGCCAAGTAGTTTCTAAAGCTTTCTAAAAAAAAACCCCATTTTTTCCAAAAGAGCCAAATTTTTGTGTTTTGCTGTACGCGAAGAAAAAATTATGAAGGCTAGGTTTTAAGTTAGTAAGTTATAAGCATAGAAATTGTGTGTGTGTGTATTACTAATTGCACATGACACTACAAAAACTTCATGGAAATTATAATTGTATTGCATTTATGAATTATATTACTATTTTGATTTAGGATTATCATCAATTTAGAAAAATGTAAACAAAAACCTTATTTGATGTTTTCTATTAAAAAAAGAACAATTAAAATCATTTTAAATTAATACGCATTTTTCTTTTAAAATTTTCTACAATCCTTAATTTAGCTTAAATTATATAAATAATTAAATTCATTCGTTTCTTTATTTTCGTTAGGGAAAAAATCAATTTTAAAAAATCACAACTATAAAAAATTTTATAGAAGAACATAACTGTGTTGGTTTATTGCATGTGAATGAATGAAAATTAAAACTTATTCTTTTTTGTATAATAAATAAAATTCTGCATTTTAAATTACATTGTAAAATTTCTTACTTAAAAAACTGTTCCAAATAATAGAAAGTACAAGCATACTGGATTTAGATTACAGTTTTCCTTGTTACAAAATTATTTATAAAATAATATTTACAAGAAAAGCAAATGAAAAATCCAGTAGAAAATGTTTAAGGTTTTTCTATTTTATATTTATTCATTGTATAACATAGGTCCAACAGCACGATACAAAAACATAATATAATAAATGTATAACGGTATTTCTAACGAAGTGTTATATAAGAAAGAAGGTATTCACTATATTGAACTCTCTCTCTCTCTTCTCTCTCTCTCTCTCTCTCTCTCTCTCTATATATATATATATATATATCACTCAATGACTATATAACTGCTGTTTATACAACCTTTCGAAAATGTATACAAATTTGAATTTTTTCTTATAAAAGTATATATTCTTTTATTTTGACAGCGTTTGTCTCAAAAATATTATAAATTCTTTACTATTTCAAACAATACACAGAATGGTTTTAGGTTAAAAATGATTGCTAGAATTTTAATTAAATTTTATCTTTAACAAACTAACATCAGCTTATGTTTTACAGCTAGAAATCGTAGTTCAGAGAAACACGAACATTTTCGTACTAACGACATGCATGGTAAAAGAACACTAGTATTTCATTAGTATACAGCTGAATCCAAAGCAGGATTTGACAAATAAATTGTTCTCGACACAATTCCGCAGATTTAACTTTAGAACACAAAACAAACTTTTTTTTTATTCACTGGTTGTCACGAAACGTTTTCGAACATTATTTCCAAACGTCACAAACAGGACTCCACCAAAACATTGTACTGAAGTTAAATCACCTCTTTTTGAGTCCTACGACTCACAAAAACACAAGTGAGACAAAAGCGGATTACTAAAGTCTGTTATTAAAGTGAACAATGCCCCAAGATGGTGAAACAATGCACACGCTTAGGAAAGAACCAAAAAACCAACAGCTCGTAAATAATCCAGAGAAGCAGATAACTTTCACTTAGGAACAGAGGGAGCATGAATCAGTTAAGAATACACAAATGGGTCAAGTTTGCATAACTGTAAAAGTAATTCACTTCAGATGGCTTGGAAAGGAACTTAAATGTGGTGAGACTAGCAGAGAAAGGCTTTATATAAATGGAAATTAAATGCGAAATGCAATGTTTTCTCATGCGCTGGCAACTTTGTGTCTTATATGAAAGAGAATTATCAAACTCAGTGAAAAGCGCTGTGCTTCAAAACCTTAATGTTTGTAGATAAAACAGTTTAAGCTATTAGACTAAGAATAGTAATTGTTAATGAGAATAAATTTTCTAAAGGCTTCGTTTCTCCTCCCCCCGAACTAGACATACATTTAATCTAATGCAGGGACGGGCAATTAGCGGCCCGCTAAAACAGTAATAATTTGAATAAAACTGCCACTATCTTTTTTGAACGTAATTTATTGGTTTTTATGGTTCAATTTATATATTTCCTGTGATGCAAAGTCAACTAATAAATTCAACCATTTAAAAAGATGTGGCCCTCCCGTATCCTTTGTTTCACAATGTGGCTTTGAAGCTAAAACAATTGAACACCCCTGATCTAATAGCATCAGTCAGAGTTTGGTCACTTATATAAAAACATCCCAGCAATCCTACACCCAAAAAAAGGAACAAACTAAAAATAATTACTTTGAATGGTCTCTAACGCGACCATACATAAATATCTTACTGATAAAATATCGAATTATACTTATATACTTATCGAATTATAGTTAATACTCATTAGGAATCTACAGATTCGAACTCCCTTCCTTTCCCGAAAACAAACTTTAAACGTTCAATCCTTGTGTAAAGCATTCCATTTAAAGAGGTATATTGATTACTTTCTAAGGTATCCGTGTTAACGCAATGAACAGATTAGACAGTTAAAATTTATCTTCCCAGAAACTTAGAAGATTGAAAATGTTGTTATTTAAAATTATTCAAAATAAAGGTATAATAGAAACACGTATTAATCGGTCAGATAGAGTTTAAATATAAAAAGATATTTGAAAAAAAATCATTCCTAAGTTCAGTTTTAATTATTAGAAATGCTATGTTAAATAAATTTAGAATGGAAATATATGTGACGTAAAAATTACATTTTTTTCATAAGTTTAGTTGAAATAAGATAAAATGATAAGTATTGTTGTTGTTTTTTTAAATCTCTATGCGTATGTGAAAAAAATAACCAAAATTTCTATTATATGTAAATGAATTAATGTCTTCTACACCAGTATTAAGATTGATTGGAAATTTCATTTTCATCTTTTTTTTTAAGTATTCAAACTAAGCAGACCCATGTGCACGGAGAGATTGTTTTATCCGTATTTTTTTTCTATTTTTTAAAAAATATAATTCCGTCGATTCTCATGGATTGTACCAATACCTAGCAGCTAGATTCGTGAGCATATGAGCAGATATCACCATTTGAGAGTTGATGTGCAATCAAACTAAAGGTAAGACAGGCATCTTTGATCGTCTATGGATCGTATGATAAACACTCTTACAGGAGGACATCTGAAAACTCAACGAATAATGCCTAGGCGTATAACAGTTTGTCTCGTTGCTTTTTTATTAATTGTTGATCAATTTACTGAATTAAAGCATCTAAGTTGTTAACTTAGCTATGTAATTATGTATTCAGAGAAAAAACCGTTCAGCACACTTAAAGAAAACCAAGCAAAAAGTAAACATTGGTATTCAAGCATGGTACATTACATCAGTTATCCGCAAACCCCGGTCCGTGGATTAAATGGTGCCGAGCCACCTAAAGAACATTAAACTATTGCAATTTTATTTAAAGTGGTGCATTTCTCTCGGATTTGCGCAACTTTCCACGGAAATCACTTTATATTCCACGTTAAATCACTTTTATTCATTTTTGGTGTAACTATATTTTATTCTGAAGGCATATTTAAATGTAATTAAATTAAAATTGTTAAATTAAAACAATTTAAAATATAAACAATCAACGTGTCCCACCCTCAGCGGGCCGCGGTTAAATTATCAAACGTTGACTGGTCCGCAGCGATAAGAAGATTGCGGAGCACTGCATTATATAGTTCAAAGCATTGTATGCCACTCAACTAACCATAGACAATGCAGCTTAGATCCTACCCGATCAGTAATTTGGGTTGGGAAGTCCCGAGAAAGTCCAACCTGCGAAAGTCAAATTTATTTTATATTTGCGTATTAAAGAAATTTCATAAGAGTTGCAATGGATTCACGTTGCGAAGCTAGTAACAATGCGGTACAAACGGCATTATTCTTTTAAGGTTCTAAATGGCGGATATGATAGTCACATGAAAATTTAATGCATGTTTTAACATAACCTCTCTCCACTGTGCATAAATATTGATCATAAATCAAGGTTCTGAATAATAAGTATGTTAATTAACTTACTGCACTTTAAAATTTAAGTATACTAGCCGTAGATTTCTTTCTTTACTGCATTCTTAAATACTTCTCAGTTTTAAACAGAAAACTAAGTCATTAAAACTATGCTCACATAACAATTTATATATCACATAAATTTAATTTATTAAAATTTCATTTCGAAAGAGAAGAGTAGCTTTATTTAGTAGGTTACCAATATTTTGGCTATGAGGCCACTAATTTAATTTTCTTTGAGACTTTCTCACACAAACCCATTTGTCTTGTACTGTGGCTCAGAATTTAATTAAAGTGGAATGGCAAAATGAATAGTGAAGTAAATTGTGCGAATTGTGTACATAAGTTTCTGGCATGCATATTAATCAGTTAATTTATCTTTAAGACAGAATATCTAAGGCAATCTTATACTTCTATAAATTGATCGTTATATTTAACATTACGAATAAAAAAAAAAGCTTTGAATTTTAAAACGATTTTTTCCTTGATTTAATAGAAATAAGGGGAGCAATGTTCAACGTTCAATCTTATATAAATTAAATTTATTAAAAATACATTCTAGCTTATTTTAATTAAATTAATATAAGAGAAACAACATCATTTTATTAGCATATTGCATGGTTTAAAATCAATAGCACACGCACTAAATAAAAGAAATAAATCATGATATAATTCAAATCAGTATCTACGAGTAATTTAAAATTAGGAATTGTAAAACACTTTGCAATTCTTTCAAATGTTGAAATTTTCACGCGGATCGCGGTCAACCATGACAAATATTTATTTCAAAAATTTAAATGAAAAGGTAAGCATTTCTAAATAAATGAATATAATTTCACAGGTGTTTTGTAGTGCATTTCAATAAATAATTAAATGCTTGAGATTTCATTATATTTATTCATGATCTCAGATAGTAAATCATTAATTAATTCAATCGTGATGAGACAATCAGTAAAAGAATTGACCTAACTACACATCCATAATAATCTTCTCGATATTCGCAGAAAACATGTAGAAAGTTATGCAAAATTATATATTTCGTAAAAATATATGTTTAATAGCAATTATTTATCGTCGTAAATTTGTTATTTATAATTTAGTATGATTAAAATATTTTATTTTGAGAGTAAAACTAACTGGACACACACACACAAGGCAGAAATTCGAAAGAAAAAAAAATATGTAACAAGTTGAATTCAATGTTCAATTTATTACATTTCGATACTGCTAAGCTTCAAATACGAATATCAGTGCTCCTCAAACTCTTTCAATATTTCTAATATAATACATACATTCCAATACAATGTATACATTCCAATATAATAATGTACTTTGATGATAAAGTGACAAACGACCTTAATTATACACCGTAAGCTATCAAGAAAAGTATTAAGTTTTTCATATGTTACTTTTAAGAAAAAATATTTTAAATAAATTACTGTTAAATAATAATTTTCGCAAAAAATCTTTCCTTTTCGACTGTTTGATGTGCTTGCACTAATCACGTAGGTTTATCGCACCCCACAGTTTGTGAGAATCACTGATGTATATTAATAGCATAAAATATACATGTGTTGCTAGTTAAATCACTTTCAGTTCTTAAGTAACACTTTAAAAATAGTTAAATATGACACACACATACATTTTTAATAATAATAAATGCAATATATTCACAAATTAATCATTAAAAAAGAAATCCTTTCAAAATGGTGTTTCTAATAATCCTTGATGTATACATCAAAATAATTTTCTATGGATGTTATTTCAATTTCTAACAATTAAAAGAGGAAAGTGATGAAGTAAAAAAGTATCGGTACTTATTTATATAAAACATATTTAAAAATACTAGTTAAGTTTTAACTTATTTTACTGGTAATAATCTTACGTCTGGTTGTTCGGATTGAGCAGCAATCTCTTTCAACAAACTGAATTTTCTGTCGTAAACGCATCGATGCAATTGATGATCGAGCATTTGAAAATTGTCCAGAGATCTGCGAATCTGCCAGCTTTTTCCGTTGCTGGTCACTTGCACACTGTACCACCATTCACCCACACAGGCGTTCTTTTCTTCTACACGGTCATCCCCTTCACATAACAGCACCTAGAATAGAAAAAGAATAAAAAAATCATTTCGCGTGAAATTGTGTCACTTCCTGACTTTCCGATGCATTATGCATCAAACACATTGGATGAATAATAATAAAAAGAGAACGATTTTAAAACTGGGTGATGCTTTTTCGGTAGTTCTCTGTTACTGATGGAATATCTGTTATTTATTCATAATCCTTTAGGCTTAAGCGGCCACTTGATACCCACCATTAGACCAAGTACGGTTTCAAGTGCCTTGACATCCGTCAGCCATTTTGAAGAAGCGCGCCGCCATTCGAATAAGCATTAAGGAAATGAGGGAAATCAAGACGGTGGATTCAATTTGCACCGAATTCTTGCCCGAGTGGACAATCGTTATGTTCAATTCTGTTTCTTTTATGTGAGAGTCGTGAGTTGGCAGCTGTTGGGAAAGAAACAATGATGGCCTAGCCTAATCATGTATGCAAATGTCAGATATCTTCTTTTTTAGGGCCATCTGCTCTGATTTTTGAACAGGAAGTTTAAGTTCGAACTATTTTTGCTTATAAATGAAACAGAATTAGAGAAAAATTATCTTCGATGTTCCATAAAGTTTAAATAGGACAGGAAAAAAAACTTTTATAGAAATGCTACTTTATTTAAGAAGAAAAATATTTAAAACCTAAGAACAGCAAAAACTCAAATGTTTTCTCTATGATTGCATCTCTTTTCAACCAGAAACTTTATTTCAGACAAAATATTATTTTTGCAAATTCTTCTCAAAACTAGATTTGATAGATAACTTATTTCTTTTTATAAATGTACAAATAATAATTAAAACGGTATTCTAAATTTCTAATTATTCAAATTTTTCAAATTGCAACTCTTGAGTATTTTTAGAGCTGGCTAGAAAATATTTGTAGAGTTCACAGGAACACATAAATCTTACTGAATTTTATTTTTATTTGTGAATCGTTTCTGTAAATTTTGTATTATCAAAAATTGTAAATATTAAAATATAAAAACTGCATTCAAACTATTATTGTACACATTTACATCGAATGAGCGGCAGCAAAAGTATTCATTGTTTTAGTTGAATGTGACATGATTTATCTAAAAAACTTGAATCGTTTCTAGATATAATTTTTATATTGGCGTATAAATCTTGAAATTCAGAAAGCAGATTCCATTCACTGAGTAGAGATCTGCCATAAGATGGGTTTCATGAATATCGTTTCCTAAATGGCGTTGCGGGGGCTTAAGGGGCGTTAAAGATAATTATTTGCATTTTTGAACTATTAGACGTACAGTCTTGAAATTTTGATAAGCGGATTCCTTTCGTAGAGTACAGATCCGCTACAAAATAGTTTTGGGGAAAATTGATCCCCAAGGGTCACTGAGGGGAATTAAGGGGCGTAGTTGATAAATATTTCCGCTTTTCAACTAATAAAACCACCTGCTTGAAAATTAGAAGGTATGTTCCGTTCATGGAATAAAGTTCCTTTTACAAAGATTTTTGCGAAAACGGACCCCCAAAGGAGTGGGGTTGCGAGGGATTAAGGCGTGTTACAGAAAAATTCCTGTTTTTGAATTTAACTCATTTACTTGAAATTTGTTGAGCACTTTTCTTTAGTTGAATAGAGTTCCACTAAGAATGGATTTTACGGAAATCAACTCCAGGGGGAAGCGGGGAGAGTTATTGGGGCGTATTGATAGACTAAACTCCCGTTTTTGAACTGCTAGGACTATAATAATAAAATTTGGTTTGCATGCTTCTTTTGTTGAATTGGAATCCGCTAAGAATGCCGTCAACGATGTATTGATGATAAAAATTCCGTTTTTGCTCTGTTAGATTTAGACTTGAAATTTAGCACACATGTTTATTTTATGGAGTAGAGATCCACTGAAAGTTGCTTTGGTGGAAATCCACTTGATTATTAGGTTAAGTGAGAGAAAAAAATCTTTCTCCTTCTATTTTAGATATAAATAGAAATCAGATATTATAATTTATGTTCTTTTTATATCAAGGGGCGAGAGTGTAACAGCTATAAATATATTTTTCAATACAATCGAATTCTTAATGCTAGATATCAATAATTAATGTATATGTAAACAGTATACATATATACAACATCGTGAAATACCCAGTGAAGTGGGTGGGTAACGGCTAGTATTATTATAAAAACGAATAAAATTAGAAACGTAAGAAGGTTACTGTCCCTATCGAAAAAAAAAGAGTAAATAGTGTTCCCCTATTACATATATATATATATATATATATATATATATATATATATATATATATATATATATATATATATATATATATATATATATATATATATATATATATATATATATATATGGAGACAACAAGGGGTCCAAGACGTTTGTCATACTTCACATTTATTTTAAAATTAAACAAAAAATTAATTAAAAAGGTAGCTATTTTAACAGATAAGTTTGACGATGATATGCAGAAGGTAAAAGGCCTGCTCGCGCACCTCTCTCGTTCTCTCTGCTCCTCTCTCTTAAAAGTTTTGGTTCTACTTTCACTAGTTCAAAAGTTTCCACCGTTTCAGTTCTCATTAGCTGCGCCTGCGCGCGAAGACTGCTCGGCTTTGGCTGCCACACACACACACACATATACACACACACATATATATATATATATATATATATATATATATATATATATATATATATATATATACAAATTTCTAAGAAATTTACTTCCTATAAAATATTTTTGAATCGCCTAACTCTGATATAAGCACATATGTGATACATCATAAATGTAAAACTTCAAACTCAGTATTTAAATAAATACACACAAGATCAAAACGGATAGTGAAATAATGGGACAATGCACTATTCTAACCATTATTTTCATTCATTACAAAACTTTGAGTACTCCAAGCAGAATTTCTTTTATGAATTATGAAAGTCAATGAGTAATGTATGAAAAATTCCACTTAATTTAACAAACAATAAGTGTTAAATTCAAAGAACTTCACACCTAAAATGTAAGTAGTTATTTAAAATGATGAGGAGATACAATTCTTAATGTCTTTGAAAAACTATCAAATACCCAAATTACATTAACCAGAAAGGTTTCGCAGGTGTGAAACATGCGTGATGTCTCTTGAAGGCCAAATTGTAGCTAACGATATATCTCTGTGCTTCCCTTCTTTTCTTTTTTTTTTCTTTAAAAAAGGATATTAAAGAAATGATAATAGGCACAGATTTAATAGAAACATAAATACAAAAACATCCCGTGTATGAAGTAAATATCTTTTAGTAATACTCAATATAATGCAACTATTCAATACAATGCAATTTGTTTTTAAATTAAAACTTTTACTTTAAAATCTCAGTAAGATGCACAAAGAGCAACATGGAACTGACTTTTTAATTTTAACCACAATCAGCCACTACAAAAAATAATATAAAGAACAAAATAGCTCATATGTGAGTTGATTTTTTTCTACTGAAATTTCAAAAACTAGTAAAAGTTTCAGACCCTAGTTTAATTAATGGGATAAATTATTGAAATAATCAATCATCTTGATATTAATTCAAGGAACTTAGTTTCTAACAATACAAACTTATTATTCATATAATCAGTTGTCGGTTAATTGTATTTTACGACACCGAGTCCGTATGGGACATTAACACAAGGCCAAAAATAAATCAGTTCTTGAAACATCTTTTTTTCAGTTTAGCGATTCAAGACAGATAAAAGCAGTTAACAAATTTTTAATCCTATGATTGTATACAAAAAATTTTTAAATATTCTAGTTCCTTTCTTGTAAGTTCTCTCGCTTATTTTAAAGATTAATTTGAACGGCATTTTAATCTACGATTTTTAAATCTTCAAGGCGACGCATCAACATATAATTTGAACATACGTTTCTTTCACGCAGTTAAAAGTTACTTTTAACTCAATATGTTGTTGAATTAAACAGCAATATTCACACACGCCCACTCGCACGCACACATATGCATGTTCGGAACTAAGGCTTCAACTTCTGACAGTAAAGTTCGGTGAATGAAGTCAGAACGGCCGATCTGTCAACATTAGCGAAACAAAACACTGCACATGCATAGTGGCAGGTGTTGACCATCTGCCCCCACCATTGTTCAGTTGAGACTCATTTGTGTTCCGTATAAGACTTGTTTTACAAAGTGCTTATTCAGTACGTTGTTTCTTAAATGAGAACTGGAAAATGAACAAACAAAAGATAAATTTAACGTTTTGTTTTAAGCTTGGCAAGACACCAAATGAAACTTATGCGATGCTGGTATGTGCTTACGAAGATCAAGCACTGTCCATGAAGTGTGTGTACGAGTAGTTCGTCCGTTTTCGAGAAGGTCAGAAAAGTGTTTCTGACGACCTCTGTCACTGATGAAAACATTGAGAAAATGAGGTGATTAACCACTAAACAGTGGCATAACGCACTCTCCTCACTGCGGAAGGGGGCAGGACTCTAGAGGACCCGAAGCCTGAGTGATGCCAAATACGTAAGATCCGGCTTAGGGCCTAAAACCTGAATTTGCAGGGGGGAGCTTAATATTCTCCTTTATGCCACTGTCACCATAGTTAGCTATGAGAATGATAGCTGGTGAACTGTAGATTAATCGTGAATCTGTGAGATAAATCGTTACCCAGAATTTAGGGATGAGAAAAACGCGTGTTATAGATATTGACGTTTTTCTAACATCGAACGAAACGCGACGAGGCTTTTGAACTCCATCCCAAAAGAAGGCTTCTTGCAAAGTTACCAGGACTTGTATAGCTGATCTGAGGGGTGTATAGTTATGGGAAATGACTATTTCAAAGGACAGTAAGGTAGCTTTTGTTAATATTTCATCTACGTTAATTTTACAGGACTATTCACCGAATTTTATTGTCAAAGGTTGTAATACTAAAGCTAGAGTTAACGTAACAACAAAAAAAATGTAACAATTTAATATTTTTTTTAAAAAAAATTCTCTTTTTTTGTAATCTTTGTAATAATAACTAATTAAAAGAATATTAGTTACATTTCTTGAAATGACCTTATACTATAATAAAGTATGAAATGATGGGATACATACGCCGAATTTAAAATTTTACTGCATTGATTTGATAATCTGAAGAAATCCTTGCTGTATATTTAGAAGCATTTCTTTAGAAATTGTTACACACATTTCTAAGAAAACATTTCCAAGTGGAACTTTGAATACCATTTTCTATAATATCATGAATTCTGAATCAATTGTAGATTATTTAAGAAAATAAATAACATATAAATAAATAAACTCTATACGCAATGAAGAAAGTAAATGAAATTTATATAAATATAATAAAATAAATAATCTTAAATAAAATTCAAAATTTTTCATTAAAAAGTGCCTACATATACAAAAATATTATATATTCATTTTTCATTATAATTCATTGTTCATCCCTGAGATATTATCTATTTATAGCTTTGGGAAACCGTATGCTATTAATATATAATTTTCAGCAAATGCTTTTTTAATTGGTCCAAATACACGTGTGGTGAAAGATTCCCTTATCCTCTTTTAAAATCGCAAACCTGGGAATTTTTTAGAAGATAAAGTTGTAGTTATTTCCAGTCAGTAGAATAAAATAAAAATTAATTATCACGTGAAGTCTTGGAGGATTCAAGACCATTATGGATTAATACACCTCGAGAAAAAACGTAAGTGAATTATTACATACATATACTTAAGTTTGAGTGAATAATAAGCGCTATTTCTTATAGTTTTATACTAAATTATTATCCATCATTAAACTAAAAAATCATTTCATAGAAAATAACATAAATTTTTAAATGAAGAAAAATTAGGGAAATGTGTTAAGGAAATCTCAGTTATTAAATAACATTGTTAGTACATCATAAATGTATGTAAAATACAGGTAATACACATACATTATAAAGGGTGTTTTTTTAGAGGTATAGAACTTTAAATTGCAATAAAACAACGATGTATTATTCGATTGACATGAATTTTTTTTATTCGAAAGATAATCTTGTGGCACTACATTTTAAATATGATTTCTGGCATACGACTGCCACGGATGGCTCGATGACTTTTTCCAACATTTGTGGCCGTATATCGGCAATAACACGGCGAATGTTGTCTTCCAAATGGTCAAGCATTTGTGGCTTATCCGCATAGACCAATGACTTTACATAGCCCCACAGAAAATTGTCTAGCGGTGTTAAATGACAAGATCTTGGAGGCCAATTCACAGGTCCAAAACGTGAAATTAGGCGGTCACCAAACGTGTCTTTCAATAAATCGATTGTGGCACGAGCTGTGTGACATGTTGCGCCGTCTTGTTGGAACCACAGCTCCTGGACATCATGATTGTTCAATTCAGGAATGAAAAAGTTAGTAATCATGGCTCTATACCGATCACCATTGACTGTAACGTTGGGGCCTTCATCGTTTTTGAAGAAGTACGGACAAATGATTCCACCAGCCCATAAAGCGCACCAAACAGTCAGTTTTTCTGGATGTAACGGTGTTTCAACATACACTTGTGGATTAGCTTCACTCCAAATGCGGCAGTTTTGTTTGTTGACGTAGCCATTCAACCAGAAGTGCGCTTCATCGCTAAACAAAATTCGCTTATGAAAATCGGGAACAACGGCAATCTCGTTTTGGGCCCATTCGACGAATCTACGCCTTGCTTGATCATATTTAAAATGTAATGCCACAAGATTATCTTTCGAATAAAAAAAATTCATGTCAATCGAATAATACATCGTTGTTTTATTGCAATTTAAAGTTCTATACCTCTAAAAAAACACCCTTTAGATATAATTCAGTTGCTCTTGTTATCAAATTTTTGAGATACATTTGTGCATTCTTATTAGTCTAAATTGTTAGCAAGTTTGGTAGCAATAAAATGTATAATAAAATTGTCTTATATGCAAATAACAATTAATACCAACAGTTTATATGAATTATAAATATTAATTGATAGATAAATGAATTAACTTATATTGGTGTATGGTCAATGTTGTAATAGTTAGTATCAAGCCATGGATACCTAGTTTAAAGGAAATTTTTCCTAAAAAAGGATATTTTTTTCAAATTTAATTATTATACACAGGATGGAATTGTATCTTTTTTTTTACAAATACCTATATATAGTTACGATCTAAAACATTAACAAGCGAATATTTTATATTGTATCAATGAACATCATTTTTATCACTAATTTATTTATAAATAATCGGAAGGAAGATCATTAAAAAATTTGTTATAGATTTTTTCTACCTCTTTCATTTGTTTCAACTACTTGTGAATAATTAATTTATGAATAATATTCAGATTGGAAAGAACTCCGACGTAAAAAAGTACATTTTACGATGTATACAGATATATCTCCTTATTAATGAAAAAAATATTTTATTGACATTTATTTTCCCATATCCAAAGAAGTATTTGAACTCTGATCAAGTGATCCAATATGTTTTTCGAAGTTCTGAAGAAAGAAATTATTAATAACAATTAAAATGTGAAACTATAATATAATCAAAGTAAATGGAAATAGAATTTTTTTCAAATCTTCTCTCCCATTGAAAAAAGTTCAGTAGCTAAGAAGGGAATATTTTTATTTTATTGCATTTAATATAAACAATTAGGAAAGCTATAATTTTCCATAAATATAATACATCTTAAGACAAGATTTTTGAAATTCAAATAAACAACGGCAACATGAATACGCAAGTTATTTGAAACAAAAAAAAACGAACACTTCTGAAAACAAATCTAAAACAGTCTCAATAAAAATTAACTTTGTGAATAAAACTCAAAATACCAACATAAAAAAAATTCTGTCACAAAATAAGTACTTCTAAACATTAATTGGTACTGGGAAAGTAAACTATTACTAAAGACATGTGCATTGAAAATTAGTTAAGCTCAAAAATATACTAGAGGGGGATATAATTTAAAGAAGCCATATAAACAGAATAAAGGTATTTAATCCTTTTCATTCTCTCACCCATGCACACATTCAAATTTTGGTACCACTGAAAATCCTCCCCCCCAACTCCCCGTAGAGGGGTCTGATGCGTGTTAAATCTGTCGTGTTAATTCAATGTCCTCCCGTTAACGTGGTGTGTTAATTAGGAGAGGGGGTGCCAGATTAGTTTTCATCCTCGTCACCTGACCAAGGCTCAAAATTACGAGATTTGTGGCCGACAGACTAGTGTTGCTTTATAGAGTGACTTTAATAAACTTGTTCTTATTCAAATACACCCAAATATATTCTGGAGTAAAATGAAATTTTAAAGTGCCGCTACGATAGAATATTTCTAACTGTTTAATAACCGAGATCATCTCTTATATATTAACATAAATTGTGTATTATATTTTCGTAAAGCAATATAAATTGTAATCTCAAAATTACACATTTATAGACTCACTCCATAACTCTAACTTATTATTAAATTGTTCGCTGTTAATGTTCAGGAATCTTTTTAAAATATTATGAAGGGTTTTTATTTTTATAAAATAAAAAAAATGTTTTCATAATTTGCTAGCTTTTCCTCATCATTTTTTTCATTATTTTATCATAATTATTAATAATTTTACCTAATATAAGTCTGATGATGGCATGAATTTGAACAGAAAGTAATAGGGTTATTCTGGAGGTCAAGCATTGATAGAAGGAGATTTTGTCGTTTAGATGTATTGAACAATATAGGCAAAATGCATCTTTTGGGAAGGAATATATATTTTTTTCAGAAGCGCTTTTGCATCCGGAATAGAACATAAATCAGAATTTGGAAGTGCAAGTTCTAGAGATAGTGGAAGAAATGTTTCATTTTTTTCCTTGTGTATTTGATTCAGAGAGCTGCAAAATGTGTTTTTACGAATAATGGTGAATGATAGACTAGAACTAAAATAATCCATCATCGTTCCTTCTATATATTTACCCCTTTTGAAAATACATTTCCTTTCAACAAATGTGGATGTCCTGAACAGGAGATAAATATGTTGCTTTCATAAAATGGTAAAGGGAACATAGCATAGTCCATTCATAACAGTTCAAAGTTTGGCATACTTTATATATATAAAAGAAGTAAGTAATTGAAAAATAGAAAGGAAAAAAAATTCTCGTATTCACGATATCATACTCTACACATGGTTGTCATTCACAAAAAAAGTCGTAAAAGAGTGAAAAAAAATGTCATAAATACATTATAGCTTCAGCTTCGCGTGGGTTTGTATACGTGTATAAACAGACAAAACTCAAAATGAAAACATTTGTAAATCACACTGATATAATCCCGGAAGCAATAAAAAATGGAGTGCCGTTTCAACGTGAGAATCTAACAAAAAATGTCTTCTGTTGATGTTTTTTATTCGGGTTTTTCTGGCATTATACTGTATGTTATTTTGAGAATGCCACTTATTTCTGCTTCGAACTTTTTAAAATTTACAATAAGTATAATATATTAATAAAATTTATATTTTAAACTCACAGTGTTGAATATTACTAGAGTGACAATACCATCAATAAACATTTAAAAGAAAAATCCTTACTCTCTAGTATTTCATACACATATTGTATTGAAAAAACTTTCTGCAATAATTTATGGAAGTATATATACAAACATTGCAAATGGCATACTTTCTGGATTAAATATTTTTCCAGTAACACATAGCAAACTTCAAAAAGTAAATTTCAGCAATATCAAAATAAACAATAATCTACAAACCTAGAGATATCTGCACCCAAAATTTTTATCATGAAAATAAATAAATTTTATCATGATTTAATCTAATATGAGAATAATAATTTATCTAAAAAGTTTATTAGTGTGATAGAGAGATTTATAAGAAAACTATCCGTGTTATAATAATTTAAACAGCTAATTACTTAAGAGTTATACTAGAAACATTACTTCAAATTCACTTCTGTTGTCTAATTTTATAGAACGTAAATGTATTTTAATAATCTTTACAAGAGAGTAAAATGACTTAAACATTAAAGATAAATGAATCATTAAGATATTGGGAATTTAAACAATGTTACCTGAGGACAGCTTTAAATGTATATACAAGTGGGGCTTGGCCAGTTTTATTGCTAACAAACTTCCCCCTTTCTGTTAATAATACTGAGCAAAATCCTACGGAAAATAATGGATAGAAACTTAAATGTGTTATACCTTTTTTGATTTTTTATTTTTGTAACATATATATTCAAAAATAAAAACTTAAAAGAGTAAAACGTTACAGGTTTTCTGAAAAAAGAATTCACCCTCCCCCTCCCTCGTAATTTTATTTTATATAGTAAAATTTATCAAATGTCTGTTATATTTATTAAATTGTAAGCAAAGAAATTTATGAAACATTTATACCATTCTTTTTTTCCTAATGAGAAAAACTACTATGAAAAATGTTAACCAAATAAATATTTTGTTATTGTTATTTAAAAAAATTTTTTTTTGTAAGTGACATGTTTTTAATGCCAGAGTGAACGAAAAATAAATATTAAAATATCTCAGAAGCTTTTCGGAATTAATTCATATTTATGTTGCTTAAAAGGTTTTAGAAAGGAAAATATTTAATTTTTGTATCTTACTATTTTTTTTTATTTCCTTACACACAACCTTTGTTTTATTTTATATTACTCCTCAAGTAAAGAGGTTGATGTACGTTGGATACGTCTTCAAGTTCTAACATCAATGCGGTGTTGAGTATGGAACAAGCGCAAGTTTCTTCCTTGTCATTCGATAGAGACTGAAAACTGCAAGGTCCGACGACAGCAACCCTCGTGTAGATTCTAAATACGATATATTTAACTAGCAAAAAACAACCTTATTTTATATTGCGATAACAATTAACATCTTAGTATTTCATGTGTTCAATGAGCTAATTTTTTTAGAGTCTAAGTAAAAAATGCAACCAGTAATTAAAAAGTTTAATATTCTATAAATACTTCAATAATAAAGTTTTGCTTGATTTCATTTGGATTTTTTCTCAAACACTCGAACATTTTTAAAAAATCAAAACACCGTTAATTTTTGAAACAAATATAAAATCGTAGTATACAATAAAGATTATCAGCAGCTTAATTTTTTTGAAATGAGCAAACTGTTGATAAAAATATAACAGATCAAGGGAATATTTAATGTTTCATTAAAATGTATGTCATTTCGCCCAAACGATTTTAATGTTATAATGTTCATAGATTTAGATAACGTGCAAAACAGACAGAATTTCTTAATATAAGATAAGCTCAAAAAAGAAAAAATTTGAAACGAAAATGTCTCAAATTGTGGAATTAAGAGAAAGAAATATGGAAAACATAAGAAAAGTGTAAGCAAAATTTACTTTTAAAGGAGTGAGTCAGATTAGAATTGATATGTTTCTTAACGTTCCCTAGCTCGCCTTACGAACAAGCGCCATTTTGAAAAAGAAAGACAAAGAAAACAAAAAAATCAGAAGCGTTGTTTGTATACTCTTAAAAATGGATAAAAAGCGAAATATCCATCTTCGAACCATGATTGCTTGTCCTTGTAAAGCACTCTACCATGACTGGTTACAATGCAAGTGAACAGGTAATCTATATATATATATATATATCCCGAGTTAGAAACAGTGTGCTAGTACATAATTCAGATCTCACGAATTCCCTATTGTTTGGGAAAGCAATAAAGAAAATCATTAGTCACAAAATATCACTTTCTCCATTTTTGTTTACTTTACTTTTTTCCCCTTCTCCCACCGACCTTCCGTCATATCATTAAATAGTCAAAAGTTAATGGATTTTGAAGTATTTGGGTCAGAAATAGAAAGAAATGTATTTTCCTGAGTGGAATTAGTTACCAGATTTATTTCTAAATATAGAGATAAAGAAAAAGGTACAATGGGAAATCTTGATGTTGAATATGAAGTTTTTATAGATAGTGAGTGGATTATGATTCTCAAAAGATAAAAGACCGTATCGGTGGCGATTAAGATATGATACCGTGAGAAGTATATGTGATTACTTTCTTATTCAAATGAAAAACATATTTTTCAGTAGAGATTTAAGTATAATGCTCTTGAGAGGCCGAATATATTTTTAATTTTCTACATGAATGAAAAAAAATTAGGTTAATATATGGTGTTAGCTTAAATTATACGGGTAATTTTTTAAAGTCTGAAACATTTATTGCGACCAAAGTCAACTAATATAATATTAGCCATATCTTCAAAATTGCAAAAATTTGAATAGAGAAAGAACTATTATGTATAAATGTAAGAGGAAAAGCATACATATATATATACAAATAGTTATAAACCGAAGTATAGTCAGTCAAGACGGTAAGAAATATTAGCGTCACAGTAGTACAGTAGCAAACTCTTGGCCTTAGGAACCAAGATTGCAGGTTTAAATAAAGTTTTGTGACTAGTCATTTTTTGTTTGTTAGAATGGTTACTACTAACTACATTTATTCCTTTTTTTCCATCTCTTCAAAAACGCCCCTCACGTTGCCGATCAGTGCGTCGTTAATATTCACTCACTCCATATTTTCATGACCACGATAGCCTAGTGGTCAAGGTAACGGACTCATGGCCAGTGTGTCATGAGTTCGAGCCTAGTACCGCTGAAAACCCACCGTGTAGGGGGGTGATGCACGTTAAATTTGTCGACGCTCAAACGTCCTCCTGTTGGAGTGGAGGGGAAGCTAGGAGAGGGAGGAGACAGTTTAGGTGCCGTTCCCTTTACTTGACCATAGTCCAAAATTACGAGATCCGTCACCAAAAGCCCTGGAGTAGTTGAATAGTGCGACGTTAATATTCACTCACTCACTCCATCTTTTCATAGAGGGATAAATCGCTTAGCACCAAGATATATATAGGTATGCTCACTACTATATATATATATATATATATATCTTATATATTAAAGAAGAGGAATTAAATGACTGAAAAACTAAAATCTATAGTACTAGAGAATTTCATTTTAAACAGTCAGATGTATATATCAGTTTATTCTTATTGGCATTCGAGAAGCATGTTCAATTAGAAAAACGAAACAATATTTTTCAAATAATATTAATAATTCTAGGAACTGCTAAGATGCAAAGTTGCATGGTAAATAGAGTTCTACTAAACACAACACAGTGAAGAAAATTCAACTATTCATACCACTATTTTCTCATTGTATTATTATTTTTTCTCTGATAGATTTTGTAACCAATTTTAATTTCCATTTATATTTTTGAAAATATTTTCATATGGTTAATATTTTATAATTAATCAACAATAGCAATATCGGTAAACTCGATTTCACTTCTACTTCCTTCACAATCTCAGTTAATTTTAGTTTTTCAATTATTTAAATCTGAAGTAGTCCATTGAATTAATCGTATGAAAAACTCAATTGTGCGAATACCAAAAATGATCTACACCCTAAATATCTTCAACAAACCGATTTTGATGTTTCTGAAATCTCAAACTCGCGACCTTTTTAACTACGTAGCATATCTGCTAATAAACACATTATAAGTTTATTAAAATGACTTTTGAATGTTAATCAGAAGATTTGCAGGGTTTATTTTGATCTTTCATTGAGAGAACATTCCTTGAGAACATTAGCCTTCAAGACTTGGGATATAACTGTAAAACCTCAAATTGTTTTGATTACTTGTTCTCAGATAACTTAAATACAGCAATTTTTAATATTCTATCGGAATTAATGTTAGTAATGTTTTTAATATGCCAAGATGATGCAAAAGTTTCAGAAAACTTTGAGATACTTTTGCGATCGTAGAATTAATATAGGTGTAATTACGTACATCAAATGGTAATGTAAGTAAATTCATTGTTGAAACAAACGTTACTATTAATGAGTATGGATGTTAAATATGCTTTCATTAGTATCTAAGATAACAATGTGAGATATAAAATACGTAAAACTAGCATGGATTGAATATTTTTTTAAATAATTTTAGGTCGGTTATTAATCTTGCTTTTTAGTGCTGTGTTAAAATCAAGTAAAATTTTAGAAAGTTTAATTTTTATTACTTGTGGTTCCAAAGTCAAATCAGAGTCAATTAGATAGCCTAATTTACATTTTCATGCGTAAATACATCTACGGAAAAATAATTATTAGAAGTTTCAAAATCAATATAAATTTAATATTAATCTAACAAAAATTTGTGAATAATTTCTAAAATAAAATTGAAAAATCATCACATCTATACTAAAGCTATATCATTTCATTTTCAGATTATTTTTAACCATTTTTATTAAAATGTGCAATGAATGCATAGCATGCCTGTATTACACAAGATGCTTTCGTTGAAGGCAATATTTTAAATTTATATATATATTAAATATACTTCCTAAAAAAAGAAGTTTAATGTACTCTATTTATACTTTCGTGTTAATATAGTTTTAATACAAATTTATAAGATTATATACTATCTCTTAGAAAAAGCTTTCAGTTGTCCATTATTTTGCCTATTAATCATAATTGCTTCTAAGTTAAGACATTCTTAATAATAACTCACTTATCATTAAACAAATTTCTCCTTTCCTTCAGAATTACAATTGAAGTGAAAAAATTTACCCCGAAATTACATTTTGATGTAACTCTTTGTACTCTTCCGGTGTTTTGATCATGCTGAGTTACCCCATCAGCAATAAAACTGTCACTATTTTCATTCAAATAAATTATTGAAATTGATATAATTTTAAAAAATTCAACTCTTGTACATAAATTTCTGTGCAAAAATATGAAAAACATATAATATATACTTTATTGCACGCATTGTATTAGTTACGGGGATTTTTCTACCCTACTAATAAATTTCGTTTTTTTTTTTGTCCTTTTCGTTTACTTGTTCATTCCCGCCGTAAGCCGAAGTAAAAAAAAAACTGTTAAAATTTGTTTTGACACGTCATAAATGCTGATATGAATTCCAAACTGAAATTCTGTATATTACTGTATGTATTTTTTCAATAACATCAGCAATTTTGTGCTGTTATTAATTGTTTGAATTTATACATTAAATGGTTTTTAAAAACAAAACAAGACAAAAGACTTTTTTATACAATTGTTTCCGAAATTCGTAATATTATAATATTACATACCTAAAAAGGCATAGCCTTATAAATTATTATGTACAGTTTAAACGTTCTATACGTTTTTGTATAAATATTTTTAAAATGCTTTCAGACATTCGACAGTAAAAATAATGGGAAATGTAGAAGCACGTGTGTTCGAAATCACACACACACAAATTTTATTTTACATAAAAGGATTAATTATAACAAGATCTACTTTATACTGATGAATCGCGCAGAATATTTAACATAAAAATGATTAAATTATTTTCAGTACTAGAATAAAAAATTAAGTATATATATATATATATATATATATTATTAGTATTTAAAGTTAGAATTATTAACATTAAACTGATCGGTAATATCAATAGATATACTAGCACCGTGCAAAAAGTATTTCTGGTAACTGAACATAGCTTACGTATATATATATATATATATATATATATATATATATATATATATATATATATATATATATATATATATATATATAAAGCAGGTGTCATTCATTAATTCCATTTTCATAGTTAAATTCGATAATGCAAACTTAAAAATATATTATTAATTCATTTTAAAAAGTCAGAATTTAAGTGTTTTAGAAATATGAAACGTAAAATTCAATCATTATTACGTAACACAGTAATTGCGGTCATTATAATCATGGTTCATAAAAAAATAAACAAATAAAACAATTTAACTATTAGCAATATAAACCTTCCTCAGGAGCTAAAACATCACGTAAACAGAAGCCATCTAGAACACACCAGTAAATGAAGGCTCGAGAAAAAACACCAGCAGAATAAATAAACAGTAACAGTTCAAAAGCGCAGAGGAGAAAATAATATAATGAAATGAATAAGCATTTTTCGTTGGAATTGTTAGCACTTCAATCAGTCATAAACACACAAAATAAGTGAACAAAATATTGCATACGACAAGAACGGAAATAAATCGATATTTATAAAAGAATTTAATTAAAACCAAGTAATACGTTTGTGTTAAATAAATATTAAAAAAAACTTACATTTATAGCCGAGTTTTAAATTAAGACAGCTGCGAGCAACGAAACATTCCATTCGACTAGTTCTTTTGGAGAAGCACAACGGGTGAAACTAAGTCCTAAATATATTAAGACTTTCCCTCTGAAGTTCATAAACCGGCTCAGATTTCACTTTTTGAGATCGAGAGCGCATCTATTTCCTATCTTGGCTGCGTTGCCGCCGAAGACAGTCAGCTGTCGAGAGCAGTCACAGCAAAATTGCTAACTTGGTCACGCGGAATTGGTCCTTACGTGACAATGCAGAGTAGAAAATTGTTCCATTCATTCGATTTCATCTTTGAAAAAAAAAGTTGCTTAGCCAATAAGAGGCTTAGCATTTAGATTAGAAGTTTTTTTTTCCTTTTCTGATCCTTTTTTTTTAAGTTTGTGAATGGCGCATGTCAATAATGAAGATGCGTGACAATCAAGTAAGATTTCATAGAAAATGATTTAACGGAGTAATTTTTGTTCAGAAAAAAAGGAATGCAGTCATCTCTACAAAATAAATTCTCCAATTCACATCGTGTTAAATTTAATGCATAAGTTATTTCCCTTTCTGATTTCACAATTTGGAGATAAAGCTTGTATTCAGATTTATAATTTTACGCAAAAGAAGTGTACATCAAAATTATTAGAGTTTATTTCAGAGAAAAATACTTTAATTTATTATTTTAAGGTATCCGACTGGGTTCAGAGACAATTTTATAAAATATAACTTAAATAATCATTTAGCTGTTATTTTTTTAATTAAGTATTTTACAAAACTATATGAAAATACAGCAAGAAGAATTTTTTGAAAGCTTATTTTTCAAAATATTGAGAAATTTCTACCAAAATATTACAAAAAATTGCTCTTTTGCAAACAACTCTAAAAAAATATATATCACTAAAATAAATAAAATGTTTTCAGGAATACAATTCTTTAACGTTTAACTATGCTTTATACTAAACAAGCTCAAATCCTACTGTAAAATTATGAAATACAGGTGTTCAAAATGAAAAAACCCAGAATTTTCTTAAAAAGCTTTTTTTTTTTTTCATATAAAATTACATAAAAATACCTTAATTGAAAAATTACCCTTAACTTTTAGCAGAAAGCATTCATCATAATACAAAGTAACAAACTCAAAGAATTTCATAAGAATATTTCATTTACTTTAAGAAAAATCACTCTTATTATTATCCTTTCATTTCAGAAAATAGTTTCATTCCTAACTTTTTTTTTTTATTGAAGTTTTTATCTGGTTTAGGTAATTTTCGTTTTGTCGAGACCAGCAAACCCAGAATTAAAAAGTATTATTGCGATAGAATTCCTTAAACGGAGTGTTTGTTGCTCAGCAAAGTTGTCTTTCGGGATTATACTTCACACGACATTGTTAAGACTTTCATTGCAGTTCTGAGCTTTCCCGTGAAGACATTTTCTTAGGAGATTTTGATCACAAAGTTCCTTATAAGTCTTTTTGATAGAAGTAATGACTGAATTTGGAAGATCCGTTGATATTTCTATCGACGTTTCTCCAACAAATACTGCTCTCTGGAAATCTCTTCTTTTTTGGCCTCATTGATCTTGTTTTTGGCATGACAACTTTAATTTAATTAAAAATAACTATAACTCTATATAAAAGTAATAATAAAAAAGTTATAAAGAGATCTAGTTTTGAACACAAATGATAAAAAGATAGCAACTGGTTTAAATCAAAACCAACATTGCAATCAGTTAGCTGTTGCCTATTTAAAGCAAAATATGTCTATTAAAACATTTATAAAGGGCAATAAAGTTTACTGAACATAAAAAGAATTCGTTAAAATATTTTAAATGAATAAAAATCTCATTTTGCCAGTGAAAATCCACCTAAAACTCACACTTCCGGTTTCGATTTGGGATTACTACCTCAAACAAAAACAGCTATAACTTTTTTCCTAACTGATTCAGAATTAAAAATACGATAGTTTTAGAAAGTTGTTTATTAAACAGGCTACAAAAATAGACTATAAAATACATTTAGATTTTTTTTAAATGAAAATGGTGATTTTAAACCATTCGGGGAGGGATACCTTAAAGAAAATGTCAAATGTTTTATTAGCAAATAATAATTTTACAAATACATTACTTTACAAATATTAAAAAGTAATTTCGTTCGCTATTAAAGTATTAATTCCTCTAACTTTTCAATTAATTTGCATTTGTTATCAGAATTTTAAAATACATTTAAGCTACATATAAATATATATATTTTTCCCCTTTATTTTTTTAAATTAATATATATATATATATATATATATATATATGTATATATTTTACTTTGAGAAAAGAAAGAAAAACATACACTGATGGACTTATATGTAACTAATGGAAAAACATACACTAATGAATTTCTATGATTGCAAATTTTTAAATCTGTTCCCGTTTTCTTAACTTTTAGCATTATTAACAAGAATTATTTTAATAAAAAATTGAAAACACCTTAAAAAATTATCGATTAAAACACTCACGGGATTTTTTTTTTTTTTTTTTTTTTTGTATTTTAACGTCCAGAAAAATGTAAAAAAAAATCCAACAATAAACATTCAGTACTTATGTTTATTTTAGAAAGATAAATATAATACTGAGAATACATTTTTTGAAATAACATATTTATTCAAAAAATCATATATTAACTTAAAAATGTGTAAAATGATGCAAAACGTTGTAATGGTTTAAATAGTAAAATTATGATCAATATATGATTTATAAAAACTTATGTCAGGCTACACACCTATATTTAAAGTACGGCAAATCGTAAAAGAAAATTAATTTCTTTCTGTTCTTTGAAATATTCTTTTAAAAATCAATATAAAAATTCTCACCGATTTTTCTCTAATTTTATCTCATAATCCTTAAAGAATCAGGAAACTAAACATAAAAAAGAAGGGGGAAATCAGAAACGGATATCTTTACAAGAAATCTTATCAAAGGTGTATACAAAGAAGTTAGGAGGTTGAAACCCTTCCCCCATAGACCAACAAATTTTGATTTTTTAGCATAAAGATTACGCCACGAAAAATGTTTGCCTACGTGGTTTTTAAAACATAAAGTAATCTGCAACCCCCACATAAAAGTAGTATGTTTACGCCATTATGTGTGATTCTTACCCTTATAAAAATCAATAATTTAATATAAAAAAATATTATTTTTAATGTTATCAAATTAAGGTTTAGATAATAGTGTTTAAAACAATGTATTTTTAATACTGTTACGGGCTCAGAACAAAAGCAAATATCGCCAAATTTGTGTGCCAAATTATTATACAATTTTTATTACACTAAGTTTGTATATTTGAATATAAAGTTTAGAACATTTTCTGATTTTTTATAAATTAATGATTTCTCTAAATTAGGCACTTGAGAAAAGAATAATAAGAAAAAAAATTGTATTTTAACTCTAAGTGAAAAATATTCAAATATATGTATAAATGTTCCATTTTTATAATATAATCTTCCTATACACATGAAAAAAATCTATATTTACAAATAATGTATATCAACATGAAGTACTTATTTCAAAATATACGTAATGATAACAATAAGTAGGTTTTTCCTGTTTTGATAAGATATATACCATATTATGAATCAATTTCCAACCCTAAAATCTAAAACTCAAAAAAATCCCCATTAATTTGCATCATTTAAGTTTCGAAAATATTTCTTGGGAAGAAATATCTTTAACGATTAGAATAAACATATTTCTAAGCTATATAAATAAAGAATCAAGTTTAAAACTAACATCTATTCGTCAAATAATGATTCCTAAAATTCCATATTTCAGCTATAGAACACATTTCCTATATTCTAAAATTGGAAATATTTTCTTGTGTATCTGTTACAATGGAAGCTATAACAAATACTTCTCTTTTTTAAGCCTACAACTTATTTTATAAGAGGTAGTAACTAACTGAAACATAAATAATAAGTTTGCTTTGATTTAAATGCTCTATTTTTTCCTCATGAAACATCTTATATCACAAGATTTATTTCTCTAAGCATCAAAACGTTTCAATAATCCTTTTTAGATGCCTACTGAACAGATATTAATAAAAACTTAGATTTTTCAAATTTTTGATGGAAAAATAAACTACAAATATTTCTACTATTAATGTTCAAATTTTTACTCTGAAATAATAAGTATTTCAGCAATCAAATTTTGAGGAAGTAGTATGCAGAACTTAATGGTAAGTTCGTACTTTCAATTGCAGTTTTTCAAGAATGTAAGCTGCAACACACACACATAAAAACATTTTTGAAAAAAAAAGAAAGAAAAAACTAATAATCTTACAGCTTCGAAATTTCCACACATATTAACAGAATTTAAATAAATATTTAAGGAGAAATTTAGTTATTTTTAAATAGATTGAAATGTACACAAAATTTCATTTTGAAATTTTGTGTGTACATGTTACTTTAAAACTTTAAAATTTAAAAAAAAGCATTTTTTTTAAATAAAAATTTCTTTTTAAAATAATGATGACATATAACACAATATATTCACACAAAAGAGAACAACTCATAACACAACACTACTAGTAATTTTTTTTCAAGTTTTCTTAATCAATTTAAACATTATGAAGATAGGTAAAATACTGTGTGACCATCTTGAGTAGAAAAAAAATCCTTATATTATTTATATGTGTCTTTGATATGATATTCTGATAGCATATAGTACCTAAATTTTGTTATTGTCTTTCAATTCTAAATTTTTTGGCGCATCATAATTTATGCAAAACATCATGATAAAAAAAATAACCTCTGAGTCTTCATATTTTGCAAAATAGGATACAAAAATAAATCCGAGTAAAATTTTTAGATTTAATACAAGTAATGAGTTTAAATTCCCGAATAATATAGTGACTCAACACAGTAATTTGGCATTTGGTTAGCCTACAATCACATCAAATGACAATTTTGTGATAATACAGTATCATCTGATAACACATGTTAAACTAAATGTTTTTTTTTATTTCCCAAAATGTACACAGAAAAAATATATGTGTAAAAAACTGAAAGACGAACAATTTGAGATTATTCTGCGATATTGTAATATGTTAATATCCAGAGCTTTTGATGCAAAGTGTATAAGAATCAATAAAAAAAAGAATACGCATATTTTGCTTATAATTTTTGTTCCGGAAGCTTATGAAATTTATAATATAATTTATAGCGATACAGTGGTGATTAGGAAGACATTGAAACATACGATTCGAAACGTAAGCAAAATTTGAAAGTCTAAATTAGTAATAATATCTTAGGACCGAAATAACCTGTTGTAAAATTTCATGCAAAAATAAATATGCTATCTTTCACTTATTACTGAGTATCAAACAGAAGACGAATACAATTATCTTTTCATCCATCGTTTTTCATTAAGTATAGTATGCATTATTTAAGATACAAGACGCTTTTCCTTCTTTATTATCAAACAAACTCTTACGAATTAGTAATACGTATTACTAGGTATTAAACGATCCAAGGGTAAAGAAAATTTTTACTTTCTTTTGTTAAGAATAAAGCTCATTTTTTCAAAACGTACTATTCTTTTCTCTTAAACAAATATGGCAATTGTAAAAAGTATCATTACTTTTAACTGTAAAGTAGCTATGAATTAAAAACAGTATGTGACTTGCAGATAAATAACCACGGAAGTTTATACAATCAAATTACTTACTTCTATTGGTCCAAGTTCCACATTATCATAGTGAAAATGAGCACATTCATCTAATTTTGGAAACCTACTCGTAGCATCGGAATTTCTGTAAACATGAAAAAAGGAATAACTATAAAAAATATGAAACATAAGTCCAATATATCTAAATAATATCGATAAAAACACATGTTACAATAGAGCTCTAATTAAACTTTAATCATGATTTAAATATATCTAAGCAATAATAATTAAAACATTGCCATAGAACTCTAATCAAAATTCAATCATCATTGACATATGTCTAGTCAATGGTAAAATATTTCCAATAGAACTCTAATTTAAATTCAACCATGATCTAAATATATCGAAGCAATAATGATGAAAGAATTGCAATAGAACTTTACTTAAAACAGGATCATGATGTAATCGTAAACTTAAACCTTTCTCACCATAATGATAATAATGATTATTATTTTCATAAAATAAATCGCTGTAGCAGCTCAGAAATACCAAAAAATCATGATAAAATAGCAAAAGGTAAAAAAAATCTTAAATACATAAATAAAAAAGATGTAAATATAAACTTGAATAAATACCAAACATATATAATCATAAAATCCTATACTAATAATAATACCTAAAAGAAATTACATTGTTTTGCCGAAGTAAAAAGTATTGATTTTTTTCAAGAAGTTCAAACGTTATAAAAAAATATTAATCCCATTCTTAGTGTAGAAAAGCGTATAATCTTTGGCATAGTAAATAAAGTGACATTTGGTCTATTTTAAAAGATATTAAATTAAAATCGCAAAGGTGATTTGTGGAATCCAAATCTCTGTCAAATTAAATGAAAAGATATGCCATGTTCGTAATGAAAATTCAAACACGGTTTTAGAAAATTTGCACATATTATAAAAAACTTAATCACACATAATAAGTTATGTCCTTTTTTTCTACACACGTACTACTTCAATATGCTATTTTGCAAAAAAACTTTATCAGCTTTTACTTTATTAGCGAATATAAAACATTAGTAAAGTGGAAAATGAGTGACAATTTTAAAAAAATATTTAAATCAATGTTAGTTTCCCCAAGAAGTTCGAAAATGGGTTAACATGCCTGAAATATAATTAATGGAGAAAATACAAGACAACAAAATGATGTAAAAATTAGTTCAAAATCAAGCAAAAATTTTCTCTTATTTTTGAAATTTAACACAAAAGAAATAAATAGGAAACTATTACAAAACAACTGAAGAGATAAAAAAATAACATGAAAGCAGTTTAACTAATCTACATTTTTAAGATACATTAAAAAAATTCTTAGTTTTATATAGGTGAAATTCTTAGAGGAATTATTAACTTTCTTTCAGAGAAAAAACAGAACTCAGCGCACTTAAAAATGTTCATTTTTAAGCAAAAAAAAATTTTAATCGATCTGTACCCTATGAAAAGAAAATCTACAGCTAAAAACTTCTAAAAACTAAACGTAGGTAGCTAAAAAAATTTGTTTTCAAAATCTAGGGCATGCTAGTTTTTTAAAAAATCTAAAGATATAATTGAAATCAATAAACGGGTTATTGGTGTGCCGGACCTTGAAATTCTGAAATATATATTCAAGTGATGATGATAATCTACCCCAATTACCAACTTCCACACCATGCAATGAGATGATTTATACCATAGGTTCCCAACCTTTTTTGAACTGGCGACTCTTTTTCTAGTGAAAATTTCAATACCGCTCCCTCCCACTCAAGATAAATAAAAGCGTACACAATACATGGTGAAAACAAGAATTCACTTTAAAATAATATTCTATTATTAATAGAAAATATTTTTTTAACTTAATTTTTTTTCTAAAGCCCCCAATTTTTTTTTACTTGCGAATCTGAAATAGCTATTGCCACAAATATATTTAAATGTGTAATATTATATATTTTAGTTTTAGATAGGATATTGTTGGAATTGAAATGCTATTGAATTTCTTCTTTACTTAAGAGGAATAAAAGTTTCAGCTTGCCTGTTATAAAGACGCTTTTGAAAGAAGGTTTTGATGATATGAAGTAATTTACAGTTAACTATTGCTTTCAAAATTAAAAAAAGTGACACTTTCACTCTTTAAGAAATCGCACGTTAATTCCTGGTTAACATATATTTAATTATATTTCTTGGATAATATACATAATGAAATGCAGAGGACGAAACATTATTCCTACTACTCACAGACAAAGACACAACACGGGCACTAAATAAATTAAAATTTACAAAATATCATACAATTTAATGTAGGTCTGAATGTAATGTAATCTTTTTCATCCACATGTGTCCCCAACTACCGAAATATATATATATATATATATGTGTGTGTGTGTGACTTTTCGTACACAAGTGATAGAAATTATTTAAATACATACAATATCATCAAAAGGCAATCAGTATTAAAAATTTCTTTTGTTAGTTTATAATCACAACGTGTTTTTTAAATCTTTTTAGACTACATTTGGTTAATCTGCAGAAGCCCCTCCGTGCCTTCTCAACGCCCCCTAAACTTCTCTTGGTCTTTTACTGCCCCCCTGAAAGCCTCAAATGCCCACAAGGGGACGTTATCGCCCAAGTTGAGAACCTATGATATAGACCCTCGAGAGATTTAACACGTTCATCAGTCCCTCTGCTTGGTGGATTTTTAGTGAAATCAGGACACGAACCCACGACTTGACGACGCCTTTCACGAGCTTCGCAACCATGTCCACTCGGCTACGGCGGCTTTCAAAATGCAAGAAATTGTATAAAAGATAACGTTGTAGAATATATCACAAATCGCACTGCATTTAAAGAACCTAAAACTCATAGAATAATTTTATTTTTTTACAAGGATTTTCTCAATATATTAAATTGAAAACATATATCATTTGGTATATTTTTAAGAAATCCCGAGAAAAAGAATAAAACGACAAATAACATCAAAAGCTTTCATTTATTAATAAAATACAATAGAAACAAGTAATGTAAAAAATTAAGTCACTTTCTACTTAAGTCAACAAAGAAAATTTTTATTTTAGCTATCTTTTATTAAATAGTTACAATTATAATATAAATATGTATATACATATAACAGAATTACAATATTAAGTGACAAAATAGAAAGCGATTTTCCTTTCTATATATGGTGTTGGACTATTCTTATTTTTGTTTTTGTTACTATTTATTCATTAATTAAAGTTAATTATTCTAATAAAATAGTATAGTAAAAAAGAAAACATCCCCAGAAATTACGCCAACCCAGGTGGGATTCGAACCCACGACCGTTGGATCAGAAGTCCAACGCGCTATGAATTGCGCTACAGGGACACAACGGGCGTTTTTCCTTTTTATATATGGTGTTGAACAATTTTTTTTTGTTTGTCACCATTTATTCATTAATTAAATTGAATTAATCAATTAATTATAAATTGAAAAAGTGTAATAACATCCACTACAAGTTTAAAAAAATGTATTTGAACTTGAATGAATGAATGGAAATTATTTTATTAACGATTGAAAATTTGTGAACAAGATATATATATATATATATATATATGCAAATATATATATAGGGAGAGAGTGAACTAATAGTAGGAATTGAAGAAATGTTATCAAGTACTTAATTAAAATTATATTCAAACAATCAAGAGAAGTAGTCAATTTTCAACCATGCATCATTTAGATATTCATTATTCACACAATAAGCTAGAAAGAATCTTATATGCATCTTAAAAATAAATCATTAACACTGCATTTAAGTATATCAAGTATATCACCAGAAATAATTAAGATATAATTATAATCTCTAATTCTAAGCAAAAACTCAACAACAACAAACATTTTTAAAATTAAAATAGATTAATCATCAAAATATGATCCCTTATTAGAAGTAACATAGAAATGTTATGATAAAAAATAAAAATTTACTCCTTGCTTCATAACTATGATATTATCATATGATAAATGACCCTCAAAAAAGTGATAAATATTCATTTGAGTCTAATTTAAAATGACACTGCAAGTTAATGCATAATATTAATCTTTGTGAACCATCTCCTTACTTAAAAATTTATCGCAACCGACCTTCCTTTTGAAAATCAATTCTCATCGACATGACAAAGGCGGGGAGATGAAAAGAGAAAGGAAGACATCAGAATTCACGACATCGGGCCATGACAACTGAGCCATTTTCGTGACATCATGTAAATTTAGAGCGCTCTGTTAAGAGTTTTCAACCAATCAGATCGAGGTAAAGCGTTCTTGCTTCTATTTTAAACGAAGAATTTCTTCCCTCCAAGACTTACTTTCGAGATCAATAAACTGTCATAAGAAAAAAAATGAATAATTAAAGTTATTTGAAAGAAAACTGAGAACTATATTTAGATAACAATTTTTTCTTTTAAAGTTCAAACATCTTTGCGGTGTTTAAATTTAATAAAGTTACCATTAAAAAACAATGTTATACCTTCTTAAGACAGAAAAATTTCTTTTTATGTGAATAAGTTTAATTTTGGAATTTAAATATGAACTTGTTAACTTACTTATATATACTTGTACTTAAATATATACTTGTGTATGTGTGTGTGTAATAATTCTTCACGTAAATTTTCTCTCTCGAAGTATGTAAATTCGTAATGGTCTTGAGCCCTGCAAGACTTCACGTGATAATTAATTTTTATTTTACCCACGTAACGGGAAATAATTACAACTTTATCTCCCCAAAACTGAAACTGCAGCGTGTTTAAAACGGGATGATACAATCTTGCATCACCCGTGAATTCGGGCAAATAAAAAAAAGCCTTTATCAAAAATATATGATTCTAACAGCTTCCAGTTGATCAAAATTATAAAAGGTTGAGATCTCGGGAAAGACCAACGGCCACAGTAGCCGAGTGGTCAAAGTATCGGATCGTGGCTGGCCTTGTCACGAGTTCTAGCCTAGCAGCATTAATGACCCACCGTGTAGGGCAGCGATGCACGTTAAATCTGTCGAGAGCTCAAACGTTCTCACATCGGTGTGTTGTGGTAGTTAGGAGAGGGGATGCCAGCTCAGGTGTCGTCCACGTCACTTGACCATGGTTCAAAATGACGAGGTCCGTCGCCAAAAGCCCTCTTATAGCTGAACAGTGCGACGTTAATATTCACTCACTCACTCATTCGGGAGCGATCAAGGAATGCTATTGAGTATCGCTAACATATCCGACCTCGGCCCAAGTCAGTGGATTTTCATGATGCAGAAAATCGACCACGGCTATGTCGTATGATTATACGGTATAAAAAAAATCCCTTGAGTGCCTGTTTGGCTTGGGTGCTTTCGGTATAATTAAAATCCTAAGTTCGGTTTCGCATCGCCGGAGCTCAGATCCCTCTCTCTGAGAAGGAAACCAGGCGTCAAAAATACTTGCGGTATTTGGTATCGCCTATAGGGTGCCGCATTAAATGGGGATATCAGCTCCTAGGGAAGGTACTAGGTCTACAAAAGTTAAATACAAATGCGCAGCCCCATTAGAGAAGAAGAAGTTACTGCACAAATCCGATGAACAATAAATGTAATTCCAAGCTCTGAATACCTAAGAAAGTTATTAATGCTTTGATTTTATCGGATTTTTATATATCTATTTATAACAGTTATTTAAAATATAATTTATTTGTATGCTCCTATCAGTAAAGATATGCATTTTATTATCCCAATATGGCAGTTTCATGATCCTGAAGCTAAAACCATTCTTTTTATCGTAAATGTTAAAGCGAAATTATCTTTTATTTGTGATTAAATATCAAGAAAACTTGAATTATCAGCGTTAACATTTGTTGGAACAAATCTGAGGTAGTTTAGATAAAAATTAATAGTTTTTTAAAAATCATTTTAAAAAAATAAGATCAACTGTATATAGAGAGAGATAATGTAATGTATTTTCTTTATAGCCATGTTCATAAAAGTATAGATATATTTTTATAAAATTACTTTGTGTGTGTCGAAACTTGTAGTAAACCTTTATTCTGTTTAGATAATATATTTTCATTGAAAAAATAAAATTAATTCTATTGCGGAATAAGTCTCACAAATAAGTTAAAATCATCATAATTCATTGTATTATTAAAAAAAATTGATTTTATATAAAAATTAAAGTATAGTGATCATATTAATATATCAATAGAATTTAAAATATCTTAAAAGTGTCAAAACCATAAATGGCATACATAATCTGTATCTTTCTGGTGCTCAATACTTTCTCTCATATTTTTTAATTATTGCAGCAGTATTAAAATTATTTCTAGCCACCTATATACTACTTGATTGTACTTTTCTTAAGGCTACAGTGGACAGTTAAAATGTGGGAAATTGACTAAAATATCGAAAAAAAATTTTGACTTATTTTAATATTATATTAGCCTCTCTATCAAACGCAAAAAAAAAAAATTTGGTTTCATGCATTTTTTACTGAGTTATGGGGTAGTTCCGATTCAGTCATCCATGACCACGCCCCTTTGTTTACATTCTTATGTCATGCTGACAATGCTGTCATGTACTTTGACAGAGAGAGAGAGAGAGTACGAATTTTATTTACTGCAGACATAGCCTCTCTAATTTTTATTTTTAAATGTTAATTTATCAAGGTCTGGATGACAACAATTTGTTTTAACTGTATCTGAAACCTAAATCGCGGCATTATTTGTTTACAATTCGTTCGAACTTGCGTTTTCATTTTTCGTTCAATTTTATTCAAACTTTATATTGATTTTACCAAAACAAAAAGTTCTTTTCAGAACTAAAGTTCATTTTAAATTGCCTTTGTTATTTAAAATTTTTATAATGGATCTTATATCATCGAGATATAGAAAACCTAAAGGTCGTCCTACCAAAAGGAGAAAGATGTTGGCTGAAAATAGCAAGACGCGATGGCAGAAATCTTCTAAAACTGTTGATGAAAAAAACAGTAATAGTATGGTATTGCAGAGAGATACATTGTCTGAACCTAGTACATCTTCCCAACCTGAGGCAAGCTATATTTTCACCCACAAGGCAGTGTTTTCTGAATTATTGCAGAAAGTTCCTTGTAAATATTGTACAAACTGTACCCTTGTTATAAAACAACACTATTCCATGGGGTATTCTACAAAGATGGAACTTTTATGCGAATCATGTCATGAAAGCTATGGAAGTGTTTTTTCAAGTTTCCAAGAAGAGGTCAAAAATTCACATGATATAAACAGCAAACTGGTGAGTGCCTTCCTATCCATAGGCAGAGGGCATGCTGCTTTTTGGAAACGTTTTCATCTGTGCTCAACATGCCAACAATGGACCGAAAAACATTTGCCAAATGCATGCACAACTTATCCGTGAAAAACAAAGAGGTGAAGAAAAAATGCTCGAAATGTCACGTCAAGCTGCTAGAGAAGCTCACGTAAAAGTTGATGCTTCTCTAAAAAATCAGGAAATAATTGATGTGAGTGTGTCATATGACGGTACTTGGCAAAAGCGAGGAGATACATCTAACCTAGGATAAGGAATAATGATCGATATCCTTAGTGGACTTGTTCTTGACTTTGAAGTATTGTCGAAATACTGTCATAATTGTGTAGTTTCTGGTCGAGATATGGGAGTGGATAGTGCGGAGTTTCACATATGGCAAAAAGGACATGCGGATGAGTGTGACAAAAATTTTGATGGAACTTCTGGAGCCATGGAGATGCACGCTGCACTAATTATGTGGAGGCGATCAATTAGTGATTGCCAAATGAGATTCGTTTCCATGCTGAGTGATGGTGACTCAAAAACTTTTCAATTTTTGTCGGACAATAAAATATATGGTTCTGATATAAAAATCGAAAAGGAAGAGTGCCTGAATCATATTGCAAAGAGGCTAGGCACATCGTTACGTAACAAAGTGAAAGAATGGAAGGTGAAAAAAGTGACTCTTGGTGGGCGTAAGAAGGGAAGCCTTACAGATAAAAACACCACAAAGTTGCAAAATTACAATAGAAAGGCAATAAAAGATAATGTCCCTGATACCGATAAAATGAAAACTGCTATATATGCCAGCCTGATTCATTGCTCGTCAACTGACAAAAAGCCTATGCATGGTAAGTGTCCTGAAGGGGAATCATCATGGTGTTTCTATAAAAGAGCTATAGCCAAAAATGAAACCCCAGGGTCACACAGTTCCATGAGAACTTACTTGTCGCCACAAGTAGTGGAGAAAATTATGCCTGTTTATCAACGTTTAGCTTCAGACACCATTCTTGAAAGATGCGTAGCAGGCAAGACGCAAAATTCGAATGAAAGTCTGCATAGCTGCATTTGGCGAAAATGCCCAAAAGAGGTATTCGTCTCCAAAAGGAGGCTGGACATAGCTGTAACAGATGCCATCGAAAAGCACAATTTGGGCTATGTGAAATCTCTTGAAGCGAAAGAGGACTCATGTCTAAATGACAGTTTTTCTTTGACTATTGCAGAAAGACAAGGTAAACGACGCATTTCTCAGAATATTTCTACGAAACAAAAGAAATGGAAAAGAAATGCCACGAATACAAATGCAGCCTATAGTGCTGGTGCTTTTTAAATTTTTTTTTATCAGACTTAGCAAACAGTTTTCTTGTTATGTGTAATTAGATTTGTTATTTTTTTGAATTTTTGTAATTTAATTCTATTGAAATACTTTATTTTTACTCATTGTGATAAATGAAATATGTAATATATTATCTGATTGATGAAATAATAATGAAATACATTCTGTTAATTTACTTTAGATTTTATTGGAATGTTCTTGCTTACTTCAATTTTTATCACTATATATATTACATGTCAATGTGACTGTTACAATAAATATTGTAGAATCTTATACATATATTCTATGTTTATCATATCTTTAAGATATTAGTGTTTTTCAAATTTATATGAATGTCTTTAATTGTTTTTAAAAAAACTAAGTTTTTTCCTTTAAAATAAAAATAGCTGTTTTTCTAAAAATGAAAGCTTCCTCGAAAACATTGAATTTTTGTATTTTAATCCCTTTGAAATACTTTATTTTTACTCATTATGATTAATGAAATACATAATATACTATCTGGTTGAGATAAAAAAATAAAATACATTCTGCTAATTTACTTCAGATATTATAAGAAAGTTCTAGCTTACTTCAATTTTTATCACTGTATACACCACGTGTCAATGTGACTGTTACAATACATATTGCAGAACCTTATGTATATATATTCTGCATTTATCTTATATTTGTATGATATTAGTGTTTTTAAATTTCAAATTCATATTTATTTCTTTAATTTTTTTTTAAAAAAATAAGTTAATTTCCTTTAAAATAAAAAAAGCTGTTTTTCTCAGAATCAAAAATTTGCCTCGAAACCAAAACTCAAAATGTTCCATGCGTTGCAATTTTTGTCGAATTATAACAAAACTTTCCAAAAGTATTCATCTAATGTATACTTATAAATTCTTGGATGCATTGTAGTAATAGTGATAGGGTGAAAGAAGAAATTAAAGTTTTTTATGTAGGAAATCATTAAAATTCTTGAAATTTTTATATAAAAATTTTCGTTTACCCATATTTTGTAAATTATCATATAAAACATTACATTGTATGCATACATTTGTAAAAAATTGCTTAAAGAAGTTAAATCAGGTGAAAATATAAAATTTAAAAAAAATCAAAACGCATGAAACAATTTGAAATTTTTAAATTTTCGTTAAATTTTTTTTTAATTGTAAATTTCTTAACAACTAATCATTTTTTTCTCACCAAATTTTTTATATGGTTTTAGTTCTAAGTTACATACAGCCAGTGTAAAAACTTGGGGCATGTTTGTAAAAAATCTTTTACTGTCCACTGTAGCCTTAAACACTAATGTATGCTTTAAAAAATGTCTCGTTTGTAACTTTCCGAAATTTAACATAACTTTTATGAAATTCAGGATTTAGGAAAGTCACTGAATAAATTTATTAATATGAGCTCCTAATTTATTAAGAAAATGCTAAAATAAGATTTTTATTTTTTATTAATTGCTCCTTTGAAAATGTTTATGCAGCAAAACTATTATAACAGTCCCAAAGTTAAAGTATAAACTTCCGGTACTTTATCATTATAATTAATAAACTTTTTGCAGTTTTTTAATCCTGTGTTAGGTGTCTTTAAAATGGTACTATCATCTACTCTACAGTTTAATTTCTTCAAATACTTTATTATTTTATATTTCAATTCTTCAAATGTTTCTAGAGAGAGAGAAGCAAACCGAATTCGCAATTTATCTTCGCTGTAAAATATTACGTATCTTTACTTAATTCGCCTTATATAACTGCACCAGTTCAGCAGCCTCTCCCCACGGTGTATCCAAATTCGAATCCGACCATCGAAATGTTGAATCCAGAAGCGGGGTTCTTCAGTAAACATAATGTTGTTCCATTCCATTGTCCATGACAGCCGTTGATCGCACCATTGGTGGCGCAAACACCTGTGGCTTTAGTCAAGGGTAAACGAAGCAATGGACGCCTCGCAGACATTCCACTCTGCTGCAAACGGCGTCGAATTGTACGAGCGGAGACCGAATGATGCTTAACAGACTGAATAAGTGGCGCTATGGTTCACGATGTGGCTGTGCGATCTATCACTGCCATGAGCGCAATCCACCTGTCATCACGGGCAGTGATGCAACGAGGTGGGTGCGATCGGCCTGGTCGTTTTTTTTCTGCATTCAGCGATGACAGATCCGCATCACAGTTGCTTGGTTTCGTCCAACACGTTGACCGATTCTTCTGAAGGATAATCCGCAATCCCTATAGGCTTCTATTCGAATTTAGAAGCTTAGCTAAAAGATGCTTGATGTCTTTCACGAAGTACACGTAAACAGCTTACGCAGAAAAAATCACAAAACACACAAAAAAATAATTACCGTACTTCAAATCGCCAATCTCTTCTCCTCTTATACAGTGCTTGCGGGTGGCATTACTGTCGCCCGTGATGTGCGTCTGCGCTATAATGCTAATGGTTTGCATATTTCATCGCCGTCAACGCATGATGTAAATTTTACATGGCTTGCATGCTTCCTTCATGTTGTATTTTGTGTGGCCAGCATACACATTCAGTATTTGACAATGGGTTTTAATTAAAATCTCCTTTGAAACTAACAGGATTATCGGCAAAGGACCTCGAAATTTTGAACCACGTTTAAAGATGAGGATGACATCTTAGCTCGTTCCTCTTTCTCGTATTTGCAAACCATGAAAAAATTTTTAAGGTCAAACTCCTCTAAATGTGCAGCAAATTCAGTTATTCCAAATAGTAGATTTTTTGTGTAATCAGAGCTGGGAATTTTGTTGGAAAAGAAACTCGCTAATGTTGAATGATTTCCTCATACAAAAAGTACATTCGTTGTCATTTATGAAATGAAACAAAAGATTTGTTTGATATAATAAAAACTGTATAATCTCTCTCGATCTATTTGAATTAAACCCCATTACTCGAAAATTGCTAGCAATTTACTTAATCATTCAAAACTACGATCAGTCGGCAATGATCTCCTAAGCTGCAAAACGTGTATCTTAACTTCAGAATCATCTATGTGGGGGCTTAAAATTTCATTTATACTTAACTGCAGTGTTTTCTATAATTCCACATTAAAAGAATCAGGACATTGAACAAAGTGTTTGTAATCGTAAAAAAATATACATTCAAAAAATTTTATCAGTATTCAAATTACATTATTGACAATAAATATCCATACATTCAATTACATTACGCCAATAAATATTCATAAATCCAATTACATTACGCCAATAAATATTTATAAATTCAATTAAATTATTGCCAATATTTATTCATTAATTCAACACGTTTTAAAATAAAATAAATAACTGAATGTTTGGAAACATTATACATTTCAAAAAAAAAATTACAAGTGGCATATAAAAAAATATCATACAATGGCATATAAAAAGATACTATTAAAAATGTAGACACATAAAATTTTACAGTTCACTTATCTCACTAAAAATATTATAAGAAAACCGGATATCTATTGTCAGTTATTAATGAAGCGAAAAATTGAATGAAACATGTGTTCACAATCAGTTCAAATTTTATTTACCGGATTATAAGGTAACGTCTGCGTGTGGGAAATTGCAAGGATCGTAAAACTGAGGTCAATAATTATTGCATCTAGTAAGAACTTTCAAGAGAAATAAAAAATATGTCGCTATAAAGGAATTAAAATGTGTTACTTGAAATTAGTTTATGAGTAATATTTTACAGAGGGAATGAAAGTAAAAGAATACAAATCCTAATCGCGATCCGTGTACAAATTTCATTACTTAATAAAGAGTGTTTTTTTCCAGGTATAGAAGTTTAAGTTGGCATTACTTTCCAAGATGGCGACCGATTTAACAGCTGTCAAGTGATTTATTCTCAGTTTGGTTTGGCAATTCATCATGAATAGACTCACGCCTCAACAACGCTTTCAAATTGTGCAATTTTATTTCGAAAATAATGGTCGATTTTCATAAGCGAATTTTGTTTAGCGATGAAGCGCACTTCTGGTTGAATGGCTACGTCAACAAACAAAACTGCCGCATTTAGATTGAAGCTAATCCCAAAGTGTATGTCGAAACACCGTTACATCCAGAAAAACTGACTGTTTGGTGCGCTTCATCGGCTGGTGGAATCCTTCTTCAAAAACGATGAAGGCCACAACGTTACAGTCAATGGTGATCGGTATAGAGTCATGATTACTAACTTTTTCATTCCTGAATTGAACAATCATGATGTCCAGGGGCTGTGGTTCCAACAAGACGGCGCAACATGTCACGCAGCTCGTGCCACAATCGATTTATTGAAAGACACGTTTGGTGACCACCTAATTTCACGTTTTGGACCTGTGAATTGGCCTCCAAGATCTTGTGATTTAACACCGCTAGACTATTTTCTGTGGGGCTATGTAAAGTCATCGGTCTATGCGGATAAGCCACAAACGCTTGACGATTTGGAAGACAGCATTCGCCGTGTTATTGCCGATATACGGCCACAAATGTTGGAAAAAGTCATCGAAAATTGGACGTCCAGATCGGACTACATCCGTGCCAGCCGTGGCAGTCCTATACCAGAAATTATATTTAAAATGTAATGCCACAAGATTATCTTTTGAATAAAAAAAATTCATGTCAATCGAACAATACATCGTTGTTTTATTGCAATTTAAAGTTCTATACCTCTAAAAAACACCCTTTAGTTTATGAGTAATATTTTACAGAGCGAAAATGAAAGTAAAGGAATACAAATTCTAATCGCGATCCGTGTATAAATTTCATTACTTAATATTAAAAAAATACTTTAATCCTACTTAAGTAACATTTTTTAAGAAATGAAGAAAAGGTTTTTAAGGTATCCGACTAGCCTAAAACTGAATTTTGCCAAAAATTTATATATTTTTTTTTGATGATTTTATTTTATAGGCCATTTTATTAGCTTTGTAAAAAAACAAATTATTTTTTTCCATTCACTAGAAAAAAACTACAAGTGTATTAACTAAAGCATTTGCCACTAATTTAAGCAATATATAACATACTTAAAATACATTTTACTCCAAACGTGTTTTTTTTTAAATTTTCAAACGGGGACAGCGATTGCTCAAAAAGTTTTGAAAATAATTAAATGAAATTTTTTGTGTATATTCTGTATAATAGTAGAAGTGTTTTAACCTTTAAATTTATCAATCGCTGTTTTATTACAAAATTCACTGTCCCTTATGTGAATATAATCAGTTTTTTTAAGCAATTTCATATAATAACTAAGATAAAGTACTCTTGCTTTTGTAAAAATTAAAATTCAAAAATGAATAGCAGAGCAATACATCAAAATTGAAAATTTGTTCATAATAGTTAGGAAAAAATGGGCCCATTTATGTAGTTTTTTGTAAATTTTTACTCGTTTTTTCTCATTTTAGTAATAGTAATTTCTTTTTCTATTCTTAATTTTAGAATATTTTTCTTAAAATCAAATATCAAAAATCAAAGCTAAAAACCACAAAAAAAATTCATATATCTCCACTTTTTTTTCTTAAAAAAAGGTGGCAAGTAGTCGGATACCTTAAGCGCAAAGTAAAATCTATGGGCAATCGATAGTTTATCTTAAAATCAAAGCAGTGACTAACAATGAAAGAAACTCAATATTTGTAATCATAATTGTACTAATAAGAAAATCAATTCTTAAAGTTACAATGCTCCAAAAATTCTATGAAAAAAAAATTTATGAAAACCTAAAAAGCAAAAGGATCAAGTTACTATGAAATTGCATTCTGAATGTTTATACATTTTATTTTAATCAATTCAGTCAATATTTCCTTACGCAGTCTCTAGAATTTTGTCTCTAGCTGTTTTCCTCAATAAATTGTTTGCAGTATTGATTTTATCCCAGTTGCCTGTTCCTCCTTAAGGGCACCTTTCCACAAAGCTAATTTATATTCAACTCCATGCGAAAGATTTTCTAAAATCACATCTGCAACGACGTTTCCTCTTTACTGGAATCCCACTTATGCCATTAGAATAAACAACACCAGTTTCCTTGAGTTGGGTTTCTCGACAGAAGGAACTTGCGTACATCCCCCTAAAGCTTCAAAATATTCGGTACTGGCAGAGATGTTTCGAATGAAATTCGCTTTCATGCTTCCTTTTTGCCGAAATGATAGAAGAATAAGTTGAAGAAAGGACTGTATTATTTATTGAGTAGGAGAGAAAGAAAGAAATAAAATATAAAAAAATAGACACTTGAGAGAGAATGGAATGTGTCTCTCTGTTTCATTCTTTCTATATATAAATATATATATATATGCATGCGTGTATAAATATATTCAAACAATCGTCAAAGTTCGAATGAATGAGGTTTTACATTTTATGTATTCATATGTATCAAGTAACGCACACACAGTAAATATTAATCAAGCATTATACCTCAGGAAAAAAATAAACATTATGGAATCATTTACCTTACAAATATATAGTTTTAAAAGGATTTAAAGATTCTAAAAGCAGTGCATATTTTTTTACCTTAAATTTGTCAACAAAAAGTATCGTTGAAAAGAAGAAGAAATCAAACACAAATGTTGGATTTTTTTAAAAACGAGTTTTTTAAAAAGCAAATTCTTATTCTTATACGTTGAAAAGTTATACGGAGAAAAGTAATTATCTGTTTCTGTCGCCTTTCTCAAATATACTCACGTGGCCGCGGTAGCCTAGTGGTCAAGGTAACGGAATCGTGGCCGGCGTGACATGCGTTCGAGCTTAGTACCACTGAAGATTCGTCGTGTCGGGGTGCGATGTAAGTTAAATCTGTCGAGGCTCCATCGACTTCCCGTTGGTATGATGTGGAAGTTAGGAGAGAGGGTGCTAGTTCAGGTGTTGACCATAATTCAAACTTATGAAGTCCGTCGCCAAAAGCACTCGTGTAGCTAAACAGTGCAACGTTAATATTCACTCTCTCTCTCTTAAAAAATTTCCTTTCTAAGAAAAAAGTAAGACTGCTTTTATAATAAAACCTTTAATGAGTGAAATTTAGTATTTATCCGAATGAGATTCAAAATCGAAATTCCAACATAACAAATTAAACTTTAAAATTTCATTACGGAGTATATATATATATATATATATATATAAATAATTTTAACTTTTTCTAAATAAATTTAGCCTCTGAAATATTCCAAGTGGACACAATGGGACGAATTAGAGCAATTGGACAATATATTTCGACTGCCAATTCAATAATTATCAAATTTAATCATGTTCATATATTTCAATTAATGTAAACATATTTCCTTCAGGAAAAAGGAATGTAAAATATTTTTTAGTGAAAGGAAAATATCGACATTTTAAAAGATAATTTTTTAGATAATGCATGTAAATTAATATAAGAGAAAGTAGAATAGAAAAAAGAAAGTAAGATACGTTTTGTTACGGTTAAAAGCCTCCTACAAATCAATTTTCTTTGAGAAAAATGAATAAATGAAAAAAAAATGAATTAGTAACAATTTTGTTCTTTACAATTATTAAAATGAAAGCTACATTTATAGAATAATTTGAAGAAAAATTATGCAATACTATATAGAATGAAAAAGAAAGTATTTTCTCTATTCATTCCAATTGATTTAATACACTCTTTTAATGTGGTTCGTAATTAAAGAATCATTTGAATCTGAAATATTTCCTAAGAGAAAAATAAACGCAATCACATACCATTTTTATTTCTGCTACCTATAGTCTTGAGCGCAAGATGCGAGCTATCAAAGTATTGGATCAAAAAGTATTAAATCAAATAGATACCAAAATGTCAACAACAAAAATTAGACTTTGTGTTTTGAGTCAAACAGATATGATATCTTTCTTTCACTTTCCACATTCAATGAGTCATTTAAAAAATAACCAAGCACCAGATTAGCAGGTTAGGAATAAATCAAGATAAGATTCTAAACGTAAGGAGCTCTTTGTTCGATGACTACAAAGATCAAGTGACAATACGTGCAAAAGATGTACAAGTTGTTGATTTCCAGTGAGATAAATCATAGTTCAGGAGACTCTTTCACTCTCATCATAGTATTCTTTTTTAGTAATCGCTTAAATCTCTCTCTCTCTCTCTCAGTAACTATAAGTTTCATTCAAACCATTAAATTAAATTTTTAATTAACCATTATGAGGTTGAAACTTTATAGTACTTTGCACAAATTAGCAATATTACACTATATATAGCAATAAAAATACAACATCAAGAAATAATGTGCCCAGAAAAATATACAAACTTCATGGTAGTTGCACCACACTGGGTAACGAAATGATGTCAAACGCGAACTCTTTTCCTCACGTTGAGTAGAATATAAGGGAAGGAACCTGCAAAATGGGCAATACCCTAGCCTTTATTTCTACCAGGGAAATCATTATGGAAGCTTTTCTCTTGTCTCAAGAAATGCTTGTTATAACAGGAAATATCAGACTTCTACCAACGCAGACAGTTTCAGCAGACAGGTGATTTTACAAGAGGCGTGGTATTGGAATGAGAAGGGCAAGTTGGCCCATGCCTCAAAACTCAGTCTACTACCCTTCAAGACACGTCCTCGATGCACTGGATGTGGCAGAGATGGTTGAAGCGACGACATGTGGCAAGTTTTAGAGGAGCCGGTGCGGAAATTAGAGTAGCGGTCACCCCATGTAGATCAACGCCCTAACCAGCAAGCGAGAACGGCTTATTTGTGAGATCCGTTTGTGGCACGTGCAGACCTTGTTGTTCTCCCATATATTGTTTGCATTAGCCATTGATTGGCTTCTAGTAGGCTGCACTCATTGTGTCCATTACGAAGACTACCCATGACTCCGTAGCATAGACAACGTTTGCAATGTTCTCGGGTTGGAGTGGAGTGGAAGACGCAATGACATATGTTCGTGTTCTCAGACAAGTAAAGCTTCTATTTATTCAATTGTAATCGCCATGTAAGAGTGTGGCGCCAGTCTAGTGATAAATCCAAATCGGTCACATCTGCAGAACGCTCACTGCGCGACAACGCAGCAGCATATTTTGTAGCGTGACCGCGAATGATAGCAGGTTATTACTGGTTTGTATTCAGAGCCCTATGAAGACCGAACGACACATAGGTGATGTGATGCAGCTGGTGATATCATACCAACGTGATCTGTAAAGATATTTCTTGGTTATCATTTATCTTTATCTCACACCAATCGGACATGTCTGAGGAGTTACTGGACACCGCCTGCATGTCTTGTCACCGCTATGTTCAAAATACGAACTATGGTAAAGGGTTGATACAGAATGGAGATCCACCTGTACTTTCACAGATTCTATGCCGAAGATTCTTAACCCCGAACTCGCGAGTGCTAATGTGCCCACAAAGGTATGTTTGTGCACCTATATGACTCTGTCCGCTATAAATATCAACCGTGGCCGCAACCGCCACGATTTAAAATCCGGTTCCATATATTTATGTGAATCATTGCTTTCAACCAATGAACGCAACTAAATCAACGTTCAAATCTCGACACAACGATATAAATCTTGAAGATGCTTTAAGATGGGGAATATCATCTTATACGTCTGATTTTGAAAAATTAGTGGATAATATGCAATGCCAAAAAACGCATTAAATGTAACTATTTTGAATTTTTGGTTACCTTTTTAGTGTAGAATATTATTTATGAAGTTTATGATTACAATAATATAAAGACAAGTTCAGAAACGTTATACTTTTTTTTAACTGTGCCCACCAGCAATTTAGTGTTTGTCTGTTGTGCCCAAGCGGGGAATAAGACTAAGAACCCCTGTTCTATGCCAAGACATATTGCTTAATATATTGCCACCCGTGGTGATCCTACAACCTATTGAGCTGGTTTTCTCTCTTTGTGTTATATCATTTAAATATAAACATAGCTTATTGTTCATTGCCGTCTCTGTTCGCTGGGTTACTCCTTTTTTGGTTACTAGTTCTTGTACAGAGTGTTTTTTTCCAGGTATAGAAGTTTAAGTTGGCATTACTTTCCAAGATGGAGACCGATTTAATAGCTGTCAAGTGATTTATTCTCAGTTTCGTTTGGCAATTCATCATGAATAGACTCACGCCTGAACAACGCTTTCAAATTGTGTAATTTTATTTCGAAAATAATGGTCGATTTTCATAAGCGAATTTTGTTTAGCGATGAAGCGCACTTCTGGTTGAATGGCTACGTCAACAAACAAAACTGCCGCATTTGGAGTGAAGCTAATCCACAAGTGTACGTCGAAACACCGTTACATCCAGAAAAACTGACTGTTTGGTGCGCTTTAGGGCTGGTGGAATCCTTCTTCAAAAACGATGAAGGCCACAACGTTACAGTCAATGGTGATCGGTATAGAGCCATGATTACTAACTTTTTCATTCCTGAATTGAACAATCATGATGTCTAGGAGCTGTGGTTCCAACAAGACGGCGCAGCATGTCACACAGCTCGTGTCACAAAAACGTTTGGTGACCGCCTAATTTCACGTTTTGGACCTGTGAATTGGCCTCCAAGTTCTTGTGATTTAACACCGCTAGACTATTTTTTATTGGGCTATGTAAAGTCATTGGTCTATGCGGATAAGCCACAAACGCTTGACCATTTGGAAGACAACATTCGCTGTGTTATTGCCGATATACGGCCACAAATGTTGGAAAAAGTCATCGAAAATTGGACGTCCAGATTGGACTACATCCGAGCCAGCCGTGGCAGTCCTATGCCAGAAATCATATTTAAAATGTAATGCCACAAGATTATCTTTCGAATAAAAAAAATTCATGTCAATCGAATAATACATCGTTGTTTTATTGCAATTTAAAGTTCTATACTTCTCAAAAAACACCCTTTATTACATTTTTAATGCCTGTCATGCATATTCACGAAAATGTAAATTAAAAAAAAAATATGAACGATTCAAAATTGTTTGCAAATATTTAATAACTTGTTTTGACAATTCTTTTACAAACATTTCAAAAAATATCATTCACTTAAATTTTAATGTATTGTAATTAAAGTGCAATGCCCATATTTTTCATGTAAGCTTCGAATGAGTTTATTTTGATGAATGCTTTTTAAAGAAGCGATAAAAGTAAATGGTTTTACCAAATACATTTCACAATTCGCGGAATTTTTTCAGAATTATAAAGAAAGAGTATCTATAGTTCTAAAAATAGTTAAATTTTCCGCCATTTATCATATATATATTAATATACCTATAAAATAATCTAATTCTCTTTAAATATGCAACTTACAAATTTCGTTTAGTCAAAAATAAATAAAATACAAATATTTTTATGTGATAAAAAGCAGATATGATACAGTCATCAACCTTCGCATTTTAAAGACTTGACCTAGATATAACACGAATAACAATTCCATGCACTGTTAAACATATTTTTGAAATAAAAATTCAATACTGTTTCTCATTTATTAGTTTAGACAGGGTCATTCATTAGTTTTTTTTTAAAACACATTCGAGCGTATCACGTGCAGTAATTCTCATATTGGCTGTTCTGCTGAATATAAGACTTAAAAATTGAAATTGAGAATCCCTCTCTGCGTACTTTAGTTTTTGTAATATCTGTTGTGGTAAAAAAATATGTTCCTTAAATTATAAAATATACATTTCCTAAAATATCCTTGTATCAGGCTTAGGCGTTAATCAAAATGTGCAAATATTCAGTGTCAATAAATACTATGAGCTTTACTATAACAGGAATCATGAACACATAACTTCATTCGATTTAAAAAATGAAGAACAGAGAGTAAACCTATAAATTACTACAGAAGAAATGCTTTTTGCTGTTTGTATCTGTATTCAAATATTAATTTTGCTGTGTAAGATACTTATGCATTCCCAAATTAAAAGTGAAAAATGATAGATTATCTTCTTTTCCTTTCACATGTACAAATAACAAGATGATTAAAAGCTAAATTATGTTGCGCAAATCTACATATGGATATAATAACTACAATTAAACCTCTATTTAACGAAATCGCTCAATCCCGAAAAAGTTCATTATGTGAAATGAAATTTTCGTTAAATAGATATTCATCTTTCAATATATTTTATTTTCTTGGTTTCAGAAAAAAGTTCGTAAAATAAAGGTCTGAGTGTACTAAATTGCTAAAATTCAAAAATCCTTTGAAATAACTATATTTATAAAAAACGGATAGATTGCTATATTAAATCTTCTTATAAGTATAACATTTTTTTTTTACATTATTAAGGTATCCGTACACCTTCAAAACGTCATTTTCGTCAAATTTTTCGATTTTTTAATTTAAATGTTATTTGAAAATATGAACTTTTTTCTTTAAAATGGTGTTTAAATTTTGTTTCTATCTTATTTAGAACTTAAGTTATTCGGATTTGAGTTTCATTCGATAGCACCTTTTTGAACCCGGAGAAGTACAAGTCTGCATTGCGAAGTAGAAAAAATGTTTGTTGACATTTTTATTTTTCAAAGTATCGTTTAAATATGCAATAGTAAGAAATTTAAACTTTTTAAAATATGAATTTGAGTTTTCAGAATTATCAAGAATATAATTGGCAACAGGTTTTTATTTATATTTTTATCTAGAATCTGTGTGGCAAGAAAATAGAGTGCTTTACTGTTTGTTTACATTTGCTTATATTGCGTAGCTCTTTATAAGCTTTTGTTTAATCCTTTTTTATAGCAGAAAATTTTAATTTTTGTCATTTAAAATGGGTAATGCTAAACGTAGAGTTAGTGCAAAGAGAAAACGCCAATTTCTAGTAAATGGATCTACCATTAAACATTCAAAAAATAGCAGCGCAACATCTACCAACGCCAGTTCTTCAAAAATTAAATACCTGCTGCCTTTGATGAAGAAATAGCAGAATATCAACGTAAACCACTTACTGGTAACAGAATAATTGATATGGAAGTCCTTTTAAATTTGTTTTTACAACTTTGCTGCCCAAGATGTTTCGAAGAAGGTATCCTGCTTTCTGAGGATTCCACATATGGTTTGTGCTCAAATTTTGTTATCAGGTGTAAACATTGTGACATTTACTCAGGGTTTTCTAGTTCAAAGAAAACTTTAAACTGTCCTGAAGTAAATACAAGATTTGTGTATGGTATGAGACAAATTGGGAAATGTTTTTCTGCTGGGTTTAAATTATGTGGTACGTTAAATTTACCCAGGCTCAGTAAAACTGCGTACACTAATCATGAGAATAAACTCATGTTAGTGAACTATCAATGCAAAAAGCAGCTTCTGAACTGTTTTAGTGCTACATCCTACTAAAAATAAAATTGTTGAATGTGGCATTTCAGTTGATGGAACGTGGCAGCGTAGAGGTTACTCTTCCATGAATGGGTGTGTCGCAGCTTTGTCAGTTGACACTGGTAAAGTAGTAGACATATAATGTCGTCATATTGTCCCACCTGCAGAAAGATTTCTAAAATGCCTAGATGCATTGAGTCGGAAACTTTTGCAGCAGATCACGTGTGCCATAGCAATTTTCAAGGTTCTGCGTTAAAAATGGAAGCTGTTGGTGCTACGAGAATCTTCCAACGTTCTATTGTCAAACAAGGCCTTAAATATGCACATTATTATGTTGACGGGGACTCTAAGGGCTTTATCAGTGTCAAAGATACTTATGGGAAGGATAGCGTCACAAAATATGAATGCATTGGTCATGTTCAAAAGAGAGTAGGTTCAAGATTGCGCAAACTAAAGTCTAAAAATAAAAATCTGTCTGGTAAAGGCAAACTCACCGACTCTTTTATTCACCGATTGCAAAACTATTATGGGATTGCTGTTCGTAGCAATGTTGGAAACCTATCCGGTCTTCAGCAAAATGTTATTGCGGTTTTGTTTCATTGCTCTTCAAGTGTCGAGAAACCGATGCATGGGCAGTGTCCCATCGGAAAAGATAGTTGGTGCTACTACCAGCGAGCACTGTCTTGTGGCAAAAAGCCAAACGAAAAATATAAAGGCTTATCAAATGAAGTACTAAACACGATTAAGCCTACATATTTAGAGTTGTGTACCAAAGAACTGCTTACTAAATGCCTGCATGGCAAAACACAAAATTCAAACGAGTGTTTAAATGGCGTTATATGGCAGAGAGTACCCAAGGAAGTTTTCGTGTGCCTCAAAATTTTAAAATCTGGTGCATTGGATGCTGTGATCCAATTTAATGATGGATACAAGGGTTGTGTTGAAATTTTTAAAAAACTTAATATAACTCCTGGTTATTTTACTTTAAAAGCATACAAACATCTTGACATCAGTAGAATTAACGACGCAGAACGACATTCAACACCAAATGTAAAGCAGCGTAGAAAATTTTTTAAGAGCTACAAGGGGAAAAAAAATCAATGTTTTAGACAGTAAAGAAGGTGTTATTTATAAATCAGGAGCATTTTAAGTATATCAAATTGTGTTTAATATTAAAATTTGCAGTTCAAAGTTTATTTCTGATCTATCTCAAAATGAATTTATTTAACGTATTGACATCTGACAACGTAAATATCAGAAAAAGTTGTGAACCAAATTAGTTCAAATTTTATAAATATATTTGTTTTATAGATTTAAAGAACCCCTACTACTTTCATAATTATATAGTTGATATGTTTTTAGTAACTAAGGTATATATCATGCTCGTAATAATTTTTTAAGAATTTTTCAATGTGTTCTTTTACTCGAAACTTGATAAAAATTGTAATAAATTGATTATCATCAAGAAAATAGTACCAGCTCTAAAAAATGTTATAGTGATCATCATCAAATTTACAGAAAAGGGATATTTTTGTTTACATTTGAGTTATGTGCGTTATTCTAATAATCAATTTAATTACTATTTACACTATGCTTTACTCCCTAAAATTTTTTTATGTACTACAAGTAAGATATTAAATGTATTTTTCATAGTTTTAAGTTATATTTCATCAGTAAAAAATATTTTAATAGCATATATTACAATTTTTAAAAAAATTTTTCTTCGAAGGTGTACGGATACCTTAAGGTAAAAATTCTTATTTTTACGTATCAAATCTTTCCAAATGTTTAATGAATTAAAAAAAGTAAAAGTAAAGCTTTTTAAATATAAATAACCAAATAAAGAAACATTCTAAAAAACGTTTTTTTTAAAAAATTATTCAATGAATTTTAAATTATTTTTAACTAAAATGACCAAAATACTAACTCATTTAAATTTGTTTTAAAAAGTATAAGTGAGCCAAATAATTATTAAGTTCTTTAAAATGAGCTACAAGATTTATGCACTCATGACCAAAATATATAATTTATAATATAAAAGGTGAGACGTGTCTTTAAAATGGAATAATCTAATGCAAAAAAATATCCAAAGCATATAATTTACGGAAATTTTTAAATCAAAATATTATAAGTAAACTCTAATTTTTTTTTCAAAAATATCTAAAATAATGGATAGTTTGGAAGTAGTTTAAAAATAGGTTACGAGAGAAAAATTATTTAGTTATTCAAAAATTATATTTAAAATTCAAGATAGGATTTTGGATTCCTTCTGTGAGGCATAAAACCCTACAAATTTATGTTTTTATTACATTTTGACATAGACTGGCGCCATACATCTAACTTCTAACGTGAAGCAAAATGTAGTTACAAGAAATATGGTTTTTGTTTGCTTTTGTATGCTGTCGTCCTTCAACTACATATTTATTAAATGGTTTGTCGCCAAATCTATTTGTCCATCAGTCTAGCAATTTGTCAGTCGAGATGAATCACTTCACTGGCATCAGTTGTTAAAAGAATTTACTTTTTACGGTTAAGTAAATGTGGATTACGCGACTTTCTCTCTCATACACACAGCATATTTTAAAACGCGTGCGTGTGAATGTGTGTACGCGCTATTTATAGATCATAGCTAAAACAAGTAAAATGTATGATTTTTTTTCCCATGGGAAGAGAAAATAAATCACGAGCTTTTCAAATTAGTTGTAAAAATATTCATTAATAACGGTCGCAATACTTATATGGCATGTATTATTACTCTTTATAATAATAATCTATCAATAACTTGAGGAAAAGAAAGAAATACTTTACACACAATAAAAAATAACTTATGTTATAAAATTTCGTGGATCTCTGCACGGTAGTAAAAATATTACAACTAAATTATAATTAGTTCTTTATAATTATTTTAAAAGCAAAGGGAAAAAAGGAAAACAATATTATGAAATTTTACAAATATACTTAATAATATTTATGTTTCAATGTACTTTTCTGATTCATAATTTAAATTATTATGATAGGAAATAGCAGAGTGGAATAATAAATATAAACTCGAATTCTGCAAATTATATTATGTAGTTTAATTTTTTTAAAACATAGTTTCATAAAAAAGCTTTTTATTATTCTATACCTTGATTAGATGATAATTATACCTTTAATTAGCCTAAATTGAAATTTGTATCTATATGCATATGTAGTATTATTTAATTGCAATTTGTCACACAAATAAATGTTTTAAAATTTTTCGTTTCGCAATATTTTCAGAAACAAATGAGCAGAAGTATAATGTGTTGGTATAGTACGAGATCGATAATGTAATCCAGTGTTAATATTAAATCAACATTAATATCTGTAAGAGTACAATGTTGTATGACAAAATGTGTGAGAATGATTATTCAATAATTAATGTATTATATTGGACGAAAAAGCTCCGTAAACATAGTGACAAAAATTAAAAATATTTAAAGTCTTACTTTCTATTTAATTATTTAAATCAATAGCAAGAATCTTAAAATATACTTTAGTTTCTGTTAATAATTTGCAATTCAATTTAGAAACTTCCATGAACATAATTTTATTTCAAGTTCTGTTTTAACACTCTCCAAAAGTTTTAAAATTCTTTGTAATGGATACCTTTTCAGTTTCTTCACAGATAACAATAATGCTTATTGTTTACACTACACTAAAGATACTTTAAACAAAAGCAATAAACTTTTAATAAATAAAGCTAAAATTTGAACATCATATTTTTTAACATCTTTAGAGGGGGTGGGGCAAAGAAATGATTCCTAAAAGTCTTTTAGCTTTACTTTTTTTTTAATGTTTCCTTAAGAAATGATACACATCCAAAACAAATCATTATTAAGCACTGATAAGAATTGCATTTACAAAGTACGTAAAATTTAGAGATAAAAACAAATCAATTTTATTGAAAACAATTTTTTATAATAATCCTGCCTTTATACTTTATACTCTAACCAAAATACGAGTTTTGTTCACTTAAGTAAGTAAATTAGAGTATTTCCGATACTCTTTCTGGAGAAAATAACATTTTTAAGTAATTAAATTTTAGTAAGTTTAACGCTTAAATTTTGTAAAATAAAGGTATTTTTGAATGAAATGCTTAATTCACATATTCATAATTTCTGAACTAGCAAAGATAAATCTTTAAAACACCCAGCATTAAGATTTTTAAGACAGAAAAAGATACACTATTCTGCATTGAATAAAATTATTTAAATGTAAATTGCTTCTTATTAGATTTTTATCTCATGAATCGGTAAATAAAAAAAAATCCCTTCTACTATTTGAATTTAATAGTTAAAAATACTCGAAAATTATTTATGCTATGAAAATGATACATATTCACGATTCCACTACACATATTTAAACACATTCACATTCATTTAAATAAAATGCAACATAAATTTTTTATGCACATGACTAATATAAATACACAACGAGCACATTGCGTGTACATTTATATACTGTCCCAATTTTAATATCTTATCAAATATTTACCCACCTTACTCAAACTGATAAAATGTATATCAGAAATAAAATTCCAGAATTTCAAAAAACAAAAAACAAACAAAAAACGATAATATGGAACATAAAAACAAAACACTGGTATTTATTTCTAAAATTCTTACCTGAAGTTGAAGTTCCCTTCTTAAATGAAACAAAATGGCAAATTTCAAAGGCATATAACACTCTTATCTTTAAATTCAAATATTTTCACAAAAAATAACAAATTTTTAATCATTTAAAAAGAAAATTATTAACGCAATGATCACTCCAGCCACAGTACAGAATAATTTCATAACCACAAAATAGAGCTAAGAATTCTTTCAGAAAGGTGCGACTAAAAAGGAATGAAGGGTGAACTCACAGGTGTAGACCATAAATAGAACGAGTCCTCCAGTGCTATCAAGAGGTGACGGCCTAAAACACTTTTCTTCTATTGCTTTTCCTCGTAAAAATAATTAAGTGCCATTTATGAGGCTTTTATTTAAAGTTAATAAGAGCATTGACATGTTTGTTTAGAATCATTTAAAGGTCACATTGCCTTGAAGAAACAATAAATGTTTTTGTATATTTATTATTAATCGATCAGCAATAGAATCATGTCTCAGATTTTGTAACTTTTGAAACAGCAAACAATATTTACGCAAAATGCATGGAAAAATGTTAATTGTAATCTATGAAATAATTTTTAGTAAGAATAAAAATCTTTCCGTAAAAAAAATCTTTATCTTATTTATTTACTATTTCATTCATGTATGTATACAATAAACGATTTTTAAGTAACTAAACCATTTAAGACTTTGTTTTTTCATGCAAGCAAGCTAAAATAGAACCTTTTTTAGTAACTTCTTTATCTCTAACTTCTAGTTGAGTGTGTGAACACTTTATTTCTTAAAAACTTACACTTTAAAAATATTTTACTATGTGATTCGTGACAGTTATCAATACCACGATATTATTATTTCATTAATTGGTAACAATTGACTTTATTTTCATTACTTATTAATTTACATAAAAATATCCGAAACATTATCAACCAAAAAACTACTTAATAATAAATAAATCGGTGAATAAAATAACTCCTTTAAGTTCAAATAACCAAAAGAAAGATTTAATGCATTTCATACGAAAATTAAGGAGAATGTTTTAATACCTAATAAAAAAATCTTAATTTTATTTTTTAAATAGAAATACAAGAAAGTTAAATATTATTTCAATTAAAAGGCACGTTCGTCGAATGACAAAGTGATTTAAATCATCAACAACTACCACCCTTATTGCGAAAAATATAAAACTATGATTATTTAAATAAAACAGAAACTACATACAACATGCCTAAAACGCTTTAAATCTTGCAATTTTTGCTTTGTTTTAAATGTGAATTTTAAAAGTTTCATTATAAGTAAGTTTTTAATTAAACCAAAACAAGATAGTTCCTAACTACATATTCACTTAAGAATTTAAAATGTGTGAACTGATTAAATACTATGTTAAATCCGATAGTGAATAGATAGTTAAGAAGTTTTCTTCATTTGCTTTAAAACTTCATATGTGTTATAAGAGAAATGGCATAAATAACATAAGCACAAAATTTAGTTCCTTCACTCAAATTGAAGTCGACAAAACGGGGGAGGGATTTGAAAATAATATAAATTTTGTGAGTTTTCTATTCCTAGAGAATCTTTTCAATAATAACAAAAATCTTTTTCTCGGAGAAGATACTGCAACTCCTTGAAGGGTGTCCTATATCTGCTCTTTGGCTGTTTCCATAGCAACCAAGCAAAATCGATCGAGTATTGGACAACAGCATCGCATCCCGCTATACATAACTCCTTTACTTCAACAATGTAACAATGCAGTGTGTTCTATATTCTTGCTTTTGTGTAAAATGCTTTTCATTTTTTAAAGAAATAAAACGAACATAAAAGCTTCCAGAAAAGAGCATCTACAACCTTCAAATAGTTGAAACAGTCAATTTAGAGGGAAGTGACAAATGTGAAAGTTTAAAAAAACGATCTCGAATATCAAAAGGAATTTTCTGTACGCAAAAAATATACAAAAAAGAACTTTTTCAGATCAAACAATAATGGTTTTAAAAAATTAGAAATTAAACAATGCAATACACAGACAAATTACAACCGAAATATTAATTTTCAGATTTTAATTCGATTAAATCTGGTTAGTTGCTTACTTTTTTAAAAGCTGACAACAACGAGAGGTCAGTTAGAAGCTACTAACCGTAATAATTTAGTTAAGTTTATTTTTTCTTTCTCTCTCCTTTTAAATATTCGGTAAAAGCTAAAACACAGAACTTAGAATGAAAATTAATTTAAATGAAGTCTTTTGCAGGATAAATTACAACTTAGGACTTTGGCAGAATATAAAACGAAGTCGCTAAATCCAGAAAAATATGGAAAATTCATTAAATTCATCTTTCAATATTTTTGGTTTCTTAATTTCAAGAAAATGTTATCAAAATAGAGAGATTCGTAAAATAGAAGTTCGTATGAATTGCCCATACAAAGTAAAAAATTGTGAACAATTAACATGAACAAAAATGTATGTTAACAATCAAAACACTTGGCAAGAAATGTATCAATTAAATTTCCTTTCTTGCACATACAAAAATTATTCCCTAATATACATAAGCAAATTGTTTAATTAATTTTATACAGCATCGCAATATGAGGTGACTGCTACGATGATCAAGATATAATATAGACAATATATGCGACATTACAGTGTTTCTACCTACCTATGATATTTCTATATTTATTGAATTATAAAATATGTGAATATTTCCCATTGATATTTACTCATTTTGAATCACTTTAGTTTTACAATATACTGCTAGAAAAACATCCAGTGCTTTGAAATCATTGAATTTTTCACATAGAAACCCTGATATTTGCAACAAAAAACACAACTAGTGCCGATGCAATAACGAAAATAACTAAATATAAATAAAGGTTTTTATCAATAAACTTTATTCTATAAATACTTGAAATAGAACATTGTTAAATAGAGTTAAATAATTTTCTGAAAGATAAAGTAAAATAATATTAATAAAATACAGAAAATGCTTAGTTTTATTTTAAAAAAACATACACACACCGAGTCAAGTGTTCTAAACTTCCGATTCCCTGAAATACGAAACCTTTGTGATGCGAAATAGCATAAAGAAAATAATTTTTAATTAGTTCCCTTTGGGTCCTTGTACTGATTCTAAGGAGAAATACTTTAATGGATTCTTTGATTTAATAAACGCTTTCTGTAAAGGAACCGTGACTTATGTAAATGAAAGTTATTGTTTGAAGTTATAAGTGAATCGAGTTGGAGGACGAAAATAGAAGTAAGTTGTGTTGGTATTAGTTTAAGTTATATCTGTGTGAATTGTATTTTGAACTATAAACGTATCTGGGCATAGTTATAGAGCCTTGTTATCAGTGCCACAGATAAGATATCACATGCTTCTCTATTTCTATAGGTATTAATGTTAGGTAAATACAGTTGTTACCATCATTAATTTGTGCTATTTTGCTCCTGTTAGCTACTTGTGATATCATATTTGGAATTAGAGTAAAGAAGGCCGAGTTTTTAGATACGTCTCTTCCTTCAGATAGCTCCCATTTTAACACGAACGAAAGTTCGTGAAAAATTGAATAGATATTTCACTTTCATTTTTATACTAAATTTGTATTTTTCCAGATATTTCACGTAAATACTTCATTTCAAAAAGCATTTTTGACTCTTTTTCAATTTTCCACTTTATTCCAAAAGGATTATTTCACATTCGTGAAGTTAAACTTGCAAATCCGGAAAATTAATTGATGTAAAACATGTTAAATGAAAATATTACAGAAAAACTATTTACGTTTCACAAAATAATTTATGAATTCCACATTCATTAAAAGTGTAGAGTGAGAGAGTTCCAAAGAGTTCACTACAAACAATTTATTCATTTCAAGAGCCACTTCCAGAGCACACTTCTCAACTGACTCGAACCGTTACAACTCTCAACGAGATCCTTCGAAGCAATTAAGCGTCCAGAAGAGGGATTTCCTCATTTGTGGCATGTGAAAGAGTCTCTCTCTCAAGAGAAAACCCTTCTGGCAACAACTGAAATCGATTCAGTGCGGACCCCCAACAGACCCGTTGACGAAATGATACATTTCCTCATTTTGCGCAACGTCGTCGAATGGTACGCCGAGTACCGCGGAAAAATTCGACGAATTAATGCGTTTAATTTGAAACACGAAATCTTTTCGCGTTTCTAGTGATTAAAATGTGTGGAGTCAGTGTACGATGGGGAAATATCGGCAAATGAGTGTTATTGAAGATGATGGCGATTATTTGAAGCACGTCAAACGGAAAGTGGCGTAGAATTTAAAATCCAGACGAAACCGATACCTGTGCTTCCCTTAAATATTAGTTTTGAATAAAAATGTTGAAAACTAGATGATTTGCAAGAAAATTAATGAAATAATTAGAAATATTTTATGTTAGTACGACAGAAGAGATGTTTAAATATAGGAAGAAAAATTGGCAATTTTTGACAAATAAAGATTATTTTTATTTTTAGGCTTATAAAAGTTTCTGAGGTATCTCTACAAGACTATAAGATACTGTCGCTGAAAATTTAGATTAAAATTAATTTCCTCTTAAAAATAATATAAACTCATAAAACATTTATTTGATTCATTAACAAAGTTCCTTGTGGATACCAACAGTAAAATAATAACGATTGAATGGAATCTTATGCTTGCAATACATATAAAACTTTGGCATAAAGTATCATTTCAGGATTTAGATGACGTAAAATAAAAAAAACTTTGTAAGAAATATGAATATTATCTTCAGCTTATATATATAAGATTTCTGTATCAACTCATACGTAAGCAGAGTCTCTGAATTTCGCGTACAATAAAAAATTCTATTAAAAAACTTCTAATAGAATTTTTTTTTTCCTCTCTTCAAAAAATAAATATATTAATTAATTTTATAAAATCATATTTTATACTTAATTTATTTTTATGTACATTAAAAATAATATTGTACCGTTTTGATACAATATATAAATGATTTTTTAAGTTCTTCAGTATAATATTAGACCCAGTAAAAGACAAAATTAGATAATTATATAATCAGGAAATTTTTCGTTTTTAAAAACAACATATTATTGTGTTAAATATATTGTCTTTAAAAATGAGAAATTTCCTTATTGTGAAAAATAGCTTAAAAATGTCGAAAAGAAACAAAACATTTTTTATTTGTACATTTGCAATTAGATTTCTTTTCTAGTTATATTTTCCATTGCATTGTAACTCATGCAATGGTAGTAGCTATGTGTGGTAGTAAACGCGTGAATGATAAAAAATACATTGTAAAGGCATTTCAGGAAATGTTTTCTTTTGAATACGTAAGTTACATTATTGACTTGCTCGAAACATCTGAATTTCTAGTATTTCTAAAATCAATCAGAGCATGGAATATTTAGAAAGTAAAGTGAATAGTGCGCTTAAAACTAATACTTAACACGAGATTCATACAAAAACATTATTTGGTCAAACTAAATATAACAAATTAAAAACCATTGATATAAAAGTTTTAAGTTCAATTTCAATTAAATATTTATTTGTCATAAAATATGGGATTCTCAATAGAAAGTAATAACATTCTCCCCCAAAATGTTTACAATCTGTAATATATTTCTTTACACGCGTACAAATGAAAAAGAACAATATTAAAAAAAAATCTTAAGTGTAGAGGAAAATGAGCAAGCCATGTAAAGAAGGAAAAAACAATGAGAAAGAAGAAGGAAAAGCGAAATCATTTCGCAATCAAAAATTGAATTTTTTGAACATTGGACAAATGAATATAAAATAAATGAAAAGACCGTTAAACTACTTACAGAGCAAAAAAAAATTGCAAATATTTACAGTTTCAGAAAATGTATATCCGAAAGAAAAAAATATATAGTACAACCAATTTAAATTACATTGAACATACTTTCAAAAAATCGTAAAATTAAAAGTAGATTCCTCGAAAAATACAGGGAAAAAGCATTAACTTATAAATAATATTACAAAAATTATTCAAAAAAAAAACATACGAAATTGCATGTCCATCATCCATTATTGATGTATTGAAAATTAAAAATGTTTTATTGTCCGCAATCCAGGGAATAAGAAAGAGCTAAAATCTTAATAGACTTAATAATATTATCTGTAATCTCATTTACTCACATTGATCTATCTATCAGTAATATTTTTAGGAATGAAACTTTTTTAAAAGTAGAGCAACTTAAAAGAGAGTGTACTATATTTTGAATTCTAATTAATAATTATTCTACAATCAACAGTCTTATTAAATTCTAAGCTCGTACTAGAAGTTTAATACGCACATCAATGATGGAGTGCCACGAAGAATATTTTTGCTACCTTTCAAATATAAACCATAATGACCGACAGTTTATTGAAGCTTTTCTGCTGAAATTTAACAACTACCAGCCAGATATAATAATTAAAAAAGAGTCACGACCTTCACTAACAACTAACTGTTGTACTTGATCAAATCATTAATTCGACTACCATCAGTGCTCCTAACTTGTTATTATTTTAAAAATAAAGAATAAACTTCTTTTTTGTTGATCCTATTTCAAAAGAGGGACACAAAAATAGCCAGAGAAAAACTTTTGAGAGCTCAATTTCGATACATTTTACGATTCAAATAAAGGTAGTAATCAAAATGAAGCAGTACACAGTAGAACCTGTTTTTGTGCATTCCTTTTTTGTGCGATTTTTTCTGTGCGGTCTTTTTTTTATGTGGTATATGAATTTCAACAGCTTTAACACCACTGTAATGCTTTTTAACAAAGTTCCAGTGGCGTAACAGAGAATGTTAGCCCCCTCCTCCACCTAAAAAAAGTTAGGTTTTGTATTTATAATTTTATAAATTAGGTAAATACATACAAGGCGTCGGTCATGCATTGGGCCCCCTAGAGTCCCGGGGTTGCGGGGGTGTATGTTACGCCACTGCAATGTACATACATATATATACACTTCAACTCGCTCTCTTCATTTGTTCTAAATAATCTCCCGACAATGCACGTTCAGTTGCTTTCTCTCAAAGCGCCAACAGCCCGCGCTTGATTGAAGACGAAAGTTTATGTGACTGTGGCATTATCAAATTATTGATAGATTATGTAGACGGACAAGAAGAACCGAATGCAGGGATAAAGCTTTCCAACAAATTGGAAAAGCATTTTCTTCAAATAGATACCAATTCCGAAAGGAGTATGAAATTTCAAAAAGAGCTTCGATCACACATATCTGGTTATCGTGACATTTACAAGCAACTGACTAACCGACCTTCGTCGCAAAAACTAATCTCTTACTTTATGGTGCCAAAAAATAAATCAATTGAAATTGTATCTTCAGATGACGAAAGCGATTTTGAACTAATTGATTACAAGATAAGCGCTTTGAATTACGATGAGTAGCAGTGAATTATGTATGTGCATTTTGAAAACTTCTCCATGTAAACAAATGTGAAACTTAATGTTTTAAAAATGTTTCCATGTGTAACTTAATTATTTATTTTGACATGGAGTACTTTCTCATAAATTCCGTTAATGATTGGCGTATATTCTAAGTATGACTTTTTTTATGCGGTTCCTCTCCACTGCATAAAAAAAATTCTGTAGTATTTCGACGTATTTGTTTGTTATGTGCAAGAATTTATGAAATTTTCGAATATTTTTTGTGAGGTTATTTTAATGCGGTTCCTATCAACCGCACAAAAATATGTTCTACTGTAGGTTCCAAAAAGAAACAGACAAACTCAATGCAGTAGATGAAAAATCCATTTTTTAAACACAGTTCGAAGAAAACTCATAGAGTGAACGCAAGAATTCATTGCAGCTAATAATAATGATGATGCCACTTTTGCACTATTACTAGAATACCATGTAAGCAATTTAACTGCTTAACAAACCTAACTAGATTCTCTAATCTTTACAAAACTAGAAGAGGGAAGCATAAGCTTATAATTATCCTGTTCTTAAATATCTTCACATTTAGAAATTAAAATAGCTACGAGTCACTGGCGTAGCTAGTTCTAAATGGGGCATGTATCAAAATTTCCTGAAAGTTCTTTTTGGAGACACTATAACATTTTTTTTTTTTGCTCCGTATCTTTGATACGGTGGTAACTATACCCCTGCTACTTGTATAATTTATCAGTTAATTATAGGTTTCCGTTTATCTGTACCTCTTTAAAGTCAAAGTGTTCAAGAATATGAAATCTAATGGGAGAGATAACATAAAACAAATATAATGTTATGTCATTTTATTTACTTGATAAAAAGAAATAAATTCTAGTATGAAAATAAGAATTATTAAAAATATATTCACAAAAAAGCAATTTACTTATAACATGCAGAACTAAAAATGACGGAGGAAAATTACAATACGTTTATTAAATATTTTAAGTAGCCCAAGAAATATCAAATAGCAGAAAAACTGTTTTGTCTTCGTTACTAATAAAAAAAGAGTTTAATAAAAGGAACTAGGTTATGTATATATATATCCAATAAATAATAATTTTAAAAGATTAGATAGTTTGCTTAAGAATGCTTTGGCCTTCTCCTTTCTCTGCCTTTGTTCAAGGCAAATAAATCTTTTACATCGTTTTGTGCATACATTAATAGCATTTTTTCCTGTATTATTTAGATTCTAAATTTTGTGTGTTTGTTAACATTTTCTGTACTTGAATATACATGTGTATATGTGTATGTGTGTGTATGTATATATATATATATATATATATATATATATATATATATATATATGTGTGTGTGTGTGTATGTATGCATATATATGTATGTATGTATGCTTTATGTATTTGTATTTTGAAAAAATTTTTGTGATCATGTTTTCTTATCTTCCTCATTGTATAATTTTAATTTTTCTCTCTCTTTTACCCCTCTTTTGGTTCCCATTTGTGCCTATATCCTTCTACATGTCAACTTCCATTGTTTTGAGTATTGACTTACGTTTGTAAGCCTTGTGTTATACTTGTCGGCACACAAGGAGTCTAACCAGAGTCTAAAAAAAATTGACTTTAACGAATAGATAAAAACAAAGTCATGGCGTTTGTAACATTATCTTTAATAAATTGAATGCATTGTACTGTGTGTGGAGAGGTATGGTTTATGCTTTTCATTCATTTCATTTCATATATATTTGAGTATTTTTTTTTAAAAAAATCTCCGTGGAGAGATAGAGAATTTAGTTTGTTTAGAATGATTCATAATAACTACGTTAAATTTTCTAAAATCTATTTCAAATCATACTTTTTGAATTCAAAAGAATTAGAGCCACCATAATTTTAAAAAAAAGATTTAAAAAATTGATTTGTATGAACTAGGTTTTAAATTCAAAGAATAAAAAGATAAAATCAAACAAATGGTTTGATGAGATCACGCAATAACTGAAAAACCACTTGTATGTTAGTTTCGTATTGTCCAAATTGAAAAATAAATACCAGAACTGAAACAATAACATCACTATAATTGCTTTTTTGGCACCAAAAATTAATTCAGAAACTTACTCGTAATAATTTATACGCATTCTTAGGTCTAAAACATTCATGACTATTCTTAGGTCTTACTAACTGGAAAAATGCAGTGTCACTTTACTATGAGTTGAATCAGAACAGTAATTTTTCAAAACTGTTAAAATGAGAAAAGCGCATGTAACTGCGGACTTTCTCATTAACATTTCTGGTTTGTTTTGACATTTGGGAATATTTTTTAGGTTGCTCAAAGTTACAAAAAAGAAAAAAGGGAAATGTATTTATTTTAGTCAGTCATTTTACGGTTGATTATTTCATACGATCTTAGAGATTATTTTTTACTTCAAAAAATTATGAAAAAACACTTTTCCATCAATTGACAATGAACTTTATAAAAATTATAGACCTAGAAAATGCATGCATGATCGGGCACATACCCGTTTTGTTATCTGCGGAGGTAATGAATACAAAGAGCAAAACGAATATCATTCGATCATCAACATGATTGATGCCTTAAAAATGAAACCAAAAACAAACATAATTTTCCCCAAAAATTAATTAAATCAGTCCTACAATAAATTCATAACTAAAATAAGTTCAGAATAAAATGGAAAAAATAAAATATTAAGACCTATTTTTCATAAATCGTTTGAAAATTGTATTCACATTAAATATTTTGTTTGATTAAAAATTAATATAGTTTATAACTTGAAATTATATACATTTTAAACAATTGTTAAATTAATAATATTTTTCTTATACAGAGTGTTTTTTTCCAGGTATAGAAGTTAAAGTTGGCATTACTTTCCAAGATGGCGACCGATTTAACAGCTGTCAAGTGATTTATTCTCAGTTTGGTTTGGCAATTCATCATGAATAGACTCCCGCCGGAACAACGCTTTCAAATTGTGCAATTTTATTTCGAAAATAATGATCGATTTTCATAAGCGAATTTTGTTTAGCGATGAAGCGCACTTCTGGTTGAATGGCTACGTCAACAAACAAAACTGCCGCATTTGGAGTGAAGGTAATCCCCAAGTGTATGTCGAAACACCGTTACATCCAGGAAAACTGACTGTTTGATGCGCTTTATGGGCTGGTGGAATCCTTCTTCAAAAACGATGAAGGCCACAACGTTACAGTCAATGGTGATCGGTATAGAGTCATGATTACTAACTTTTTCATTCCTGAATTGAACAATCATGATGTCCAGGAGCTGTGGTTCCAACAAGACGGCGCAACATGTCACACAGCTCGTGCCACAATCGATTTATTGAAAGACACGTTTGGTGACCGCCTAATTTCACGTTTTGGACCTGTGAATTGGCCTCCAAGATCTTGTGATTTAACACCGCTAGACTATTTTTTGTGGATCTATGTAAAGTCATTGGTCTAAGCGGATAAGCCGTAAACGCTTGACCATTTGGAAGACAACATTCGCCGTGTTATTGCCGATATACGGCCACAAATGTTGGAAAAAGTCATCGAAAATTGGACGTCCAGATTGGACTACATCCGAGCCAGCCGTGGCAGTCCTATACCAGAAATTATATTTAAAATGTAATGCCACAAGATTATCTTTCGAATAAAAAAATTCATGTCAATCGAATAATACATCGTTGTTTTATTGCAATTTAAAGTTCTATACCTTTAAAAAAAACACCCTTTAAAAGAAAATATTATATCATATATTCGAAAATAACTCGATATCTCAACATTAAATATATTATTACGTTGTTTAATATTTTAACGAAAACCTTATTTTGATTGTTTTAGTTAAATTCTGCATTTAACATATATAAAAGTAAAATATAGTTTATGGTTAGGATTGCCAGTAAAAAGCTCGATTATTTCCGAAGGTCATTTATTAAATTTACCGGTAATCTGACAGGTATTTGAGTAGGTTACGCGAGCTCAGCTCCAGACATTTTGACAATTGATTGACAAAATTTACGTAAAAGGGGAAATAAGAGTTAGAATACGCACATGAATGGATTTGACACATGAATATATAATAGTTTATGTTGCTTTTTAACTATGTACATTGAATTAATTCCGTTAATTGATATAAAAAATTGGTCATACGATAAGAAGAATAACGATTAATTGCTATGAATTGCTACATAAAAATACTTTCTTACGAAAAGAATTTAGAACTATCTCTCAACTTTTAATTGAATGAAAGGAAATTTGCATTAACACAAAGTAAGTGCTGCTGTCTTCTATCAGTTCAAATCATTTAGTTTCATAAAACATACACAAATTATATTAACATTATTATGCATGAAAATATATATTAACATATTGGCACATAGATTATACTACAGTAGAACGTCGTTTATTTGAACGTTTATTATCCGGAGCGTCACATATCCGGACCAGTTTTTTCAGAGACCTTTCAGCGAAAAAACGAAGAAGTACAATGATACAACGAAAAATAAGTGAGTTTCCAGAATAAAGGAAAAAATTGCGACATTTTGCACCTATTTTGCTTGTTCTGCAAGCACGTTTCCCGCATGTGATGACCTTCAATATTCGTATAGTATCCGGTTTCATACACTGCATTCGGTTTTCGGAAAACCGAACAATCGCGTATTCGAGCGGTGTCCGGTCCCAATTGATTCGGATAAACGACGTTCTACTGTACTGTGAAATTGGATACTCAAATATAAAAGAACACAAATCTCGCTAGTCACAACTCAAGATTTTATTGCACGAACTATATATCTCCTTTCCTTATAAATTGTCATCGAAAGTTACAGAACTTTCCATAACTATATAAAATCAGTTAACTTTTATAAATATAAGTATAATTAATAATAATAAAAAGCACGAGAGAAAGAAAGCATTGGAATTAATAAAAATAAGCACGAGACACACAAGAATTAAAGTTAATACAAAGAAAACAAAATAATTTATTTTTGGCAAGTCGCCCGAAGCCGGGAGCGTGTCTGAGCAGTAGTTGTGTCCATGGCAACTAAAGTGAACTATTTTTGTAACATAATTACCGTTTTATATATGAAAATATGTAATTAAAAACATTATTTCATGTTGTATTACATATTAACAAGAAATCACGTAAACGTTCTAAAAATTCGATTAATTTAAGCATATTTATAAAATAACTATCAGCACTATTCTTATTTTATGGAATTTTAATAATTTTGACGTATTTTATCCCTTATAACTGTAAGGTAAAATCATGTTTTCTTGTAACTTCGGTTGAAAAAATGTGTGTTGCTTTCACAATAAATAAAAGAAGATTAATGTTGCTATAATAAAAATTTTAATAGCTATCATAAAAGTCACGTTTTATTCAGCACCTGCTTGACTTGAATTCAGAACATAATGTTTCCAATCAGTAGTACAAATTACACTTCATACCAATTCACTTCAATTTTCGAATTGCATAACAATCCAGTTAAAGTTATAATTGTAACACAAACTGAAAGCAACCACCCAATCGTAACAAATCTAACGGGACAAAATGGGAGTTCCGATATTCTTACATGACGAACGACCTCCTAAAAAGAAGATCAATTTTAATCTGCTCGAACATTTTCGAAAAAGAGACGGCAATTAGCTCCCTGTTCCCTCCCAGAAAGTCAAAAGTAATTTTCATTTGGTTTCATGACTATGTTTATTGCTCGTATAGCGTACAGGAACTTGAAATATTGCTACTGTTTCAAACTTGAATTTTCATTAACAGATTCCCCAAGGGAGAGACAAATAAATCATGCATTCATTTTACAACTGCCTTTTCAATTTGTGTAATAAAGATCTAAAAGGCATTTGGTAATTAACGAATTTCGACTTCCTAGTTCCGATCCCTAACGAGTTCTCGAGTAATTAGATCAATTTTGCAGTGGAATTGTATTTTCTTGTTTTTAAATAGAAAAGAATGTTATCAATTATGTGTAAGTAACTTATACTAAGCTTAGTTACAACTACCTTAAGAGGTCAACAGAATTTAGAAGTAATGTAATTTAGATCTTTCTTTATTGCGCAGAAAATTTATTCGTATAAAAATATACATTCAGACGTTATCGTATACGTTTATTTATTTACCAAAACAACACCTTAAAAATTTTAATTTAAAAAAAAATAACGCATTTCTTGAATTCAGTGCACGTGTTTTTGTCACTATTTTAGTGTCAGCTGTGATATTTATATATAATGTCTTTTAAATATATATACGCCCCAAAAAACTCATCCAATAGTAAAGAATGAATTTTTTAAAATTTTAATTTTAAAGCTATTTACGTTTTGAATTTCAAAGTTTTCAATTTATACGTTTTTCAGATTAAAAAAATTATTCCATGGTATATATAACAGAGAGAGAGAGAGAGAAAATATAATTTTACTTAGAATTAAATTTTATGTAATAAAATTGAAAAAAAAATTTCTAAGTATATTATGGATGATATAACTTTTTTATCAATAAAATATTTTATTATTTCGAGGAAACAATACCATAGGAGAAAAAAAATAATTTCAAGAAATGAAAGATCTTAAAGAAATACAGCGTCTCTTAACACCTAGTACTTTTTGAAGGATCCCTTTTTAAAATTTCTGTGAATTTAATTTAAAAAAATGCTTTAGAAATGTGCTCTACATTTTCATACATACATTCGAACCGAAAATGGTATTCTTTAAACTGAATTTGTCAATAGCTTTCAGATTCACATGAACTACATTTGAAATCCATTACTAGAGAAAGTCATAAATAAAAAAAAACCCTCTGAAATAACTAACAGTCCTGAATCCAGTGTTTACAAAAATATAAACCTACATAAACCTTATAAATACATCCAGATTTTATGATACATCTATCTGAAAAGAATTAATATATATATATATTTGTTTATCTTAAAATAATGAAATCATACATAAAAATAAAATTAACCGGAACAAAGGTGGATAAATAATCATGTTAAGATTATTTAAATTTTAATAACGTAAACTCACTTTATACACATTCGGTAATTCACTTTATACACATTATTTCTCAAATTACTCTTATTTACATACTAATCATAATCTATATATGTAAGTGTGTGTTAAAATTCATAAATCTGGAATTATATAACACTTCATTTTGATTTCTACAATGAGATGGTAATTTTATTCACAAACGAGAAAGAAAAATTTGGATTTGAAGTTTCGCCAAAGTATAAAAACAAATTGTAAGAATAACATTGTTGCGTATTTATATATTTTGAAACTTATCTATTATCATGACAAAAAAAATAATAATAATAAAAATGACATAACACTTTGACAAAAATTTTAAAATTAACAACGCGCTCACCTGGTCAAATGCTTGATTCGTACGCTGGGCTGTATGGTAGGACTCCCGCCCACATCTTTGAAACTTTCCATAGTATCCGACATCGAACATAGTCCTCCCTGAAAAGATTTAAAAGTTTGGAGATTTACATAAAGAAATAAAAAGATTCTAAAATAAATGTCTTATTTTTGAATGGTTATTTTTACAACGCTTACTTTAAACTAGGAATACAAATTAAAATGTGTAACTTCTACAGACGGTCTGTTTGTCTTTGTTTCCTTAAAAAAATATCAGTACAGATAAAAAAAATTAAAATAAGTTTTAATAGCAGGGGGAAAGAAATAAAATAGGTACTTTTACATAATCGTTACTTTACCATCTGACTAGAAATTTTAATATTAAATAGAACAAATTTTTATTTTATGCTTATGAATGCTTATAGTTTTTTTGCAAGAGTATTCTTATGTATAGTAAAATCAAATTATATTCTTCTATGATATTTTTAAGGCATGCCGTTTGGACAATTTACATTGAATATTTTTCAGCTCATTTTACTGAGAATAAAACAAACACAAAATGTACCGTACGAAAAGATGTGATTTCTAAAACTTTAGATACTACACTTGACAACATTATCTTAGAAACTGCTTCCAAGTTGTTAATGGAAAGCTTAGAGATGACGATTAAAATAAAAATACATCGTATTATCCCGATTTACCCTGCACATACAATCACACAAACAGCGTTTAAGATAAATTCATCAAAATCCAAGCAAAAACGCATTTATTAATAATAATTGCTACAGAATTTTATTTATTTATTGTCACTAAAAGGCCTAAAGGATAAAATTGGAAGGAAAATTTAAAGCTTATTTTATTTACATGCATAAGCAGAATATAAATAAGTCATTTCAAACGAAACATTGAACTTCATTAACAGGATGTATTTTATTCAGGACTGGTTATTATCGATTAACCTTCGGTTTTGAATAAAATATTATAAAGTCTCAAATAAAATTTATTTCATGATAAAACGGACCAAAACGAATGTAAATATGTCTCCAAAAGGGAATATTATTCAAATGATTGCTCTTGATAAATTGAACAATACAAGCTTTTCATTCATTTCTTTCTTTGAACTTACTTCAATTAATGAAAGACCTAAGAAATATAAACAGATACGGTTGCAAAAATGAATAGAAAGACATAATCTTTAATCAAATAATATTGGATTAATAATTAGAAATTATATTTCCATAAAAATTTTCCTGTGACTAATAGCTTCTTGTGTATTCGAATTGTATTTTTCCCAATTCCTACTATTTTATTAGTTCACTCTCTCCCTATGTATATATATTTATTTACTATATATATCTTGCTCAAATTTTCAATCGTTAATAAAATACTTTCTATTCATCCATTCAAGTTCAAATGCATTTTTTTAAAACTTGTATTGGATGACACTTGATGTTAACACAGTTTTTTCAAATATTAATTCATTAATTAAATTAAAAATGAATAAATAGTAACAAACAAAAATAATAGTCCAACAGCATACATAGAAATGAAAATCGTTCGTTGTGTCCCTGTAGCGCAATAGATAGCGCGTTGGACTTCTAATCCAAAGGTCGTGGGTTCGAATCCCACTTGGGATGGACTAATTTCGGAGAATGGGATTTCTTTTTCACTATACTATTTTATTAGAATAATTCAATTTCATGAATGAATAAATAGAGCAACAAACAAAACACACAGAAATATTCCAACACCATATATAGAAAGGAAAATGTGGAAAATTGCTTTATGTTTTGTCATTTAATAAATCGATTCTGTCTTATGTATATAGATATTTATATCAATTGTAACTATTTAATAAAAAATAACTAAAACAAAATTTTTCTTTGTTGACATATAAGCAGGAATTGAATAAATTTTTTTTTATATACTTGTTTTTCAAATCAAATTAAAAACACAACAATTTGCAATCTTCCCACTATGAATAAACCATTTATAAATAATCAGTGGAGTATCAAAAAGTGCAGATTTTACGATGACTTTTAATTATATATTGCAGCACGTTAGTACCATCAAAGCCTACGCATGACTGCAGCTAGTAGAATGTTCATAAAATACATCCCGCTGAACATATCTACGCACATTAGAAAGTACAGAAGTTTTAAATCACTCCTCTCAGTAGGAAGTAAGCTATGTATTATTTACAACAACTGAAGAGTTGTAAGATCCCTTGTGTAGCACTAGAAATGTTGAGAATCAATGCTGATGGCTCAGTGAATTCTAAGCACGTGCATATACAAAGGTGAATTTGGTGGATGTATTTATTCAGCTTGTTGACTTGTGATTTAAGCTTTGGGTTACCTTACAAGTACAATTCCGTTAAAGATTTTCCATTGTTTTGTTCATATGTGATTGAATGTCGCATGTATTATGTGTTCAATACATATACTTCGTTGGGGCAAATGTATATGCATTGATTCGACTGCATTAAAAATTAGTAGAACTACCTGGCCAAATGAATTCAATTTTTCCGTAACTTTGATTTTTATCATAGAAAAAATAAATGTTTATTTATTTAGTATACTAATTTCAAAAACTCTCCATAAGCACTTTAGTTTGGAAGCGATTCAAAACTTTTTGAAACAATGAATTTTGTCCTTTATTCTTGATCTATTTTGAATTCTTACGAGATGAAATTAATCATCTACTCTATTTGATGAAGTTTTATCCAAAACTATTCGACGAATTCCAACATTTGGAAGAAATATTGATACGCAAAACAAAACAGAGGCATAATGAAATTTTTAAATTTTACATTTCGGCTTTAAATTAATTTTACAACTTCAAAACCACATTTCGTTTTTCTAAAATTAACTGTACAATATAAAATTAGGATAGTATCAAGTTTATGCGACAATCTATAACAGAGGTCGCCAAAGTGGTGGTCCGTGGACAACTAGTTGGGGCCCAGAAAAATGTGAAATATACTCACTTATTATGTTTAAGATAAGGAAAGGTTATGTTTTAAGATGCATTGATTTTGTTCTTAGATCACAATTATTTTTATAAATATATTTAACATTCACAAATTCCTATTAATGGTCCCTGGTATTCAAATTATGAACTTACTGGTCCGTGGGGTCAAAAAGTTTGGTCACCACTGATCTATAAGATAAACATTTAAAGATCTATTTCAGAATACAAAATTTATGTATTTCGTTTTTAAATAATTTTGAATCTCAAGTTCTTTTTTCAAATATTTTTTTAATATTTTTTTAAATATTAAAATGTGTTTAGATTGGAAATGTATTTTTATTTTAAATACGCTTAAAAATACTGTTAAGTTGAAAAAATAAACTGATAAAATAAATAATAAAGTATTATTCATTAATAAAATATTCCTAAAATTAGTTAGAATATATTAAAAAACGAGTTGAAATAAAAAGTATCGAGGTATTTAATCTCTTGTATATCTTCTATTATAAACGCAATGGGGTTTTAAGAACAAAGAACTTACTACAGAAAAAGTAATATATCTTTTGATAAAATAAGGTGACTTGAGAGACTTTAAATTGCAATTGTAGTTTGGTGGAGTGGGAGCTCTTAGTTCTTCCGAACCATCATCTCCATTCAGGACATTTTGGATGGCATTAAAACGCTTTCAAATTCCCCTTTTTAATAAATAACGCTTAAAATTTAAAAATGGCAATACTAATTTCACTTTAAAAGTCTCATTAACCACTTGCCGATTAAATACTACACGATTCGCTTCCCAGGGGACCACTGTTTTTCATATAGGTGTGTGTATGTAGCGGTTTTCTCGGGGTGGGGGGACAGCAGTAGAAAAGGCACATATAAGCAAAGTTTTCTCTGAAATAAATAAATTCTTCAAAACACTATCAATGTTATTTTATTGCATTCCAAACACTTTGGAATAATTTCACTGATACCAGCGCAAAGAAAAGAATCGTTTTTCGGAAAGACGTGAATATACGTCCGCGGCACTCAACGCAAAGGTTGAGCGAGATGGATATATACACCAGCGGCAGTTAAGAGCTTAAAAATGGTAACATTAAAAATATAACTCCATATTGAGCTCCTTCTTAGTAGTTAAACTTGTTCCTGAATGTAATTACTTCGTAAAGTAAGAAAAAAATTTTCTCATTTTCTATTTACTAGTAATACTTAATTCTGCTTAAATTTCAAGGGAAAAAAATATTTGGGAGGGCGATGTCTTTTAAAAATATTGTTGATTTTTTAGATATAAATGAGATTTACTTGTCAGATTTATTTATGTTTTCTTCGCTAAACTGTCTGTGTAACTCCACATTTCTAAAAAATCTTATCTGTAAGCGAATTCATAGACACCTACCCAGAACTTCAAGGTGAAAATGTCAATTAAAAAAGATTTCGTTTCATGTTTATGACAGTTGGCTTTTTAAGTTGCAAGGTCGTTCCATTTAACTTGGGCTTTCTCACCAATCATTTGATTAAAGACGTGTAAATTGCTCTTAAAGCAATGGAGATGCAATAGTTGATTATGTAACATGGTTCAATAAGACTTATGAACGCGGAAACTCACAAATATTAACGAAAAACAACAAAAAATGATGCTATTAAGTTTTTGTTTTAGTTCTGATGCATAATAAAAAAAAATTTCTTGAGATTACAATCTTACAATCCGGATATAAACGACATTTATTAATGGATGAACATAAATAAATGCACATTAACCAGATCATCTTAAGTTACATTCAAAAATCTCTTTTTTTTAAATCCGAGGCCATTTTGTGATATTTTAAACCTCTTAGGAATTTTTTAAAAAGATTTTCAAATTTTGTGTGCTATCAAACGCTAATTTTATTTTTAGACCATTTTAATTATTTTAAGATTATTTTTTAATTTTTATATATTTTGAAGTATTTTTTCATCAGTTAATATTTTCTTTTATTGCATATACCCCACCCCCTTTGCAGTATTTTTAATTTTAAAACTCTTTTCTTTTATATTTTATAATTTTTGTTTCTTTTTAATTAATTATATATGCTTAATGCTCGTTAGAATATTCTGAAATAAGTTTTTAAATCGTCATAATAATAATTAAATGCATATAAATTTTCTTCTATGATATAATCCTTGTTCTAGAATCTCAGTGTGAGTGGTTTTATTGAATACTATGTAGAAAAGAATTAATATCTTGATAAGGAACAATTTTTAGTAATTTATAAACTTCTTATATTATTTTAAGACGTTAAAAATTTTAATACTCTTAAGGCATCTTCTTGTTTGTTTTCTTTCTATATAAATAATTTCTGACTGTCCCATTTGTATATAGAATTCCTGAGAACTATTTACTAAAATGGGATACATATAACTAATAACTAATAAAAAATCTTTAAAAAAACATGATATCTTGGACAATTTAACTCAGCAAAATATATCTAAATTCGATGTAAGATAAAAAAATATTCAAACATAAAAAAAATACGTATAGTATAAAGTACACATGTAAATTGTTTTTAATAGACCTTGGAAGTTCATCTTAATTTGGACACAATAGGATTTTTTGGTTTTGACATAAATAGGAGAAAAATTTATATTATTCAATTTGATAGTTACAGACCTTTAAAATGTGAAAAAAAAATTAACTTAAATTTTTATGTAAAAAAGCTCTTAAAAGCTGTATGACACGAAAATTAGAAATAAAAGCTTGTTTAATTATTTATGTTAGTTATCATGTACTTTCTTTTCAATTAAGAGGACTCGGTACCCTTTGAGCAAATTTATTTATTTACGTATTTAAAAATTATATTTTAGCATTTTATACAATGTTTCTATTCAAGGAAATGATACCAGATGAAAATTTTCATATATTATTCACACAATTTTAAAAATTTAAATTTTTTGAAGAAAATTGGGAAAATTTTAAAATACTACTCCTTTTGTAAAAATTAATTTTTTGACCTGAAATTTTTTTATAATATTCTTATGGATGTTCTAAACAACTTTAGGGATCGATTTTGGAATAACTTTACTCGTTTTCGAGAAACAAAATAAGATGTTGATATACAGGTTAAAAATCAACGAAAAAGCCAACATGTCTTACATTTTTTTTTTAAAGTATTCAGTTTAAAGCAAAACGGATCCCTAATTTTATTACATGCTTTATTTTTAACACGCAGGAAAAAAATGGAAGTGATTGGTAAATAATTGTCAAAGGAGTAGCATTTTGAATGCACTAAGGTTTCAAAAAACACAAACTGAGAAAAACCACTTTAAAATTTATAATTCTGAAAAAATAATTATTATAAGCTTAATTAAACTTAAAATACCACTTTAAGATATTATTTATATATTTTTCTTTAAAATAATTGCATTTTCATATTTTTTCAACCCACACATTTTTACAAATGATCAACTTTTAGAGAGTACCAATTGCACAAGAAAATTCAAGAAAAACGTTAAAAAAAATTTTTTTCTGTCACGACAGAAATTTTAGCTGTTTTTCTTCTTATAATATTTAAGTATTACATTTGTATGAAAAATATATCAGGAATAAGAACTGAAATTATAAAATTATTAATATAAAATGCCTTAATTTAAAAATTTTACATGCACACATTTCACGAAGAAAAAAAAAATGATTGTATGCATTGCCTCGGAAATATTCTGCTTTATATATTGCACATTATTTTTTTAATGTTATTATTTCTCTTTATAAATTAGATTTTTTTTATCAAAATGCTTTTTTTAGCTTTTTTCCTAAAAAAGGGGCGTGGCTGAATTGCCTAATTTGTTTTCAAATGAAGTTTTATTCAACTTCTAACTTTCCGACATGCACAAGTGATATATCAATCGAAAGATAATAATACAAAGAATAAGATTAAATGAAAATAATAAAAAAACAATAGGTCTGTGATTTTGGGGGTACCAAGTCCTCTTAAAAAGGGAAGAACAGTTCTTAAACGTAAGTTTTGAAAATTGAAAACGATATTCTTTACAAGCTCTGAACTAAGCATTCGAGATTAAAATATAATAATAGAAGTGAATACTGTTCAATATTTTTACAAAATTATTACTTTTTATCTATAATATTGAAGGAATAAAAACTAAGGTACAAAAACATATCGTTTTTATGTTCTGTTATAACTTCATGCCCTCTATCTTTTATAAATTAATAACACACAATAATAATCATAACTCAATAAATATAAACAATAATAAAAATAATCAATACAAATTCCTAATAAGAACACCTGGATCCCAAAAACCTTAAACTAAGTGAGATTTACAGGACAAACAATTCACATTTTCGACAATACTGGTAAATACAAATGTTTTTTTATTTAGATTATTTAAATGCTAGTTAAAACCAATTAAATAATGATACATTCTCTTTGTCCTTTATAAGAATTTTTACTATTGTGCTTTAAATAAATTTAAAACTTATGCAATTAATAAGGATACTATACTAAAATTTATATCCTACTTTTTTATTTACTTTTGTCTTTTCAGTACTGGTAATTTTAGTTTTGTTACTAACCTAAAAACAGAGCATGTTTTTATAAGGTACCATACCTTTAATTGAGCTTTAACACTAAACTTTTTATATCTAGATTAATCCCTGGCTTTTTAATATGTTGTATAAGAATTGTCAAAGCTATAATAGGTACAATAAAAGTTTCTTGATTTAAATCAGTTTTTTTTTTATTTGTATAAATGTATTATATTTAGCCTAAATATCTTAAGCACATAACAAAGACATTTAATAACATTAAGTAGATCAATCTGTAGCGAATATGATGGAAATGTATTGATTGAATAAAAAATTTGGTAATAAAGGAAAATTCTCAATTCAAAATAAAATCTTTAATCGACACTTATTAACTACAACAATGAGTACTGCACTGTTCTATTCCAAGAGTAACTCATATTTTTAAACCCTTTTCGAGAAGCTTATAAATTACATTTTTGTTCTAGTTTTCTAATGAAAAAAGAAAATAGCTGCATTATAAAATTTATCATTACTGGAACAAACAAATAAACAAAAATATTTTTGATGATAAATTGAAGGTGAGCTTCCCCAATTAGAACAATTTGCCGCTTTGATAAGCGATTCATTGTAGTAATTGGTGATAACAAATCACTGATAATGCAGTGGAATTTTTATTACTATTATTACTCATTTCATTAGTATTATTGACGAGATACACTGTTCATTATTTTTAAAACTCTGTCTTATGTTTACGAAAATGCAATTTGAAATCAATTAACCTTAATTAAAGGTGGGAAGAAGGAGGATTAGACATACACACTGGGAGATTATAAGTACGATAATCAGGTAAAATACTGTTGTAAGAGGGTTAATTTAAAGCTTTTCTCAAAAGCAAGAAGTGAAAAAGAAGAAAAAAGACAGTGATTTTCGTGTGTTTTGGGTGGTCCTTTGGGGAAAAAAAAGACGGGAAATAAATCTTCTCTTTCCTAACAACTGTTTTCTTTTAAAATTAATCTATTATTTTTTCATATATAATAACTGTGGTACATTTCTTAATTCTTAATTTCTATACTAATCTAATTTAACTGAGAAACTGTAGAAGAATGAAATAAATTTCTAAGAGAGTCTGTTCTCTAATACAATGCAATGGGAAAAAAACTTGATAGATAATTTAATGTAATTACACACATTTGAATGTACTTGTAAAAATATTCTAAAACATTAGAAATTTTGAAATTTCGTTGAAATTTCGAAATTTTTGACCTTATTTCGTTTTAAAATGACATTCTATTTATTTGTTTTGAAATAAATTATCAATCTTTACAAAATGTATTGTAATCACTATGTTTCGAAAGAAAAGAAAGTAAATTATGACAATTTTAATTATTTTAAGTAATGCAAAATATTTTTAAAAAACCATTTTACTTTTTAAGCATATTTATTATAAATAATATATACCTAAAAATAAAAAAAAGTGTACTAAATTTTGGATAAAATTTACATTTTTAAAATCAGCACAGTGAATTATGTGTAATGTTTGTATGCTGTATGATGCTTTTTAATGATAGTTTATGAATCTTACAACTGATTCAATAATAATACTAAACAGCTACACTGTTTTATTTATGAGTTTCAAGAGATCGCTATCTTTGCATCTGCTACTCATGCAAATATTAATTTTTATCAATAATATAATTGCAACACAAAATTTACCTTTATTATGCTATTAACAAATAGAAAATAAAAATTAAAAAAGCTTAATAAGTTTTATATGCAACACGCATTTTGAACATTTGACCGAAGAAACCCCTGATAATTGTTAAAAATTTAGAAACGAAGTAATAAAGTAATCCCGTTTCCAAGTAGGCTCTAACTATTGATCATGCTTCTAATTCTCTCGCACTTAAATTTCTTTACTTATTTTAACATTTATTGATTAATTATACACTTATATTTTTTCAAACTCTTTTAAGAATCACAATAGAATGTACAAGTACTTTCTGCATAATAATATTATGCCATAAATATCTAAACAAAAATAATAGTAGAAGTAATAATAATAAAGATCAAGTATTTAAAAGCTTTACTAAAATAATCTTTCATTGTTTGAATTAAACTATCTGAAGGTGGTCAAAGAGAAAAGAAATTGAATAAACCCGATCCTGTTGTTACTTGTCATGCACTAAACACAACGAAAACAAAGTTAAAACTTACGCATGTTAAGGCCAGCTCACTCCAACCAGAAGGCATGGTCTTCAGTGCGTGACGTCACTATTTAGCCAGGGGCAGTTGCATTCGAATAACCCATAGTACTTTACGCCTTCGTTTCTTCTTTTTTCACGAAAGAAGAGCGACGACCCTTTTATTCCCTTTTTGAATAACCCCAGCCTTCTTTCTTTTCCGCTGCACTTAAAGGACTGGTTCTTCTCTTTGTACACAGAAATTCACCGACTGGTGTTTAGCATTCGCGCTATTCATACCCGAGCGCATCTTTTAGATGGAAAAACAGTTTCACTGTCCTTAAGTTCATCACTTCCCTCCAGACTGAAAAAAAATTATTCACTCGGAGGGAAAGTAACTCCTTTCAACTGCACCAGACTTCTTTTAGAGGACAAAGAACTATCGATTATGATATCTTTGAAGACTTGTTTGTCCTGATAACCCACAGAAAATTGTTCCTCGCTATGAATATCTTGTCTGCCTTAAATAGTTCCAATAATATATAGATAGATAAAGCAGATGAAAGAGAGAGAGGAGGTGGAAGAGAAGGAAAATTAACTACATACTGTTGTCAACAAAATGATTTTTCTTATCAGAACTAGTAAGGTAGACGAAGCAAAGAAAGGTAAACAAGAACAAGAGTATCGAAATTGGAGTTAAGTAAGCCACTTTCTTTGATTAAATCTACCGTCTCGAAGTTAAGTTTGCTTCTGACTCAAGACAATTTCTTAGGAAGCAGATAAAAAGTGGGTAAGAGGTTAAAAAGAATATATATTGCAGTTATTAACATACCGGATTGGGATTTAAACTGTGCATCACGTCTTTTAGAATCTATAGTCACTTAAGAATACTGTTTTTGATCATAACTTGTAGAAGGTCATGGATTTATTGAGTAAGTATAAAAATATATCATTACTCCTAAGTAAGAATTTTGAAGCTTAATGCAAATTTTGATGTTCAGTATTGTTTTATTTTTCACTTGCTGACGTTAATAAAATAAATCTTAGTTTGTTAATTTAACAAATGTACAGATGTAAAGAGGAAATCAAGATATAAATAGATGTTTTAATGATGAAATTAAGAAGTAAATAAATCTTACCAAAATTTGAAAGATTAATTATTTGATCACACTTTTTTCAATTTCAGGTATTAAAAAAAATTATCTATTGGTTTCTAAAATTTTCCTAACACCGAAAAATTTTAATAGAAAAAATTACAATGCTAAAATATTTCAGTTCCACTTATGAACGGTGACTAAGCAATCACAGTTCCAGTCTTATCATTTGTAAACAAGATAAGAATGAAAAAGAAAGGTGAAAATAGTTCAACAAACATCAACAAATTAAATAGAAATACTTAAGTCAACTCAAGTAAAAAATGTTGTAGCATAAAAAGTAATACACTTTTATTGGGGATATTTAAACTTTGAAAATTTTTATTTTAAGCACATTTGATAATTTTTAAAAGTAGCTTACTAAATAGAAGTTTAAAATGAAACATATATTTAAAACTTGATACTCAAATAAAATGGCTTTTAAAAACATTCTGAATCTTACTTAAAACGATTGCAATCACGCTGCGTTTTATCTTTTTTTCTTATCACTGTTATTTTTTCTCAGACAAAACGTGAGTCAAACACATGGTGTTTAAATTATCTCAAATCGACAGGTTGTCAGAACTTGACTATGGAAAGGAAATTGCGTTACCGAGAGATACGAATTAGAAAAAAAAGGTAAATCCCGTTTTACCTACGTTTTTCTGTCGGCTCTTGCAGGAAGTTGCAGGAAGAAATAAAATAGAGGGCAGGAGGCTCAGAAAGAGGTTTGTTTGAGAGGCCAGACACTTCGGGGTTTCGTCTAACGCCTGAAGGTGTGAGGAAGGCCATTTGACCTTATATGTCTACTTTTTCGGGACGTTTTTGGAAAATGCGGGGGCGAAATGATCTGTGCCATCTGCGGTCAGAAAAACTATGATTACTTCATACGCATGTTTTTCCTTTTCTGTTATTTTTTGTACCGATTTAATAACTCAAAATTTTAACTGACCATTACTAGTCATAAATAAGTCCAAAAATCTGAATTTCAAATTATTTGGAATCAGAATTTTACTCACAAAAGTAATGTCCAAGTTCCTATATTAGCAGGTATAAAATATTTTAGACAACTAATCTCAAAAGACGCATTATTGAATCTAAAATTTAAAATAATAGAAAATAATTTCTAGGAAGCTATTGTAACTGGAAAACTACGAACATAGGATATAAATTATTCTGAATCAAAAATATAAGATATTTATAAGAAGCGCTTAAAATAGCAAAAATTACATAGGGAGCAGATATTAGCAAGTATTATACAAGAAACAATTATTAGCAAACATTATGTAAGAAGTAATTTCCAGCAAGTATTATACAAGAAGCGATTAAATATAGAGATTGAAAAAAATTAAAAGAACCTATCACACATATATTTTTTGATGAGGCATTCTTTTCAATACACTGACAGACAATAAATAACAAAAGGCTATGCAAAGCAGTTTTAGCTTAGAAGAAACATTAGAACTAATAAATACTTTGCTTAGAAAGCAAATTTTCACAGTTTAAGTTATTCCAAATTAAATATTTAAATATGCATGGAACATTAAACGAAATTAATTTTTGATTATGGAAGCAAAACTTTAACTACAGAAACGTTCAGATGCTAGTACATCTAGAATACAAAACGTAGTTCTTCACTGTTAAGCGGGCAAGTCTGAAAGCTTCTTCTAGTTGAATTGGATAATTTTTTCCCTATCAATAAATATGAGAAATATTATTATTCTATAAGTGACTATAATAGGGCAACAAGAAACATCTGCTTTATCAGTTGTAAACAAATAATTCTTCACAAATCTTAAGAAGGAAATCAACACAGAGAAGATATTTTCGATATGTATCAAAATTTACAGCACAAACAAATCGCTTCAGAGCAAGCAAAAAGGTTGATGTTCTAACACACAACAAAACATCATTCTCTTGTTTTCACACCACATACTAAAGCAATTTTTCCGCGCCAATACCACGGTCATTCAACCATCACAATAGGAAGTAACATAACACCCTCACATATCACAACACAGAAGCACATGGCATCTTGGCACTATCTTCTAAAGAAATGCGATAGCCAATATGGTCACTTTTCAGAGAGCAACATCAGTTTTTAAATCCTCGCTCTTGACATACATCTGTCGGCGTTCGGTGAAAGCATTTGCAGACAACAGATGGTAGACGAAGATAAACATCCGATGGCATGCAAATCCTCCAAGAAACAAACCCTCTGTAGACTCTCTTGCCGGTTGTACACCTGAGCGAGTCACGTGGGGTAGTGATTCCTTCTGTTTTGGCACACGATGGCTATTACCGGAGTCGAGCGCATTCCGTATTGAGCTTATGTGAAGAACAGGGTTACCGGAAAATGTAAGGAGAAATAGTCGCCAAACTGTGGCGTTGGTTTCGTTTTGGGGTACAAATGTTAGCATTCAAAGAATTCAAGAATTCATTTGCTTCGTGTCTGGAATGAAAGTATTTTCGAATAGAATATTCCAAATTGTTCCCATAATAAGATAATTTTTTTTAACGTCTAGTAGATTAAATATTCAAAAAAAAAAAATGGTCGACATTTTCATATTTAATTAACAGTTTCGCTTTTTATAGTTAATGTTTCGTTATTAATTTAAGATTAATTATTTGATATCTAATTTGAACAAAATGAAAGTATATAAGATTTTAAATTAGCTGTATTTATATATAGGTAATTTAAGATTATAAAATAATTTATACAAGGGGATTAATTACTTCACTTTAAGGAGATTTTTTCTGTAGATTATTAAATCAGCAGTTAGATCGATAGATTATTGATATTTATCATTAAAAAAGCAATTAGGTAAGCTTATGAACGCCTAATTTTAAAATTTTAACGTATCATGTAAAATTATATACTGTGGAAAAGAAACTAAATTCGCACAAACGTAGCAAAGATTTCAAGTAAATCTTAAAGACTCAATAATATATGTAACACAAATAATAATTACAGACATAACAATGAAATATTTTTCAACTATGGGATTCCAGTTTGAACATAAAAAATCATTGCTGCAATTAAAATCTAGAGAAAACAATAAATTTCTTCATAGGAATATTTTTAAAAAAATATTAATTTATTGACATTGTTCATTGATAATAGATACCAATTTAAAAATAAAATGCATAGAATTAATTCTCTTACGAGATTGTTTCAAATTATTCAAACTGGTCAGTGCACATCAGTCTCCAGTCGAAATTCCCTCTACTTTAATATATTTTTCCAAAATAGTAAATTACTATTTAAAAAATCCTTAGGATAATATAATAAGATCTCAGTGAAATATTTAGAATGTGTACGTTTTCCGTTTTCAAATATATTCCATAATTTAGTTGAAGAAATAAGATTTTAAATCGCAATTTACTATTACATTAGATTTGTCAGTTCACCAAATCTAATTAAGGTAGAATAATAATTGTTTAAATATGTAAAAGACTGCTTTTGAATTCAGATATGTATTAGATGTCACATTTTTAATCATACACCTTCAATTCAGTTTCAAAATAATTGATTTTTTAAATGTTACTTATCAAATTTTATAAATGGTTTTCGAAATACTCTCGCTTTATTTAAATTTCAGTGAAAATGAAAATAATTAAGATAAGATAAAGAAATGATAGTATGAATAAAAAACAATAAGTAGAACGACTCTCAAAAAGAATTGAATCGGGGAACGATTTTGGTCTTCAATCAATTCGGAGAACAATTTTGAAAACGTTGAGCGCCCCTTTTGGCGCCAGAAAAATATATGTTTAATAAGAAAAAAAGCGCCAAGTGGAAGTTACTGTCAACTCAGTGGCGCAGACAAGGGTGGGATTTAAGGGTTTAAAACCCTTCCATAGACCAGCAGATTTTTAATTTTTAGCGTAAATATTACGTCTCAGGGCTTTCCTCTTTATTTTTTTCTAATAAAACCCTTCTCTTGAAAATAGTCGCAGAGATTTTTGCAGTTCAAATCTCTCACTCTCTCTGTTTCTGTCTATCTAGCAAAATTGGCAATATAGGCTTAATTATATTTCCCTCCAAGATTTCGGAGAGTCGTAGGAAAAAAATTAAGACTACTACAGCAAAAAAAGAACATACGAAAAAATACAGAACAAATTTAAGTTTTATTTACACATTTTACAGGTATTCATGTAAATACTTGGCCATAAGGCATACATCAATGCGATTGTCCAGTTCCTGCCACACTACTCAAAATGGTACAATCAGTGTTATTGACAGCATGTGTAGTCATTTCCTTGTTATCCATGGAGTCCAAAACCTTGGTCTTTTACATAAAACCTAAGTTTCCGTACCCCCTTTGCCGAATGATGTAGCAGAACTGCATGAAAGGATAATATGTATTATCAATAACGTTGATAGTAACGTGTTAAATAGAGTGTATTAAAAATTGGACTATCGCATTGATGTATACTGTGTAACCAAGGTTTCTTACATAGAACACTTGTAAAGTATGCACCGCATTTATTCGAATCTAAGCCGCACAACTAATTATCAATAAGTTTTTGTGAAAAATGAAAAATAATGTAAAATGGTTTATCAATATGCAATTTCACGAAATTAAATTTAAAATGAGAACTAATAAGAAGTCAATAACTAGCTATTTTAGAAATATTATAAACTTTTAAATGCATAAATGAACCTGTAATTGCTCTAATTGCCCCATCCGACGATTTTTCCCCCTTCGATTCTAAGCCGTACCCGATTTTTAATAGTATTAACATTGAGGAAAAAGTACCGCTTAGATTCGAGTAAATACGGTAAATAAAACATGAATTGCCTCTGTATTCTTTCGCGTGTTCTTTTTTTACTGTATTGTTGTTTTATTACAGAGCATCGATACCTTGGAGAGAATTCTGAATAAACCTGTATAGAATGTAATGAAGATTGGAAAAATCGGGTTAAATTCTCATTAGCCTAGCTATTGCATAGTGATATATTGGCAAATAATTTCTTAATTTGATCTATTGTTAAATAATAAAAAATAATATCTACGCTTATTCCTCATATATTCATCGAACTTCCCCACCATATAACAACACTGGGAATTACCGTTTGAGAACCCATATTTTCGCGAGCGAAATGTTTTTTTAACACTTTCATAATATATAAATAAAGTTATCAGCAATTTTTATTTAATATTAAAAATTATCCTCATGATAATACAAATTACAGCGACACGCACGCACAGAAATTCATGACTAACAAACAGAAAATTAAACTGTGGCGTGCTTACACGCCATTAAACTCTTTCATTTCATTAATAAAGAAAGCATTTAAAATAAATATTAATGTAACATGGTATTAACTAGGTAAAAATGTGTGAAAAAATATCTCTTTAATACAGAAATAATTTACCTTTGCATGTATGTCCGATAGAAACATTTTTCTAGTAGTTCTTTGACTACTTTCAAATGCAGCATGCATAACTTCGGTTAGAGAATAATTTTTTTAAAAAAGGAACAATTGCATTTTTTTTAACTTTTAGGAATATGAATAGCATTATAAATATTTGGGATTAATCTAAGAAAAGAGAAATAAAATGTTTTCTCTTTTCAAAAAAAGTAGAAATTACAATTTAAAACTCCTATAATTTGGAACTTTTTAAATCTCGAATCATTTTTTTTCAAATAAATATATCATTTTTCATCTATAATTAAAAACAGAGTGACAAAAGTATTTCGCAATTCAAGAAAGGAGAGTTAAATTTTTTTAACTGAATTAAATTCTCGTTGTCAAACCAATATCTGACACGTGGAAAAAGTATAACTGAGAGATTTTTATTTGACAATATTCTGGGTGATGCACGTAGTACAGTTTTTAGCGACCACAGTTTACGGTATAATGCTCAGAGTCACATAGCAGTCTTTTTATACGAAAGTTTGGTTAGTAAGCTAGTCATAATTAGTCAAAATATCGAAATTTCCAAAACGTGAGCATAGTAGATACTAGTTTGACAACGAGGAAATATAATAATCACTTTAAACGATGTTATAAACTGTCTTAAACTTAAAACATCTTTTAGACCTTCATTCACATATTATTTTTAAGTGAAAAACAAGTAAAACCTTCGTAGCCAGCCTTTAAACACTTTTAAAACTCTGATTCCAATAAAATGCTAAAAGGCCAAAATGACTCTTTGCTTTATTTATTAATAAAAAATTGAATTCAATGGGAATGCGTAAAAGACTTCGATGCTTTGTGGAATTTATGTTAAAATGATTAACAACTCTGTATTTCAAAAAAAAAAATGTTTCCGTACGTTAATGCCCGTTTATATATTTGCACAAAAGATGAATTATAAACAAGATAGGGAATAATTGGATATCTAGTTTTATTAAATGTAAGGAATTTCTCAAAACATCAGCTGCGGCAGATGAGTTGTCATAACCGTGAATTCATGGCCGGCGTCGTTGTCTGTTCGAAACCTAATATCACTAAGCTGTAGAGACTAAAAGTCCTCCTGTTTGCATGGTATGAAATTTGAAGAGAGTGTACCATCTCAAGTATCGTCTTCGTCGCTTGATCATGGATAAAAATTACGAGGACTTATGAATATTTTGGTACACCAAAACAAAATTTGCGAGTTAATTAGTTAAGTTTTGGATCTTAAAGATTACAAAGTGCTCAGATGGAAATGTTTAGATAGTGAATTGATCAACAAAAATATCTTTATCATTTGAGTTTCTTTGGAAGACTTCTAAATCAAGTTGCTGTTGTTGTGCCCTTCCCGGAGGAAAGGAATGAAAGTTTCCAGAACCTGAGACGGGTCGGACTTCTACACGATAGAAGGCGGCACCACCTATCTCCACCTCCACAATTTAGGCATGTAACTGGAGGGGAGGAAAACGCACATTCTCCATTAAAATCTCTCTTGTCGTTGCTTCATGTTCCTTTAAATTAAAATAATGCTTTAAAAACATTTCTACTCATATTTAAAAATATGACAAATAACTTGATGCTGATAGAAGAATTTGATAATGACTGAACTGTGAAGATATCTGTAGTTCTTTTTATTATTATTTGATGAAAAATACGTCTATAATATTTTTGTGATTTACAAACAAAATTTAGAATTACATTTTAATGTTAAAAAAAGAGATAAAAATAAAATTTATTATGAGAAAAATTAATATATTTCAAGTCAAGATAGTCATTGAAAGTGTTAAAATCCTTTACACAGAATGAACTCTAAATGACTGAAAACTATTTGAATAATCTTAGTTACTAATACTAAGTAACACTGCGTGCAGCATATTATATTATTTATCAATATTTTTCGTCTCGTCCATCCTTAAAATTAGTGAAAATGTGATAATTTCGTTGTTTTAAAAAAACTTTATTACACAAATTTAAATGCTTAAAAACATAAAAAATACATCTTTTAAACCGAAAGTATAATTCACTAAATTCAAATAAAGACAAATCGCCTGATATTTCCCCAAAAAGATTTCTGCCTCTATCAATTTCTACTACATATAAATAATTTTTGTTCTGCACGTTTAAATGTTCTTTTAATCATCCAGCTAGATTGGAGAGAATATGAAGTGAAATGAATTATTTACTTGTCAATGTTTTTCTTTTCAACCAAATGTCTATTTACTCAAGCAGCATTAGGTCAAGACAGAAAACATGGTTTTACTGCACGCTTCGTGATACCATGACTCATCGTTATTTACAACAGGTCATCTCGAGGAAAAGACTAGTCTGCAGTTTCACAACCTGTTTTTTTCTGCACGGTCCGTTGAATTTTATTCTAATATCACTTAATATTCAGAAAACAAAAGGTCTATGTTTTACAAGTTTTTTGTGTGAAGAGAAACAAAAGAGAAATAAATAAAAAACTAAAAAAAACACGCTAAACTTAAGGAATTTTACGATTAGAATGAATCATTTTACGGTTATATGATTAACATAAATATGTCACAACGCTTATAATACTTTATCAAATACTGATAGTTAACCCTATAATTTCATATTTTCCCAATTACATATGACGCAAACAACATTTTTTCAACACGTTTGTGTGTTACACCTTACGCCAGGGTAATCAAACACGCGGCCCGCCGACTCCTTTTAAAAATTTTTAACTATCAGGTTTTTAAAATTTTCATTTTGAAAAATATTTGAGGTGGACCTTACATATATAAATCTATAATATATTTCCCTGCTACATATCCTTGTTTTAAATAAATTCTTTTTGGTAATAGAAATGGTTTTAAGATTAAAAATATTTTTTTTTTTATATTTTATTAAACGTTTTCAAATGATTTTACTATAATAAATTACTTTTTATTAAATTCTGAAATGCATTATGCATATTCTTTACTATGGATGGTACACGATTCTTTGTGTGTGCGACTTTTATTTCTCTTCTTCCTTTTCTATTTGGAGTGTCCAATCAGAATGAGGCAATCAGAGATGTTTTTTAAAGTTTAAAAAAAATAATATTCAGGATGGGGTTAAGATAAAGGGCAGTGTATACTTAATCGTTTGCGAATGAAATCACAATCAAATTTTAACAATGAGTAAAGATAGATCAATTCAAAAGGAACGCCATAATTTTAAAGAAAATGGCAATTGTAATATTGTTTGTGTTTAAAATAGGATTCAAATATGCTAGATATCTAAAAACTATTAAAGTTGCTATGGAATATTTTCTGAAAAGGCACCATGACACAAATCATGAAGCAAACTATGAACAATACTTAGCAAAACTTTGTGAAGGCAAATTGTCCAAATTGTGATATCATCAGATCGATATCATTTACTGAAAGGGAATTTATTAGTTAATGTTTATTAAAAACAAGCAGAAGTATTATGTAGAGCACAAACAAAGCAAATTAAAAATTTTAAGTCGAAATATTGTTAGTAGCAGAGTTGATGAAATAGCCGAGAATTTGAGAAATTAGCATTATTCAATAATAATAACAATTCAAGCAATTTTATTGCAATATTGATGAAAGTACAGATATTTGAAATTTCGCTGAGCAAGTCGCTTTTTTTCACGGATGCGATGTTGATTTAAAAATAAGTGAAGAACTTTTGGAAATCATTCATATTCCAAATACAGCATCTGGAGCTGATATTTTTAATGTACTTATAGATGTTTTTAAAAAATATGAGTTACCATTGGAAAAGTTGGTTTGCCTACCATGATCGATATTACTAAAAGAGTTGTTGCAAAATAAAAAGAAGCATGCAAACAGCATGCATGACAATAATAATTTAGAGCATTTTCATTGCATTATACACTAGCAGGTACTGTGCTCCCAAGTTTTAAACATATGACAGGTTTTAAAAATAGTCACTAAATTTGTAAATTACATTCGAGAACATAGACTTAATCATCGTAAATTAGCTTCATTTCTCGAAGATATAGAGAATCAATTCAATGATTTACCATATTATATGGAAATTCAATGGCTTTCAAATCATAAAGTGTTAAAATGATTCTTCAAATTGCTGGACGAAATTACAATTTTCATAGAAATAAAAATATTGTCAATGTGCTGAATTAAAAGCTGGACAATGGATAGAGAACCTGGCTTTATTAGTTGATATTACAAGCCCTCTTAATCAACTTAGTTTTAAGCTTTAAGACAAAAATAATGATGCTTCAAGTATATTTGATAATATTAAATATTATTGCTTTGGCGAGAATTAGTAGAAAAAGAAAACTTGTCTCACTTTGAAAGCTGTCAATATCTGTTGATTAAATTCCATAAATTAAAATTTATTAAATAAGCTCACAAAAATAAATTGTTCTGAATGGAATGGTATTAATTATAATTTTAAGAGATGTGAGTTATAATTTCGCACTTTTACTTTATCTATCGATATGGAAATTGTTGATGAAAGCTTACAAATAAATTAATTGAAATCCAATGTGATTCTTTGTGGAAGCAAAAATCCATGAAAGTTGGAATTCTAGATTTTTATACACATTCGTATTTATCAGTAGATCTTTTTCCTAAAACTTATCTTTTGCTATGCTGATAATGACTATGTGAGGAAGCACTTATTTATGTGGACAATTATTTTCTTTAATGAAAATATCGAAAATTCAGAAAGATAACACTAAACTCAATCAACATTTATCGTCCATTTTAAAAATTACATCAGCTCAGAATTTTTAATCAAACCTTAATGACTTGCTTCGTGAAAAAATTACTGTCAAATATCTTCTAAAAAGTAATGTTAAATTGAAATTTTTAAAAAAATGTTTGTTTTTGTTTGTTATTTAAAATATATAATATGTATAGATTAAGTTGAAAAAATAACATGAAATTAAAACTACATGTGTATAATACACAATACATTGAGCTTTACATTAATAAATGCATAATACATCATAAAAATCGCATTTTATTCATTTTTTGAAGATCGTAAATATGCGGCCCCAACTTATATTAAAATGGACCATGCGGCCCGTAATATCATACGAATTTGACACCCCTGCCTTATGCTATCTAAAATATCAGTTTGATTGAGTATACATTTCTTAAGTTTTTTTTTAGCTAGAATAACAAAATATACATGTTTGAAGACTATTGTTTTTCTGAAATTATTTCTTTCTTCGATGAGATTGTATTTTGTTCAATAATAAATCATTCAATTAGAATGTTTATAAAAATATTTGTTACATTAAGAATGTTAGTTAAAATATTAAAGATGGATATTAGAGTATGTACAAACATAACAAACTTAGAACTGTATAGTGGGGTATACATATAACATTTCTAATATACTCTATTTGAACGACAAAAATGATTTTAAATACTAAATATTAAAATAAATAATCGAAATTTTGTAAATAACAACCAGATGGACGGTGCAATATTTATAAATATTGCAGACTGAGGACGACTTTTTTTAAAAAAAAAAGTGGGGTCTCAATCAGTTTTATGTCTAGACAACCTCACCCCTATCTATTTTATATTACTAAGTGAAATTCTATGGAATATAATAGATAAAAGTTCTAAATCCATTAATAAATAAAAGGTTACATACCTAAAAGAGCAATTGAAAATTCTTAAATACAATAAGAAATCAGTGAATCGTAACTGTTTGACTAACAATGAAAGCAATTCAGATTTATGAAAAAGTTTAATAAGAATCTAAATCTTAATAATATAATTGAATAAAAAACAATCGCGAATAAAGTATTATTTATGATGACACCACATAGTTTAGATGACAAAAGTCACTTTAGAAACATTGTTTTAATAGTTGCTAAATGTGTCAGATCATTATAATATAAAAATAATTTTCTTAATAAAGTGATTTCTTTAACTTAATTTTCAAAGTGATAGTTATTACACATGCAATAGATTAAAATCAATTGAAGTATAAATATTTAGCTTATATATACTTCGAAACATGTTTATTATACAAATCTGCCCATTATCTTCTGATGTACAAAACATTTTTCTACTAAAACCATGAAAACGTTTTGCATTCCCTTCTTATCACGATTTATGCATAAAAATAAAATATTTTATCTTGAGTTTAATTAGGGCGTAACGAAAATTCAAAAAAGAAATTCGGCAAACCAGTGGCGGTGCTGTTTTTGTCGAATAGTGAATTCGAATCCTGTTAATACTCAAGATTATTCTTTGATCGTGGTTTAAAATGTGTCACCAGTATGCCACGTGTTCTGTCAAAGAGCGTTGTTAATTTAAAAAAAAAAAGTTTGAGTCTGGAGACGTAATCGCGTGAATTCATACTTTACTTCTTAGTACATAATGTAGAAATCAAAGTAGTTTTTGTCAAGTACATTTTTTCTGCCATATTCGAATATCTTTTTATATCTATTTTTATGATTTAGTAGTGAAGTTATAAATTTTGTTTTTAGTTCTTATCTTAATTGTATTAAGGAATTAAAGATCAATGGTTACAAGCTCTAGCCAATATTAATTCATAAGACAATATTAGACAATTAACCTGTAACATTAAAAATAATAATGTTTGTTGAATATCCCAAATATTTCAAAGTGTTAGTTACAACTAGAGGTAAAAATAGTTTGGAAGAAAACTTTCTAGTATTTTGCTCTTTTTTGAATAAACTCTATTGCATCTATTCTAGATTTGAAGTGGTAATTTGTAATTCCATTAATTACACATTATGTTCACGAATTGAAAATGACTGAAAAATAGGAGACGTGTGTGTGGTTTCAATTCTTTTAAAAATTCCTTCTATCTAACAGCTTGAAGTACTTTTTTTAAAAAAAAAATATTCAAAACTCATTTAATAAATAAAAATTCATTTAAGAAGAAAATATATTCATTGGAAGTAAAGGAACTAAATATTTCAATCATATTTTGGCGTAAGCAGAAATGCTCCCATTTAGAATTAAATTCTTGTAAATACAGTCGAACATCTATATAACAAACCTCTATATTGCGCATTTTTCTATATAGCGAAATTTTTACTGGAACCTTGAACATTTAACGATTTTCTTCGTAAAATAACCTCTCTATAGCGAAGTGCATTTTCTATATAACGAACTTTTTCTTTTGTGATGAAATTTTTGTTCGCCCTTTTTTTAAAGTACTTCTGAAAAAATTTCAAGTTATTCTCCCTTTAACACATTTTATGGTGGTCATAAATCTTGATTTGGTTTTATTAGATCCTAACTCACTGAGAATAATAGAGTTCTGGACGTTTCATCCAAGAAGTGCAACCTTTAACCCCTAGTGTCCAATTCACTAGAAACATCTTCGATATCCTCTTTCACGCTCAGTGTTGTCCCGTGTTTTAATTATAAAATAATGTATGTTTAATATTACTTGGATGCTTTAAATTATAAAATGTCCTTAAAATTCATTAATTCTAGTATAAATTTATTTTTTTAATATTGAAAATACAGTGAATTCTTCGCATTCTTTTTTCTTGTTTTCCTTGGAGTTTTTCTTTCTTTCTTTTTTGATGGGTAAGATAGGTAAAATAAACAGATGTTAATTTTTTAAAAAAATGTGAATAATTACTTTTTTGAATTTGTAGTGTTTATGAATTTAAAATTTGTTTTATGGGGTTTATAAAGTATGTTCAAAGATGAACCTCTATATAACGAATTTTCCATATAACGAACTATTTTCCGGGATTTAGCGACTTCGTTATAATGAGGTCCGACTGTAGTTGTATTAAGAGAAAAATGATCTATACAATTTGTGTTAAAAAATAGTTTTCTATTTTTTCTACATCTTTATTTTTTTGTATAAGGAATTATTCCATTTATCCGATTTCCCGAAGCATAGCTGAAGCCAAGAAAACGTCAACGCCTATCAAATATACAAACTGGAACACATTTATTGGGCTTCAACAAGGTAATCATCACAGTCTGATGCACATTTTCTGAATTTGAATGACATTTATCTACAAAAAACGAATACAACTAAAAACAGTATTTAATCCAGCTTATTCGGGATAATTATGAAAATACAGTAAAAATAGATTTACATGAAACTGAAGGGGACTGAAATATTTTGTCGTGTTAAAAGAATTTCATTTTAAAGAATATTGCGAAGAAAAACAACATAAGTTGAAAAAAATTGAGTTTATAAGAGCGCATTTTATTTAAATGGATGTGTACTTTTACATATCGATGTATTTAATAAAAATCAATGAAATAAAAACGTTCGCAATACCTTAATGAAATTTAATACAAAAATTTCAAGTTTTATGAAAAAACAAAACATTTATCGGTTTTGAGAAAATAACATATTTTCTTTGTCTTTTTAGCATCAAATTTTCAACAATTTGTTCGATGTCGTTCATTTTTTAATTTATTTTACCACTGAAATGTGCGTCTAAATAACTGCGCATGCTTTTCATAACTTCTTTTTTATTTCATTTCATTCCCGTCGGTGGAATCTGCATCAATGATATTTTTCGAACTTTGAACAAACTCCAGAATGTCTTTCTCTGTTATGATAGGGGATTTGCTCACATTATCATCATCTACTGCAACGAATTCTTCCCATGATACGGCAGGATAGTCCAATAATACAGAAACTTTTTCAAACATTTCATTAAATATCTGGTGTTTTCTGTATTTTGTTCCTTCCCAGAAGGAAAATATTTTTGTGTTAAGCGATTTTCGTTCAGTGTGAAGAGAAAAAATGCGTAAAAATGCATAGTAGTTGATCGGATCAATTGTATTATTTCGTTTTAACTGATATTTCATCTTAAGCGTTTTCGCATTAAACGTAATCCACTGTATCTAGTTTGTTATTAATAATGCTCTTTATTCTTTTTAAATGAGGGCAAAAGGCTTAAGAGTGTTATCTATGATTTAAGGAAAATGCATTCGTCATTTCCCTTCGAAAGTCTTGGCTAACCCCAATGCATTCAATTTACGTAAACAAAAATATTTGCATATTTTTTTTCGCTGTAAGTTCACTTTATTTAGTTAGTATGCAGATAGCAAATATTTACAAACTTCCATTTTTCGATTGTTTTTTTTTTATTTGTATTTAGTACTTCAAAAAAATTATACATTTTGCCAAAATAACTATGCGTATTGATATATTTTAAATTTTGCAAAGAACAACTGAGATTCAAAATTAGAAGTAGACAATTAGTGGCTATAACATAAATTTTGAACTCCTTTAAAAGGTTTTATAAAAATTACCCGAATCTGGTTATTTTACAATCAATTTTGTTTACTTAAGTATATAACAAAAAAATAATTTTTAGAAAATAAGATATCGTTCTTATAAGCAAAAATTTCTATTCCATATCAAATTCAATATTTAGCTTATATTATAATACATTTTTATTCAAAAATTCAAAGTGGAAAAAAATATAAATACAAACATAAGCATTTGTTAAGTAGATATATGTTGAATATATTATTGTTCTCTTCCAATAAAACTTCATATAAATTGTACAAAAATAACTCAATTCTAAGAAACGAGTTATAGTGATGAATAAAATTTTATATACTTGAGTTACTCTTAGATATAAATTATCCTACTTTCCACAACAATTAATTATTTTTTTAAACTTCAGTTCTCAGCAATACTTTCTATATATAAAATACAAACCAATTATATTTAGAAATGTTAGTATTTTTTTCTTTTATAAATTAATGAAATTCTCCAAATTTGTATGGTATTTATTCGAATCTATGCCACCATCGATTCTAAGTCACACCCTGAATCCTCAACACGTTTTTGTGAAAAAATAGAATTAAAAAAAGTGGGAAAAAATTAACTATATTCGACATTCATGAAATTTTTAACGAAATTTAAAAGGAGAGCTGATAAGAAGTGAATATTTAATGTTAAATCCCCCCATTCAATGAATTTTTCCGCCTTAGATTCTACGCCGCATCCGATTTTCAACAGCATTAACATTGGGGGAAAAAAAGCATGGCTCAGTTTCGAATAAATATAGTCATACTTATTTCTCTTTGTATAAGCACTTTAAATAGGTTTAGACTAAAATGAAAAATTCTACTGTAAAATTCTTTTACAGAATATATGTAGTATGACACATAGAAGTAACCTTATTCTACAACAATATTTATAAGTATCTTTTTTGATGCAACAGTATAATAAATATCTTTTATATTTTATAAAATGTATTCAAAGTTTTGTCTTATTTTTGTTACGTTTAGTTACTTTAGTATGATTTTATCTTGTTCTATTGTTCCTATTCGTTTGGTCGAAAACTAATTTCGTTTTTTTTTTTATCTTTTACCGGCCAATTTTACATTTTAGCCGCATTCTCATTACAAATTTGCGAAAAATTTGTTTGATTCTGCACTATAGTTTTTCTTTAACTCCCTATAAAATATGGAAAGTCGAAAGCAGTATTTTCAACATATTTAATTTTTTTACTACCAAACAGTAAAGATTCTCTTCAAACGAAGAAACAAATTATTCAATAAGCAATTTTAATATTGAAGATGCACCACGATTTGAAAGGCCAGGTTGAAACTGATGAAGGCAAAGTAAAGTCTTTGATTGATGCAAACAACCGAATAACATCACGTGAGATCAAATTTATCGAATTCGATCATTTCATGATCACGTGAAATGTCTTGATTTAATTTCAAAACTCAACGCATGGGTCCAACTAGTTTTTATGGAAAAACATTTGTTCCTTGTCATTGACGCTTGTAATTTGTTCTAAAACTACCAATTTCTCTTTGTATACACATATTTGTATTAACGTCAAGAAAATGATCCACATTTTGAGGTCAATGATCACTGGGAAAAAAAAATGGCAGACTATGAAAATGTTAAACACAAGAGATCATGGAATGGAAAATATGAACCACCTCAAAGGAGAAGCTGTCTGTAAGATGGAATTTTAAAGAATTATTATTATATTATTATTTTGAGCTTCTACCAAGCAATACCACGATCACAATTCTGAAGTGTACTGTCATCAACTGAAGAAAATTAGTTAGTTACTCAAATAAACAAGGCTAGAATTGATCAATGAAAAAGTATAATATTCCACTAATATAATGGTTTGAGTCAGTGTTTTTTACAGCAAAGATCAGATGTTTTATGAGCGTGGAATTATGTAACTACCAGAAAGATGACAAAATGTAATGAATCTCAAAATGGAGTATATATAATTCAATAAAATATTTATTTTTTATATTAGAAACTCATTTTTCATTTTCACCAAAAAAAAAACGAAATTACTTTTTAAATAAATCTATACATCTTCCAGTGTGAGCTCATATACATTTCTCGAAGTTGTTCATACAAATATGATAAAAACGAAACTGAGCTGCTTTTTTTTAGTTTCATATATAAGGATGTTTTCGGGCGCAGTCCAAAGTACATTTGTTTTCATTTATTTATTTATTGAGGTAGATCAAAAAAGATTACTTTGTATTCCCTTCCATAGTAGCTGACGTGGATTTCATTTTGTATGAAACAATTATGAAATCAGGAAGAAGTAATAATTCACGAATTAATTTAATAAATGTCGCATAACCTGTCATATAATACATTGTAAGGGAACCATCATATCTGAAGTTCTGTCAAATATATCGTTATTTATTATATGTTAGAATATATGTATGTTTCGAAGGATGAAATTAGCAAACATAGATATTATCATTTCCGGTATAGAGAGAAAGGATATATACGTATATATATATAGATGAAGGACTTCGATAATGCAAATGATAAAATAAGATATTTTAAAATCTTTTTCTCTTTAAATATCTTGCAGATGAAGTTATAATTAATTAATTTGTATGGAAAAAGACAATTCAATGAAATTAAAATGATTACTTACCCTCAAAACAGTATCGAAAAAAAAACTTTTTCTAGAATCAACTTAAAATACCAGGAATTTCTGAGAAATTTCGTGCGGTTTCTAGTTACCGTTCACTATGATAGCATGCTTTATTTTAGAGTAATATTCAAAGCGTTGCTATCATCATGCGCATCATTAGCCAAAGCACGCGTTAGGTCAGTCGACGCGCTCTAACGTGGTGAGAGCTTTTTTTTTTAAAACGAGTTTGAACTTTTAAAGTTGTTCTTCGATGATTGTTGTTCACTTAGAACTTGATCAACTAAAACAATAATTCACCTCGTGTATAATTCAAGTTTATTTTTACTTTGCAGATTCCAATTCAATTAAATTCTATATTGATAGATTTTAAAGATGCTTTTTAATTGTTATTTATTCTTTTAAATTATATCCCTCAATTTCTTTTCAAAGTAAACATCGAGATTTCAGATTAGTTTGCAACAAACTTCCGAAAACAAATGTAAGCAAATTAAAAAAGGATCTAATCAATTTTGATTCAAAGGTTGAATGCTTCGAAGATATGCTTGGTTTTTGGAAAAGACGCTAAAAGAGAAGGTAAACAGAAATTACTCAGTTGGTCTGCTTTTCATGAATCACTGCATGTTATGCTAGCTATGTTCATGGATACATCGAAAATAAGGATAATACGGTATTCGACGAATAAAAAATATTTTTAAATGAGTCAAATGTGCCGCAAATGTTTATTGCATTTATTTTAAATTTGTTCTGATTAAGAGCGAGTATTTTCTGGTTCATTGATCTATTCCACTCATGAGGTAATTTTGAAAGATTTTTTTTCTTTTTAAAGATTATTTTTCCGCCGGCTGGGTGGCGTAGTTGGTTAGTCGCTGGCCTTCTACGCCCAAGTTTGCGGATTCAAGTCTGGCCCAAGTCGAAGGAATTTCATAATGTAAAAAATTGACAGAATTCATGTCGTATGATAATGCGGCATGTTAAAGATCCCTAGAGTGCCTGTTTGATTTGGGTGATCTCGGCAAAATTAAGTTCCTAGTAGAATTTGCATCGTCAGAGCTTAGGTGCCTCCCTCTAGAAGGGAAACTGGGTGTTAAAATTATAATATGGCAATTAATATCCACCTATTTGGTGCCAAATTAAGAAGTGATACCAGCTCCTGGAGAATGTGCAATAAATGCCATGGTAATTAACAATCCACAGCCCCATTTGAAAGGAAAAAAATCGATGTAGCAATGATATATTGTAGTAGAGAGTATTTAAAAAAACCTAAAGGATTATATAAGCATATTTGCATTTGAATGAGACCTCTTTGCAGTGTCATACACAGATCTCTCTTATGAGGGTGGGGTCCATTCATAAAAACAAGTAGACGAAAACACTAAGAGGTATTTTTCTACGGTAAAAAGGAAAACAAGTGTAGGTCTATCGGTGTTGGATATATTGTGGTGTTCCACACGACTGCCCTTATATACGCCATTGCCTCTTTGATTTACTTATAATCTAATACAACTGTACAACTTGTGCATGAAGTCTAAACAAAAATATGCATTTATTTTCATAACTTAATAAAGTTGCTTACACACTAGAATCTTCAGGTGGACCACATTTATTTCACCTAAACATTTTACATTGGAATTATTACAAGGTATATTAATTTCAGAATTCAATGATTCTATTTAGCGTAAAGTGATACATAATTGAAGTAAATAATAACATTCCATAGAAAGTGTGATATCGCAAATACATAATATTCATAATTGAGTCTCCCATAGTAGCACAGTAACACATAAATAGGTATTTTGGCTTCTTTAGAATTTAAACTATAATCGAATATATCATGCAGTATTAATTGTTCACGAATAGAAAAAGAAAGTAAAAGAAATGAAAAACTTCAGCCAGAAAATTATAATTAAATTAAAAGGCTTAATTTTAAAACTAAAAATGTCTTATGGAGATTGCAAGTTTTTTTTTATTCCGAACCCAATGAGTTAAATCATTGAAATTTTTAATTAACACTTTCATCGAGGCAATAGCACACCTTTGTCCGCTAAGACTCTGCGCCGCTCTCCACGTGAATATTAACCTCACACTGTTCCACTACACGAGGGTTTTCGGCGATGGACCTAGGAATTTCGACCCATGTTCAAATGACGAGGATGACACCTGTGACCTGGTACCCCTCTCTCATAACTTTCACATTACACCAATGAGAGGACGTTTGAGCCTCGATATATTTCACGTGCATCGGCCCCCTGTGCACGGCGGGTGTTCAGAGGTATCAGGCTCAAACTCATGACAAGCCAACCACGAGTCCGTTACCTTGACCACTAGGTTACCGCGGTCACGCCGCTATCCGCAGTGCTAAAATTGAAACAAAAAATACAAATTCCTTTAAAACCTGTTTATCTTATTTTGCAAAATAATAATCAATTGCAACCATTATAATGATTTATTTGTGGATTCTGGATGACGAGTTATCTCGTGACGAAAGTTCTTGGACTACAGTTAGTTAAGTTTTCCTAATCAATGATATGCTTATCAACTGTTAGTGTAAACTTCATATTTAAATGTGTTGAATGTTGCTTAAAATGCCTAGAAGATGAATATTCATCTCTTGATAGTAATAAAAGAAGAATGTAAGAAATTAAAATATGTGATATGTGTTGCTGTGTTTCTCAGTAAATATATTTCATATTATAAAACGCTTACACGGAACATATAAAGATATTAACCAAGTCAAGAAAAAGTTTTGCGACTGCATAAATAATTATTTTTCAAAATAATTAATAAAATAATCATTATAAAGCAAAGAAAACTGTAAAACAGATGTAAGCATTTTATGTTGCCTAGTAAAAAATTTCATATAAAGAATTTTCTTAAATCAAAAATATTTTTCTGTGATAAATAAAATTATTGCCCATCAGTTTTTCAATTCTTAGGCTCAATCAACATCTGCCTTTTTGCATGATTTGTTCCGACATGTGTTGCATTTGCCTAACTTAAGAGTCATAAATTTACAAAATGATGTCTTTTTTTTACCACCCTTTCTTTTGAACGTCCTTTTTTTAAGTCGTGATCATATTTGTCGTGATGAAAAGATTTATGTATTTTGCTTTTTTCCTCGTGTATTCTTTTAACGTACACTCAAGTATGCAAATAATGACATTCATCTTGAAAGTGTAGCATTAATTATCCTTTCACTATAAATTTATTTTCTTCTATATTAAGATATAGCTAGAAGTTTCTTTTCGTTTCTAACAGATATAATTTTTAAAAAAATACTAATTATTAAATTCTTTTCAGGAGGACATTTGTTTCATTTGTAATGTATGTAATGGAAAGTTTCTTTGGATTGTTTGAAAAAAATTGTTAGCTATATGTATTGTTGCAATAATAGAAACAATAATATAATAGTAAACAATATATATATATATATATATATATATATATAAGTCAATTCCTACTTTAAATGGATGATGATTCATCCCTTCAAAGTATATAGGGAGAATACTTTGAGAATACAGAAAGTATTTTATTAACGATTGAAAATTTGAACATATATATATATATATATATATATATATATATATATATATATATATATATTTATATATATATATAATATATATATATATATATATATATATAATTTATTTACTGCTATATATATATATATATATATATATATATATATATATATATATATATATATAGCAGTAAATAAATTAAAAGAAGACTAATAAATCCTAAAACATCTTAAGAACAAACCGAAAGAACCAAGAACCATTACAAACCAATTGAAAGGGTGAACAAACAGTAGGAATTGAAAAAAGCACATGATTTGTCTGCACTGTTGTAACAATGCACACCTGCCTTGGCTAGTTTGGCTGAAAAACCAATTTTCGACGCCAACCTTTACCATTGTTTTAACAGTTACATTGTTACAACAATGGAGACGAATCTAAGTTGGCGTCGATAACCGGTAATTAATTTAATTAATTAATTAATATTTGGAAAAACTGTATTAACATCAAGTGTCATCCACTACAAGTTTAAAAAAATTATTTGAACTTGATTGGATGAATAGAAAGTATTTTATTAACGATTGCAAATTTGAACAAGATATATATATATATATATATATATATATATATATATATATATATATATATATATATATATATATATATATATATATATATAGGAAGAGAGTGAACTAATAGTATGAATTGAAAAATCATTATTAAAAGAAAATTATTTTCAAAATATTTATTTTGCTTAACACTAGATTGCCCAAGGAAGTCTCATTTTTACTACTTTTAATTTCAATTAGAAAAACAATTACATATATAATGCACAATTACACATATTTTTTTCCCAAGTGAAATATTTTTTATTGTTAAAATTTATCAATAACTTGTTATATGACTGTAAATAATATGAAAAATATTAAAAGTTAATTTTAAACTAATTTCTTTACACAGTAATCATTCTTTCACAATGCAGTCATTTCGACTGCTTTTGGGCAATCTAGGTATATACTAAGTTTCAGTCTTTCTAGTGTTGCAGCATGAAATTACCAACGGATGTAATTTTTACAAATTTAAAATGTGCTATCATATGCTATGCAATACATGCAATAAATCATTCTTATCTGCATACTAACATTTACTGAGGGACTCTTTCTTGTTTCAATGGCATAGTGTTAGGCACATTTGCCAATCAAATGTTTTCTTATTAAGGATTCTGAACTGAGCTTTTTATTCTGTTTTTAATTTTTGTTTGGTTTATTAATGAAAAACAAAGCACACACACACACACGGAAACGACTATTAAAAGGATAGAATAAATTGAGGCTTCAAAAGCCTCAAAGAAAAAGGAGTAAGTAAATTGCAATTTAATGGAAAAGTTTACATCATTCTATTAAGTGATGTAACTTTTAAAAAAAAAGAACAGCAACAACATCAACAAAAAAAAAATGTGTACTTAATATTTTTTGGAAATTTTTATTGATGTACATGACTATAAAGCTAATCATCTGAAATGAGTAGATATAATTTTTCAGATCATTGATTGTATTGATATTGTTCATTTTTTTTCCCTAAATCCGATTTCAAACATTAAATAGATTTCAATTAAATATTATATTATAACTTATCGAGTTAAATGTAATGCACAAGTAGTAATAAAAGCATACTAAAATTTGATGTAAATTTTTCCTGTATGTGCTTATATGTTAACCTATTAAATTTTAAATTCTAAGCCTTTAAGCGTGTTCTGTTCAAATATAATTTTATAAATAAACAAGGACTGTCAAAAATTGTTAAATGAATGTTTTTTTGCATGATTTTCCTTTGTTTATGAATTTTAATCGGATTTTATTTTCTATTTCTCTAAGTTTATTTTCAATGCTTAAGGGTTTTTAACAAGAGTCATAGATATAATGCATATATAAGCAATAAAATTGTCAAGCTCTTTTAATTTTTATATATCCATGATATTTTTTTATGTTCTGATATCTTTATAATATTTGCATTAAATTTCTTAACTATTCAATGATGCTTCTTTTACTTTCTTAAGCGTATCCTCGACAAAATTTATTAAAGTCCTTCACTACTTTAGGCAAAACATTTTGTGAAACTGTGCCCTAAAAAATGCAGCTTATGTATCCAATTATATCATTTTCGTGCTGAACAATAATTTCTTACTTTAGGAATATTTTCCCCCTGTTACTAAAAATTCACTTTGTAGAATCTACACATTTAATTTTTAAGACATTATTTTTGAAAATCTGTGTGTGATTGGAGGATGTTATATTGGGATGATGTTGGGGTGTGGGGTGATGTTATGCGTTGGACTCTGCCCAGCCAAAAAAAAGTATTTTTGTATGTATATGTTACATAGAAAAGAAATATTTCAGTTAAACTGAAGCACATCTCGAAAAAAAATCTTTTTAAAAAGTTTGTTAAACAAAAGACTATTCTTCATAATATGCAAACCTTCAATTGCAAATATTTTGCATATTTATCCATAAAGCAAAGATATTCCAAAGGATAATTTCTTATTCATGATTTGGATTCGCAGTACGGATTCTCATTTGCACCCCCATTGAGACCCTACGTCAATAAATGCTTTTCATTCGCAACATTCCGCGCACGTCAATAGATATGCAGGCAAGATGCCCAAGATCTACATTTCGCTGCCAATTGTGCCTGGATCGGATCCAAGCTACATTTTGCCGAATATTTATGAAAGAAAAAAACATTTTTTTCTGTTATTTTTTTCGCGTCATCACTGTGTCATTTTTCGTGATTCTAAACTACTCGTCGCTCTAAGTTTTCCAAAAATAAATGTTTTTTTCTGGAGTCAATGTAATAGCGTAAGTAAACAAACGGGAAAACGAAAGCTCAGAAGATATATTATAGAATGTATGTTACTGTTACACTGCCTCAGGGTATCGAGATACTGCCTAAGTTAATGATCTACAGTTTGATCTATACATAGTATAGTTTTCTGTATGTATAGTGTCAGTAGTTTATTTTATTTTATTTATTTGGTATTTTTTTAAATTTAATATTTCGCTTTCAAATGTTAAAGGTTTTATTTATATCTTTATACGACTGTAGCAAAACATGCTAAAAGTCAAACTATACTTATAAATAAGTTACATTCTATGAAAGATTTAAAAACATTATAAAGAGAGAGTTACAAGGTGCCAATTAGGCTTACTATTTATTGTGTATTTAAAATAGTTTTGGTATTTTTACTTCTTATATTTGTGTATGTTCCAGTATATATCTTTTTTTTACTCAGATTTTAAACTTATTATGATTTTAATAAGTAAAGGATACAGCAAATTTTAGAAAATGGAAGCAATTTCTTCGCTTTCATTTTACTTAATAAGCAATTATTATTCATAAAATTTTAAGCAAAATCCAGAAATGCCTATATTTATTATAAACCAATCAATAAATATTCAAAATTTAAGAGCTATAAAATATCCCATAAGTGTAAAAGGAACGTCAATTCAACACGATTTATTATACCCTCAAAACATATAAATGCAATTTAAAAACTCGATTCCAAAGATCTTTTATGTATTAGGGTTTCGCCTCAAAGCTGATATACTTCAGGGGCTGTGTGAGGGGAAAGATGGTGTTAAACTGCATTATTTATAAGTTATGATGAACATTGAACACCCATTCTGAATGTAGACAGCGTTCAAAAGATATTTCTGAAGTAAAAATAAGTAACAAGTTATAAATAAATGTAAAAGCTGGAAACAAATGATAGTCATAACCGAAATGATCTAATAAAATATTTTTGATTGTGATAATATTATTAAATGACTACTTTTAAACTGATACATAAAATTTTGAAATGCATAGGTATAAAATTCATCAGGCACTAATCAAATTTATATGCATTTGTGTATTGAAAATCTTCCAAAAAATTTGTCGAGGAAACTGCGTATAAGAAAGAAAATTGAAAAAATAGTCTCATTTTTAATTCCAGTTTCATGTAGTTAAATTTCTAGTAAACTCAAAAAAGAAATTTTTGAAAGAATTATGGCCCATGGCATTTTTTTAAATAAAAATATTTTTTAAAAAATATTTACCACCTAAATAATTTATATCATATTTGTTTTAAAAACCATATACATTTTTGAATTATTGCATAAAATTCACAACGGAAAAAATGCGAATAATTTGCACTAACTTTTAGAATAGTAATTGCTTTTATTTTTTTTATCAAAAAGCATACATAATCTCTTGAAGAAATTACATATTTCAAAGTTAAAGATTATTGCGAAAATAATAATTATACGCCGCGTTTTGCTCAAAAGTAATATTTTTCAGAGCAGACAAAGCAAATTTGAAACGAACGATAGAATTTAAAGCCTTTTTTTTTAAAGTTTTAAAATATTTTCAGAGCATATTATTCCTTCACCTTTCGCGTTATGGCTCTATAGTTCAATTCACCCAGAAAAGTTATTTTCCTCGTTTTATATTAATTGAATTTAAATAATCAGAATAAGGTACATGTAAAGAGTTTTCGAATCATATTTGAATAAATGTAGTTACCGTAAAATCCGGCGTATAACGCACTTTTAACACAAAAAATAAGATCGAAATTTAAGGGTGCACGTTATACGCCAGGTATAAAAATGATAACTTCAAAAACAAAAAAAAGAGAAGTACATTAAAAAAAAAGTTAGAATTCCACAAAGATCAGAATACTGTTTATATAAAGGAAATGTTATACCTTATGAACTTAATAGGTTGTTTTTCTAGAAATATACTATTTTTTTTCAAAATCGTGGGGTAATACCTCGGATAAATGGCTTTTAAAACATTATAGCATTGCTAAAGTACATTCCAGGTTTCTTCTTAAAAAAAGGGAGTGCGCGTTATACGGCGAATATACCTTAAAATTAAAAAATGCAGTTTGAAAGTCTAGGTGCGCGTTTTACACCGGTGCGCTTTATACGCCGGATTTTACGGTAGTGCATTGATTTTTGTTAGTGATTGTTACGTAATTTTGAACTTCTACCATTTAATGTGAGTGGAATCGAGAGGTGATTCACTCGTCAAGCTCGTTTTCATTTTGTATGACAATATTTCGACAAATCAGTTCACTACTTTAATTCTTTATATGGTGAAACCAGATTAATGTAGCAGAGAATTTCAAATAAACATTTAAAAGGGATTTTACATGCATTTCAAAATAACAAAAAACAAGCATCAAATTCTGTTCTGACAAATCTAGAAATGCTACTGAAATCACAAGGGAACGATCTCTCCTGCATCCACCCTCTCTGCCCTCCCCTTCCCGAAGACTCGATTTGACTGATGGCGCTGCCATCGAGCAAAATACAAACAGAAAATTATCTGCTCCCAGCGGCACAGCCAATCGGATCATGAAAATGGAGGAGAGCACAAAAGAGTGGTCGAAAATGAATTCCATTCTTCTGCTGCATTGTTGACAACTTTCTTTTGTGAGCCCAAAAAGTTCCATGATAAAAAACGTGTACAATGCTTCGCAGCTTGGAATGCAGTGTGTGTAGTCAGTTGTGTTGCAGAAGAGGCAATATTTCAGAAAGAAAAAAAATAACAAAGAAGAGGTCAGGGACGCGAAGACTTAATTTGTAGATATATGACATCTAGATTTATTAATAATAACACGACTCAGGGTGAAGATATTTCACACTGAATGATAAATAGATGAGAAAGGAAGTGATTTTTTTCCCTTCCTGTTATTTTGTATGTGTCGAAAGAGGTTTTCTTATGTGATAGTTAATTATGTCGAACCAGGATAGGTGCAGTTAGAGAGAGAGAGAGGGGGGGTTCAGATTACTTCTAAGACGTAAGAGAAAAAACTGTTTACGGGGAACAGAAATAAAATAAAATTTTTCAAAAGAATAATCTTTCATTTCCTGATAGAAAAATACCTAGCTAGTTGCAAAAGCAAAAATAAATGTATTAAAATTTTTGTAATAAAATCTATTTCAATTCAGCTGTATGAGTAAAAATGAATGAAGGGTAATTTTCAATGTTAAATACCGTAGAAGATTAGAGGTATAACGTATGCTTTTAACTCAACGAAAAAGATCGAAATTTTCGTTACGTGCTGTATGCTTGGTAGAACAAATGATAGCTTTAAAAAGTGAAAAGAGATGAGCATAAAAAAATTAATTAATAAATTGGACTTTTATATAGATCGGAATACTGTTTATTTAACAGAAGTGACATACTTAATGAACTTCAAGGGTTAAAATTCTAAAAGTGTACTATATTTTAAAAGCCGGAAAGTAAAACATCGAATAAAGGACTACAAAACATACGAACATTGCACACTTACATTCAGGTTTATGCTACATTTACTTTTATGCGTATCGAAATACTATTTGTTTAAAAGAAAGGAACTTAAAGGGCTGTAGTTCTAGAAGTATAATATTTTTTTCAAAAGTCTGGGATAATACCTCGAATAAAGGACTTCAAAATATAAGAGAATTGTCTACTAACATTTCAGATTTTTTCTAAAAAAGAGGGTGCGTATTATACGAAGAATATACCTAAAAATTAGAAAATGCAGCGTGAAAGGATAGGTACGCGTTATACGCCGGATTATACGGTAAACATTTTAACATTTTATTTCCCGAAATCGCAATTATTTTCGGGAAATTTAAGAGTAAGAAAGTAGTTCCACATATTACTGCGTGTGTGTTAAATATTTTTACTTTATTTGAATTTTCATAATCAGTATCATATTTATATAGAACTCATAATAATTTATATTTTACCAAAAACATAATTAATTTTAGATTTTGTATGCATTGAAACAAAATGACTACTTTGGAATCAGAGTACTGGTCGAAATAACGACAATAACTAAAACTCATATTAAATTAAAACTAATACGAAAACTTATAGAACCTACCCTTTCATGTGTGCAAGCATTTTTTTTTTCTTTTTTACACCTAATTAAGGGTTAACGTCATATTTATGTTAAATACCAAAAAAACTAAAAAGAGTATTTATAATACTTGTTTTAAAAATGTGTATATGCAAATAAAATTACTCATTTCGCAACAGGTATCACATATTACAGACATATACGAACAATACGAATATACGAGGCATATAATCGGTTAGTACGAAAATTTTATTTCTGAAGAATTAAATAATATTTTTACGACAAAAATATTTTCTGCAGTTTACTTATTCAATTAAAGTGAGATAATTTAACAATAATTTATTTTCAACGATAATTTATTATACAACAATAAAACAATACCTCATTATTTTGTGCAGTATCCATTGAAATCCATTTCAGAACAACATACCATCAGTGATTAATGTTCAGGTGTTTAACACCATAGCGTGTTATTAACCCATAACAAACTGTAAAATAAGTCACAAACTCGCTCGATCCCGATGAGGATCCTGCATTCACTGCCTAGGTGAACGAACAAATGCCTTGAAATCTGAAACTGGATCGGTGACATGTTTTTTTTTTCCAGTTCACTTTATTTATTCTTTTTAATTCTTTCACAGAGTAAAGGATTCCCCTCCCCATCCATGCATAGGTGAGTGGGTTGGCCATGATTTGAGATAGGGATGAGTTGCAATGTCAAGGACGATGGATGGTAAAAAAAAAAGTTAACTGAGCGTTTTGCTCTAGTGCATTTTACGAGGTCGCTCGAAAACTGAGATTCAGATGTGACTAACTTCGAAAGAAGGGCGTTGAACAAGATGTTTGTGATGGAAAGTGAATACTGCCCACATGGAATAGTTGTGCGTTCAAAAGGCATAAAAATTGTTTTCGCAGGAAGCAACATCTGTTTTATGTCATAATTTTAATGCCATGAATTCTGTAAGTTTGACCAGCCCCGGAAATACAGAACAATACTCGCCGTTATAGAAAGGTGTCATAGAAAGGTGTTGTGTGTTTTCTATTCAATAGTAACGTCGTAATTTAAGAATTAAATTATAAAAATACTGGAATACACACACGCGCGCAAGAATTTATTCAAATAAGTAATTAAGTTAATTAATTATGAGGTAATTCATGGCTTTAAATTAGCACATCATAAATGAATATTGCTGAAAATGTATTCTAATTTCACTCGTACAATCCAATGCAATTTCTATGAAATTTGAATTTTTTTCATCATTTTAGTTTTTAAAAAAAGTCAATTTTTGTCACCATTTTTTTCTTGTGAAATAATGATTAGAGTTGAATGGATTTACATGATACATCACGTTACAGAATATTATTAGCTATAATGTATTACATTTTCTAAAATAAATCATAACTTAGTATTCTATTTATTAAAGAGAATTTTAACTTCTGCACTGTGAATTATTTCTTGCAATTTTCGGAGTCTTTAAGAGTGCACATTTGAACACAACAGATTTTCCACTTAAAAAATGTGTAACTTCTCACGAAAAGAAACACAAATTAACAGAAATGTTGAAAAAATAAGACATAAAGGGAAAGTGAGTATAAATAGTTTAGCGGGTCTCTCTTTCTCCCTTGTGGAATGATGTGTGAAAACAAACCTGTAAAGAGCCCCAAATCCTGTAAAAATAGTGTTGAAAAAGTGAATGACGTGTTCACTGATACGTGTTTTTTTTTATTAAAAAAAATGAAAAGAGAGAATTCAATCTACTAGGGGAACTCTATAAACTTTTTTGTGTTAGCATTTAATTTCTTTTATGTAGAATTCTCGTTAAATAATACCAGAATATTGAGAAATAAATTTGTGAAATTAAATGTGTGTTAAATAATAGATAGAATAATAAGCATAATTTAAAGATGAATAAAGAGTAAATTCTTTTATTAAATGAATCACCGTATTTGTTTTTTAAAAGGCCATTTCAACTGACTTTCGCCGACAGTAAAATAATTTCTTTATACAGAAAATCTTGAGTTCATGTGTATAATTCAATGATAACGAACTTATTTTACTTTAAATATCGAGCATTACAGTTTTATGAAGTTTATACTTGAATGTGTTAGCCACACACACACACATCACAAAAGTTGCCAAAATTACCAGTACATCGTATAAGTGTGTGTGTGTTTCATACATTCAACACAAAAGAAAACAAAATACATAGTGAATTTTTGAGAAAAATTATAAAAAAAGGAACAAAGATCCTCCAACTACTTAAACCTTTATCGAAAGAGTGCATAGTTCTGTTTTAAAACTTATTGAAAATATTTCACCTTTAAAAACTTAAGACAGGGGAGGGCAACTAGAGACCAGTGGGCCCATCAAGAGTTTTTTTGCAGCCCACAAAGAGCAGTCAGAAAATCCGCTTTGAACTAAGATTTTTTCCCCGTGCGCAATCAAACATTCTTCTTGTATTTTTTTACTATTTGGAAAACATTATTCCTTTATTTGAGTAACTAAGTAAATCAAAGTGTTTCTACTAAGAGATCATCTGCTGAGTTTCGAGGCCGAGGTCACCAGAAGATTTCAAGATTAGTAAGAAAATTGAGCCTAAGTTCAATTTGCTCTTTCATCCCATTACTGCTGATATTGATACAGCACCTGAGGAGATAGATACACGTGAACTTAATGACTTCCAGCCAGATCACAGAGCGAAGGAAATGCTTAATGCTATGACACTAACTTTTACAAATCTTTCTCAGCTGAAAAATGTCCATGTATGAAAAAATTTGTTCTTTATATTTGTGAGCAAAGTTTTTCTCACGTGAAGATCGACAAAAGTAAATTTTGATGTAAATACAACAAGATGGCATACACTTGCAGGCTGTCATGAGATTTCTATCTCACACCAGATTTAAAATAAATCGTAGAAAAGTATGATAGAGTACATTTGTCTCAATAAAATGATTCTAAAATTAAATGTGCTTGCAGCTATATATTGTATAAAAATAGTACAGTAAATAAATTGAAGAAAACTGCCACTATTTTATTTAACTTACCGTAAAATTCGGCGTATAACGTGCACTTAACACACAAAAAATGATCGAAATTTACGAGTGCACGATTATAAAAATGAGAGCTTTAAAAATAAAAATAAAAAATGAGCACAGAGAAAAAAATCAGACCTACATACAACTAAATAATGCTTATTTTAAAGAAATTGCATTTCTTATGAACTTAAAGGGTTGCAGTTCTAGAAGTATACTATTTTTTTCTAAAGCTTGAAATTATACCTCGAATAAATGACTTCAAAACTTAAGAATATTCTCCTTTTGCGAAAAATGGTTCTATTATAGTAATATTTTGCATGTATATAGCTCAGACCTCTCTACAGAGGCTCAACTAGAATTTTTGAAAAATTCACATTATTTTCAGAGTTACCACCAATTGAAATAATTATTCGTGTTTTTTTCTTAAAATTGCTCCCCTCTGTTGTCGTAAAATACGAAAAAGCCCACTTCTAAGTTATATATTTCAAAAATTCTAGTTGAGCCTCTGTAGAGAGGTCTGAGTTATATACAGGCAAAATATTATTCTAATAGACGCATTTTTCACAAAAGGAGAACATTCGGAAAAAAAGATTATTCTAAGTTAATTTTTTGCCAAAATATTGTATTTAAATAATTTTTTTTGTCAAAATGTCCTTAAAACAATTTTATGCATATATTCTAATCTAAGTGACACTAAATATCATGAAAATTATCCATTTATGAGCTTTGGAAAATCACGGTTCCGAACGTAGTCGGATATTTTAAGACAGCGTTTCTCAAACTGTGGGGCGCGCCCCCTTGGAGGGCGTGGTACCCTAACAAGGGGGGCGCGAGCATATCAAAAAGTCAAAAATAAAAGATTTAAAAAATTGCAAAGTTACTGAAAGGAAGCAAAACAAAATACATTCTGACATAATTTAAAAGTAAAATACACCTTTACATTGATATAATGTACTTATAAATGCATCTGTACTGCATAATATATTTGATAACTGATTTATCAAAACTAAGTTAAGATCAAGATTAATAATTACTAGTGACTCCCATGGCTTGTCATACACAAAATTATGCACGGAATTTAATTCTTATCTTAATAATGTGTACGGTTTATAATTAAAGTCAAAATGTAGCTTCAGCGCGAAACTTTTAGTACGTTAATTTTGAAATGAATACATTGTTATTGTATGGAGGGGGTCACGATGAAAATTATGATTGAAAATTGGGTCGCAAGTATTGAAAGTTTGAGAAACACTGTATTAAGAGCATTTCGACGGTTCATTTCAGATTTCTTCGTAAAAAAGGGGGTGCACGTTATAAAGGCGAGTATACCTCAAAATTAAAAATTGCAGCTTGAAAGTATAGGTGCACGTTATACGCCGGATTTTATGGTATATTCATTTTTTTTTATAATGAATGCAATAAATTTAAGGTGTGGCTCTCAGGTATGGCCTCTCACAATGTGGCCCGCAATCTAAAACAAGTTAAGATGTTATAAATTTTTGCCAGAATGTAACAAAAACTCACACCGGGGAAAATTTCGTATTATTCTTTAGACTTTAACGAATAGACAGATAATTTAACAATATTAAATTTTTTTCATCAAATAAGTAATTGCAACATATTTTTTGGAGAGATATACCGTAATTAACTGTATTTTAATTCATTTGTGAACATTCAGTAATATAGTTTAAAACAGTTACGTAACGTATATAAGTAAATTTTCTTAAAATAATTAGTAATAAGTTGAGAAAAAAAAAGAAAATCATAATTGCATTTTAAAAATCTACACTTTTAAAAAATTTAAAAAAATCTTGAATTCTGAGGAGATCTTTTAAATACAAAACACTTAATAACTCAAGAGAACACTTACGTATATTTAAATAGGTCATATTTGAACAGGTGTGATTAAAGATTCAGGACAGACAATGAAATCTAATATTATTAGATTCAAATCAAAACGTGAAGAGAGAATAATCCTTAAAACACACATATATGAAGGAAATACTTAAAGTGTATTTTTATACTTATGTATAAACTTAACCTTTATTTTAAATATGTCAAACTTCACGTACTTATATCAGTAATTGAGAAAATATATTTTTCTGTAAAATAACCCAGAACAAATTTATAATCTTTTATTGGAAAAGTTCATAAATTTCAAAAGCAAATCTATTAATTGCTGATTTGATTAAAAAAACCTACCTAATAATTATTCCTTCTTTGTCAAACTGAAACTTAAAATTAAACATGTGTCAGACTTTAAAATAAAACATTAAAAGAAAGAGGGGTAAACTGTAAAATCAATTAGATGATTATTTTATGATCCAGTAATTTTTTTTAAGAAAATGGAGAGTCATAAATATAATTAAATTATCTCTTGCTTGGAGAAAACGAGTAACTGCTACTTTTTTTTTATTTGTGTGAAAGTTTATAACGTATTTAATATTTATAAAACCGAAAGTTGGCTTACCTCAATAAGTATTATGTACCATTTGGAACAAAAATCCACGCGCTCCAGAAGTTAAAAAAATAAACTTGCTCAAAATCATTCACTCAATTTGTTAAGAGAAAGAAAATTAATAAAGGTGACATTTTTTAAATCAAAACGATTTTTTAAACTATGCATGCATTGGCGACTGCGTACATGCAGGCGAAAGTATGAGCAATCGGCTTAAGGCCTTTTTCGCCATATGTACGAGAGCGTAACCTTGACGCGGAGCACATTTTCGGACAGAAACAAAATGCCTCAATTTTTATAAAAATTTGTAACATTGTAACTTATGCATTTGTTTATAATATAGTGTTCTTAAAATTTCAAAATATTTCACAAATAACTAGTTTTTCCTTTTAATATGTGAAGGGATAGCTCATTTAGCATTACTGTAAAGGAAACAAATTGAAAAACACATTTTATAAAAGAAAAAATGTGTCAACTCGGTTGAAAATGAGTAGTATAAAAAAATAAGTGATTCTCTACTGGATAGTGAAGCCAGAATATATATATATATATATATATATATATATATATATATATATATTATATATATATATATATATATATATATATATGTATATATTTAATATTAATGTTTGAGTACTTTAATATCCGAAAAATATTCCGAATTCGGCCCGTATTTTTTAACATTAGTCGAAGATAGTCTTAAGATAATGATGCATTTAATTTAACCTATTAATTATGATTAACCTAATTTAAGATAATGATGCATTTAATTTAACCTCATATATTTTTATATTATGTCAATAAAATAAAAAAATAAGTTTATGCAAATGATTATAATTTCTAGTGACGAGGGTAACACCTAAGCTGGCTCTCCACTCTTCATACGTCCACACCACGCAAACGGAAGTACTTTGAACTTCGACGGATTTAATGAGCGTCAGCCCCACTATACAGCGGGTCCTTCAGTGGCAGAAGTACTGAGCCCAAACTCGACTGAAACAATAACAGTTACGAATTCGCGCCTACGAGCACTAGGCTAATGTTGCCTTTCATTGACCTCGCGTAAGAGTTATTTAGATATACATATTTGTAAGTTATGCACACAAGAATTTTATATGTCCAAATTTAATTTCTGCCCATTTCAAGAACGTAACTAGTATTTATTTCTATATTTTTCTGTCTCTCTCTCTCTATATATATAAACAAAAAGAGCATTCGTGTCTAGTAGTAAGATCAAATTACACACTCTTTTTGAATGCATATGTTTTCCACTAATTTTGTATAAAATTTCCTTTCGTTTATCTAAGACATAGTTTGTCTTGATTATATATGCAACATATAATTGTTACTTATCATCATACAACCTTCCAAGCATGCTTGAAGCTTTAACAACAATGTTTAATGCATCTATGACAAAGTTGCAAGTCCGAATCAAGTTTCAATAATACTTTAATAGGAAATGTAATTTCATAGCCATTACAGATTTTAAATTTGATTTGCAAATTGTTTTTAAAGGAAAAATCAGAGTTTTTTAAGAAAAAGAAACATCATAAGAAAGTTATTCTAACTTCACATAAAATTGTAAGAATAATAATAATAAAAAAGAAATGCACTCCAACTGAATTGCGCTAGTATTATTCTTAGACTTGAAAAAAGCTGCATTTACAAATTCAATGACAGGTGCAAAAAAAAAAAAAAAAAAAAAAAGGAAAAGAAAAAAAACGTGTTTTTTTTTAATCCAATTCTTTCCATAAGTTTAAAGTGGCCGCGGTAGCCGAGTGGTATAGGTATCGGACTGTGGCTTGCTTTGTCACAGGTTCGAGCCCAGTACCACTAAAGACCCGCCGTGAAGGGCAGCGATGCACGTTAAATCTGTCGAGAGCTGAAACGTCCTCCCGTTGGTGTGGTGTGGTAGTTAGGAGAGGGAGGTGCCAGCTCAGGTGTCGTCCACGTCACTTGACCTTGGTTCAAAATTACGTGGTCCGTCGCCAAAAGCCCTCGTGTAGCTGAACAGTGCGACGTTAATATTCAATCAATCAATCAATCCATAAGTTAAACGGAAGAATTTATTTTAAGATGCCTAATAAATTGAAGTTTTTTCTCATTGGACTGCAGCAAACATCTTTAAATGTAAATAATTTACAAATATATATATTGAGTATTTTTAAACATTTCCCTTAATTTTTCGAACAAAATTACAAGATCCAGTCAAAGCAGAAAATGTAATGTAACCGAAATGTAGAACAATTCTTTTCTAAAAAATCAAACAAAACAAAAACCAATTTATCGCCAATCTCTAACACACTATCTCTCGCAGCAGCTTAACTCCTATCAACCATCAACAATGGCTGCCAAGTGGAATCGAAACCAAAGATGCACGTCTTTGAAAGGTTTCGGAACACATGCTTTTCCTGTTCGTCACTCAGCCAAACCCAGGTGGTGTCACAGACCGATGAATTACCAGCTCCTTTCCTTCCTTTAAAACTGAAATCCGATTCTAAATATAGAGATCTTGATTGTGTTCTATCAGCGACGCTCCCGCGCTTTCGGCGCGTTTCTTCCTGAAAAGAACGCTGAAATGATGGATGGGCTCTTAGGTAGCGTTGAATGTACCATGAATTGTTTTGCCACTCAACCCATGCTGGTCATTAACTCATTGTCTGACTTCGAGGAATATTTTTTTAGAATTCAGTGTGGGTAGATATTATATTGAGATTATTGGGTGGGAACAATGCTAATTGCATTCCGCTCTATTGCCGAATCACATTTCGGTTTGTAAATGAGTTCTTTTTTTTCAAAAAGAATGAAGCAGTAAATGAAATACGGTTTAGAGAGTAGAAAAATAATGTAGAATTAGTGTTTTTTTATGCTTAATTATTCATTTAAATCTTCTCTCGATGGATTTTATTTCATAATGGTCTTGATCCCTCCAAGACTTTGCTGATAATTAATTTTTAATTTATCCACCTGACGGGAAAAAAACACAACTTTTTTTCCTGAACTCCCTCGTTTGCGATTTTAAAATAAGATGATGTAATCTTGCATCATCCGCGCTTACTGACCAATCACGAAAGTCTTCACCGGAAAATATAATTCTAAAAATTTTTTGTTGACGAACCTTATAAAAGATGTGAGTTCCAAAGCGAACAAAGAATGTTTCTGTACGCGTATTGAAGCGCGTATTTGTGCTGCGCTTCGTCATTGTTCGTTTTGTGAGTGCAAAGAAAAATGAGGATTTACAATAGCAACAATGTCTCCTCCTCAACAATTCATTTAATGACTACAACACAAGTTAATAGATTCCACCAATAAAAAGTCATAAGTGAAGTGAAATCATTGCATATATGAATACGTAATGTAATCTTATTCTTGTAGAGGTTCTATAATAAATATATTATAGGGTTTCTTGTAACATTACACTAACATACATACATAAAAAGTATTGGTTTTAAAATGTAATTTATTTTAATACCGAATAAAACTTCACATTTAAGTGACGTATTTTTAAAAATCAGAGTTATATTTTTTTACATACTGAATGAGAGCTTGATATTGAAGTTTGCTTTTAAAAAAAATCCCCTGGAGTGCCCTCGGCAAAATTAAATTCCTAAGTTCAATTTCACATCGTCAAAGCTCAGGTGCCTCCCTCTGGGGAGGAAACTGGGAGTCAAAATTATTTGCGGCAATTGGTATCGCCTATATGGGGTTGAAATAGAAAGCGATGCCAACTTCTGGAGAATGAACTTGGTCTGCAAAGGTAAAAAATACCAATACGCAACCCCATTACAGAAAGAAAAAAAAACACTTTTTGTGAAGGGAAGAAAATGGACCTAACGAGAACTTCGGATTCAATTTAACAGAATTTCAGGTATAAAAGTTTCCTTTTTTTAAAAAAATTGTACGCCCTTTGAAGATATTCTTAATAAATGATTGCTACTCTTGCAATATTTAAGAAAAATTGCACCAAGAAAATATTTTATAATGACTAGAATTGAATTTAAATATCTTTGTACGATATTCAATCTGTAAAAATCTCAAACGTGCACATTTCCATTATTCTTTTCAAACTAAGTCTAAAACACTTCAGTGAAAGTAATACTAAACTAAAAGGTCTGTCGTAACTAAACTATTTTAATGCAGTCAATAAAATAATGTTAACTATTTCTTTTGTACGAAAATAGAATTGCACTTAGAAGAAATGACACCTTTCGAGCCTTAAAAATTAGTAAATTTTTCTCATTTTATGAATTTTCTACAGTTTGTGTAACAAAGTGTAGAATTTGCTACATAAAGTTAATGTATTTTTAAATAGTGTACGTGAACACAAAAAAAATAACGAAAGCAAATTATTTAACCTTTTATTCCCCTCAAGATAAAATTTTTAATGTACATAGCAGAACATGCATATTCTTATATTAAATTAGAGCTAAAAATGTATTTATTCTTTATACTTCAAATTTCAAATTTATCCCTTATTTAAATGGTTTTCTTTTTGTTTCGTACTTTGTTAAGTAGTCATCATTTGTGGAGAGATAATGATATATTTTCTCATATCTTGTAAAATATTGAATAATACATCCCAAGTCCTAACAATGTTTGGAGCTTGGAGTGCTAACTCAGATGTCGTTCGCGTCACTTAATCCTACTTTAAAATTACGAGGTCCATCCCCAAAAGTCCTCACGTTATTTCGAAGTGCAACTGCTTTAATAAAACAATAATAGTCTGAATTCATGACGGTCACACGATAAATGCAAACATGTGTTCACCCCTAAATTCAAAGCTGCGATCAGTCTTGTACTTGTTCTACTTGTAAAATTCAGACAAAACTTTCAGTTTTTATTATTGAGTAAAGTTGTTCAAATGCTAAAATTATTCAGAAAATTTTTCAAACTTAAAAAAAAAAAGTTATATCGTTATACATGTACTTTTATACATGTTATATATGTACTTTTATATCAAGTGTATTATATTTACCAATGTGAGTTATTATTGTTACGTAGATCCGGATTCGAGGATTATATGCAAAAACAATCACAAAGAAAAAAACCCAGTTTTTTAAGAGCGATGCGAATGTATTATCGAAAATCCAATCCTTTCAATACAGGATTCATCGGCAATATTCACAGGGTAAATATCCGAAGGTCTTCACACCTTCAACAGCAATCAATCACAATAAACAATGTTTAAAAATATACGTAAGTAAAGATTATTCACAAGCACAGCCGAGCTAATCGCAAGTCAAAACAATCATCACTACTCGCTGGCTTAATCAAGACTCATCACCGTACCGGCGAGCATCCTTTTTATATGCGCGACAGAAACTTCTGGAAATATAACCGCTCGTGTCATTGAACGTGACACTAGTGGAGAGATCTACTACTTTCTAGAACATTCCAGAGGGTTCCGAACTCGTCAACATGGTCGCCAATGACGCCAAAATGGTCACCAAAGTCGCCAAATTGGTCGCCAAAAATGATGCCAACTTGGCTCTACCGCCAAGATTTCGCCAAGTTCTCATTGAATCGCCATTATAACGTAAGGGGCGGCACTGCTTGTGAATAGTACAATTTTAAAATGAAATAAATATAACATAGAGTAATATAAATGCATTAAACACTCAAATACAAATTATTTACACTATTTACACAAAATTCGTAACACTATTGCTAACAAACATGTACTTTTTAAAAGGAAGTTTCTGTAAAAGAAAAAGTTGGCAACAACGAAGGGCATGAACTGATTGGCTGGAAACACGCGATTGTAGTTATCTTTATTTAGCTAACCAAATCCAGAAATAAATTCAAGAAAATTTAGTTTATTTACAGTGTTTTTTAAAAGATAGGTCTCTTACAACACTTGCATTTTTTTGCTACTCAAAGAGTAATTACAGTCGGATTGCTAAGGTTTTCGTTTTAAGTGTTTCTAACATCCTCTACTAATTTTTTACAATGTTATTGAAACATTGATTTTTTTTCAATAGCTAAAGTTATGACAATTTAATAACTGTTAAGCTATCTCAAGAGTCAGAAGTAAATTAGAACTTGTGTAAAGAAAGAATTTCAGAAATTACTTGACTATCACTAATACCTCGGAGAACCAGGCAGTACGTAACCAAATATTTAAAATTTGAAGCTAATTTATAATAGGTCTGAGATATGATGTCTAGGAATTCCATCGTATGGATTATTGATGGCTTTTAAATGCTTATCAATATGGGCGTCGATTGAACTTCTTATGTAACATGGTATAAGGTTGAGAGAGGGAAATTACAATTTAGTCTTTGCCCTTGACATTTGACCGTAAAGATCTAAGTTCAAACGATGCGAACCGACCTGATCCTATTTATTTTTTTAAAAAACTATATATTTGCAATTCAATAGATGAATCTAAAATCTCTCTTAATCCTTTTCAAGGTTGTTACTTTTTATTTTCTACCGCATTCATACGCTGAGCATATTACCATTTCAATGCGATAAAAAAACCAGAAGCTAAGTCCATCAGAGCGTAAATATAAGAATGAATTTCAAAGTTAACCATACTGAATATTTGGTGTGGCTGAAAGGTTTTGTGTTCAGTTACTTTTTTGAGTAATAAATGAAAAATTAAAAGTCGCTCTTTTTTTACTGTCTAAAAAGAGGGGAAGTGAATTAAGAAAACGTGTATGTTCATATCATGGGATCTTTGAATACAATTGATAATATATTAAGTTATTTTATATATGCATAACACTGCTATCACATGAGATATATTTAATTACAATTAGGCGTTTGTAATTTTAATTTTGCGCTACCAAATTCTATTATATCAAGATTTTAAAGAGAAAATTACTATTCTTGTTGATAGGTTAAAAAGTAAATTTTATATATATATATGGCATCCAGCAAAGCAGTCTTCGCGCGCAGGCGCAGTGAATTGAAACTGAAACTATTAGACTAAGACTTTTCAGAAGAGAGAAAGCGGAGAAAAAAAGAACGACTGAGGTGCGCGAGCAGGCGTTACCATAAAAACATCATCGAAACTTATCTGTTAGAATAGCTACCTTTTTAATTAATTTTTGTTTAATGTTAAATAAACCATAAGAAAGACAAAAGTCTTGGACCCCTTTGTTGTCTCCCACAAATTATGGGGGCTCGGCCGGGATCGATAAAATTTCGATTTTGAACCAAAGTATGGACAATGAACAAAAGCGTCCGTGAAGGAGACGCTCCGCCATTTGGAAACTTCGTTCAACCTGTGTAGAGGTTTGAACTCAGCATGAATACCCGCCTGTGTAGAGGCCGGGATCGAAAAATTTCGATTTGAACCAAAGTTTGGACAATGAACAGCAGCGTCCGTGAAGGAGACGCGCCGCCATTTTTTGAAACTTCGTTCAACCTGTGTAGAGGTTGAATTTTTAAACTTCGTTCCGCCTGTGTAGAGGTTGGAACCATCGACGAAAATTCCGCCTGTGTAGAGGTTGGAACTAACTCAGTGTGAATAATCCGCCTGTGTAGAGGCTGGAACTTTTAATCAACATTTTTCTTCAATTGACTTTTCATCGAACCCTGAATATCCCGCCTGTGTAGAGGTTGAAATATCAACTAAACACCTGCGAAGAGGTGTCAATTCGAACAATTTCAACTATATTACCTGCGAAGAGGTGAGATCTGTGGAATCAACGTTTTTCTTCAATTATTGGATACATCGTACGTGCGAGCAACAAGGAGCTAGAAAAAAAAGGTAGGATCTTTCCATATTTTTCTAAAATGTATAAAAACGCTCTTAAGAGGATCTCATAAGAGTTGTTGAGGATCTAGACGGTACTGTGGAGAGTACGGACACCATAGTTAAACTAAAGACTAAAATTGAGAACAGTAGTACATTTGAAAGTGATCCAGATTTCGTTAAAACTTTAATTAAAAACTGTATAGATGAGAGGGTACCGCGAAACGAAAGAGAGGCAACTTTAGAAAAACAGAAAATTGAGCTCGCCCAACTTCAGTTAGCTCAGTTAGAAAAAGAAGTCGAACTTCAAACGGCTAAAAATGAAGCATTAAGTTTAAATCCTGCAGCTAAAGTCGAAGATAAACAGTTCGAAACTAACATAGAAAATATGATAAAAAGTATTAGAACTTTATCTCTTCCTGTTCCCACCAAATCTGAAAATTTTAATCTGTTCTTTCAATCATTAAAACGCGCATTTTTAACCAAGAAAATAAATGACGAATATAAATCTGAAATTTTAATAAATCTTCTGAAAGAGCTCATAACGTCTTACTGTATATTAAAAAGGAGGAATTAAATGACTATGAAAAACTAAAATCTATAGTACTCAGAGAATTCCACTAACCCTCGCGAGTGTTTAAACTCATTTAAAAATGCTGTAAAAATCATCAGGTGAGACATACATCCAATTTGCTGCAAGATTGACGGCAAACTTCCAATATTATTGTTCGTTAAGAAAAGTTAATTCCTTTGAATCTCTATGTGATCTTATAATTTCTGATAAATTATTTGAAACTTTAAATAAGGAAACTGCAACTCATATTGGCATTCGAGAAGCAGAAGATTGGTTTAGGCCTATTGATTTAGCTAAAGAGTGATATTTATATTTCATCTAAAAACGGATCATGTAAGGAAATTCCTATTACTTATGGATATACCCAAGACCCCTTTAAAAATAGATCACAAAACTTTAAACCAAAGATTAAAGAGAACTATCCCCAATATCTTGAAAGAGAAAATATAAATTGCTTTATATATATATGCGGTGATTCATCTCATTACGCAAGAGACTGTGAGAAGCGTTTTAAACCTAAGGAATCTAACGACCACATCCATAATAGAAAAACGTGAATACTTTGAAAGTCGAGAGCGAAAAACAAAAATAGCGATGAGTTCGCAAATCTTCAATATGTAAGCATTTTTGTAGAAAATCAGCCCGTAACAGCCTTGATTGATTCAGGTTGCCAGATCCCAGTTTTAAATTCCTCACTAATTAGAGTGAACCAGCCTTCCGAAGAGATCATAACATTAAGCTCGTGTTTTGGCGAACAGCGTATGGTAGAAGTTAAACCGATAAATTTTTCTCTTAATCAACACTCTCCCGGTCTAAGTGTTTCGAACGGCAATATCACCGACCTTGACCGAAGAAATTATTATACATCCCAGTGTATATGCTGAAATAAAGAAACTAGGCCACGCAAAGAGCGATGTTTTACTGAATGAAAGTGAATCCTCTTTAGGTGCTTATGCTTATCCTAGTGTTGTTTCTGTTTCAAATGTGATAGAAAACTCTAGTTATGATTTGTCATATGTTAAAAACTTTAATACTAGAAATGATTTGAGTTCTCTAATTAAGAATTATAAATGTAATAAAATTAAGAGTACTAAGTTAAAATTGAGTATTGTAAGAGAAAAATGTTCTGATATAGTATTGTGTAAGAAAGTCAATGGTGCCATGAAAACGAGTTCCGTGGAATTTATCTCCCGCTCACCTACCCCTTCACCTATGAAGAGTAAACAAAGACGGTTTGCGTTGCTCCGAAGGATCTTTTGAGCCCTGAAGTGGAAACGGAGGAAAAAGAGAGATCGTTTTGAACAGACGTCCAGAACTCTAGAGAGGAAAATATCGATGCATTCAACCAAAGAACTCATTAAAAAGACGTTATCATGCCTGTGAAACACAATGTTTTCCTATTGAACCTTCCGGATGTCGAAGAGGTGCCTTCACATGATGGAGAAACTGTCTATTTCAGCAGAATGATATGTTAAATCTTTGTATATTTGTCGTATAGTCCTTGTCTGTTCCGTCTTTTTTTGTATGTTTCAGATTCTCCTCTGGTCTCGATGAAAAAAGAAAAAAGGAAGACGTACCGCTGCGGACAGCGTACAGTCAGGCTGGCCGGTTATGGCATCCAGCAAAGCAGTCTTCGCGCGCAGGCGCAGTGAATTGAAACTGAAACTATTAGACTAAGACTTTTCAGAAGAGAGAAAGCGGAGAAAAAAAGAACGACTGAGGTGCGCGAGCAGGCGTTACCATAAAAACATCATCGAAACTTATCTGTTAGATAGCTACCTTTTAATTAATTTTTGTTTAATGTTAAATAAACCATAAGAAAGACAAAAGTCTTGGACCCCTTGTTGTCTCCCACATATATATATATACAGTCAGGTCTCGTTTTATGCGGCAGATACGTTCTACCGAAAAACGCATATAAAAAAATCGCATTAAAAAACATTACTTGAATGGAAAAAGTAGGGATACGTTCCTTAGTTTTCTAAAATCGCATAAAACCAAAACAACTAGTTAAAATTAACTTAAAACCGCATAAAAAAATTGCAGAAATGAAAAGAGGCTGCATGATAAATTACTTCGAATGTCTGAAAGAAATTCATACAAAAGCTAAAAAAAAACTTGTATTCAAACCTTAATTCATTTTATTTTATGGAAAAGTAATACACATAGTTTTACATTTTTAATCATTATCGCTATCTGATAATGGTTTGCACCGTTTGCGAAGTGGTTCCAAATCACCATCAGAAGAGACTGTCTCTACAATAGATATTTGCGGTAAAGGCCACGGATTTTCACAAACTTCATTCTCGTTCTGTGTAGCTCTTCCTTTTCTGACAATGTAATCAGTAATTAAACTTTGCGATGAGGATTCTTTTATTTTTTTATATAGTTCACGATATCCAGACATGCAGTTCTGCAGCTCACGTTGTAATTTAGAAGCTCGTTCAGAATTGTGGTCATTAATAAGAAAATGCTTTTCTAATTTACTGCAAAGTTGAAGACCTTCTTGAATTAATTTTCCAGTGAGGGGAGTTGATTTTTCTCCCTCATCATTATCACCTTCTAGACCTACGACGCTGTCTACAGTTAGATCTAAAGTTAAATCAATAATATCATTGTCACTTAATGCATCATCCACAAGCAATTCATCAATATCATCGTGGCTAAAGGTATTAAAACCATCTCCTCCAATTTCATGTGCCAAATTAATTATTTCATCTGATAGTGTCGATGTTTGAGTGGTTGTATTGTCTGTCACAGATGCTGGCCAAATCTTTTTCCAACAGGCATTTAAAGTTCTAGGTCTTATTTGAGCGGAAGCAGATGCAACATGAATTAATCAAAAATAGAAAATTGTTTCCACACATCTTTTACTGTTAAGGACTCATTTTCTAGTTTATTCAAGATGAATTTTTACGTTGTCTTAATATAATATTTTTTAAAAGTTGAAATTATGCCTTGATCTAATGGCTGAATAAGGCTTGCTGAATTGGGCGGAAGAAATACTAGTTGAACATTTGGATGTTCTAATTGTGGATGACTTGCTGCATTGTCAATAATTAATAAAACTTTAAAATCGAGAGATTTTTCCTTCATATAAGCTTCCACTACTGGTACGAAACAATTATTGAACCATTCTGTAAAAATAGCTGTTGTAATCCAGGCTTTCGGGTTAGCCATCCAATGCACCGCAGTTGTTTTAAATCTTTACCTTTAAGGGGGCGTGGTCTAAGAGATTTATTTATTAAGAGAGGTTTCAACATCCGATCTCCTGATGCATTGCTACAAAGTAATAAGGTGACTCGATCTTTACTTGTTTTATGTCCACTTGCAGTTTTTTCATCCTTTGTGATGTAAATACGGTTAGGCAATTTTTTCCAATAAAGTCCTGTTTCATCAGCGTTAAATACTTGATCGGCAGAATAGTCCCCATCTTAAATAATTTTCGCTAGCTCCTCTGGAAATATTTTTGCTGCTCCTTCATCTGCTGACGCACTCTCCCCTGTTATCTTAATATTCTGAAGTGCATTTCTTTTTAAGAACCCGGTTAGCCATCCTTTGCTAGCTGAAAATTCTTTTCCAGCTTGGGAAGTGGAAGTTGATGGTTCTGACTGTTTCATTGACTTATAAAACTGAAGAGCTTTTTCTTGGAATAAATAACCACTTACAGGAATCCTTCTTTGAACATGTTCCTCAATCCAAATTGCGATGGCTCTTTCCGTTCTTTCTAATAATACATCGCTTGTATACGATGCAAATTTGGTGCTTAATTTTGTACCAGAAATGACCGATTTTCTGATTGTAGCTTCATTCTTTTTAATTGCTCTGACAGTAGATTCGCCTAAATTAAAATGTTTTCCAATATAGCCGTAGATCCTTCTCCTTTTCCTAAGCGATCTAAAATTGCAATTTTCGTTTCCAACGAAATTGACTGTCTTTGATGGGTTTTTTCTCCATTGGGCCAAATAAAATCTTAGAAAAGAAATTTTAAAAAATTACACTTGCGATTTTCTAATGAAAAATAAAACTTTACGACACTCACTTTAAATCCAGAAATCAAAATTTGTTGCTTATTATATTGCAACTTAATTTCGCCACTTATTAAAGTGAAACTTTTATGAAAATGAACGAGGCACCGCTAAGAGAAAATATAATTTCGAAATAATGATATCGTATCGGTATACTACTGAAATAGCGAATGCGAATCTAAGACTGTCGCAGCCGAGCCGCAGACGTAAGCACCAAAAAGATACGGAAATTCTCGGAATACTACGATCTACGTCTCAGTATAAAAAATAATAATAACAAAAATCTAGAAATGTTTGGAATACAAACCGCAAATGTTTGAAATACAAACCGCACAACTTCAAAATCGCATAAAAACAATCCGCATAAAAAGAGACCTGACTGTATATATATTTCCGTTGTAGAGTAGAGCGGAACATGGTAACACGAAAAATACTCTTATGTTTCCTTTTTGTAATTTTTTTATACTTCAAATCATATCATTTTTTAAAACAATCTAATCAAATAAAGATTTAATACAGCAAATTTTTACCACAATTAACGCCAGTTTTATAGCATCGTAATAGTTGTTTATAAAGTTTTCTAACAATAATAAATTACAAACAATTACTAACAGAATAAAATTAATTTTAAAAATATTTCTAAAGAAACATAATTTTAATTGAAAGCAGTTTTCATATGTAAATATATTAATTTCATAATTTTAACTAATGCTGAAGATATTTTTTAATATTGTTTATAATATATTCTGTTATTTTATCTTACAATCAATAATTATTTTTTAATTTAATATTTTACCCTACCATTCATGAAAGCCTATTAAATTACTAAATAATACCAAAGATTATAAATAAAAAAGAAATAATTTAATACGAACGCTAAAATATTTTATATTTTTATTTATTTCGAGTTTCTCAGAATAAAATTCGAAATATTAGTTGAAGTTTAGAAAAATTTTATTCAAGAATATAATTTTAAAAAAAAGTGATAAGTGATTTTTCCCCCCATAAGTTCATCAATCACGGATTCAGTTACTACATATATGTAAATGTATTGTAATGCTGAGTAACCTTTTTCTTTTGAAGGGCTTTTTACATATAGATAAAACATTTACAAAAACACTGAATACCGATCTATCGATTGATGTGTTACGTTAAATTATATAAAAACTGGAAACACTTCAAGCAATTTTATTGAAAACAGGATCGAATTAGACAATTGTAAAACGTCACTTTTTTTCTTTATCCAAATTACTAATTATTAATATTTGACTTCCTTCTTGATATTTTAGAGTTCAAATGATTTAGATGCCATTGGTTTATGTTTTTCATTTATTTAATTACTCTTTTCATTTCATAAAAATCTTTATAGGATGTTAAATCTGTAGAAGACTTGGATATTTACCCCCTTTTTTACGATGAAATCTGAAATAATAGTATAAAACACTCTTAAGTTTTGAAGTCATTTATTTGAGGTGTTTTCCCAGACTTTTGAAAAAACAGTATACTACTAGAACTATAAACCTTTTAGTTTGTAAGGTATATCATTTGTTTTAAATAAACAGTATTTTGATCTGTGTAAAAGTAAAAAAAAATTATGCTCGTCTCTTTTGATATTTTTATAGCTATCATTTTTATACCCAGAGTATAACGCGCGCCCTTAAATTTCGATCTTATTTTTTGTATCAAATGTGCGCGTTATACGCCGAATTTTACGGTAATTCTTTTAAATTAAAACTAAATCATTCGACTTTTTTACACATTATTTATAAAGGAATAAGATTCCAAAAAGTGCAAAATGTTTAAAATATAATCATAATTTAAAAAATTATAAGCATGTTATTAAGCAAATTTTACGTTGAGCATGCTATTTTCTAGAATAGTAGCCTCTAATATATAAAACTTTAAATAATTATGAAAAGTACCACACTCTTTAAACCTTATCTAATTTAAGTATTACATATCTTTTGTATTTCTAAATATTTAAAAAATATTGAAATTAAAAGTTTTTAATGTATATTTTTATTTTTTAAAAAAATAGAATTTATTATTCTGTTTATAAAAAATAGCTACAGTGTAACAAGGATACATTTAATTTTATAAATTAACTTATTGCTAGCAAAATCATAGCTACTATTTTACAAAATATGAAGCGCAACGTAAAACTTAATTAATATTTCTCACAAAAAAATTTCTTATTTTAATATGCTTATAATTTTTAAAATTATGATTATATTTTAAACATTTTACATTTCTTTAAAACTTCATTCTTTTATAAATAATGTATAAAGATTCGTGTAAGAGATTCGAATTATTTATTTTAATTTCAAAGCATTATATCTATTTGAAAATTGCTTATATTTTCAGCCCCTGAGATGAAGTTAACTCCCCTGAGATTCCTTAAACCATTTTTAAGCAAATAACGAAGTAGTTGTCTATATAAAACCACTTTAATGGGCATCAAAATTCAGTTTTGTGACACAAAGTTATTGAAAATATGATGTAAAATCTTTCCATAAGTATTTATTACTTCAAAAGTAAATTTCTATGTTTTCAAATTCACACAAAAAAAATCATTAATTAATTATATTAATATTATTTTAGAAGGATACATTTAATAAAACCTTTCAATCTTCAAAATTCCTTTGAGAATTATTATTTTACTTTTACAATTTCCAACCATATTTTTATTGCATTAATATATATTGCTTTTTTAAAGAACATTAATTCTGGTGTATCGCGTATCTTAAATATATTTTAGTGCGTTTTAATACATACTATAAATATTAAATGTATGTCATTTGTAAATTTTTAACTCTGGAAATAAAAAAGTTGATTAAAAAACCTGATGTTTTTAATTTTCATTTCGATAATCTTCCTTTCTTAAAAACATTGAAAAAATGCGAAAATTCGGTACAATTTGACACATTTTTATAAATAAATCGAGGAATCTACATGAAAATGAGAGCAGGTGGGGTACATTTCTAATATGCTTTCAGTTCATGCAGAAAAATTTCATCATACACATTAAAAATTTTAAAAATATTTTATTTTATTCATGTAAAACAGAATAAAATGCATTCGAAATAGAAATTTTCTGACTGAAGTTCACAATCATTAATTCTATAATGGGTATATTTACACAAAATAATTATGCCAACTTGATTTGTTTATTGCATCGTATTTAGAAGATACACGAGGGCTGTTGGCAATAGGCCTCGTAAATTTGAATCACACTCAAGTGACGACTATAACATTTGAATTGGCACTCCCAGTCACCAATTTCCACACCTCGAAAAAATTAGCGTGAATCAACCCTTTTACACCGTGAGTTGAGTATATTTTAATCAAATTCCCCAAAAGAAACACAAACGATTACGTTGGTGATAAAAATTAAGAGAATTTGTGTGCATAGTTTGTCAAATTTCATGAAAAGATCTGAACGGAATGTAAAAATACTGCTTCGAAACAAAGATGCATATCTTGAGTGTCGAACAGAACACGTAAGCATATACGTGTGGGGGGGCAAAGCTAGTCTAGTAACATGATTTCTAAATGCGCATGCCGAAACTATGTATTTCATTCGCCAGCCCATCTCGCCAAATTTCTTAATCTTTTTTTTTTGAAGCAATCGGTTAAGTTAAAATTTAAACAGTAAAACTAAATAACCCCTCAGTGTTTAGATAACGGAGTGAGTGGCGAATTGTGGGTTGGTTAGAAGCAGGCCAGTTACAAATCCATATTAAGGATAAATTCAATTCAACGCCCGGTGTCGTGTTGAACTTCTGGAAACAGTGTCAAGATACTAAATCAATCGAGAGTAAGGTCGTCTAAAAGCCACAACAACCAGAGAAATCGCCATTTGCCCATTATAGCGGAGAGTAACAGCGTTCTTATAGCTTCTCAGTTTTCTCGTGAGTTGTATACGGCCACAGAAACGCGAGTTTCAAGTGTGACTATTTCCAGAAGGCTTCAGGAGAGAGGACTGTTTGTAAGAAGACTTGTTGTTTTCGTCCGCTGTTCTGAGAGTCCGCTTAAAATGGTACAAAGATCATAGAGATTGGAGCATAGATTGATGGGCGACCATTCTCTTCAGTGATAAGTCACGGTTCAGCCTAACTATTAATTCTCACCGTACTTTCATATGGAGAGAACTAGGAACCCGCTACCAGCCCTCCTGTGTCCAAAAAAATCGACCATAGCGGCAGAGGAGGCTTGATGGTCTGGAAAGACATAACTTTGGATGACCGCACACAAGTCCATGTCTTTGAAAGAGGCACTTGGATTGCTGAGTTATGAAAATGAGATCTGGGAGTCATATGAGCGCATTTTCAAGGGTGCAATTGACCCTGATTTTATTTTAATGGATAACAACGCGAGGTCATATGGAGTGCATCTGGTCGAAGAATTTCTGGAATGTTAGGATATTCGCCGGGTGGATTGACCAGACCAGGTTTTCTTCCATCCTTCTGATCCAGGTTTCTTCCCTATAGAACCTGCCTGGGATATTCTGAGGGCAGTTGCAACTAGCTACTCCTCTCTAAAAATTATCCAAGGCTTGAAAACAGAGTTGCTGGATGAGTGGGATTAATTGCCACATGAAGTCATAAATTGCATTATTTCCAATATAAAATCCCGGTGCTATGTCTATAACTGTAAGAGGGCACCAAACCCCTTACTAAACTTTTTTTTTACTTTTTTCGTTCTACTTTGCAACTACTGTTTCATATCTTCTAACTACTTGCGCACGATCATACGTGTGTATTTTTACTGTTTACTGATTTTTTTTTGCATTATATATCAACCCTATGTGCATACAAAATTTCATAAAAAAATGTCCAGCAGTTTTAGAGATAATAAGCCAAATCTAAAACTTCTCTTAATTTTGAACACCAGTGTAATATTTACATCCAATCGCAAATATATTTCAAAGAATTGAACCAAAAATGTTTTTCTTTGAATTCGTGTATACTATAAAATCAATAATAGGAATTGTATTCCCAAGTAATAAATAGCTTTTAAAGGAAATAAACGAATTAAGTATATTTAATTTTTTTATCAGCTGATAATTTCGTATGCATGTTAAATGAAATTCTAGCGTAGTCACAAAGTTTGGTACAAGATTAATGTAATAGAAAACCCAACGCTACTTTTAGGACCTTATTTAATGGCAACTTCCTAGAGAGAAAATGGACGACTTAAGTTTAAAGACATGCCGTCCTTGGAGAGTAATTCTATTAAAGGAATGGCAAAGTAAATGCATTTAGTAGAAGAAATGACAAAGTTACCGAAAGGCGAATATTAGTTAAAAGCAGCACTTAGCGAAGAAGCGAGAAAAAGAATCAGGAGTACTCAATCGATAAGATGAATTCCAGCACCACTTTTCAAAGAACGAAATACTTATTGCTTTTCTTCAGCAAGACTTTATTTCAAGAAAAAAAATATTCGCTATTTACAATTTTCATCGTTATTTTTTTCTTTAATATCACTGATTTTATATTGCCTAAAATGAATATGTACATGTATTACTGAAAAAAAGTAATCATTATTCTGAACCTCATTAATTAAACCAGTGTTCAATTTATTCGGGGGGAAGGGATCATAATTGGAATTTTTTAAAATCTTCTAACTGAAAAATTTATTATTTAATAAAAGCTAATAAAATGCTGAGATGGAAGTCTTCATGTCCTAAGTACCGTAAAATCCGGCGTTTTGTCGGATTTTACGGTAGATTCTCTTTCCTCCGACCTAATATATATCATGTAAGTAATCCATGATTTGAATTCTCTTTTGTGTAATCATTTACCATTTTTCTTTGTCTCATTTCAAAATATCTGTTCTTTTTACTGTACAGAGTATGCAGCTATGTAACTTGAATCATTTTATAGGTTAATTTGCTTCATTCAGACTTTCATTTTAACCCGACTGAGCTAAATCTCCAATTAGTCCAAATTAATGAAGATCTACTGTACATGATATTGAAAAACTGTTCATATAGAATTGGATCGTAATTCGACCATTCTGTAATTCTGTTGAGACATTTCGAATGAATTAATGTCTGAGATATTGCTGTTAGAGATATTGCTTCAGAATAATGGATATATTAATATCATTATTCTTGAATAAATCACATATCCATAATTAATATTATATCAAACACCTATAAATGCTATTTCCAGTAGTAATATAAATGTTTAAACATAAAAATTATACACGCATTGCCATAAAAATTGGCGCACCAAGAAATAATTGTGGGATCATAACGAAACGGCATGAAAGTATACGTCGGGAAGATATGCAAATGATTAGAAATGCAGCGTGATTGCGCTTGCGTAATGTCACTAGAGGGTTTTGAGCTTCGTTTTCCTTGGAGCATATAATAGGAAAGCGAAGTTTGTTTGAGTGTACTATTCCTATAACCCCCGTAATTCATTTTATTCGTGCAATAATTTTTATTGCACACCTTAATAGCTAAAATTTTACTTTCTTTTACTTTTGTCAATATTTTTCTCTTGTTCTCCCCACTGGACTTGCGCCTCCCCATTTTCTAAATCCCAGCCCCCAGGGCAACCAATTGGAGTCAATGTTCACATTACTCAGCACCCAATCAGAGAGCAACCTTTAAGCTCACAGCCAAGCCCCAAAACACTAAAACTTTCCACCCAGAAGAAGCACCATAGCCACGCCTCCCGGATTCCATCATTCGACCAATCGCCATCATGCCACTCAGCAGAATGGAAAACACCACTTTTGTCATGCCCAGCATCATAGACTATCACGATACGGGATTGAGGACTGTTTTTACAGTCCGGACCCCCAAAGGAAAACGCCTATTGTTTGAGTGTACTTAATCTTTTGCAAAGAAAACTCTGAATTAGACATGCCGTTACACCACCATTGACGACAATATTAGCAGTTGCCAGAGTTTGAGGGGGGAAGAATTGTCGGGATGATGGAAGCTGTTTGGTCAGCTTGGCGAGTAGCTCGTCAAGTAGGCCGGTCTAATTTGACTGTGAGGAGATTTTGAAACCACTGAACAGAAAAGACGTAATTTACTAGACGACGAGGCTCAGAACACTCTCGACAGACCAGTTGTCGAGAAGACTGTCACATTATACGACACGTGCGCGTAGAGCCAACTGCCTCATTGGTCACTGTCCAGACACCAACAGAACCTTCCCTACGGGCCCCTGTGTCTTCCCGAACCATCCTATGGCATCTGACTGAAGGATATTTGGTATCGCAGCGCCCATTACGTGTGCTGCCAATGACACCCACCCCCGATACCTCCGTTTGGAGTGGTGTCGTGCACGGCGGGATTGGACTGCAACGGAAAGGAAATATAACATCTTCAGATTCATTTTGAGCATTTGAATCTGGATTCATTTTGAGCAGTGATAACAATCGTGTTCATATGTGGAGGCTCCGTGATGAATGCCTCAATCCTGCCTTCGTTTCATAGGGACACGTCGCTCCCACAGCAGGTGTAATGGTATGAGATGCCATTGTTTACGATACAAGGTCACCCCTAATATTGATTCATGGCATAATGACAGCTCAGTGGTACGTACATGAAATCCTTCAGTCACGTGTGTTACCACTCATGAAAGGGCTCCTAGGAGCCATTGCTCAACAAGACAATGCTCGTCCACACACATAAAGGGTATCGCAAGACTGCCTCCGCTACATTATCACCCTTCCCTGGCCTGCTCGATCCCTAGATTTGTCACCAATTGAGCCTATGTGGGATCATTTGGGGCCGCAAGTTGGACAGCCTATGATTTGGGTCGAAATAGAGGCGCGTTTATAGTAACAGTGGAATGAGATGTCTCGGAACATCATGCGTAACTCGTATGACTCGATGCTCTCTTATATCGTATCATGCATTCGCGATAGAGGGAGTTCAACAGAGTACTAAAACTTCCGTTCATTTGTACTTTCTTCTGCAATAAATGATTTTTTCTTTCATTTTCTATCACTTACTTATATCAAAGTACCAGGTACATACTTATTTAAAATTTCGTTTCCTGTTGACGACTTTTCCTTTCGCACAAATTTTTATGTCAATGAGTATGTATAGGGTGTCCCAGTTAGGATATTGCAAACTTAGAAGGGGGGGTAGATGACTCGGAATCACATAGAAATGCTGGGTCGGAAACGCCTTCGTTATGCGATATGGACATTGAAAAGGGTGAATAAGCAAAGTTGATCCTTGCTCTGGAATTGCAAGAGTGGTGGCGTTGGACATGGCGGAAAGAGTTCTTAGCGTAAAGTTTTTCGAGAGAGTGTTAAAGTGACAAAATATAAATTGCTAGTTAGACAGTTGGATTAAATCTCCAGAGGAACTCTAAGATAAAAAAAAAAAGAGTCGTGCTATACGAAGCTTTGTTTTGCACACAGAAAAACATGAACTCAAAGCAAGCAGGAATGCTTTTCACATATGGGGCCACAGACTGTAATGATCGAGCCTCCAAGATATTATGCGCCTTAAGGTATCCATTCCGAGTCGTCTAGAGTAGTGGTTCCCAACCCCCGGACAGTGGACCGGTACCAGTCCGAGGATCAAATGGTACCACGCCGCTAATAAGAAACTTTAAATTATTTCCATTTTATTTACTGTGGTCTATTTCTCTCATGTTTGTGCGATTTTCAATGGAAATCACTTACTTTCCGTGTGAAATCACTTTATATTCCTTTTTTTTGGTGTAACTATATTTTATTTTGAATGCATACTTAAATACAATTAAACTAAAATTATTAAATTAAAACGGCCTAAAATATAAACAATCACTGTCCGACCCTTTAGGGGGCCGCAGGAAGATTATCAAATGTTGACCGACCCGTGGTGATGAGAAAGTTGAGAAACACTGGTCCAGTCGTACTCTATTTCCCCCCTGAAGGTTTGTAATGTCTTAGCTGGGACACTCTGTATATTGCATAATCGAGTAAGCTTGATTGAAATATTTCTATCTTTTTATTAGTTAAATTTTAGTTAATTCTGAAGGTTAATTAAACTAATTTCTAAAAAAAAATTAAAAGATAATTTCACCATATTCAGGCGTTGAGTATTTTGTTTATGTATATCGCTTAATTTTCAATGTAGTAATTCCAAATAAAAAATATATTGCAAGAAAAAACTGCAGTAAATTATAATACGGTAAATAAAGGGTTAAGTTCACTAGTTAAATTAAAGACATTGTGAAAAACATTCTCTTCATAGTGCAAAACAAAAAAGAAAATTGAAGAAGAAAAAATAGTAACAATCATCGAAAATCATGTTTGCTTACAATTTTACATTATAGTATTACAAAAATAGAAATACTGTGAATTATTACAACATAATTTTTAACAGTTTTTTGTTGCTTTTTTATACTGCATTGACTAAAATCTTAACGAAATAACACACTACCTATATGTCTAAAATAAAATATATATTTATATATATAGTTGATATACATTTTTCTGACTTACGATCGTACTAAATATAAGATGCCTCTTTGCAGATATAAAATAAAATGCCTTTTCGCAATGTGTTTAATATTATGTCACATGTTTTCTTTTTACAATCGTAGACGTAACATAAATTTTCTTCCTAAAATTAATACATACTATGAGCCATATTCTGTTACTTTTACACTTTTTAAGATATTCGACTACCCTAAAATTGGGAATTTTACCAAAAATTGGCATTTTTTATGAATTTATTTTATAGTCTATTTTATTAGCTTTATAAAAAACCAAGTTTCTTGTTTTCCATTCACTAAACGAAAAATACAAGTGTTTCAGTAAAAGTAGATGGCCATACTTTACTTGAAATGTGTTATTTTGAAAATGCTCAAACGAGGACAGCGATTCCTCAAAAAGTTTCGAAAATAATTGAAAATTTTTGTGTAAGTTCTGTATAATAGTGGAAGTGTTTTAACCTTCACATCCATCAATCCCTGTTTTATTACAAAATTTACAGTCCTGTAGGAGAATACAATCACTATTTTTTTTTAATAATTTCATATAATTACTAAGATAAAGTGCTCTTGTTTTTATAAAAATTAAAATATCTCTTAACCTGAAGGTCATTCAAAACTGAATAGCAAATCAACACATTAAAATTAAAATGTGTTCTTAAAATTTTTGTACAGAATGGGCCCCGTTTATGTAATTTTTTGTAAAGTTTTACCAATTTTTTTTCCATTTTAGTAATAATAATGTTTTTCTCTTTTTAATTTTGCACATTTTTCTTAAAATGTATCAAATAAATCTAAAAACCACCACAACAACAGCAAAAATATCCCCATATCTACATTTTTTTTAAAAAAAAGTTGTCATACGAACATGCATATTACCTAACAATAACATTTGAATGAGCAACAAACAATTATACTATTTCAATAAAAAATTCAGCCAAAACAACTTCTAACTCGATATAACCCCACTTGAAATGCGTTCAAGATATTAATATTGCCTCTAATTATGGAATAACGGGCATCGAGAAATATTAAACTCGTAAACCCGAATTCAACAGATTATTAACTCAGGTTTTTAAGATGGATACAAATATTTATTAAAAAAAATTACAATAATACTTATTTATTGACACACTAGAGTAAAATTGTTATAATAATTAATTTGATATTACTTTAGAAATTATTAATTGGATCCAATATACCATAGCACAATAAATATTTTTACGTCAAGCCAATTTGTTGTTGATTACTTTAACAGATGAGACTTTATAGTACAAAGGCGTTACAATAATGAAATAACAATCAGAATAATAATAAAATTGATATTATTTTGCAGATTTTTTTTTCACTAAACATTATGTATTTATATAATATGCAGATATAAAATGTGTAACGTAATGAAGATTTTCCGATAATCTGAATGGTAACACAAGATCGTTAGAAGTAACGGAAAAGAGTGTTAAATCAAAAAAAAGAAAAAAACTTTAAAACTCGCTAGTCTATACAAGATCAGAATATTTGTTTTGTTCTATTGATCTTTTTACCATTAATGTGAAGACAACAGGAACAATTATAAATAGATTGACATTTTCATAGGTCATTCCCTTTCTTAGTTCATTCATGAATAAATATATTTATCATGCGAGGAAGTCTAATAAAAAATTTTATTTAAGATGTATCAGTACGATTTGTGTTGTCTAGCTCAAATATTATCAATGTTAGTGCAATATACTGCTTAAATTAACTAGAAAAAGAAAGGCAATATCAAACTGACTATCGATGCAAATAATAGTTAATAGATTTAATCTGCTCGCGCGCGCGCAAGTTGTCCATTCGAATACTTTCTAAGGACCCCATGTCCTGTATGAAATAACGTTAAATAGTAATATCACCCTTTTTTTATCCAGTTCTGATAAAAATATAAATTTATTGAAGAATGTAAAAACGGGTGCAGTTCGCAATACATGTCCAGATTTTTAACAGATCACAGACTCATAAAATACCATTCAATACTAAATATGATAAACTTCAAGAAAATAAACATTTATTTTTAAGTCCAAAAAAATAGAAATGTAAAAAAAAAATAGTCGGTTATACTAACTAAAAAGTAATGCCTTAATAACAAACTGAATAGTTAATGTTCTTTTAAATTCTTAAAATAAGGTTTTATTGAAGTTTGACTTCATCCAATTTTTAAGGATAAAACTATAACTTGTCCTCCAGTTTGAATAATGTTCCAAATGAGTAAGACTGACCTCACTGTCGTATAGACAGCAACTCATTAACATACACACTTCCCATTTTTTTTGGATTAAATATAATTTGCTCCTGTACAAAATATATTTCATATTTTATCTGCAATAATCTAATGTTAAATGCTTCAATATAGGGAAATAGTACGAAAAATGTTTTTAAATTATATTATCAAGAACTTATTTTGATTGGTGTATTCTGAATTTTAACACTAGATTGCCCAAGGAAGTCATTTTGACTGCTTTTTAATTCCGTTTCGAAAAGCAATTACATATACACTGGTGTGCAAAACTTAAGCAACAATGTAAAAATTAAGCAGATAACCATGAAATTGCAGAAAAGGAGGTCTGGAGATCAGTACAGTGAACACGTAAGTCAGAAGAAACGTCATGCGTATGCAAATATCAGGAACGAAACGTCAGAAGCGACGTGAGCGTACGCAAAACACGTGATGTCGGCGCGTGCTGTTCAACAGTAAAATAAAATGGAGGACGCAGACGCAATTCAACATATTCGCTGTAAGTGCCAGTGAGTCAGTTAGTGAAATATGGCTAGAAGAAATCACCTGGACAACTTCACACGTGGAAGAATGATCGGAAAGCTGGAGGAGGGGCGTACCGTCACCAGTGTAGCTGCAGAGTTCGAAATCACAAAGGTGTCGTTTCGCGCGCTTGGAAAGCGTTCCAAACCACAGATACAGCTGTTAGAAAGGTTTGTGGTGGCCGCCCGAGGACGACAACTGCAGGGGATGACCGATATATCATCCTGCAGATGAAAAGAGGCCGACGGCAGTCAGCAAGCGTCATTGCTCAGCAACTTTCTACAGCAATGGGGCGACAAGTATCGCGGTTTACTGTGGCTAGACGCCTTCACATAGGAGGCCTATTCGCCCACCATCCTGAACGCTGCCTCCCGTTGAAAGTTGACCACCGACGCCACCGTTTACAGTGGTGCAGAGAACACAAAAACTGGACAACTGTCAATGGAGTCGTGTCCTCTTTACGGATGAGAGTCGGTTCAGTACCAGAAGCGATTCTCAACGCGTTTTGATTTGGAGAGAGATCGGGACACGGTTTTATATCAGTAACATCAAGGAAAGACACCATTACGGTGGTCCTGGAGTTCTTGTCTGGGGAGGCATTATGCTGAACGGGCGAACTGAGCACCACATTTTCGATAGAGGGTCTGTAATCGGGGATCGCTATTGTGAGGAGGTACTTCTTCCCCATGTGCGTCTGTTCCGAGGTGCCATTGGCCCAGACTTCATTTTTATGGATGACAATGCACGGCCACATCGGACTCTTGCTGTTGAGGAGCTGCTGGAAAGTGAAGATATCACTCGAATAGATTGGCCAGCGTACTCCCCAGATTTAAATCCCATCGAACATGTGTGGGATGCTTTGGGGAGACGTATTGCAGCACGCTTACATCATCCGGAGAACACCCAACAACTCAAACAGATTCTGATTGAAGAATAGGCACTCCTACCACAAGAAATGTTGCACCAGCTGGTTCTGAGTATGCGGAGACGGTGCGAAGCAACCATTGCAGTGAGGGAAGGGCATATATCATATTAAGGAACATCTGCTTGTTGTTCTTCCTGTTGGATAGACCATCATGAGTCACGATACTATGCGTTCAATAAAGCTTGTTTTTGTTTGATTCCATACCGTATGCATTGTATTCCTTTTTCAGCGCCGATACTTTCGTCATCCCTTACGTACATAATACTCTCCCTCATTTCTGAATTTCATGTCTGTCAGATGATTTTTCGTGAAATTATGGCAATAAACCCACCTGTTGCTTAAGTTTTGCACACCAGTGTATAATGCACAAATTCTTAGGATTTTTTTAGAATATTTTTTTTCCAAGTGAAGTGAATTTTTTTATTGTTAATTTTTACTAATAACTGGTTTTATGACTGTAAATAAAATAAAAAAATATTAAACGTTAATTTTTTTTAAAACAAATTTGTTTACACATTAATCATTTTTTCACAATGCGGTCATTTTGACTGCTTTTGGGCAATTTAGGTACATACTAAATTTCAGTCATTCTAGTGTTAATTCTATTCCGTGATATGAGATGAATACAATTTAAAAGGCTGTTTTCACCTTTTAATACTTGAACCAAACTCTGAACACATTTTCATGCAGAAAAATACGTCCTAATTTCTAAATAAATGTGTGTGAACTATAAAAATATTCCATAAATTTGCTCTTGGACATTTGAAGGTGAAGAATTTAATACACTCCGGCATATAAGGGGAAATATGGGACATATTTTACACCAGGAAAAAAATAGATTGATTTAGGCTGTTCTTTAGAAGATAAAGAGGTCAGAATATGATATCAATGTTGAAATATTTTTTTTTCTATTTTAAACAAAGTTATAAATTCGAAAAGTATTGGTGAAAAGACAACATTGAACCCACTTAAATTTAAAGAAAACTTTTTTCGTGGCAATTAATGCTGCCGTCGCATATTTTATGTTAAGCAAATGCAGTTTAAAAGTCAAGATAATCATACAGGACCTGATTTGTCCAAAGTAACATTCGTTTGTGTTGATTTCTTTTTATTTCTTTTAACTTGTATCCTGTTTTATCGGACCTAAAGAATTTGTTTACAAAATTATAATATATAAAACTTTAACTTACCCCAGACAAAGAAGAATCGCTATCCACATCAGAATAAAATGTAACGTGCCGTCTAGGTAGTTCCACTGAGGCTGGGAAAGTAATTTCTTCAGTATCAGCATTTTGTCTATGATAAGAAAAAAAAATATCTTACTAACTGATTATGAGAAATAATTATCTTAAGACAATCATAATTCGTTATGTATCATAATTCGTTATAGAATAATCATGCTTCACGTTTACAGATATTAGACGAGTAAGATATCAACCGCATTTCACAAATCGCAATTGGTTAATCTTCACCTCATGAAAAAAAAATATGTATCTATTAAATGTTTTTATTTATTTTACATTAATTTCTTTTTTTTTTCATTTCTTCATTTAAGAAATGTTAAATGTTTAGTCAGAAAATAAAAGAAATTTCTACAATTTATCAACTTCTAAAAACTAAACTTAACACAGTGGTACAACAGCCCATGAGGGCCAAGGCCTACTGTGGCCACCTCAGTATACGTAACCTTGGGCGTTGAGGTGCATGAGCAGATGTTCCGATTAGGTGGCGAGTCTGAAGCGAAACCCTCAGTGTTTAGTCCCCAAGCAAGCTTAGTACTCATTTATCGACCCTCTGAAGGGATAAAAGGCTGAGTCGACCTTGCAATGCCCGAGGATAGAACCCTGGACCTGTGGTGTGGTAGCGTGATACTCAACCACTCGGCCACTGGACCAATTTCTCAACTTCGATATTAAGAAAAAACCCATAGAATATTTGTTTCCTATAATAGTAAATAGTATTAATACTGTATTTCTCCTTCTCAGGTTTTGCTTTAAGAGTTTTCAAACATTTACATTCTTTATTACATTATTTACAATACTATGTTTAGAATGATATCTTATGACTTCAATGACACAATGGTACTTATATATCGTAATTACACATTTAATGAAATATACAAATGAAGCTTAGAATAAACACAGATAAATTATATAATAATGTATCTTAACGTCGATTTGGTGTTCTCTATTATTTTATTACAACAATTGGGATTATTTACTTCAGTTCCATCAATTCTACTTCTTCCCGAAAATCCACGTTTATTCAAGAGAGAGAGAGAGTTGCCTTATAAAAATAAATTGAGAATTAAAATATATGAACTGCATATTCTAGTTTTTATATTCTTAAGCGGTCGAAAAAAGAGATACAATACTATTTGAATTTGTGTCACGCGTAGGAGACGTTCTACACTTTATTTATACTACAACAGCTGACTTCGCCTTCAAATCGAAACACACTGATTGTAGATTTAAATTGATACCGAACACTTCGAAGCTAAAATAACTTTAAACTCTATATTTTTGAATTGTTTAAGCAAACAAATATGAATTCTAATGGAAGATGCCTTGCCAAGTTATTACTTCTTGACAAGTTATAAAAGAAATTATTAAAAAGTTCAATTTAATAAGTTTTGATTATATTTTTAAAAACTAACTGAAATAATCCATAAATTAAGCAAATGAAACATAAATATCTCCTTACATGGCTTAATATTTACTAATAATGTTTTGATTATAATGTGTAATTTAAATTACTTCTCTCGATAAATTTCCTTCCATTGGTAATACTAAATTTTACAAATTGTTTTGAATTCTAAAAGAGAAACGGAATTTTATAAATAATTGTCCTGTTGCGTACGTTTAATGGATGTTTTGAATTTACTTTTATCCTTACTTGATTTCAACAAGGGGGACACTTGAGAACCTTGTCCTCCTCAGACCAAGGGCAGCGAACGGTGACGAAGGTCTTGGACTTCCATGTTCCACTTCCTTGCCAGATCCTCCAGGTGTAGACACAGCTGCTGTAACACAAACAAGAAATACCTAAGTACTGTTTTCGGATTGAAGAAATGGTATAACGATGATTCACGGTTAAATATAATATTCAATCTCGTATAAATTGCAGGGTTTTTTTTTTAAAAAAAACCCAAACAATGTTTGTTTTGTGTTAAAATACTATACAATGCCAATTATAGTTCATTATATTTGTGTATCTAGGTAATAACTGAAAGAAATTTAGTTTCAAATGTTAGATTAAAAAGATTACTGTTTAAATAAAGTTTTTAGTCATGCTATCTAATGATAATTTGATTGAATGTGCGTGTCAAGGTAATATATGAAAAAAAAATTTAGATTGGAGCATTACATTTTTTTAAAAAGATTACTGTTTACTGTTTAAATTAACTTTGTTATGCCATCTAATGGTAAATCTAATATATATTATAAATGTGAAAGTTTGTGAAAATCTTTGTGGGTCTTTCACGCAAAAACAACTGAATGGATTTTAATGAAACTTTACAGTAATATAGCTTATACATCAGAATAACACATAGGCTATAATTTATACCATAGACTATAATTTATAAAAATTTGTAAAAAGTGTCCAAAATATAACGATATTTGTCAAGTAAGAAGGAAAAATTCTGCCATTTGCAAGCAAAAAAAGCTGCACAAAAGCCCACGTGAGCATATATCTATCTTTTGTTTGTGAAAAACTCTTTTTGTTTTGGCTACGCAAGGAGCTCGCTTCTAATTAATTCCTGTGATCAGAATAATGCCTATTTTTTTATTTCAGAATAAAACTAAGTTTTGAAGGGGAGAGGTTGTTATAAATCTCTCTTTATTTTAATGTTTTTTTTATGATTTTATTATGCACATTTGGTAGTAAGAAGTTGATCTATTTTCAAAATAACTACTTTTATCGCTTCTGGTACTTAAAGTAAATAAACTTTCTCTTTCACACTACATCATTTGGACAAACTTTCATAATTTTTGTGGTTAGTAGTTAATTATAACGCTGTAATTTTAATTGAATATGTGCAGATATTGCATTTTTAAGTATAAAACTAATTATAACTACTGCACTGTATTTTTTGCAGTGAGTGAGTGAATATTAACGTCGCACTGCTCAGCTACACGAGGGCTTTTGGAGACGGACCACGTAATTTTGAACAATGGTCAAGTGACGGGAACGACACTTGAGCTGGCACCTCCTTCTCCTAATTACCACACCACACCAACTTAGCAGGAATATTCTACCAATACTTAGCTTGAAATTGAGTTAGCAGATTCCATTCACTGAGTAGTGATATGTCATAAAATGGGTTTTGTGTAAATCGTTTCCTAAGTGGTGTTGCGGGGGCTTAAGGGGCGTTATAGATAATTATTTCCATTTTTAAACTATTAGACGTGCAGTCTTAAAATTTGGTAAGCGAATTCCTTTCATGGTGTAGAGATCGGCTACAAAATAGTTTTGGGGAAAATTGATCCTCAAGGGTCACTGAGGGGGATTAAGGGGCGTATAATAGATAAATATTTCCGCTTTTCAACTAATAGAACCACCTGCTTGAAAATTAGAAGGTACGTTCCGATCATGAAATAAAGTTCCTTTTACAAAGATTTTTGCGAAAACGGACCCCCAAAGGAGTGGGGGTTGCGAGGGATTATGGCGTGTTATAGAAAAATTCCTGTTTTTAAATTTAACTCATTTACTTGAAATTTGTTCAGCACTTTTCTTTAGTTGAATAGAGTTCCACTAAGAATGGATTTTACGGATATCAACTCCAGGGAGAAGCAGGGAGAGTTATTGGGGCGTATTGATAGACAAAATTCCCGTTTTTGAACTGCTAAGACTATAATAATAAAATTTGGTTTGCATGTCTCTTTTGTTGAATTGGAATCCGCTAAGAATGCTGTCAACGAGGTATTGATGATAAAAATTCCGTTTTTGCTCTGTTAGATTTAGACTTGAAATTTAGCACGCATGTTTATTTTATGGAGTAGAGATCCACTGAAAGTTGCTTTGGTGGAAATCCACTTGATTATTAGGTTAAGTGAGCGAAAAAAATCTTTCTACATCTATTTTAGATATTAATAGAAATTTTATATTATAATTTATGTTCTTTTTATATCAAGGGGTGAGAGTGTAACAGCTATAAATATATTTTTCGATACAATCGAATTCTTAATGCTAGATATCAATAATTAATATATATGTAAACAGTATACATCTATACAACATCGTGAAATCCCCAGTGAAGCGGGTGGGTAACGGCTAGTTAAAATATAAAGTAGAAATATTTTCAAAACGAGCTTCAATAAAAAAGTATAAAATACTCTCCTTGCCGTTATTCTTACAATGCAATAAGCTGAATACATGGTTCTTAAGATTTACGTGCAATATTTCTCTATTACATTTTTAAAAAATAAGAATAATTATTTGCAGAGCAAATAATAACATCGCAAATAATAAAAAAACAGCCCACAAACGATTAAAGATGGAATTTTTTCCAATACTAGCATAGCCATTTATTTGATTAAAAAAGTACTTTACACGCGTGTTTGACATTTAAAATAAATCTTTATCGTTGTGTAAAATGAATTAAAATTTAAGAAAAATTCTACACAAAAAAATAATAAATATATAAACTAGAATACTGAAAACTCTCTTTAATCTGATGTATGCGATGTTACAACTACACATGCGTTCCTTTTATTGAAAAAAAGTTGATGCAAAGAGAAAATAAAAAGTCAAATTGTACGAGAGAAAGTAATTATAATAGAAAAAAACTTATACAAAAAACAGATTTCTAAAAGTTCTTGCAACTTCTGAATTTGCATTCAGATTAATCCTTCGAAGCGCGTTGGAATTTAATTACTTTCCTAATCACATTCTTTTCCCCGAAGAAGATTTGCGGTAAAAAATATGAGATGCTTCATATTTCAAAAGAAAAAAATACTTTTCACTTGTGGAATTAAATTGTATTCTTATATTTCAAAACTCTCTTCAAAAAACGATAAAGAAAATTAAAAGATATTGTAAATATTCTTTTAAGGACTACAATAAACTAAATGTAAAGTAAATTTGATATTATAATTTAAAAATTTCAATGTTTTAACTCTTAGTTAAAGACACAATATCCATAATTTGAATTCCTTTTAAATATTTTCTCATAAAGGCATAACGCATTTAAGATGTTAAATTAATATGATAAACTAAGAGAATTACTGTACAATTCCAACAGTAAAGCAACATTACTACACATTTTAAACTTAACTTCAAATTCTTAAATAACTTCTGAAAATATCTTTCTTCCAGTTACTTTCTGCTTCGTATTTTGTAGAATTAAATTGTAAGAATAAAATTTTTCAGTTCAGTATATGTTTTTTTATAATTTGAGATTTGCGAGGTTTCATAACTTTGTTCTAAATAAATTTGTATTTTATTTGATGATAAATTCCCGTGAAGTTAGCAAGATTTCACAATAATAAAAGATGGCGTTTTATTAGATTTTAATATTAAAAAAATTTAAATACATTGCTTCATTTTTTATCTTTTGGATTTATTTATCTTTATTCTCAAGATTCTTCAACTTAGGTTCAAGGAAATAAATCTTTTTTTTTTAAATTTCAGTAATGCTAATATATTTTGTAGTTTAAAATAGAGAAAAATAAATTTGTTTAATGATAAACTAATCAGAAACTACAATTCACATCTCATGTATAACAAATTCAGCTGTATAGAAAATTTAGCCGGGTAAGTTGTTATGTTTATCTTTTGACATTAATAACTGTTGATCCACAGTTGAATTATTACAAAATATTAAAGATACAACTAATGGGCACAATTCATGGCAATCACATGATAAAGCCAAATGCGTGTTCTCTATTGAATTCAAAACAGGCATTAAACTTATTGTACTCGTTGTTCTATTTGTACCATATTTCATTAAGAAGAGACGCAGTAAAAAAATTCTTAAAAGAAATCCAATTTCATGCGTGTACTTTTAAATAAGATGCATTTTGTACACCTCTGTGCGTTATTATTGTTGACAACTATGTGCTGTCTAAAAGAAAGTTTCTGCAAAGAGCAAAAGTTGGCAACAACGAACAGATTAGCAGGAAACACGATTGATTGCCATTAATCTAAAATTATATACAAATTAATGTACAATAAATATACATTTAAGAAGAATTGGATACTATATATTTTATTATTGTGTCCTATACAATATTTTGAAAAAATAAGAGTTTTAATTTGTTTAGAATTAGAATAAGATATGTATTCAAGCTTTTAAATTTTTATTTCTGATAGCTTCTTTCTCGGGCTCAATTACGCAGACTATCATAAATAAAATAATGCCTCGTGATTTAAAATATTTTATTAATTAATTCCTTCAAATATATATTTTATATTATAGAATAACAAAAGAGTATAAAAAATTGTACAGAATTTCAGTTATTTATTTTTCAGGATCACGTTTAAAAAAAATTCAAAAATTTCAAAATTCGAGCTCAAGTCGAAAAGTATTAAGGGTATTTTGAAACAAAACTGAAATTTATTAAATTTATTTCTTATAATATAAGGTATATATCTAATATCCTTACTCATTTTCATCTAACAAACCATGTCTGGACGATAACTGTTTTAAAGTACAAGAACTTTTTCAGTATTTGCCTGTTTTTAATCTTCTGAAGTAAAAAAAAAATACTCTTAGAAAATAAAAATAAGTACCATTTCCATTTTTTACCAACCCAACATCTTCTCGAAGTATTGCCAGTTAAATAGGTAAAAATATGTTTCCAATCTGCTTTTTTTTTAATATTTTTTTTTTAAATATATCAATTACTTAATAGGCAGCATTTGATTACCCAAAATGTGTATGGTTATGCAATTTCTTTAACATCTTATAATTAACAAATTAATATTTAGCTTTCCTCAAAAAACATGTTCAAATAAATAAATAAAAATAGCAAAAGAGTAATTCAGATAAGCAGAACAGGAGCATAGCATCACTTACATTTGAAAATTTCATCTTAATTTGTATCAAATGGAAAGTTGAAAAATATACACTGCTAGCACAGAAGAGAAAAACCGTCACGTCGTCAACATGTCAAAAATTGCTGACGTATTCGGACTTTTAGTATTTCAACTACAAGATTCTCGGTCAATTGTTCTGGTTATGTTGGAATGGCAACGTATAATTACAAAAATAATATTAACAAATATTAGCTTATTTTACAACTCGCTTAAGGAAACCGTTCTGAAGACTGAAGATACTTGAGATTAAGTCAAATTGAAATTACTTTCAATGTATAAATTTATTTGTTTATAGCAGTAATTATATATTCTTATTAGTTTAAGCATTCAATATTTTTTACTGAAACAGTTGTCAGGTAAAACTTCAGTTACATTTTATTTTGCGTAAAATTGCATTTTTTTAATAGGCGTTAAAAGGTATAAGTCCTGATGGAGAAGAGACTTCGTTAATCTTTATCATAATCTTTTTTATTCGGTTTTATTTATTTAAACCAGCAAATCTTAACGAATATTGTGAACAGAAAAATAATTATAATACCAGAATCCCGACTTATAACTAAGTTCCGTTCAAACCAACAAGTCGCCGTGAGTCATATTTAAATAACGCACAAAATCTTTCTGCGATATTTATAAGTTTGAGGAGGCAGATTGTTTCAGATTAAGCAATTTTGTTCTGGAACTCTCCAGAAATTACATTACTTTTTTTTTCTCAAACAACATTTTTATGATTTTTTTTCTAAATTAGAAACAACACGCAGTATAAATCTACAACAACACAGATTCAAAAATTACACATAAATTGACACACAGCGAATCCGTAATCATTATTTCGCATAAGGTAAATGAAATGCACGGTCGCCATGAAATATTTCTCATAATGCATATCGTTCTCATATAGGCTGCAGCCATTCTAGAAGAGCTTCCGGAGTACTCTTCAAATAATCACTCTACACTTTTCTAAATTTTGCTGAAAGCCTTCATTTTTGTCGCTCAACTTAAGATTTGGTTACAAGATGTCAACCAAATTCGTTGCTAAGGGCACTCCTACAGGTGGCTATCAAAACAATGGAAACATCTGTGAATAAAAGTGACATTTTTGAATGCGCTCCGTAAACAATAAAATATAATAATAGCTAACAGTAATTTTTTATAAATATAAATGCATATATCAGGTAGTACGTGGTAGCTCTATCAAGTTTCTGTATGTCTTGGATTTTTTTCAAAAGCGTAAAATGTCGGACTTCTCGGCCAAATTGCAGGAACTCGTCTAGCTAGAGCAAATGTGACCGAAAAATCCCAGTTTTTAGGCGTTTCTAGAGGTACGGTGTCTAAAGTCATGACAGAATATATACATCGCGGCAAAACAATCTTGCCAAAGCAAAATAGTGGCCGAAGTTCAGTGAAGATCGGCGGGTGTTGAGGTGGATTGTAATGTCTACAAAGCGAAAAACTGCACTAAAAGTGACCGCAATCTGGAGCTCAATCAGCATCTAGAGTCTCCAGTGTAAATGATTACATTTAGAATGCGCTTTCATAAACAGAACATTTACGGCAGAGCAGCAATTCCCAAGCCACTTGTCACAGATGTTAATTCCAAACATCGTGTACAGTGGTGTCACACTCATAAAACCAGGTCAATTGATAAGCGGAAGAAAGTAATATAATCTGACGAATCGTCTTACACATTTTCCCAACAACAGGAGGGGTGCACGTTTGGGGGACACCTGCACAAGCGTATGATCGCGATTGTGTTCCCTTCCAACTGTCAAGCAGGAAGATGGATCTATCATGATATCGTCAGCTGTGTCGTGGTTTTCTGCTAGATCAATCGTAACCCAGAAAGGAAGGATCTCTGGAAAGAAGTATTGAGAAATTTTAGCTGGCTAGGTCCATCCTGTGGTGCATATGGAGCGAGCATGGCTTGATGAACACGAGGATGAAGTTAAACATCTATCTACTTTGGACCGCACGGTCATCCGAAATCAAAATAATTTAGCCGATATGGTCTATTTTAGTTCGTTCAACACGAAATCGATATCCTCCACCGGCTCCTCTCACAAAACCAAAAACCACCACCTGAAAAACATTATTCAATAGTACTTTCTATTTCTAGAAACGATCCATCCGGTCTCAAAATTCTTTCTGTGTGCGTGTGTTACAATTTCCATACACCTTATAAAACAGTTTGAATAAATTACCAATACCATTCAAATGTTAAGTTTTAATTTTCATTCAATACAGAAAAAAAGGATCAATAAATAACTGCGTGCATGTTATCGAACACAATCAGCATTAAAGACCATAATAAACTTCGCAAGTCTCAGCTGTATGCAGAGGAAATAAATACGCTAGCGTGACGTTTGTTTCCGGTTTGAATTCATAACAAATAGCGTGCTACAAATCATGAACCTGGCAGTTTAATGACCACGTAGAATAGTTCCTGAATTAAGGCTTACATCAGTGCTTAAAATTTCGGTAGGTCGTATTTAAACGAAGTATTTATTCATATCTAAGATCACGAATGAATGAAAAGGAATTTAAAATATTTTTTTACAAGATTGAGTGGGTCAAACTGTTAACTCTTTTATGCGCAGCATAATTTAGTACCTAGAAACACATTCACAAATTTTCAATTCTATTCTATTTAAATCACAATTCTATTTTTATCGTTGTTAAAAAGTTAAAGTTCGATGTATAATGACACTTACTACTAATGCGCTACTGTTTTATGTAATATTAATTATGCAACATTTTTGGTGGAACGATAAAACTCAAGTAATAAAGTATAACTCTTTTGAATCGCCTTATTTTATACTTTACTTCTCCATAAAGAGCTCTGCTTCTAACATGCACCGATGTTCACTCACTTCGAGAAGTTTTTCAAGCAAATTGTCTAAGAGGGGAAATGAGCTTCATTATTATTTTTAGTTAAACATTTTGTGGCGTTGTTTGGTGCGCAATCAAGAGTATAAATTAGATGTGCCGTGAATTGTACTTCAGTAAATAGGGAAAATATTAAAAAATGTTCACGATTACCAACGCAAGTTGTGTTTGGAGTACGTCGATCTGAATTGAAGAACATTTTCTAGAGTTTTACTATCACTGTTGATCTTACTTTTTGACTTCAAAACTTACATTTTCATAATAAATTTTGTTGTTGCTTGTGTTATTTTATTTTGTTTGCCTGAAGTTATTTTATTCTACTTAAAATGAAATTACTTTTATCATACAAATCAAAGAGAGATTGTAAATTATTTTTTAAACCAAAAGAATAATTTAAATTAAATCCACAATGTGTGTTCATTTTGTCATTTACCCATTCGAAGAGCTTAATTAAGCTTGATTAAAAATTAAAAATAGGTCTCGTAAAGGATTAACTTCAATGCAAAAGATTGAGTGCAGAAAGAGGTTATTTTTTGCAGATCTTATATTGCGATTCATACCGGTTGATTCAAAATAAGTGTGACCAATTTTAAAAGCATATAACTATTTATGGTGGATTTCTATCGCTTTACTACTGGTTTCATTTTAAAAATGAAACATTTAAATTTCTAATCTAACCATTTTTATTAGGGGAACTAAATTATAGTACTTAAATTAAATCCTGAAACCCGGAAGGAAATTTTACAGCCTTTGAAGAATGGTTGTTCAAATTTTGTTACAAATAAACCATTTAAAAATCAGTAAATACATTTTTCTACTGTCTTACTATCTAAAAACTTTAAAAAGAAGTAAAATTTGACTCGTATATTCAAAAGCTAAAGGAAACAAAAGAAGAAAGAAGTTGAAAAGATTTATCGCTCTAAAAATTCTCAAAGAACTATGGCAAAGAAACTACAGGCATAGCAATCGACAATTTATCGTCAGATAAAGAAAATTTGCAACAAAAAAAATATGTCTGTTAAAACCATAGAAAAACGAAGAAAACGTTCTTGGCCTCTGTATTTTATGTTATGCAAAAGTAGATACAAAACAAGGATAACTTCGGATGAAGCACTGTTTCATCTGTCATTCACAACTGGCAAAACGAAGGTACAATATATTTCTCGTAAGATAGGTCGGAAACACGCAGCTGTTTTACAAAAGGTTAATTGACCGTCAGTTGTTATGGTATGGATGGGAATGTCCTCTCAAGGCTTAATAAAACAATTTTTTTGTAGAACCGAAGTCTTAAATTAATGTTAAATACTATCATAATAACGTTTTGAAACACTTGATCAAAGAAAGTAAACATCTTTACTCTCAAGGAAGCTTTGTTTTTCCCCATCATTGTGCACCAAATCATTCTGCAAAATCAACTACAAAATGACTGAAATATAAAAAAAAAATTTCTTCCTTCTGATAAATGACTATCGCTATCTCCTGTCTTTGTTCCTTGCGATTATTGTTTATGGAGATATTTGAAAAAACAATTAAATAGACGTAAAGTAAGAGCATTCCAAGTGCTTCAAACAGCAATCAAAGAGAAAGTTGGAAAAATACCCCGAAAATGGTTGAAAAAATTCTTTTTGCCTGGCCAAAACGATTACGTAAAGTGTACTGTGCTAGAGGAAACCACATTGAAAATTTCATGTAAATAAATTGATTCAATACAAATTTATGATCCTCTGAAATTGGTCACACTATTTATGATTCATTCTTAAGGCTGCTAAGACTTAAGAAAGATTTTATATTATCAGAATACTTTGGTTAATTATATATCTAGTTTCAAATAAATGTACAAAAGATTGCTATGTAATAATACCACAAAAAAGAATAATAGCCAAAATTAAAAATATTTAAGCCATGTCTATAGTATTTAAAGGAAATAAGCTCGAAGACTACACACACACACTTAGGAAGATACACTAACTTTGCTCTAATACTTAAAGTTCGCTAGAAATTTGTTGATTAAATTTATTTGATTATAATAAATATATTAAGTTTCTTACTTATTTCTAAGAATTGTTAATTAATTTCCAATTAAAAATACAAATCCTTTTCAGCGATTTTTATAGTGTCAAAAAATGTCATACTTAAAAGTTTATTAATGCCATATTTTTTATTTATGCCAAAATTATCAACTATAAGAAACGTGCAATTTTAAGTAGTTGAAAGACATTTAATTATGAAAGTTTGAATTATGTAAAAATAAAGATTAGTAAAACGATGCCACCTTTTCTACTCATAAAAAGAAATGTATAATAAGTAGTAAAAAGTACTTAATCGCAAGACTATAAATATATCCATACCATAAGTAGTAATTTATCCATACTTATAATCAAAATAAGAAGAAAGTAAACAATTCATGTAAGAAGTTTAAGAATAGCATAATTTCACTTGTTTCAAAACAGAATGATGAAGAAATATATACATATGTGTGTATTGATTTTATGAAGAAAGTGATATGGTCAAAGTTCTTCATATTTTTTTTTCTCTAAATCATATTTATTTATTTTATTTTCAGAATTTGTAAACTATTATAGAAAATATTCGAAAACAATTGTTAAGCAATAAAACGTACCAGAATATATTTAAGAGGTTCTTCATAAATAAAATAAGATGTAGAAATAATTCAAATAAATTCACACGTAGCGAAATATGTAAAATCTCTCAAACTTTTCGAGTACACTATGAAGAAATAATGGACAAGGAAACTTCGATACTTTTTCCAATATTTGTGTAAAGAACAATACCAAAAGTAGTATAAATAGATTCAAAAACAATGTCCTAGGTTTTTTTTTTAAATTCTCAAGAAGAAAATTTGGAAAAAATAAAATGTTTAGCGCATAAAATGTTAGTGAACATTTGAAAAATTGAAAAAGAAAAGCATTGCTTACAGTAAAACTAACAAAATGCAGCTATTCCTAAATATTGTAAGCTTTTCCTTTTCGATTCCTCAATAAAATTACGAAAAGTATTTGAATAAACAAGTGAGAAAAGAATGATTTATTTTGTTGCACGAAACATCAAAACGTTTTAAAATTATGATAGAAAAAATGCTATGCCAGCAAAGAATGTAGAACTGATAAAAAAGAAGCTTTGAAAGCAGCTTAACTTTAGAAAAATTAATAAGTGATGAGCAAATTTAAGAATAAAAAAATACAGCAAAAAAATTCAACTTCCAAAACAAATAACATAAAAGTTTAAAAAATAAAAAATTAAAAACGCAAAAGACGATTTTAGTTTTTCCTCATTTTAAACAAACGCTTTTTTTTATTCTGATATTAATGCATTCAAAAAATACCCTTTTTAATTTTCCAGAAATGCAATTATATACCTTATTTCTTTTCATATCTCAGAAGATAGTTCATTACAAAATGTCCAGCGTAAAAAAATGAGTCAGAACTAATTAGTTATATCTTATTGATATTCTTAAAACATCTTTTTAATAATCTCACGCAATACATTTTTTATCATTCCGTTACAAGAATTTATTTTCAAGAGAATTTCAATTCCTTCAAAATATTCCTAAAGAATATTTTTGCAATTATAATGCACTTCCCACTTACATTCTAAGAATATTTATATTTAACAAAATATCTGTTTCTGAACAAATGTTTTCTATTTTTTTCTTTTTTTTTCATGGTTAAAATATAATTTCCTGTATTATGTGCATTTACTGAAACAAAAAGAATACAGACAAATATTTCCTTAATGCTGTGTACTAACTGTATGAAGAACAAAACATTAAAAAAGTATATAAATTAATTTGAAACATTTCCTTCAAAGCATTTGTTACTTTTTATAAATTCTTCATTAAAAAAGACTTGAAATAAAGAGGTTGACATTTATTTTTTCTGTTCACTGCGTATACTCAAATATTTTCACTTATGTAAGGTCTATCAGGAAGAGTTGATATCGTTGAAAGCTGATAAACAATTTAATTCAAAATGTATTATTTAAATAAATAAGTTTAATTTGATCTCCCTCCAAACAAAAATAATAAGAGCTTAAAAGATACAAGGGACTGAGTTTGACTTAATCACTATAAAAAAAATTCAAAGGTACAATACATTGTAATGATAATTTTAATTCTTATTAAGTATTAGATTATATGGTATAGGTTCCAACAGAGTTCTCTAGTGTTTTGTATACAAATACTCTAGTGTTTTGTATTACTGGTGACTGATGTCGGTTGATATTTATAAAAATAAAGTGTTAAGCTCCATTATGTAACACTTATAAATTTAAACTATTATACAATGTTATTTACTTTTTAAAAGTATTTAACATAACACAAATAAAAATTGCAAACAGAAAAAAAATTATTGAAACACATAAAAAAATCATTGAAGGCACTTAAAAACATCCAGAATCAAACTTCTGAAAAAAAATGAAAGAAAGAAATTGAATGAGTACATACTTTTATTTCTATAGGACTGTATCTTCTCTTAAATAGAATTTTTCAAATGTAATTTATAATGTTTCACAATCTTCCTTCTCGTGTTAAAAAAGAAATTGCTTAAAAATTCAAATGTAATATTAGATTTATAAGGAGACTTGAAAAAATTTCCTTCATCTTCATAGGTAATTTTTACTTAAGTCGAAATTAAAAAGGCTTAAGTGTATAATTTTCTCCCCTCCCCCGTTAAATTAATGTCTTTCTAATACTCTACGTGGCCGAGTAAAAGCCGAATGGTCAAGGTCATGAACCCGCGACAGGTGTTGGCTATGTCAAGTCGTGAGTTCGAATCTCGGTAACACTGAAGACCTCCCCCGTGTAGAAGAATAAGTACTTGTTAAATTTACAGAGCAGTGATTCTTAACCACTGTACCGCTACACTTTTGTGTACTCCCAAATTCTTAAAGTGTACCACCATTTTTTTTAAATTGTTAATTATACTCTGAGAAAAAATTCCAGAACCGTTTTATAGAAATTAAATAAGTGTATTCGCTTAACTTATTATTTCGTGGATAGATGGATGAGTATTATAGATAAGTAAAATTCTTTTAAACTTATTTTATTGTTAGTGGGTCACCAACTTTTGAAATTGTTGAAAGTGTACTGCAGCAAAAAAGAGGTCAAAGATCACTGCTGTAGACACTCACATTTGGGTTATGTGAAAATTTTGAGTACGGGGTGTCAGTTCAGGCATCGTTCTCGTCGATTGACTGGGGTTTAAAATTACGCAGCCCATGTGTTTCTTATAGTGTGACGTGAACAATTCATTTTCATACTCATTAACATTTGCTTAACATCAGAAAACGTTAAATCAGTTTCTCTTTTAATCTCACTCACACATCACTATATATTCATAAATCTAACACATTGTATTGATTTAATTCAAGTATTAGATATTAAGAAAAGAATTATTATATAATTGCACACTTATTAACATATTATTTATTTACTATATAATTAAATTAAAAGGCATTTAGTTTTACCATGAAAAGTAAAATAAGTAGCGTTTTTAAACAAACAAATATATTCAAGTAAAAATCTTGCAATCAAGATATCAAAGGTAAATAATGCATTCTTAATAGTATTTGTTCGTCTATTTATTAATTTACTTTTCCTTTAGCTTGCTTTCGTTCATTGCATGAACACAAGCAAACAGTTGATAATGATAACAAAAATATTTAAAATTAAATATTTTTAAAAAGAAATTTTTAAAAACTGTTCAATATAAAGTTTGAAAAGATTTTATCATGTATAAAAATTCTACTGTTTTTAATTTGGAATGTTATTTCATTTCCGTCGTTGTTTTCTTTTAGGCGCAGAGTATTTAAAAGTTGATAAACTCTGATGAATCACATTTTCGAGCGCTTAGTAAGAAATAGTCCCATGGTTCCATATAAAGAAAATACGTACTTATATAAATTATATGTGAGATTTCTTCACAGAGCATCATATAATTCTAAAATTAAATGGTACTAACAATTAAAAAAGTCATCAAAAGTAATTTAAATGAAGTTCTCCAGTTTGTTTTTCCGAATTAATAATGAAATCACTGAATAAAATCATTCGTCTTAGTCATTATTACTGCTTTTGTATAACAACACACTCTGCAGAAATCAAAGCTATCATGTTATGGAATGCAGGTTTAGGGTATTTGCACGTTGTTCCTACAAAAACAAACATTAATGGATACATTCCCTATAAATGAGATAATTCATCAAAACAATTTTTAATGTCTGTCTAACTTAAATTGTTTTCGGATATTTTTATCGATGTTTAGGTATAAATTCAGATAAATATCAATTGATTTCTAGTTTCAAACCATATCTTGAATGATTACAAAGAAATTTTAATTTCAGAACAAAAGATTTAAAGTTAATGAAATTTAGACTAATTTTATGCGTTTTCCAAGCTTTATGTTGAAAACAATCACCGACACTATAAAATATTTTCAATACACAACCAACCATCTCATTACTTAAGCATACACAACTATCCACTCACCAAGAGTCGGCATGTCTTCAGACACCTCGACAATTTCTTCAAAACTCCAGCATCTCAAGAGAGACATTCACTTCGCATGGTAATCCAAAATACTACACAAGAAAATGAGTGCAACCAGTTTTCCAAACGAACGTGATAGCAGGATGACATATCCTCTGCTAAGTAAGGTAATTGCAGGGTTAAAAGCTAGTGCTGCCTCCTTTCACAATGAATCACTTCCTGGATTTTAAGTGATAAATGAGAATGAACTTACCATTAATAAGCCCCTTTCGTGAGGACGGGGGGAAAGAGGTTTTTGAAAGAAAACTAGAGAGTATTGTTTTATTTATTCACTAGACACAAAAGAAATTAAAAAAATTCGGATGTGATAAAAAACCAGAGAAAAAGAAGAACGAAACTGACAGTGGATATAATGAGGAACTTTTTTCGGTATTAATTATGTGTTCGTTTGAAGCCAACATCTGTCTTTTATCTTCTTTAGAAGTAAAAGAGAAAATGGGTACAAATATTGTTTGCATAAATCAAATGCATCAATAATTACTTTTTGGAATTATTTATTAATTCTTACAAAGTTTCTCAGAGTGCCTGAAAAAATGTGTGTGTGTGTGAAGGCGAAAAATAATAGTCTTTCTTTATAAGTCACAAAATACTACTTACGACAAACCATTTTTAATTAAATTAAGGGAATGGATCCATTCCTTGTTTTTCAAATCAAAATCAGATTCAGTTTAAAAGTCTGGATTGTAGAGTAAAGGCAAAAATTGCCAATATGATGTAAAGGTAATAGCTTAAAGAGCATTGAACAAATTTTACATTATTGTTAATCATTATCTCACACAGTATATTGAAGAATTAAATTGAATATGTTTCAAGAAGTTCGTGAATAGTGAAAGGTGATTTGCACCATGATCTAATTGTGTGATTAGTACTCTTCTTTTTTTTAAAAAAAAATTTCGCCCTCAAATAAGAGTATTTGATTTTTGTAATTATCTTCTTAAGTCTTTTTTGAAAACTGAAATACACTCATTGGGAGTTTTAATAAGATTTACCAGCTAACAGTAAAAATTTTTCATTATTTCATGAAACTATAGCATAATTTTCTGTTAGATACGCAATAAATTTACGAACTGTATTTTTTAATATTAATCTGATTTGATTTAAAAAATAACACTGGAAAAAAAAGAATTTTTTAAAATGGACTTTTTCGTTCAAACTTCACACTTTACGCGTAACATAACTATTTTATATCTTAAATTTTTTAAGAACGAAAGTGAAGGTTGAGTAAAATTGAATTTATTTATTAAATAATTAGATTTAATAAATTATTTTATTTTACGTTCATTAAATTTATCATCTAAATTTTAGGAGGGGAAATTTAATTTGCTTGTTTTAATATTCAACTGTTTCACATTGCAAACAATCGGAATTATGAGTAAAATTTAATTCTTTAAAAAATTAGTTTTAATCGATTTATAATTATTAACAGTATTGTCATCCAAAACAATCTTGGATATAAAAGTTCAGATCAACTGAGCGCTTAAAAATGTGAGAAAAAAGCTTATCAAGTTTTTACCCAGTTCGCCAACATGGTCACCAAGTCGCCAAATCTGGTCAGCAAAAATTATGCCAATGAGGCTGCATCAGTAATTATTTAAATAATTAGTTTTAATTAATTATTTTTCAATTATTATAATTAAATTATTGTATTTTCATCCAAAACAAAAGTGTACAGAAAATTTCAGGCGAATTGAGCGCTTTAAAATGTGAGAAAAAAGCTTTTAAATCTTTGCCCCAGACAACATAGTTACTATGTGAGTAGAAAAAAAACTCATTAATAAAATTGAAGAGCAAGTAATTCATAATATTAATAATAATCTTTATGATTTACGCTTAAAATTTTGAGATAAACTTTTCTTCCCAACTAGTTGAAATCACACAAAAAAATTACCTTTTATGTATTTTAATTTATTCTTTCTAAGAAACATTTTGTTAAAATTCATTCTTCATGTACTTAAATTTCAAAACAGCACACAATTATCATTTATTACTGTGAACATAGTATGATTGAAACTTTAAGACTTCTCTATGCCAGATTTCTTTTTTATAAATCATGTTACTTTTAAAGTGATTAATGTAAATAATGTATTTAAACATTTTACTTACATTTCTTGATGCAGCATCATTATGTAAATCGTATTTCTCTCTACAACAATTTATGAAAATCAAAGTTTGTAATACTAACTTTTTGTAATTTATATTTTCCAAAATTATGGAGGAAAACAATTTGAACAATTAAATTATTTTTTCACAATAAAATTGAAAAATATTCTTGTAGGAATATGAATGAATAACAAATAATTGAGTTCGCTTTTAATTGGCACGAAACACAGTGAAAATCGCTTAACATGAAATTGAACGAGCAGAAATATTTTTTCGTGTTTAAGGATATTGCACAGAAAAAAATTGAAAAAAAAAACATGTATCAACAAAATTACGTTTATTAGTTTATTTTATTTACATAGATATGTATATATACATATATTTAATAAAAATCAATGAAACAAAAACATTCACAAGCATTAAAGAAATTTAATGTAAAATTTTTACATTTTTTGAAAAACAAAACATTTATTGAGTTTATGGACAATAATCTGATATTTTTCTTTGCATTGTTTTTTAGCATCAAATTGTCAAAAAATTGTTTAATACATCGTGCACTGTTATACATTTTACAATTGGAATGTGAGTCTAAATAACTGCACATACATTTCATGATGTTCCTCACTTCGGATGAGGTAGAAACTGCATTATTAATTTCATTTTTGTAGTAGGAATCTGTCTTTTTTGAGTTCTGAACAATCTCCAAAAAACTGGGACTATGCATTCATTATCAGCATCTACAGCAACGAATTCTTTCGATGATGCAATAGGGCAATCCAATATGATTCAGAAACTTTCTCAAACATTCCATTAAGTGCCTGGTGTTTTCTGAATTTTGTTCATTCCCAGAAGGAAAATCTTTTCGTGTTAAGAACAATACATAAAAAAACATTGTAGTTTGTCGGGACAGTTGCATTATTTTGTGTCAACCGATATTTCATTTTAAGCGTTTTCGCGCGTTCAACGTATTTAGCTGTATTATTCTTTCCCCTAAGTTATATTTAACCCAGCGTTTCTCAAACTGTGGGGCGCGACCCCCTTGAAGGGCGTGACAATTCTTCAAGGGGGGATCGCACCCTCCCTGAAATAGACAAACAAAAAACTTTCTGGTATAATAAAACATAAAATACACATTTACATTGATATATTGCACTTATAAATGTATCAGTACCACACAATGTGCTTTATAATTAATTTAACAATACAAAGTTAAGAACAAGCTTGATAATTACCAGTGACCCCATGGGATTGCCATATAAAAAATTATATACAGAAATTAACACTTATTTTCATAATTTGTACGGTTTATATTAAATCCCTTAACTGTCGATTAAAAGTTACGTGATTTGCTTCCCAATGCCAACCACTTTCCACGTAGACGCGCGTGTGTGATGAATTCGGGGGAGGGGGCGCGAAGGAATAAAGAAAATAATCTGAAATAAGTAAAAATCCTTCGTAAACACTCTCAAGGTTCTTTTATTGCATTCCAAAGTCTTCAAAATAATTTTATGGATAGCAGTGCACAGAAAACTTCCTACTACGGAAAGACATATATATATACGTCAGGGGATATTAACGCTTTGGCTGAGCAAGACATTTATTTACGCCGGTGTCACTTAAGAGGTTAAAGTTGTATCTTAGTTTTAGCATCAAAATATAGTGTTATTGAATTTAAAACATTGCTATTGTACGGGGGATGCGCGATGAAAATTATAATTGAATATTGGGTCGCGATTATTGAAACTTTGAGAAGCACTGCTTTAACCCCATTAGGAATTGAATCTTACTTATTGATTCGAAGAATGAATTGCAACTGCATTAATAATGTTTTACGAACATTATGACTCGGATGATATTATTTTACAGTTTATTTAATATCACCATTGCTAATAACTGTATTTTAGATTCCTTCGTTATAAAAATAACCCAAGACTTAATTATTTAAATAATACGAATATAGTAATCACCTTAAATTATAGTGCATGCGTTTATGTTCTTCTGTACGTATATATGTGTACAAAATTTAGTTCCATGTTTCAAATAACATTTTGCTCAAATATTTCAAAAAATTAAAGAACAATAATTACTAGTTTTAACAGACAAGGCGAATTATTTTAGCTGCACATGTTTCATCGTTCTCTAAGTTTTAACTGCCAGTCTTTCTCATTCTATGAAACTCATTAAAATTAATTTATTGTAGGAAGTAGTTTTCGACTTCTCATTTATTATTCTCTTCCAGTCTCTGATTAAACAAAGACGAAAAGATAACAAGCATTTAAAACTCAGTTTAATTTCTTTCTTAAATACCTACTTTTCATTCATTACTTGTGAAAAGAAAAAACGAAAAGACAACTCGTAAAAATTATTAAAAAAAGCTGATTCTTTTTTTTAAGAAATGTTTAATAGATTATGGTATTATTTAATTACATATGTTCAGATGCTTTAAAACGAAGCATTATTTTAAAGAAAATATTAACCTTTTAATTTCATCAAATCAATGACAGGAGCATATTTTTTAGCTATTATTTATCAAATAGTAATAATAAACCGGTCACAAATATTATTCGTAAATTTTTAAAATTTCACGTTTCTCTCATATGCTACAAAAATAAAAACAATGTATTTTAGATAATTATAACCAGTAACTTTAAATTTTGAAGCTTAATGAGCCAACATAATTTTTATTTTTTTATTTGTGTGTAATTAAATATCAAAAAAGCTATATATTGATCTTAGCAACTTCCCCAAATGTAAATTACCCACTTATTTTATGAATGTAATCTCGAACATTTATATGCTTTTATCCTCTAACACAGTGTTCCCAATCTTTTTATCGCCGCGGACCGGTCAACATTTGTTAATCTTACCGCGGCCCGATGAGGGGGAGGACACTGATTGCTTACCTTTTAGACTGTTTTGATTTAGTAATTTTAATTTAATTGTATTTAATCGTGACTTTGGAATAAAATATAGCTACACCAAAAAATGAATATAGAGTGATTTTTAACAAGAAATATAAAGTGATTTTCATAAAAAGTAGCCCAAACCCAAGAAAAATATATTACAGTAAATAAAAGGAAATTTCTTGTGCGGACCGGTAGTATTTGATCCACGGACCGGGGGTTGAAGACCACTGCTCTAACACATACTCATAAAAAATAATTAGATTGCGGTAACTGCTAAGGTTTTACAATATGCTTGAGCTTGAATAATTAAAAATATTTGTCTTTTTTATATAAATAAAATGAGATGTAATCCAATATTCATCGCATCCTTTAAATAAAAGGCTCATAAACACAACCTTACTGTTAAATGGAATCCAAGTTACAAAGTTACATATTTATCAAATGTAGGTTTCAAAAACGCATTACTGTAGTAAATACAAAAATAGTTAAGAGTCTAGTAATTTAATATTTTTTCAATTCGATTAAAAATAGGGCTCCCGAGAAGAATTGGAAATTTTTCATATAATATATATATATTATTTTATTAAAATATCAAGTGGAAAAAATAATGATTTATATAGGAAAAAAATTCATACATAAATCAGTTTACGAATTTTTATTAAAGGATTTTCAAAATTTTATTAAAGAAATATTGCGCTGACACTGGGGAAAAAAATATCGCATACGGAAAAATCAATATTAATGAAATGATCCATCCTTTTGTAATGTGAATAAAAATATAATTTGCAGTAAATATCAACATAAAAAAGGGCATTTAATTTATTTGTTAAACTTTTTATACGTCTAAAATGAAATTTGCGTTTTATAAAATATGCATGTGATATCAGTATTAAAATATTTACAACTAAAGATATATAAAACATATAATGAATTCACTGCACTTACTGAAGTACATTAAACAAGAAATCATAAAAAAAAAACTTACCTAACTAAAAATATTCCAGAAAAATTATGAAACAATTTCTTTCGTAATATTTTCCTTTCCACATTGACATGGAAAAGCTAATTACATAAAAGTAGGGCATTCTTATTGCTAATTTGAATTAATACAATTAAACTACAGAAATGCATTCGACATCTCTTCTTAGATACAAAGAAGAGTGAAGATATCTGCCTTGGCTTTGAGCCCACTTGGAAGATTCCTTTCATCCTGGTGTCCGCCTTAAATGGCAAAAAAAACCCCGACTTTGATGGCTATCGGCCAAAACCAATTCAATAGGGATTTTTATTATCTACCGTCTTTATGCTATTAATAAGTATATGCGAAACGGAAATGTAAAATATACGATGACAACTACACACTAGCGTATCTTATTTAAATTTTTCTATTTATGAATACGAAAATGATTACGAGATATAGTAGCAATTACGCATTACAGATAAATTTGGGTCACTTATGTTTCTAATATAGTTGAATACATTTTGTTGGATGCACTACGTTTAACATTATATATGTGGAAAGACAGAGAGGGAGTTCAAAACGTGTAACACGCACATGGTTAGAATACTTCTACTCAAAAGGTGTATTTCCATAAACTTAATTTAGTATCTTAATTATAGAAATATTCACATCCATTTAATACAGAATACCTTGCGAACCCGGAGCTAAGCGATTTTCAAATCTCGTCGAATTGTCTTTTGTTTGAGCGCTACACCATTCGATTACTCACTCCCCGCTTCCTGTTTAGCTAATGTTGTGATGGGTTATATCCACGAGTGTTAAATTAATCATATTGAGAAAACAATTCTTTTAGGATTTGATTTTAAAAACCGCTTTCCGGAGAGATCTTGATTTTATGCTAATATAAATAATATTTAAACCCTGGTATTGGGTGTATTAAGCTAATCGTGGAATCGTGAAAAGTGATTTGTGAATAGGAAGCCGTGGATATTGTGAAAGTAGTATTTAAACTTAGCATTCACACAGAGCAGTGGAAGGAGTTTTGGAGTTGTTTGTACAAAGCTGTTGCAAATAAAAAAAAGTTATCAAGTAAACTACAAGTGGCTCAAGAGATAAGTCATTTTGAATAATCTTAAAAGTTACATTAAGATTGCTCCTAAAGTTATTGAACAACTTTTAAATTGTTCATAAAGTGTTAGATCCTAAATAAAAGTAATTATTTTTAAAAAACAAATGTCTGCTTCTTCCCTGAACCCTCTTACATCTGCAACCTACGGGTTGTGACAATGTATATGTTCGGACTTACCCCGCGAAATCGGACGCTCAGTCATAATAATTTATTTTGTGCTATTCGTATTTATTTCTTATCTACGCAGTTTATGTTTGTTATTGAATGTTGTAATTGTTGTAAGTATTATATCTATACTCATATTTGAGAGACGGCACTGTCATCCAAATGAAATAGGACTGATTCTTCTGCACCAAACAAGAAAAGATTAACTTTATATTTGGAATGTAAACTTAACATTGTTAAAAACTTTGATACAAACATAAAAATGCGTGTCTTTTCCAAGAAGTTGGGAATTTGACGGAAGGCCTTAGTTTCATTGAAAAAGAGTTACAAATTTTAGAAAACATAGACTCCAACGAAGAGTGTATTTTTTCAAAAAATTATTCAGCGAACTACTGTGTTAAATTTTATAAAACCTTCTACATCAAAATAAATTCAGTTTGTAATTTTGTAAATGAGTGATCTAAGATTTTATTAAACAATTTTTTCCTACATTATTTTCTTTCGCCTTTGTCGCCTATGTATTTATATGCGAAATTAATATATCAAGACTTACATCGTTATCCCTTAGTTCCACCTATCACGTAAGTTCGAGTTTTTTATTACTGTATTTTATCATATTAAAATTAAGATTTACCACTTTTATATGTTGAATATCATTGCTTTTATTTTGTTTTGAAACTAATTAGAACTAAGTTTTTTTTACATATATGATGCTATTTTGCCCCATTTCGAAATAAAATATTTGAGTGCCTTTTTAAAAAGAAATTCATTATTGTTGCATTTTATAGTATTAAAGAAATATAAATATTATTTCTATTATTATTTAAATTGGTTTTCTTAAATAATTTATAATTCTAGACTAATTGTCTAATGGTCATGATTTCAGGACTGGTGTTATTCATATTATGTCGTAGATTCCAGCCCTAATCCCACAAAGAAAAACTCTTCATGTAGAATGTTTGATAGACGTTAAATCTATTGATACTTTACGTCCTCATGTTGGCGTGGTGTGAGAGTGGCGTGCCAGAGCTCACTTGTCATTCTCGTCACTTGACCGTGATAGAAAATTACGAGATACATCGCCAGTAGCCTTTATGTAGCTTCAGAGCGTATGTTAACAATCAATGAATCAACAATTATTTAAACACCATCATGCGTTCGGCCCGGAAATTCGACACTGTATGTGTCTGAAGTTAAAGTTGTGCGAAACGACCAAAATCACTAGAATATAGCTAAAAATATTATTTATAGCAGCAAATATGGATTTCTGCAAAGAAAAAAGAATAAAATCTAATAAAATAAGTCAAATTAAATTAAAGATTAAATTGATTAATTTGATTGTTAATTGATTAATTAATTTGATTTTCTCATAAAATCCAAAAGGCTCCATTTATAAAAAAAGAAAGTAAATGAATATTGTGTTTAACCCAGGGGTACTCAACCTTTTTTTCTGCTGGGCCGCATACATATGCCAGCTATTTCAGGCAGGCCGCATACATATGATAGTTATTTCACACGGGCCGCAACGTGAGGATAAATGGGGGGAGGAGAGAAATGCTCTAAGACCAACAAGATAACATGGGTAATTTAAAATGTGGAAATTGATCAAAATATTATAGCTCCTGTTTTCCTTTTTTTAATTATTATTTTTTATATTTTTTTACTAACACTTAATAAGAAGCATCTAAGAAATACTCCTTCATAATTTCTGCATCAGTAAACGGTTTCATATGATTACCAATGTAATAAACTTTATAGGATGTCTTTGTTACAGCTGTGATATTACCTGTGTTGCTGTTGCAAAGATTATTCAAGCAAGCCTATTTACACCTCTTGAAAGAGGTATTCGAGGTAAAGTGTCTTTGAATGATTCCTGTTTATTGGTATTTTTTAAATAATACAGCACTTTTACGACAAAGCAAACAATTACTAATCCATGCTTGATTTTCACTGCAAAATAGTCAACCTCAAAATCGTCTTCAAACGATCTATTTTCTTCGAATATTTTTCGCTTACAAGATATGAAGGATAGTTAAAAAATTGTAGAAAAAATTAGACAGGACACAGAAGAATTAAAACATATCAAAATAAATTTACAGTAAAATGGCAGGCACAAAAATTTTGGAACTCAAGATTACTCTTCTATAAATATAACTGGCCTCGCTCGAGACTAAAACAGATTAAAAACTTTTACATTCGATTTGTACACCACCTGCTTTTGAACAAATAAAAATAAACACTACGTTTTTCTGACTAACAAAAGAAGACATTACATGTCAGCTTCAATAAAACACTTAACGACAAATCGCATAGCTATCATTCGTTGCTGGAATGGGGAAAAAAAATTTTTTTTTGCTGTGTGGTACAGCTGCTAATGGCGCGTAAAGCTTTTGCTCTATATTAGATATATACGCATACCATTTAATTAACGTCGTGAAAAAAGAGATAGAAAATTCATAGGCTTAAGATCTTTTCTGTTACATAAATTGATAGTTTCATAAAATACAATACTCAAAAAGATTTGAATTTAAAACAATGGCAAGCTGTTTGTTTTATTTTAAGAACAGTCAGCATGATGCAGTAAATAATACAGGTGTACAAAAAGAAAAAATTGCTTTTCCAGATCTTCATAATAGATAATTATATGTAACCTTGAAAAAATGAATGAGCATTTTTGAAGATATCATTAACTACACAGACACTTGAAAAGATGACAAATTGCTCCTTTTTTATTGCAACGCATTATACAAGAATTGAAAAGTTAAAAAAAGTGCTTTTAGAATAGCTTCACAGAACATAGCGACGTATTAAAAAACACAAATGTGTAAAAATGCAGTGAATGCAAATGCTTTCAAAAACTATCATGAAGAACATGCGTTCAAGAAATTATTCAATGCCATAGGATTAATAGTGAAGTATAACCATTAAAAACTTACTTAACCAATACCCCACTATTTATTTGTATCTCAAGTTATTCTTTACAGCATATTTAGAATCTTATAATCAAAACCACACACACACACACAAAACTGTTTTTACGCTATTGTCTATGAAAGAAAGAAAAATTGCTGACAAGAGAAAAATCTTTTTTAATTCATTTATTTCAGTCTCTTCATATAAGAAATTCAATTTAATATATATTTTAATACAAGTGTTTCTTTTTTACTGAAATGTGAACTCCAAGTTCTTTGTTGTTAAAGATGACTTTATTTAAAATTGTCTCACGATTCTACACTTCAAAGACATTTTTAGATTATTCCTCAAAAAAATTTAAAAACGTGTTAGCTTTAACAATGTATTTTTTTCAATGCCTCATTAAGTTCAATTAATTTAATTAATTATTGCAAAAATATTCTTCTTGGGTTATATACCAACAGCTATTTGGAATCATGCCAGGAATAACATTTTATGATACCAGAAATGATACATAGTTTGTCAGGGGGAAAATGCATATATGCATTTCTTTTCATTAGAATTTGAGTAACAATACTTAAAATGCACGAAAACGTATTTCTGTATGAAAATTATAATTAACAATTCCTTTCTCTCCCTATTTATTTATTTTTTGAAGCTTTCAAACAAAGAATCAACTTATAAATTAGTCAGTTCAGTTCTAACAAAATTAAAAATTGCATTTTCTTTAATACAGTGTTTATGCACCATATGCGTACTTTTTGAATTTTCGCAATGTAATAAAGTAATGTAAATTACAATGAATGAAGCTAAAACTCGAGACTTTTCATGCACAATGACTGAGCTCCTGCGTTATGTTATAGTTATAATACGTGGCAACTTAAGTGTGATAATGGTCTTAACCCTAGATAATTAAACTTAGATCAGTGTTATTCTACAACTAATCCTTCGACTGGCAAACCACTAATTAAAAACAAGTATATTTTTATACTTCTTTGATTTATTTGAAACAAATGATGGTATCTTAAGAAAAGTAATAACATTGTTCGATCAGAAAATAGTGAGGGGGTAAAAATTAGCATTAGCACTCTTGACAGATGTTAAAAGTGTTACTTCTGTAATAGCTTTGTAGTTTGGTTCGGTAAGAGCTCTTAGTTTTTCTAAACCTTTGTTTCCATCATAACTTTAAAATTGCTTTCTATTGCCATTTTTAATAATATATTACTTAAAATTGAAACTATAACTATTGCAGATTAATGACAAAATGAATTACATTAATTTGATTAAAATTACAATTAGAATTAAAGGTTAAAAATGCCTGAAAAAGTTTTGACTTAAAAAAAAATTCATGATAAGAGTGTGCAAAGGCGAGCCTAGCCAATCCGGTTGCAGCACTAAAGTCCTAGTCAGAGAAAATTTTCCGATGTGAACAGTTAAAATGAGTTGGTATGGAGAGGAGCTTCTGTGATTGGTTGACCAGAAACGTTGGCTATTTTTTGCATTTAAGTTGTTGTTCTATTATTCTATTGTTTACAATAGCTTTGTAGCAGCAGTTGCATGCGTACTTTGTCATTCTGTGCTTTTTTAGAAAACTGGAAATACCAATTTTGCGTCTGCAAGGATGAGTAGTCTATTAGACGAATATTTAGTTGCCTAGGCTTAATGTAAACTTAAATAAACCTCCCTTACAATTTTCAAGTTTTTAAAGTTAAAATACAAATAACACTAACTGATGCACCTAAAAAACTAAAATACCTGAAGTTTTAAAAATACAAGCACATAAAAACTACACATTGATTTCATAGAATTACTACACAATAGCCATAACAAATGAATAAATATGTAAAATATCTAATCCTAAATTTAAATCCGGATATTTAAATTCCAAAAGCTATGCATAGCTGACAGCAAAAGTAGTCCGAGTTGTACATTTTTTATTTAAAAAAATGAGATAAAGAAACGAAGAATGTGAATATTTTGTGTGGTATTATATTTAATGCAGAAAAATACATCAAAATATATAATCAACAGAGCGATATCAATATTCCATTAAATAAAAATTTCAGAATATCCGAACTACGAAAATTAAGGACTCTTAAAAAAAAACTGGCTGAGCACTACAAAAATATTCCACTAGAAAGTACAGAATATTTTATGAGTTGAAAATTTACAACTTTTTTCAACTGAAAATTTACTTCTTTGACCTGGGAATGCTCGTAATCAAAAAGTGTTCAACATAAAAGTGTACGAAGTTTTTTCAAAGAACATGATTCAGTAAACGTTCGTTTTAAAAAACCAAATTTAAGATAGAAATATTTATGTCGATTTTTAATTTAAGAAACACACCGAATCAATATCTTTAAACTTTAAAAATAAAATGAAAATAAAACATTTTAGATCATGACACTAGCTTCATGGACCCTTCGTTTCCGGTCGTTACCTTCAAAATGGAGTTCGAATGACATTTCCAAACGCGCCTAACTCCAAGAAGAAGAATAAAGTTTCGATACATTAAAGTTTATAGCGAAGGATATAAAAGTCGTGGGAAAAGGCGAAAAACGACTCAAAAGCATATTATAACATAGTGACAAAAATAGGATTTGTCGACGAGATTCTTTTTACTTTCCATCGGTTATTCATATTGGGCAATATTTGAAACGGATTCGAAAAAACGAAGCAAAGAGTAGCTAAGTAACTGATTTTAGAGTTCAATGACGTTTCTCTCTATATACATAAACAAGAACATTTTACTGTTAAAAATACAACCATTCTTGAGTATTTTATTCTGTTGAAAAGCTACATTACTGGGCATTAAAATTGCTACACCAGGAAGAAATAGGCAAGTTATACTAGAAATAACAAGTAATTAATTTTTCAAGAAATTTGGGTCCATAGATCCTGAGAAATCAGTAGCAAAAACAATCTCCTCTGGCAGTAATAAAGGAACTTATACGCCTGGGCATTGAGTCAAACAGAGACTGGATGGCATGCACAGATACAAATGACTATGCAGATGAAAATAATTATAAAATCCCCGTCCACCACAAAGTATCACACTGGGCTCACAGAAGTAAGTATTAATCACACATTACAAACGAGAGAAAGGTAAAAAATCGAGGTTATGAAGGATTACAAATATTTACAACAAATTCTCAGAATTTTTTAAAAGCACTTCTGGTGTAAAGAAGTTGGTGAAAATTCGGAAGCGAATTTATGTTAAGTCTCTTGAAATCCAATCTTACAATCTTTCTCTCTCTGACATACTTGGAACACAGAAAGATTACATGTTATATATATATATATATATATATATATATATATATATATATATACACTTTCCTCGCCACCAATATTACAGTCACAGGAAGATAAAGGAACTAAATTAAATTTGTTCAAGCAGCTTTTAAAACTACCATGATCAGCAAGATATTGGGCTATTTTGTAATTAGTATAAAAATGATGGCATGACAGTCTCTTATTAAGAGGGTTGGAAAAAATTTCTTTGTTAAGCTATGAAAGCTCTTTACTTTAAGCTTTGTTAAGCTCTATTAGAAATGAGATATTCTTGGTTCCAAGACTTCACTAATCTTTCTTTCGTGATCTTGTAGAAAGAATGTTGAAGTCTTGGAAAAATGTCTTTGGGGAAGAGTTGTATGAATTTTCAATTGTTGTTAATTCAGCATCCTTTTGTTTAAAGGGAGTTCGAATAGAGTGTAATTGGGGAGAAAGCTTGGAGTATTGCCGTAAAGGAAGCTGAAATAGGACTGAAATTTTAAGGTTGGGTTATCCTGTCTGAGAAACACCAACTGTTGAATTTTATATGCGAATATGTAAAATGGGAAAACAAAGATTTAATGGGAAGTAGAATTTTAGTTGAACTTTTATTTTTTTATCCTTACATATAGATATGTATGTTTTTACTGCTTGCATTTATTTCGATTTCAGTTTCATTTAAATAATGTGATTCTTTCTAATTTTATTTTTTAATAGCTTTTTAACACGAATACTCATTAATGTTTATAAAGTAATTTTAACGTTTTTACAATATCTTTTTAATCCTATTGAAAAATTTTAGTTATTCATCGTTTGAATAAATAATTTTTTAAAAAAGAAATTGGAAATATGTTTCCTCCTTTTTGAAAATTTTTTAATTAATATATTTTTTTTTATGTTTTCAACGTTTAATATGCTTTTTATAGAACATTTCGTAGAAATATTAAATCATATGAAAACTTTAAAATCAAACAAAACTAACTAACTTTATAATTCTCCGAAATTATTAACTGTAAATAATCCAAATTTAAGTTTTAACGGAAGAAAAGGAAAATTTTTATAAACCGAAACTATTACAGTATTACACTAATATAATGACACTTTATTTTTAAAAATCACTGCTTTAAATAAACATTTTAAGGTACGAAAAAAAATTATTTACAATTGCACTAACTCTACTGTGTTGATTTTAAAGTTAATTTCCATTTGAAAATACTAATGCTAATGAATGTGATGTTTATTATACCAAGGATATTCTGAAAACTAAAGATCCCCAAGCATTGATTAGAACAGTAGGCAACATGTCCTTGTATTAAACCTTATTCCGAAGCAGATGTCCAAAAGGAATCTTATGACAGCTAATTACCGGTGCTTTCATGTTAAGTGAGCCAGGGGATTCATTTGACAGCTGAATCTGCTCAAAGCACTCATTTACGACAAGCGTCTTAAGATTCTCGGCGCTTTTATAGAATAATGGAAAGCAGAGTTCTCTATTACAGAGAGTCAATTTAGGCAATAAATGCATTCTTCCAATAAAGAGAAGCGTAGTCAAAGGGGGTTAGCTTAATTTTAAAAAATGCGTCCTTTAATCGTGTCCTCAGGATAATCTTAATTGAGGCTGTGATTTAATCTGAAATGAAGGGAACATTAACTGCTAATTTTATTCTTTGTTGATATCAAGTCATTTTAGATAAGCTCAATCATGAAAAAATTAGTCCAACTGACGGCTAATAAAGATGAATGGTCTAAATATTAATTTCTAAGAAAAATTTAATATTTCAATTTGATAAACTCAAAAAAATTTACTTTCACGCAATATGTATTTTTATAAATAACATGAACTGTAAATCATTTATTTATTAAAATTATCACCAGACTTTTTTTTATTGGAGGATTTAACAAATATTCGAAAAACATTTAAATGTTGATATGCATGAAAAATAAATATCCTTTTTACAGTATACACAAACACATGTTTGTAATTTGTATGCAGTTTATTTTAGAAAAATAGGAAAATAGATTTAAAGTGATGTTACAGAAATAATCAAAAATTATACTTTTTTAACATCACAAGCGATCAAGTACTTTTTTTTATATATATAAAACTCTTACATTTATATGCTTAAAGCTTACAAAGATTACTTTTTGATAGATTAAGGATATATTCTCTCTCTAAAGAAAAATACCTCAAATTCAAACTAAATACCATTACTTGAAAGTATTTCTAGTTGTATATATAGTGATTAGTTATCCCTTCATATAACATTCAATTCCAATGCATACAGAAATCAATCAATCAATTAATAGTAAGAAAAAGTACATAATTTTCCAACTATTTCACAACATACTCCCACATTCAAAAAAACATACATCGAAAAGTTAACCCCCTTATACAATAAATTTTTTTGCCCAAAATTTTCCAAAAAAGGGGACATTTTTCATTGCATATAACTAGGTATCATACGAAACAGTATGCGAAAATGGAAGAATTTTATTTCAGTTTTGAGAGAATTTTAAAGTTTTCACAATATTTTTTCTTATTTTAATTTTGGAACACAAAAAACCCTAAAAGTCTGCATTATATAAGTGCGCTCTGCATGTTAAGAAAAGTGTTATCTTAACAGAATAAAAGATAGATCTTAAAATAATTTCTCTCAGGCTTACAAAAAAAAAATTTCATGTCCGTACCACTTTTTCCAACGGTTGAGGATTTTATGTGTGTGTGTGCATATATATATATTTATATATATGCATATATATATATATATGCACACACAATTTGAAGCATGGCGTAATACTTACATAGCAATGGGGACAGACATATTATTGGCCTTTTTGCATTATCTTTCCATTTTCATTTCTTCTCACTAATTGCACATTGCCTTGCCAATCCCTGTTCTTTTATTGAATATTTTCAAGAAACTAAATTCCTGCCTTCAATGAAAAATGCCACCAAACAAAACTCTGGATGAGAAGTATTTCAGTACCATGGACAAACTGCATTTCTTTAAAACACCTCCACTAATAATCTAACTATAAAAATTAAAAATACGTGCAAATCAATGTTAGAAAGAAGAAAATATCAATGCCCGTACAATGTATAGGCAAACCGGTTGTGGCTAGCTTTCGGTATCCTGTACAACAGGGGTATCAAACTCGGGGACCGGGGGCCGTATGCGGCCCACAGCGAACATTTTTATGGCCCAGCCAATATATCGGCACAATAATCTCTCTCTATATAAGACGCATTTGTTGTCTGTTTGTCTGTTCCCTTATAACTCAAGATCCAGCCAACCATATAACGAGAAATTTGGTACACGTGCACAAAATTACACGAGGAAGGTTCTTTAATAGGTTTGGCGTTCATAATTCTTTCCGAATTTTTTAAAATTTAATTTTTAAGTGATTTTCCAGTGTTATGACGTCATATGTCACGTTTCTCACTAAGTGGACAATTTATACTTTACATGCAGTTTTTCAAGATTATTACATATTTTTACTGTAGCTATGTTAATCGGTTGGAATATTTATTCAATTTTTCTATTCTTTGATATTTAATTAGGATTATTTTTCCAATAAATCATTTTTTAAGGATTTTTCTTTTAACAACTAAAATTTTACTTTGTTGTTTTGGCAACATTTAGGTATTATCGCGGGATGTTTATGTGTGCGATTTTGCTTAAAAATTACAACTTACAATTTCAGTATTTTTTCGGAGAATTTATTTATTTCTTTAGAATGCGAAGGTTATAATTTTGACAAACTAAAACTTCTTATTGATAGCGGTATTTCAGTTCTTATTACTGTGATTAACATAAGTATAGTATTTCCGTTTTCGTTATCTCTTTTAGATAGTATGAAATTAATAATATTTTGCAATTTCATGTATCTTTATTTTAACCTTTAAGGGTATACTATTGGGTTCAGTGTATAAAATTGCCTTGCAGAAAATCAAACTTGGGTAATTATACTGCCCAAGAGAAAGCAGTGTTGGTAGTAATTACATATCAAACTGGAATAGGCATCAGAGAATGAGCAAAGCAGACAAATGGCTTAAATACCTGTTGAGGAAGCAGGTAGTCGTAAGATAAATTATTTTTGGTACTTATGTACTATCCTAACAATCGCCAACTTTCAAAATAACTTGCGAAGTTGGAACCCCGATTTCGCATGTCATATATATGCTGAATTGTGAGTCATGTGCTTCGTTTCATATAATGTCCCCAATAGGTTGCGGTTATATATAAGTACCTTATTTTTTCAATTTATGCTTTTGCATTGATAAAGTTAGTTCAGTTCTTTTTATGTCAGTTAATGTTAGTATTGTACTTCATTTTTCAATTTATTTTTATTATCGGGATACATATACTTTGGATAATTTTTTTTATTTATAGTACTTACTTATTATTGCACAATCGCCAACGTTCAAGACAACTCACCACTTTGGCTATCCCAACTTTGTGTGCGTTGAATTGGCAATCATGTGCTTCATTTTGTATAATGTCACCAATACGGTTGCGATAATACATAAGTACCTTTAATTCTGTACATTACTATAACATTAGACTGGCCACAACACCAATTTGGCATGATTTCAAAGTCATGCCAAAAATGAGTAGCCTACCAATATGAAATTAATATGATGAGTATTATCTTAGCCTGTTTTATCTTTTCCACCACTAATCCTTAATTAATTCAATATATAATTTTTGTTTTTTTTATATTTTAGTACTTACATTTATTTTTGGCAATTATGTAATGCAAATATTTTTTTTACACATTGCGATGTCTTTGGCGAAATTAATCAGCGGTATTTTCCTTAAATATGTTTTTTATCTGTTTTTGACAATTTTTAAAATTTTGTTTGATGTGTGTCTGAAAGGCAAATAGCAAAATAAATATTTTACAGTATATATATTGTGTTTGTACGAAAATTAATTTAATCAAAATTAATTTAATTAAATCATCTGATTTAATCAAAATATTGAGCCTTCTTTTATATTTGATATCTTTTTAAGATTCAATTTTATGTTATAACTAGCTATACCTAGCTAAATGTTGCTGTGGCTCAGTCAGCTTTAAAAGACTGGTACACCACAAAATATGCCATTAAGCTTACAAAAATAATAATACACAAGAATTCAAGCAAATCTATATCTATATAGTATACATATAAGACGCATTTGTTGTCTGTCTGTTTCCTTATAACTCAAGATCCAGAGAACCAAATAACGTGAAATTTGGTACATATTCACAAAATTACATGGGGAAGGTTCTTAAACAGGTTTCGTTCCATCCCAACCTCACTTTGGCCTCCTCCAGCCAAAAAGAGTGCTCCATGTGCATCTTCTGAGCCATGGGTTCATTATAGAGAAAACTTTACTAAACAAAAGCGGTAAGTATTTTGCAATACTGCTTTGTTATATTTACTTTACTGCAAGCAAATACTGCAACAAATATCACATTACTTACTACATTCCATTCCATTCCTTCATTCATAGGAATGCATTGTCATTTTTTGCTACAGTCGTGCCTATGAGAAAAAGGGGGAGAGTATAGACTTGCAGACACCAGGCTTTTCTCATGGGCAGTTGTAGGTGGCCTGCTCTGGAGTGCGCAGAGAGGAAAATCTTTTTGTACACACTCCAAATGGAACTGCCAAAAATGTTGTCTATCACATTGCTTTAAGATAAATGTACCCTTTTATTGCATGCAAATAAACAGTTTTGTAAGCTTCTACAGAAAACCTTATTTTAAACACGGGCAAAGCCGGGTACTTGCAACTAGTATATAATAAAATAAAAAGATTTCTTCCGAAAAAAATAGAAAATTTAGTATTAATGAAGAGATGTCAAACGTCAGGACGTAAAAATTAATTTTTTCTTACCATTCATATATGTTTATTATAGGGCATTATTCGAAATAAACTTGCTTTTCTATAAATATTGATTTTGTTCGTAGCCCACCTAAAGTTAAACCTTGTTTTTTTGGCCGAAGTTAGCCTTTGAGTTTGACACCCTTGCTGTACAGCGTACGGAAAAGGGGTTAATCTGGAATTAAATAAAAATCATTGAGTGTAAGGAAAAGTTCTGTCGTTTTGCACACGTGCACTTTTATGCGTTGTAAATCCTTAGCAAGAATTCAGATACGTCTGAAACCGGTTAAAATAGTTAAATTTATAATTAGGAATTTAAACACATTTTTTCGCATTTTAATCCGTTTTGTTGAACTTGTAAAACAGTTAACATGAGTGAAGGAGAAGTGCACTTAAGACATTGTATGAGCTCCAAAAAGGGAATAACATGGAGGAGACAAAAAAACCCTGCGACGTGCTTGGAAAGGAAGCAGTAACAGCTCGAACATGCCAAATATTGCTTGTGTGATTTTTCTTTTAAAGATAAACCCAGATCAGGAAGATCATCAGATGTCAGTGACAAAGTGCCATGTAGTATGTTCAGGATAAATACCACGTTAACTTCCACAGAAGTGGGCTTTAAGCTTGGAAGTCATCAGACTACTGCTTTGGATTACATTAAAAGACTTGCTTTTATGCCCGAACACTCTGGGAGCCACACATATTAAGCGGAAAAAAATTATTGGATGGAATTCAGATATGTTCTTCAAATCTTGCTCGTCACAAAAGGGAACCGTTTTTTAACCACTTAGAGAATGGAGATGAAAAGTGGATAGTGCCCAAAAACGTGGTTAGAAAAAAAGCATATTTTTACAAAGAGGAGACACCACCATCCACATTTAAAGCTAGTGTATATCAGGAGAATATTATGTCGAGTTGTTGGCGAGACAGCAAGGGTATAGTTCTCTATGAGTTGCTGAAAGAAAATAAAGCGACCGTTACCGTTTGAAACTTGATGGCCAACAGAAAAGGTGTGATTCTTCATCCCGACAACGCCAGACTACACGTAGCAAGAAACACCGCATAAAAAATTACAGTTTAGGGCTGAGAAACTTTACCTCAGCCAGAATATACTCCTGATACTCCACCATATGGCTATCATCTTTTCAGGTCGTTACAAAACTTTCGTGATGGAAATAAATATATAAATTAAGAGGGTGTCTAAATAGGGCACTTTGCTTTGGAATACTTTAGTCTCGAAAACAGAAGACTTCTTTTCCAGGAGGTTAGATGAGCTGTCGCAACCCTGGCGGACAGTTGTCCCTCGTAAGCTTTGCAAGTGAAATTTCGCATTATCGCTGCTGACCTTATGTTCTGCGAATGCCTTTTTCTGTACTATGCCTGAAGAAACATGAAATGTATTGGCAACAGACCAATGCCCGAGCTATCTGAAGCTCGATGAAAACCTTCCAAAATTTAGAATTTTCTTTATTAGAAATGGAGTTTACATGCGATGAGTGTAACCGCAGTAGAGGAGAGAACATAGCGGCGAGCTGATGACTGGCGTTGTTTTGATGAAATCGAAGGTTCGAATCCTGTTGCCACGAAAGACCCTTCGTAAAATCAAAGTGAAATCTATCCTGTCTCAAAGCTCACGTTGGCGTCGTGTGGAAGTTTGGAGATTCAGATGCAACCTCATGTGTCGGTCATTTCACCTGACTACTACAAGCTACACCGTCTTTCGCCAAGAGCACCATTTCCGCATACACACAATACATGTTGTTATTACTTATTCCACCTTATCAATAGCAAAATCAGATCAAGGCCCGCGAAATTCATCACGACAAAGGGGACAAATACGCCTGTCGTTAGCCGTAGCCGTGAGCACCATACAGGTGACAGAGCGGTTTGGCTCGATTCCACCCCAATTTTGTAGGAGAACACCCGGGGGGGTCAGGGACCTCCCACCTCTCTTCCTCTTTCCCCAATTTCACGAGTGGACTCACGGCTCGATGGCTATTTAGAGTAAAGCTCATGCTGCGAAGATACTTAGAAACATACAGGGTGTAACTAAACTCTGCGGCAAAACTTTAAGGGGTGATAGCACTCATCAAGACAAACAATAGTAAATAGGAAATTTAGGGTCTCAAACGTCTTCCGAGGGAGATGGTGCCATTAAAGTTTAGGGTACGAAATTTCAAATGATTATAAAAAACGGAAAAATGGGTCGATTCGTTAGCGGTTTTCACTAAAATTATTTTTTTGTCAGTATTTTCACGAAAAATAAATTTTAAAGATAAAGCTAAAAACTGTCGATAGAGTGTGCTTTAGACTTTGGAGTAACGAACAACTATTTTTTACCGTAATTTTTTGTATCACATTAAATGCTTTCAAAAGCTTAGACATAAACTTAAATTTTGAGCTTAAAATCTGATTCGTTGGGGGTGGTTAAGTAGTGCAAACGGAATTGTGTTCAAGAGGTGAAATTTGAAACTTCTTTCCTCTTAACAGAGTTCAGTTATTTCCGATCTTGGTGTCGTAGACCAGACAGCAACTACTACCTCTTACACGTAAAATAAATGAGAGAGGGACAACAAAATTTTTAATAAAGTTATTCTTATTAGACATGAGTTCAAAATAAAAATAAACAATTCGTTGTACGCACGTAGTATGTATGAATGAAGGTTGAATGAATGATTACACGTAGAAAACGGTACACGCAAGATTTTCTTGCGAATTCACAAAAACTGCTCGAAAGAGCGCCCACCAGCAAAGATTCTGGCCTCACACCACCGGCGGAGGGACTGTCGATCATTAGCAAACACCTCGGGCATCTCCCGGATATCGCCTGTTACGACGGCAATCCACGCAACCAGGGCCTCGTCGGAGTCGATGGGGCTTGCGTGAACAAGACTCTTCATATGGTCCCAGAGGAAGAAGTCTAGGCAGGAGAGGTCAGGCGAGCGTGCCCGCCAATTTACCGGACTATCCCGTCCAATCCATCGTCCTTGATATGCTCTATCCAATGTACTTCGCACATCTACGCTGAAATGTGAGGACGCTCCGTCATGCTGGAACCACATACAAGCTTTTATGTTGGCTGGAACACTTTGCAGTAGAGCTTTACATCCTTACATACAATTAGCACCATACAGTTAAACCCTTTTGTACTACACTTTGCATGGAAATCTGGTGATTTGCATAAACGGGTGTTTTGCGGGGAGAAATTGCTCATGTCTGTTATAAATAACTTATGAATAACTATCGTTTATTTTACGTTTAGTGGGTAGTACTTGCTGCCTAGTCTACAACGAGCATCGAAGATCGTGAATAACTGAACTATGTCCAGGGAAGGAGTTCAAATTTCAGCTCCTGAACACAGTTGAGTTTGCGCTACTTAACCACCTCAACGATTCAAATTTTGAGCTCAAAATTTAAGTTTAAGTCAAAACTTTTGAAATAATTTAATGTGGTACAAAAAATAACAGTAAAAAATAGTTGTTTGCTACTCCAAAGTCTAAGGCACCCTCTATCGACATTTTTTTAGATTTATCTTATAAATTTATTTTTCATGAAAAAACTGACAAAAAAAAATAATTTTAGCGAAAACCGCTAACGAATCGACCTATTTTTCCGATTTTTATAATCATTTGAAATTTCGGACCCGAAACTTTAATGGCACCTATCTACTGTGGAAGACGTCTGAGACCCTAAATTTCTTATTTACTATTGCTTGTCTTGACGTGTACTATCACCCCTTAAAGTTTTGCCGCAGAGCTTAGTTACACCCTGTATATGCCTTCTCCAGGATGCGAACACAGATCCAACGGCACAGCAGTCAGTGTCAATAGCCGCTATATCGCATGGGCAATACGTGTTAAATATTCAACAAAACTTTTGTTGTATATTTCGCTGAAAACTGTTTTAGAGCATAATTCATACTCAGAATGTTAAATAAAAATTAACAGATAAAATTTAATGAATCAAAATCAGTTCCAATTCATGTTTCAACGGATATCAGAGGGAGGAATACAGGCTGTAACAAGAAATATAAGAAAATTCGCTTGTAGAGTTTTAAATTATAACTAAGAAAATGATAAATTATTAGTAACGCGAATAGGAATAAAATAAAAGTAAAGTTAAATAATAATTAGCTTAATAAAGCTTAATTTTTAAAGCAGCAAAAAAAAATTAGCCGTGTTATAATAAATTAGCTATAATTGTATTTTTCACCAGATAAACCAAATATAATCAACACAAAAGTTATATTAAAAACTCTTTTAAGATGTTTCAAAGTTTAAAAAATATTAATTTACGTTAAATTTTTATTCATTTATTTTTATTTAGAATACATCTTTTATTAAATTCTTCAATGTAAAACACTCCTTTTTGTCTACATATGGTAAATGTATGCGTTGTGTATTTTTATATCATTACTTTGTATTAAACTAACTTCATGAACGGTATAAAACCCCCCATCAAGGATTCGATTAATATTATCTGTGCATGAGATAAGAAAGACTTCGTAGACCTTTCCTTTTGAAAACCGTTGATAACAAATGAATCCCTTTTTTTTTTTGCATTTCTTAAGAAAGCGTTTTAAAAAAAGAATTATTATTTAGAACCTTATACTCAATTAGTGCTTTGTTTATTAAGGTCCCATTAAGAAGCAACAGGAGAGCTATTGGCAACAGACCGACACCCGAGCAATCTGAAGCTCAATGAAAACCCTCCAAAATTTAGAATTATTTTTATTAGATAGGGAGTTTACATGCAATGAGTGTAACCGCAGTAGAGGAGAACATAGTGGCGAGCTGATGACTAGCGTTGTTTTGATCAAATCGAAAGTTTGAATCATGTTGCTACGAAAGACCCTTCGTAAAACAAATCCAGAAAGCCTTCGACCGTGTTTGGATTAATGGACTCACTTTCAAACTAATTTCTTATAATATTCCTCCCCCAATGATTCACCTCATTCACTCTTATCTCACTAATAGATCCTTCAAAGTCAGAATTAACGAGACTCTCTCAAACAAGCACCCTGTAAATGCAGGGTGTCCACAAGGTTCTTTGCTAGGCCCCCTACTATTCAATCTTTACATTAATGATATTCCTGAATATTCACTAACAAAAATTAACCTCTACGCTGATGACACTGCCATCCACGCAACATTTAAAACCTAACTACAATTTCTTTTGCAATAAACAAACACTTACTACACCTTCAAAACTTCTATGACAAATGGAAAATTAGCATAAACGTAGAAAAATCAACAGCCATAATTTTCACAAAAAAGCATTGCCTACCACCACCAATCACCATGTACAATAAACAGATCCCATGGTCTCAGGAAGCCAAATACCTTGGCATTATTTTTGATACACACCTTACTTGGAAACAACATATTACATACGTTCGCGATAAGTTCCGAGAATTATGTTTAAACTCTTCCCCTAATAGGCCGGAACTCTCATTTAAGTATAGAAAACAAAGTGCTTCTCTATACAGCCGTTATGCGTCCCATCTTAGCTTATGCAAGTCCAATCTGGGGTTATGCCGCTAAAACTAATATAAATAAACTAGATACCTTACAAAACTCTCTCATTCGTATGATCGTCAAAACAACCAGATATATGCGCAATGACGACATTTGCAAAGATCTTAAAATTAATAGCTTTAAATCATATATTCAGAATAATGCAATTAACTTCTTTACTAATTTGGATTTAATCAATAATGTCAATATTCAAAACTTAATTCCTTATACTCCAAATGACAATACAAAAAGGCCAAGAAGAATACTTCTTGATTCTTATAATCCTCCGTAATTTTTAACGTTGTGCAATTTAATATTGCACACCCTACTTGCTAAAATTAATCTTTTAAAATTTATCTTTTAAAATTCTAACTTTTATAAATATTTTGTCATTATTTTTCCTCGGCTCTCCCCACTGGACTTGCTCCTCCCCATTTACAATTTCACAGCCCGATGGGCAGCCAACCTGAGTCAAATATCACTCTACCAACATCCAATCAGAGAGCAGCCTCTAAGCTCTCAGCCATGCCAAAAAACTTGAACATCACCCATCCTGATGAAGCACGTTTGCCACGCCTCCCTGATTCCATCGACCAACCAATCACCGCCATGCCACAAAGCAGAATGCACAACTCCACTTTCGCCACGCCCAACATCACAGCTATCCAGATAAGGGATTGAGGACTGTGATACAGTCCAGACGCCCATAAACCAATCGTTCAAATCGTTCGTTCAAAATCGTAAAAACAAAGTAAAATCTATCGTGGCTCAAAACTCCCGTTGGCGTCGGGTAGAAGTTTGTAGATTCAGGTGCAACCTCATGTGTCGGTCATTTCACCTGATTACTACAAGCTACACCGTCTTTCGCCAAGAGCTCCATTGTTGCCTATGCATACAACATTAGTAAACAATTTAGTAAAAAGTGAAGATTAATACACATGCTTATTCCCAGATCTAGCGGTTTATTTTTATATTTCTCAGCGCATGCATTAAAAAAAAAAGATTCGTAATATATTCAAATAACTTGAACCGACTCATGAAGGAGGATCAGATCTATACGGAGATGAAAAAATCGCACTCATTTCCTTTTTTAATATAGGAATTTTCCAATATGTGCCAATTTTTCAGCGGTTTAAAAAATGGTTTTTTGCGTACTTTTGATATAGTTTCTTAAAACTGATATTCACATAAAACTTTTGAGTTGCACATATTGAAATATCGAAATATTTTGTTACTTATACATTTTTCTTCCAAAAAACTTGGTTTCGAACTTAGTTGAACACCTTAGCACGATTCGCTCTAAATGTTTTTCATTCGCTTTCGTCCTCATTCTTTAAAAGTTCATTCACGACTAGATGTGGTTGAAGACTGAAACTCAAATGCATTGAAACATGTGAAAATGTGATACATTTTTTTAAAAAAAAATTTAAAAATAACTCAGATTTTTTTTTCCAGAAATTTTAATAAAACATATTTTAAAAGCAAAAAATCTTCTCAGAACTCTTTTATTTGAAAACGCGATATTAAATCTATATTGACCACTCCTCAACAAGGACAAAAAGCATTCCTGCATTTGCCTACGGGAAATAATAAAGAAAGCGCTCGTCATTAAAAGCATCTCACTTTCAGGATATGATAATTAATAAGACATTATTTGAATACGACAATTAGTTCTTGCGGAGCTCAGGTGAACCGGCAGAGGTGTGACACCGATCAATAATTATCGACACCGCGTATATATGAGCGGAAGAAGGATATTTTCGGCAGGAATAATAAAGTTGATTAACTATGCACATACAGCTCGAGTCATAATTAATAAAGAAAATTTTTAATTACTTTACGTTCTGTATAATTTCTGGATCATTCATTTCGGTAGTGGGTTTTAAAGATAGAATTTATTGTGAGGTACGTTTACTTTTTAATGTGTTGATTTGAGAATTATTACTAAAGTTTCTTCTCTGAAACGTAATTGGTAGCATATATAAAAGTATTTTATTTAGACTTAAAGTACATAAATTAAGATAAATGAATTATAAATTATTTAAAGCTGTGGACTAATCGCTCGAAGAGATAACTCGTTAGTAAAATTACTAGAATTCGAAGTTTTAACAGAAATATGACAAATTTAAAAGTAGTGTCTCTTTTTCAAAAGCGATTTTTTTGTTAAAGAAATCAAAATTAAAATGAGAAAATCTCCTTGTAAACGGTTTTAGTCAAAAGCATTCAAAGGTCTGTAGCAGGTGTGGCCAATCCGCGGACCATATTGAATAATTTTGCTGCAGGCGAGTTTCATTACAACTTTAAAAAATACGATTATTTTGCGTAATAATTTGTTTTTTTGTGTTTTGTAACAAATAAATCCCACATCTGTTTTGATTTCATCACATTGCTTCTGTTTTTATACATACTTAAAAGGAGGCATTAATGCATTGCAGCATTTCAAAAATGTTCCAATTTGAGAGATCTGGCATAACACAAGTTGTGAGCGTTTTCAATCAACTTACACCTACGAATTGTTTTTGTCGAAAGTGAAATTTATCAAACATAAATTGTGCTCAAACGTAACGTACAAAAACCTAAAACATAAATTACGATGTGTAAACACACGCATTTGTGATCGATTTGGAAAAAAATAAGTGAAAGAATTGAGAAACACAAACAAATATCTCACTATTGAAATAAATTAAACATTATTTGATCGTGTCATTATTATTATAATATTATCTACGTTTGTATGCATGAAAATAATGAAAATAATAATAATAATAATTCGTTCTGTTTTAAATTTTCAATCCAATAAATCTTTGTTAAAGATCTACACAAATCTGATATATAAAGATATATATTTTTATAAGCAGCCAGCGAAATTATGTTTTTCCGAAGTTGCCTTCAAGTTTATTTGGGTTGACTACCCCTGGTGTATACCAAAGGTCGGCAAACTTCCGAGAGAGAAAAGCCAAGATGTATAAGTGCAAAAAGACAAAGTATTTCCAAGAGCCATTTATACATATACGCAGGAGGAGAGGTTAGAATTGGGTAACTTTATAACACTTGTACTTCATTTTTTAAAAATTTAAATGATGTTTTATACAAAGTTAAATAGTTTCTCTTTCTTTAAAAACTACTGAAGATCTGTTTCCATTGTTATAACTCAATTCAGATGGCAACCATTCTTAAAATATCACAATGTTCAGAATTAAATTTTGAAACTTTGTGAAAAATTGTTCGTTCCAATGGCTCCTAAGTTCTCTACTCTAGAAAAAATTTCACGTTTACTCTAATAACTAGACGACTTTTCTTGTTCTTACTTATGAAAGTCATTTCGACATTTACCTTTTAAGCTTTAACCCTGAAGTAGGTCACAGAATACAGTATACATTTTTGTCATTCTTGTTGGGAATTTAAATGTATTTCTTACCCACATTCAAGAATTCTAGAATGCAATAAAGCATTGCTTATAATAGTTGCTACGTTGCTGATTATCACTTAGATAAGTGCCTTCCCATGGTGGAATTTATACCAATACATCGAACCTCTGCATTTTAATACAGAAATGAACTGTTCAAATGTTTACGCAAAGAAAGAAAATATTTTCAATTCATATTAATTATAAAAGGAATTAAAAGAGATCTTTTTTTTTAATAATTCACAGAAGCTAAAGTCTTAAGAGCTGTAACCGCCTCTGAAAAGTGCCGCCTGTATTTCACGAGCCACTGTTGCCGAACCCTGATCCATACATGTCAAAGCTCTCTGCAGGTAGTATTAGATTATGATGAGTATATTTATGCATGCATTCACATAACTTATCTCCAGATTTCTCTCAATGCTATAGAGCAAAGAAAAATTAGATGTGAGCAAAATTTGTGATTTTTTGATAAAATCAAAACCTACATACATATCACGTCACGCTTGTATCAATTAATTAATAATGCAAGAGGTTAGTATTGATTTCATTATATTTTATAAATAAAACATGAAAAAAGACTTCATTTCGCTGTCTTATTAAATTTATAATAAAAAAAAACCCCGCAACGTACACTTAGTTTTTGAAAAAATTCTTAAATTTCCATTAACAAACATATTTTTCGATATTTTTATTCATGTACCAGGTATCAATTTATTCATACGATAGACAAATTCCTGTAGTGCCTTATCATTAAGAAATCAGAGCTACTCAGGAATAATAGTGACAGGGAAAAATATTTCACTGCTAGAATGAGCATGACAAAACGGACGGGAGTGCATAATATATGTTCTGGGAAATGTACTCTCGAGTGATAAATTCCCTTTGTTATTAACTTAGCCAACCTCCATTGTTGTGTCTGAATGGTCCGAAAGTATGCTAGGAAGGTTATTCGGAAAATGTTAATTTAGTACCTTTCGGAAAAAAGAAGGGAGCCCGTAATAGCTTTCACTTGTAATGAAATCAATCATTTAATGTTTTTGTGCAATTCATTAGTATTAATAACATTATATTTAATGAAAATTTTTATCCAGAAATTACTTGAAAAAATATTACTCAAATATACATTATGCATCGTTTTGTTAACGTCATACTATAACGCAACACGAGGACTGTTGGCGATGAGCCTGGTAATTTTGAGCTTCAGTCATTCATAAAAACTATATATTAAAAAAAGTAATTATTCACACATTTTTTAAAATTAGTATATGTTTATTCTATACATCTTACCCATCAAAAAAAGAAAGAAAAACTACAAGGAAAATAAGAAAAAAGAATGTCGAAGAATTCACTGTATTTCCAATATTAAGAAAATAATTTTATATACTAAAAGTAATAATTTTTTTAAGGACATTTTATAATTTAAAGCATACAAGTAATATTAAACGTACTTTATTTTATAATTAGAACACGGGGAAACGGGACAACTCCACTGAGAGTGAAAAAGTATAACGAAGATATCTCTAGTGAACTGAGCAATGGGGGTTACAAGTTGCACTTCTTGGATGAAACGTCCAGAACTCTATTGCTCTCGGCGAGCTTGGATCTAATAAAACCAGTTCAAGATTTATGACCAATGTGTTAAAGAGAGAATAACTGACTTTCTTTTTTCAAAAACAAAAAATTGAATACTTTAAAAAAAAATCTTGAAAAAAAAAAGTTCGCTATACAGAAAAATTGAATACGTTAAAGAAAAAGTTCGTTATATAGAAACTTGCACTTTGGCACTCTTTGTATCGACATTAAATCTGGAAAGGGTCAATGTCTTCCCGTTTTATTTGGTTGAACGTGAACTGGTAAGGAAATCAATGATTAAATCTGAAAGGCAGATCCAGCTCAGGTGTCATCCAGGTCATTTGACCGAGGTTTGAATTTACGAAGACCGTCGCTAATAGCCCTCGTGTTTTTATACAGTAGGACATTAAAATAACTCTCATTCTCACTCGGATGAACGAAATATATTACAAAATAAATACTTGAACTGACACTTCTCTTTCCAAACCACCACACCACCAGGATTATTTTGAAATCACCAGGTTTAATGTGCATCAACTCTCTCTCTCTCTCTCTCTCTCTCTCTACTTCCTCTCTCTTTGTCTTCAGTAGCACCAGGACTTGAACCCACGACACACCAGCTACAATAACCAATAGGTTATCGCGGGCATTGGTAATGTATATAAGCCTAAAAAATACTGTAGAAAAAATTTCTTTAAATTTATAACCAAAAATAAAAATAATTAAAATAATCGTACGCAAGCCCTTTTACTTATTTCATATAATGTCCTTTTAAACTCATCCAAGAAAAAGTTAGGGAGCATCTAAATAGTATAATCACTATCAAAGAAAGCTCTTTATTTGATTATTAACCTTTTAGCTTTTAAAATCTGGGAACTTTTTAAACCAAATTGGTGAAAACTTTTAAGAGCAAAGAAATCTGGAGTCTCATTACGCAAACATCATAATGGAGATAATTTAATTTATCCAGAGAAACAGTCTTAATTATCATTACACCTTTTTTATTAAGGAAATAAGTGAAATGGAAAACATTTCACTAAAGAAATCTAATTAAGAAGGGTTATTATCTTGAAATTTAATAAAGTTTTATTTGTAAACGAGTTTTATATAATTAACTTACACAAAACCTTAATCCAATTCTTTAATTTTCTTTTCTATTTTGGTTTCGTTTTTATTCGTGTTGTTGCTTGTTTTATAAAACTTAATGTTTAGGTGTCACAAGAAATTACTTCGTATAAGTCATGTTAAAAAGTGGTAACCTTTTGTAGTTTTTTTGTCTATTATTTCGTTAGAAATAAAAACCATTACCAATTTAATAAATTATTTATATTGCAAAAAGTCGGCAAATTTATAATAATTCAATTTTTGTAAAATAAATATAATGAAAAGTTTTAGATAGTTAATAATACCTTAGTAGTTGTATTGTTTTGCTTTTTCACTAGTATTTGTGAATTGTAAAACAATGCTCTCAAAAACTACAGATTTATTTTAAATGTTATACAATAACGTAACACTTTTTTTTTTTTTTGAATTGCAATATTTTATTTACATCGATATGATAAATCAGGTACAACAGATATTTTTTTTCAATCATAATTTTTAAATTGTTATAATATTTATTTTAAAGTCAAAAAATAAACGTAATTAACATTATTTTTTTAAATTTTCAGTTTACTTTGTAAACTTAATACGTGAAATTTAAAAGTTTTATCAAATTTTACATAAAAAAAATATTTTAAAATTAACATATATATTAAGAAAGACTTCATTAATACAAAAAAAAAAGGTTTAATATACGTGATCTTTATGATGTTTCAAAACGAACATTATTTATTTGAAATCACATAAAGTGACTTTCATTAAATAATGAAAAATAAAAAAGTACTTGGCACATCGGATACATTATTACTATTTAGTTTGCTTCATATTTTAGCCGACAGTTTCATTCCTTTTATAATCTTATATTCATAGTGTGAGAAATAAAAAGTTAAGAATTAGTTTTATTCATCAAATTTACATCAAATCACCTCTTAACCCCTTAACTGGTTTGCCCGTACTGGTATTTTCTTCTTTCTATCTTTTATTTGTACATATTTTTCATTTTTATAGTGAGATTATTAGGGTTCCTTCCTTTTTTAGGAGATGCAGTTTGTCAATGGTTCTTCTCATCCGGGATTTTCTTTGCGGTGAAGGAGGGAATTTTTCATTGATGGTAGGAATTAAGATTCTTGAAAATATTCCATAAAGAGTAGGGATTGGCAAGAAATGAAAATGGAAAGATAATGCAAAAAAAGCCGATATTATATCTGTCCCCATTGCAACGTATGGCTATATTAGTATTACATCATACCGTGTGTAATTTTATGTGCATATATATATATGCACACACTCAAAATTCTCAACAGTTTAAAAAAGAGATATAAACACTGAAATCTTTTGGTAAGTATGAGAGAAATTCTTTTAAGATATATATGAAACATTCTTCATAGCATGTGAAGAGTGTACTTAGAAAAAAACAAGCATTTAAGGATATTTGTGTTCCACAATCATAAAATCAAAAATGTGAAAAATTTAAAATTAAAATAAGTTCTTCGACTTTCGCATTCTGTTAACTATTATGCTTAGTTATACCGCAAAATCCGGCGTATAACGCGCACCTATACTTTCAAGCTGCAATTTTAGGTTTTTAGTTATATTCGCGGTATAACGTGCACCCCCTTTTTTACGAAGAGACATGAAATGTATGTGCGCAATGATTTTATGTTTTGAATTTATTTATTCAAGATATTATTCCAAGCTTTAGAAAAAATAGCATATTTCTAGAATTACAACCCTTTAAGTTTATAAAGAATGCCCCATTTCTTTAAAATAAACAGTATTTCGATCTATGTAGAAGTCTTATTTTTTTTCTATACCCATCTTCTTCTTTTTATTTTTAAATTCTCATTTTTATACCCGGCGTATAACGAGCAACCTTAAATTTCGCTCATATTTTTGTGTTAAAGGTGCGTGTTATACACCGGTTTTACGGTGTATGCAATAAAAAAATATGTCTTTTGAGGGGGCAATTTGGGCAAAAAACTTATTGTTTAAAGGATTAATGGCGTTTAATTAAATCATTTGAGTGAAAAAATGAGACAAAAGATAATATGAATTACTGAACAGTGTTAAATTACTAATTACTAAACATGCTTGAGAGAAATTAAACTCCAGAATTTACTTACAGAAATGAGGATATTTTATAAAAATATTCCTTACATTCTGATATATATTCCTATAACCTTAACAGTTTTACAAAATGATCAATCAGATAAATACCGTATTACCATTTTTTGTTCGAATGCTCCTTAAGTGCTTATCACAGACAATCAGAATTTCGTGTAAAATGGCAGATGTTCGAAATGTGTAAGTTGCCTGGAGTCGTGCAAAACACTCCGATGTCAAAGCATCACAAGTCAGATTCAATAGCAATTGACCTAAGAGTATTAATAGCACATCACAATATTTTCTTGTATTTTATTTTTCACAAATCAGAAATCTGTCATTAAATAACTGAAAACAACGGGAAGAAAACAAATTTAATGCATTTTTATAACAATTTTAATTTATTTTACAATTTAATACATTTTCAACAGTTGAAACAGAATAAAATATGTAAGAAATCGAAACAACATATTATTTTTCCCAAATTTTCAAAAGATTAAAAAAAAAAAAAAAAAAAAAGCTTGTTTTCAAAATTATTTTTAGAACAGATATGAACAGAAAAAAATCACATTAAAATAAACAACGATTTTTTATTGAATAAATAATAAAATAGAAAAAAAAGACAAAGAGTACTCAAGGCAAATTTTAAAATTGGGTTTACCTAGATAAAAAGTTAATTTTAAAGCGATTGGAACATAACGTATTAAAAAAAGTTACAAGACATGGCAGTAAAGAATAATTCGAACAAATAATTCAAGGAGTAAAGGGAGTTATGTTTTCGAAGATAAAATTTATTTTGAATATATTTTTAGGAAATCTAAATTATTTTTAACTGTTTAAATAATCTTAAGTTGGGGATAAATTCGATATTTTCGAGAAAACACTGCTGATTTATCGTTGCCAACTTCTAATAGTTGGCGGTATATTCTAACAGTTGGCCAACTTCTAATAGTCAGTTCGTAGAACATAGTAAATCAATGCTGTAAAATTGATTATTAATGAATTTTTTGTAGGAGAAGATAACAATAACTAAGTCTGCAGCTTCATGTGTGTTAAATTACAACACTTCAACATTTATTGTTATCAATATCTTTCTTATAAATATACTGATGATCCATAATAACATGAATGAAATATTTCAAGATGGTCTTAACGAAAATAACTGTTTACTGAGAGACACAAAATTTACTTAAAAAATAAGTATAATGAGTTTTTTTTGTTACTAATTTAAAATAATAACAGAAGCTAAACCATCCTGCCCAGTAGTACACATATATGTGTGTTTAGACTCTTTTGCAGAAAAAACGAAGCACCCATAGAGAATGGTTTTATTACATCAACATTTTTCATGCAAATTTCGTTATATATACAAATACACAAATGATTAATGATATTTTTGAGGTAAATGAATGTTAACTTTGGTCAGAATATTCGTTTCTACTGCGCAACCAGTACTGTAAAAAAAAAGGTAAACATTGTGGACGGATTATCTGTTTTCAAAATTAGCGTTACAATTCCTTTGATACAATCCATGCTTTTGTTACATAGGTGTCAAAAATCTTGTAGTCAATTGGACAACCTCGAACGCGTTGTCACATAGCCCGGATGTGTGGAGCTACTCATTATGCAAAACAATCGACCCCCACGACATATTTGTGCAAAGGTATTGGCAACAACGGTTACAGCAAGGAACTTATCGTTGATATGAGGCCTTATCACAGGGACATAAATTTGAGTAATCTTTCTTACAACCGACAATTTAGGCCAAATTTTACTCAGGTACCATAGCAACGGCTTCAAACAACTTCTTGCTAGTGAGTTGAAAAAGTTGTTCGAAATTAAAATTGCTCCAAATTTCAGCCAATAGGGTTTTTCGTCTCCTACGCGAAAACAAGAGGGCAGCCTCGTATTCGTCAAGCGCAGTATCAGAAATGTACGCATTAAAATGGAACGAAACGATGGAAAGCGATTTATGATTGACAAAGTTGAAAAATTTCCTTACCTATGGAACCTACCGGCGAGTAATTTTTCAATGTGAAGATAGAGCGTGGCTGACGTCAGAACATGTCGTTTTGTTTACTGCAATCCTAAATCCTATGCTGCTTCAAGGGGTCCACGGATCCGCCCCCCACAGCGCTTTATTTTTTTTATTGGTTATTCCTACGTATATCGTATGTAAAATTTAATTGAGCATTTGTTATTAACAATTTATTTTATTAATGAATGCTAATTATTAATTCAATTCTTTATTTTTTTTACTGTTTTTTTGTTCCCAAAATCGACAAAATCAAAAGAATATTTTTTTGGCGGCATTTGAGGTATGATACAAGAAAGATGGACTTTCGACCCGGGACCGCACCCACTCCCTTGAAAAAATTTTGTGTGTGCCACTGGACATAAAACAAGTAATATTAAAAAAAAATTGAAGTCAATTCCCACTTTGTTAAAAAAAAAACTTACTGGTGCCATCTATTGCAGATAAATCTAACTTCGTCATAAATAACGCAGAATAAAATAAAAATTTAAAAATAAAATTTAACTAATGAATTAGTATTTGAAAAAATCTGTATTAGCATCAAGTGTCATCCACAACAAGTTTAAAAAAATGTAATTGAACTTCAGTGGCTGAATAAAAAGTATTTTATTAACGATTGAAAATTTGAACAAGATATATATATAAGGAGAGAGTGAACTAATAGAGTAGAAATTGAAAATACCAATTTCAAATTACGTTCGCCTGCGATCCTGTTTTATGCATTATTTTTCATTTACTAATTTACTTATATTTTTTGTGTGGTTTTTCTTTCTGTAATTTTCTCAATGCGGTACACAAAAAAGTCAATCAAATGCGTTTTATCAATAAAAATAACATGATTTTTATGCATTTTACTTCGACAAGGAGGGATTCAATTTTGAAAGAAATTGGAAAGCTATGTTCTTCTAATCAATATCAATTCTGAAAGAACTTTTTCGAAATCCACTTTGATCTAGTATTGGGTTGATTGCTGAGACATATACAAACGGCTTACCAATAATCCGTCGACGCAAAAACTAATCATCGACTACATTGAATCAACTAAAAACATATTTCTAAACAAGTGTGAGGAAACTCATTCAAGTCAAAAAATGTGATTTTGAGTCAGTACTCCACAAAAAAACAAATTCGCGTTCTTGAATATGATCAATAGTTTTTAATTGTTCATTTTGAATTTTTATATATCGGTACAGTATTTGATGCAAGTAAATAATACATTCACAAAAATGTCACTGTGTATAAATTAATGCTTTATTTGCTTAGAAAACCAATTTCTAGCTTCATCGTGAGATTTTGTTTTACGTGTTTTCTTTTATGGAGTCTACATTTACATAGTAAATTTTTAAATGTATTACAAATCAATATACTTTATAGATGTTTATAAATGTATTACAAACAATACATTTTATAGATGCTTATAAATTTTCAGGATATTTCTTAAGTGTTTTTTATGTGATTCCTGCCCCCGCAGCAAAACAGGTTTGCGTGTAGTTATATTTATTAAATGATCAAAGCAATTATAGACAGTCTTTTTTTGTTAACATATTTTATGCATTTTTACTTCAAGTTAGCTTTAATATACAGAAATAATTTTTTAAAAGAAAACTGAATATATATATATGAGTTAAAAAAATGACAACGGAAAACCAATTCATAAGTTAATGAGGAAATGTATTAAAAAAATGTTATATATTTGGCTGTAATAAATTATTATAAATCTTTTGATAGAGCACTTGTGGCAAATTAAACAGTACATGTGTTGTGCATTGATTTAAAAAAAGAATTATTGCAGTATTTTCATTTCGTGAAAATAAAAAAGAAAATCATGTTGGAAATGGCTGATATCTTCAGATATTTTTCCCTTCTAAACTTCTACAATTTACAAGAAGAAAAAACGACACAAAAATAAAAATTTTCACTTTAACATCTAAAATAAAAAAGAAAGAAAATACGATAAAAAAATACTTAACGTTAAATTTTGCATCTTATTCAGTCATCCGTCGCATTTAGGGAAGGACTTACATTCCGGAAGGAAGAAAACTTTAAAAATTCCTTGCGTTTTCTATTTTTAACATGCGCAAAATAAAAAAGTGCACACTAAATATTATCGACCAGAAAAAATCGATAGCGTTTACGTGGTGCCTCAAAGCGTGACTTTTAACCTAGATTGCTTTGCGTCACTTCTAAAGAGTATGTTTATGAAAGTTTAGCACCGTTCTGTTCAAATACCTAAGTTCAAACGAAAAAAACCTTTGCTGTTACTTCTTTACAAGGAAACAATGTTAAACACTTCATTTTAATTCTGAAATAGTTATTAATATCTGATATAAATCATTGATAAGGTGCTTTAAATATACAATTAAATTATAAATAAGTACAGTCGGACCTTTATATAACGAAGTCACTAATTCCCGGAAAAAAGCCCGTTATATGGAAAATTCGTTATATATAGATGTTCATCTTTTAATATACTTTATAAACCGCATAAAAAATATTTAAATGCATGAACACTATATATTAAATAAAGTAATTATTCACACCTTTTTAAAATTAATATATGTTAATTTTATGTATTTTACCTATAAAAAGAGAAAGGAAGAAAGAAAGAGAAACTGCAAGGAAAACAAGAACTGTATTTTCAATATTAAAAAAATAATTTTATATTAAAGTTAACGAATTTTAAAGACATTTTCTAATTTAAAGTATATAGGTGATATTAAACATAGATTATAATTAGAACACGAGACAATTCCACTGAGGGTGAAAAGGGATATCGAAAATGTTTCTAGTGAACTGGACAATGGGGGTTAAAGGTTGTACTTCTTTTATGAAACATCCAGAACTCTATTGTTCTCGGAGAGTTACAATCTAATAAAACCAATTCAAGATTTATGACCATCATAAAAAATGCGTTAAAGAGAGAATAACTTGAAATGTGTTCAGAAATACTTTTTAAAATTAGGGAGAAAAAAATTGAATCACAAAAGAAAAAGTTCGTTTTCTAGAAAAAGCACTTCGCTATAGAGAGGTTATTTTACGAAAGAAATCGTGAAATGTTCAAGGTTCCAGAAAAAAGTTCGCTATATAGAAAAATTCGCAATATAGAGGTTCGTTATATAGAAAAAAGCAAGCAATTAGCATCGTTATTTGATCTATAAAAGCATTTGCACTCCTTGTCTAAATTTCTACAATTATTCTAAGATATTTTATAAAAACTATAAATTTAATCATATGCATTAATAATAAGACACATCTAAAATAAATTAAGTATATTAAGTATTGCAATCATATATACAAAAAGTAAAATGCAGAATGTATTACAAACAGAGGATGAAACTGATGAATTTTTTAAAAATTTCATTACTGGAAGATTAAAATGTTTGCCACTCACAATCATGTGGTTGTACATCTGATTATCAAATTGATTTAAAACATTTCACATTTGAAAAAAGTTCTGAATTCGGGTTCTCAATTTTTAAGATTAAAAACGACGTAAATTGGAAAAAAGTCAAAGTAATGCATTTATCATACAGAAAAATAAGAGACTATATGAAAAAAAAAGAATATTTCTAAGTAACACATAATAAAGATTTTTTAAGAATATTTTACACATAATTATATCATTAGAAATGTATTTCTTGATATACATTTTCGTTAGCTAATGTCTAATAGGAAATTTATCATTACGACGTCATTATTTTACGACGGCGTACAACACGCACCGTCGTATAACATGTGCACCTATATCTTCCCATATTTTAATTTTTTTTTTAATTTTTAGGTATATTCACCACAAAATGCGCAACCCTTTTTTTACGGAGGAACCTGAAATGTACATATACAATGCTATTGTGTTTTGGAGTCACTTATTGGAGGTATTATCCCTGGGTTTTGAAAAAAAATAGTACATTTCTGGAATTTTCTCTGTAACCCTTTAAGTTCATTAGATATGTCACTTCTTTTAAGTGAGCACTATTCCGATGTATGTAGAAGACTAATTTTTTTTAATGTTACTCTGTTTTTTTTTATTTTTATTTTTGAAGCCATTGTTTTCATAGACGGCGTATAATGTGCATCTGTAAATTTCGCACTTATTTTTTGTGTCAAAGGTGCGTGCTATGTACGGGATTTTATCGTAATTGGAAACAAAAGTGAAGTTTCTGAGTAAGTATTGAGCATAAAAACTATTTCAATTAAAAATATAATCAAACTTAATAACTATTACTATACAATTTCCAAAAAAGAAAACTATAATAATTATAGAAAAAGAATTCGTACAGCAGAAGAGAAATAACTCATTTTATTAGAGATTTTTTTTTTTCCATTTCATCAAAATACTTAGCTTCATCTGAACATCGACAAAAAGAAGACAAAACAAAAGAAAAAAGTCCCATGACACGTAAGCCATTTCCAGAACGAATGATGGCATTTAATCTGTCAACTAAGAGCATCAGGATGTCTCTCAAAAAAATGGCTGATAGGAAAAAAAATAGCTCCGTACATTCGTTCGGTAGATAACGAATTGTAATAAAGGAGAAAAAATACGGGAGTGATACCATACGTCTGTCATATTTTTGCAAACCCGGAAACTTTTCAGTTTTGTAAGCACCATATCCTCTTTTTTATACCCATTAACTGTAATTTCAACATTATTTCATTTTACTCCTGTTTATTTGTTCAATGATTCATATCATGTGAAATTCTAAGCAGAACATTCGCATCTTTTGCTTATGTTTCATTTTGCTCCAAATCTTCTCCAATATAATTGAATTCTCACCCCCCCCCTCCTCTCCTTGTTTCAGGGAAGGATTTAAGCGAGATTTGAATGAGTTTAAAAAATAAAATTCTGTCGCTACCGACATCCTTTTCCATTAAATTTCCATCAGATTTAAAAAAAAGTGAGAAACAGGATAAAAATTTCAATGTTTGCTTTAAAGGACATTTTCCATTACCCCGAAGCAAAATTTTAAGGAAATGAGGTTTATTTTAATCCGTATTCACGTTTTCTATAGCAGAATGATAAATTATAGAATTGTGAATTATTTATTCACATTTCTGAGTATTTTTTTAATTCATTTCCATTTGTAACATCAAGCATCCTGTTCGGGGATTTTCATTATCCTCTCCCCTCTAATTTTGTTATTAGTTTCAAATACTGATGCTTAGCAAAAATACAATTTGCTTATGAAATAAGATTAGCTGCTTCGAATGTAACTGAAAGCTCACAGTTTTAATTTTTTAGAGCATCTTGATTGATATATGTATCAGAGCTTCAAAATTCGTATCAAAGGGATGAGATGATTCGAATATAGTTTCGAAAATATGTTCCCATTTAAAGCCTTAATTCTTTTTAAATCTGGGAAGATTTTCAATTTATGATGTAAATGAAATCTTACTTTTTGAAATTTCTAAGCCAAAGAACGTGCTGACGTAATTATATTAAGTATGGCTGATAGGTTTGAACTAACGTCGCATTAGAGTTAATACAAAGGTATTTGTGATGGACCATGCAGTTTGGACGATCACTGAAGAACCGAGAACGACATCCGAGCTAGTGTCGCCCATACCCCCTTCACTCCCACAAAACACCAATGGGAAAGGTTTTGAGTCCGATTCCAATAAATGTGCAGAAGCTTTCGTTAATTCATACATATCGTTCGTGGTTGTATAATGAAGCCAGGACTCCATAAAAGCTCGACTTGAATGCCACTGACTACGAGATCACGACTGTTACCACTTAAGTACCACAAGTGATAAGCAATTGTAAGAAAGAATATCGATAAGAAATTGGCATATTCTAAAAGAGAGAGTGCTAGTCTACAATAAATTACAGCTATAGGCTATGACCAAATATTTTAGACCAAGTCGATCAGATAACGAAGACAATATTTGTGCTAGCGACCTACTTACCAAATATCTACACTTTGTCGATTATTATAAGCTCATTTTGAATAACATATAGTAGGCTTCATTATTCTACACGGTTCGAATCTTTGACTCTACTCGTACATCAACAAACAAAAATTCACGCCCTGAATTACTAAATTACAGAAGTCCATAAATATGCCGAATGGTAAAGGTAAACAAACATCAAAAGAAACATTCTGTTTAAAAATACTATCAAAAGAATTTATTCAAATCATTCAATAAGCCGACTGAGTGGTGTAGTTAGTTTGCCCCTGGCTATCTGCACCTAAGGTTGCGGGTTCCACCCCGGCCCAAGGAAGTGGGTTTTCATGATGTAGAAAATTGAGAGCTGCCATGTCGTATGATTACGCGGCATGTAAAAAATCCCTTAATGTGCCCGTTTGGCTTAGGTGCCCTCAGCAAAATTTAAGTTCCTAAGTTCAATTTCGCATCGTCAGAGATCAGGTGCCTCCCTCTGGGGAAGAAACTGGGCGTCAAAGGAATAAACTAGGTTTGCAAAGGTAAAAAATACCCATACGCAGCCTCATTAAAAAAAATCATTCATTAAATTCATTTTTAAGACATACCATTTAAACCTTAATTCGCATACACTTTCTATTCGAAAAACAAAGTATAAACATGCACACACACGTATGTATATATATATATTATAAATGCGAAAGTTTGTGAGTATCTTTGTGGGTCTTTCACGCAAAAACAACTGAATGGATTTTAATGAAACTTTACAGTAATATAGCTTATACATCAGAATAGCACATAGGCTATAATTTATAGCATAGACTATAATTTATAAAGATATTGTATGAAGTGTCCAAAATATAACGATATTTGTCAAGTAAGTAGGAGCCATCTGCGAGCAATTCTAGCTTGCGCTGCAAAAAAAGCTCACGTCAGCATATATCTATCTTTTGTATGTGAAAGAACTTTTTTTGTTTTGGCTACGCAAGGTGCTCGCTTCTAATTAATTCCACTGATCAGCATAATGTCTATTTTTTTTTATTTCAGAATAAAATTAAATTTTGAAGGGAGAGGTTGTTATTATGCACATTTGGTAGTAAGAAATTGATCTTTTTTTCCAAATAAATGCTTTTATCAGTTCTGATACTTAAAGTAAATAAACTTTCTCTTTCACACTGCATCATTTGGACAAATTTTCAAAATTTGTGATTAGTAGTTAATTATAACGCTATAATTTTAATTGAATAGACAGATATAATTACTTTTATACTTAAAAGCGCAATAACTACAGTACTGTATTTTTTGGAGTGTGAGAGTGAGTGAATATAAATGTCGCACTGTTCAGCTACACGAGGGCTTTTGGCAACGGATCACGTAATTTCGAACCATGGTCAAGTGACGTGGACAACACCTGAGATGGCACCCTCTTCTCCTAACTACCACACCACACCAACTTAGAACGAATATTCTACCAATACTTAGCAGGAATATTCTTTGAAATCCACTCTTCCAAGATATATGGCAGCACGGGTTCCATGATGAGTATTTTAGCGGAAAAAATAGTTTGTCAAAATTTAAGTGTCTTATGTTTTTGTATGTTAATGACGACCTTAGAAAATGATTTGACTACTTATTTTAAGTGAATGATATATATAATTAATTTTACAGTGGAATATCTTTAATTAATTTATTAGCTCTAACGGATTAAATTTTCCAAAGTGGAGTATTTCGTTTATGTATATCCCTTAATTTGTAAATGTAGTGATCCAAAAAAAAAAAATATTGTTTGAAAAAAACTGCAGTAAATCATAATGCGGTTGGATAAAAAAATTAAAGTGCATTTCTCCCCTACACGGCGGGTCTTACAAAGCTCTAATAAAGCTCGAGCTACGAAAGTAGCTAGGCATTTGCCAACTTTACTCTATCGTTAACATTTCGCTATGTTTTTCATTGAATCGCCATTATAATTTAAGAAACGGCGTTGCTTGCGAATATTACAATTTAAAAATAAAATAAATACAACAGAAAGTAATATTAATGTATTACACTTTCAGATATAAATTATTTACACTACTTTAAGCGTTCATTACGCAAAACTTTTAACAATGTGTTACTTTTGCTGAGCAGAGATCAGCTTAGGGAGGTATTTTGAAAAATCGACCCTCAAGAGTGTTACGAGGAATTATAAATAAAAAAAATCCTTTTTATCGGCTATTAGATCTACATACTTAAAATTTAACAAAGGTTTTTTTTTCCTTTCTTTTTTTTAGCTGAGATATGCAAAAAGCTTTTTTTGTTTAATTTGCAATTCACATAAAATTAGCTCATTAAAAACTTCTTTATCCTTCAATCTGTGTTGTTTAATTTTTTTCAGTTCACCCGTGCGAAGAACGGGTATACCAGCTATATATATATATATATATATTCAATGATAAATGATAATGATAAATGATAAAAATTTCTTGTGCTTTGGGGAGGAGAGAGACACCCCCCACCCTTTTTTCAACATTGGTCTTTAAATGAAATTTGATTGGTATTTTCTTTATTGATCTATTTGCTAGTCTTATTATGAATTAATACTTTCAAATACGTTTACAAATAGTACTCAGTTCTAACTATTTTAAAAGAGTAAAATCGTAATATATATATGCGTGTATGTAATGATACAAGCATAAAATAATAAACATTACATAATTTTCACGAAAATAGTTTATTGCTCAAAATAAATGGTGTCATTTCTCAGTTCTGTCTCAAACTTGCTGCTGGTCTTTGAAAGTAGGTCACTACCAAGCCTATATTTTTCTTCAGCTAATAAATGAGACTAAATCCAACATTCAAAATTCTCTGTCAGAGAGAGGCTTTAACAGAGGTAGTAGACATATTCTACAAACTTAGTTCTTTGGTATTTTTAAAGAATTCTTACGTGTTTTTACTAATATAACTCTTTTCAATATGTATGCGAGTGAGAAAATGTATCATAAAAGATGTATTTATAAATTTAACAGCATTTTCAAATGGAAAATTTCACGACTTGAAGGAACTGATAATAGTGGCGAGATATTGGAATAAATGCTATCTTAAAGCACCTAATTAGTCACTGAAAAACGATTTCATTGATCATTCTCATTCTGGTCCAGCGATAATAATCTTGGTAATGAATATTTGACAAATAGTTAAAGGATGAACATAAAAAATGAAAAAATTCGGTTGTCTTATACTTAACGACGGACTGAGCAGTAAAACAAATAATTTCTCTTTTAATGACTCTAGAATTCAGAAATATCAAAGAATTTCTAGAGTTTTTTTATAAAACCAAAATGGGAATTTCCAGAGAGAATGGTTGTAAATTAAGGAGACATAATTCTCAAGAACTAGAATGATTTTAAAACGTTAAAGCAACTTTCCAATCATAGTTTAAAGTGTTCTTATTCCATCAAAGATTTTATTAACTTGAGGCTATCTAAAATTTTATTTATTGTCGAAAAATAAATGAAGGAAAATATATGGAAATACTTTTATTTTATATAATGTTAGTACTTTAATAACAGAATTTAATCTATTATAGTACTTATTTATGGCAAATAGAGATTTGCTTAGGTAATAAACTGAGCTTTAAAAAAAGGAAATTGTATGCAGGAAAGATTATAAACATTACATAATTCTCTAATGTATTAACATTAGAGATGTAAAGGATCAAGTCAAAATCATCAAGTCAAGAAATTACAATGATATTTTTTCGAACAATTGTAAATTAGCTTAACAAGCATAGTATATATATACATATATATATATATATATATATATATATATATATATATATATATATATATATATATATATATATATATCAAATAACATTATAATTTATATCTATATTATAATATTCGAAGTAAAATGTTTTTTGTTTTGGGTAGGTAACTACACCCAGAACTTTAAAATAAATTCATTTAATATAAAATATGCCGTTTCAGTTTTTGAATTGACTTTTAATAAGAATAAGACTTTTAATTTAATTTTAAAAATAACATTCCCATGAATATTATTTCGTAGAAACGCTAATACAAAATTGCATTCCGAATTCTCTATTACATAATATTTTAAATTATATCCATAATGAAAATCAGAAAAATATTCGTACATAAGATTTAATGTTGTTCTTGCCCAAAAATAAACATTAAGAAGCTTTTGTATTTATGGGGAACCAAAAATGTTCAACATTTGAATGAATCATTGGCCTGATTCAAAATAAAAATTTCAGCTTTTATGCGCATAAATTTATTCTATATTATCTAAGAAAACGCAAGTATGCATTTGTTTATTTTAAATCTTTTAACCATGATTAATACACACAGTAAGATTAGAGATTAAATCATCTAAACTGTAAAGAGTTTACTATAATATTTAGATTATAATCCTGATATTTTAAAACATATAATCTAAACGATTCCCATTTTAATTTACTTTCCTAGAAACACGTGTCAGAAGCTATCAAAAATATAACTTCATTAATTATATTATTGAGTTATATGAATTTTTAATTTTTAATAACATAATGTTTGAACTTAATTTACGTTAATTAAAGCTAATTTAGTTAAGTTAAAAGTTACGTTTAGTTTAAATTTACGTTGATAAGTACGTTTAAAGGTCTTTGTTTATGTGTGAACAGTAGCGCACACAGGAATTTTTCAAAGGGGAGGGGGGTCCGGGGTCGAAAGTTCACTATTCTTGTATCATGCTTCTTTTGATTTTGTCGATTTTCGGGAACAAAACACAGTAAAAAACTAATTTTTGAATAAATAATTAGCATTAATTAATAAAATTAATCATTAATAACAAGTAATTAATTAAATTGTACCTATTATATGCTTAAAATTATAATCAATCGGAAAAAATCAAGGGCTTTGGGGGGTCCGCACACCCAGGAGTGCTCCACTGAGTGTGAATCTTTCCGTATCAATTATGTGTGAAGAATTTTTTTAATTTATTTGATTAACAAACAAAGATTGAATTAACAAACTGATCCTTACAAAATAGAAAAAACATGTACTTCAATTAGGTGGATAAATTTTAAAAAGTTTAACTTCTAAAAATCAAATAAGGCTTGGTAAAAAAATCTTATTTTTTACAAATCTGCATGATTAAATAGTTTTTAAGTTGTAGGTTATGTATCAATATCTATCTTCTATAGAACTCTACTTCTGAGGACATAACAACTTAATTCATAAATACACAAAACAAGTGTTTCCCCAAATATAATAAGTCAAAAATAACGCAATGTAAAAGGTCAAACGAAGGTATAACAAATATTACGGAAATATTTGATTACATATATTTTCAGGGAAAATAAAAACAAGGTATTTTTAGAAAAGTATCAGTTGCACACTGAATTAAAACACATAAGCAGAATAAACGAAATACCGTAGGATATAATTTTTACAAAACACATTAACACTGAAATAAAAACTATTACTTTACTATATAGAACAAAATCTTTGCGTAAGAGTATCGAATATTTATTTAGAATTATAGGATTTTTAAGCATTTGGAATAATTTATGCCCTTTTAAATTACTCTACTTATAATAAATTAAATTACATTTCATGAATTAGTTTTTATATTTTTTTATACATTTTCTTTTTTGCTTACACTCTTTCAAAAAAATATCCCCCCCCCTTTTTGACACAGATGATTATTATTACATTCAATAAAAATATTTTGCCCTTCAATAAATCACATGGCACTACTTATTTGATTGGAATGACCTTTTTTGAATATAAAAACCTTGTAAATTGGATTAAACTCTTTAACAAATTGCAAAAATAAATAAATAGCCTTTTATCATTCTCCATGACAACGAAAACTCTCAACTTTTCCCCCTCGATCTCATTTCTAGATTTTAAAGTTTCTTTTAATATATTTCGTAATAAATGTGGAGGGAGGAAAAAAAGTAAACTTTTTTCTTACTCGATATCCCCGAATAAGAAAAATTCGAGTCTAAACAACTTTAAATGTGTATCTAAATCTCAAGATGATTAACTACCTACAAAACATTCTACAAGGATCTCTCTGACATTATTACCTTTTGAAAGTTTAACTCTAAACATGTATCTAATTATTCTCATTGTCTTCGAGTTTCAAAGTTGCCGTATTCGTAATGATAATTATAGTTGTCAATGTTATGAGAGTGATGTCTCTTCAAAGTTCAACAACCCCGGTTGGTTGACTTGAATGAAACTAAAGAATGGTAATTTTGAAACTAGCGAAACAAGCCTGGGCATTAGGATTTAAAGAGTTGTAACACTATATGTATAATTTCCTAAATTCGTCATTGAGTATTTTGCAGTTTTATTTTTAAGTTAATTATAAAGCGTAAATTCTATAAATATTTTAACGCTACCATTGTGTAAAGCTATCAAAAACAGCTTTAGCAAATTATTTTTTAAATGATACTGTTAGGAAGTCTCAAGATATTAATATTAGTAGGGTCCTCTGTTTCTGTTAAGCCTGACTTAAAGTAAATTTTATAAAAAGCATATATGATAAAACTGATACAATTGGAAAATTTTATATTTAATAATAAGAAGAAAAATAAATTTTAACGTCTAAAAGTTTCTTCTTAAAGTATATACTAGGTTCAACTTGGTTTAATTACTGCGTTTATGAAAAAAGGGTTACATAAGTTAATGAAAAAATTATTAAAAGCAGGCAATTCGTAAAAATAGTTGTTAATTTTTTATCGATTACGAAATATTCTTATTCATTACTAATATATTTTAATTATAAGTGTTGTAGCAAGGATATCTCATCTCATCAGATTTCAAAAGGTTAACCGTTTTCTTTCTTAACTTTCATTTGCTTCTTCTTTGCTCTTATTTAACACGAAGTAGGAGTAGCTATCGTTTTAACATAAAAAAGTTATAAATTTAATGTAGAATTTTTGTTTGATTTATTTCATAAGACAAGTCGAGAGAAAATTTACTTTCTATGGTAACCATTAACAAAAAAAAAAAAAAATGTTTTAAAGAACGGCCATTTTTACTGGGACAAAAAGATTGAAATGTTTAATTCAATTTCTGGAGAATCAAAGAATTGAAATTCAAAATTCCCGAAAAGAAATTAGACCTAAAAGAAAATGGAAAAATTATCGAAATTATTTTGATGCAAATATTACTTTTCCCCCATTTATTTAGAATTATTTTCTATAAAAAGATTAGTAAACAATGAACAAAATTGGAATACATTATTGTAATTAAGGAATCAGAAAATTATTCACCAAAACAAATCTAAAAACTAGATAAGATCTATTTTAGTAGTTAAAAAATAGATATACTAAATATTTATATTCCTTTTTTTGCATTAAAAGCAATGAATAAATTGAAAAAAATTCTGATGAAGTTTAATATTCAAAACAGAAGAATAAAATCTTGATAGAAGATATGGCATCTATATAATAATGTATAATACTTATGTATAAAGTTACGCTTTTGAAATTTCTTTTTAATGTAAATTAAGAGCAGTAGTACGTTTTTTTAGCATGTATGGAAACGCAGTCGGACCTCTATTTAACGAAGTCACTAAAGTCCCGAAAAAAAGTTCGCTTTATGGAAAAATTTGTTAAATAGATATTCATCCTTTAATATACTTTAAAAACCACTTAAAACAAATTTTATATTCATAAACACTAAGTATTATACATAAAAAAGTAATTGTTCAGACTCTTTTTGGAAATTAATGTCCATCATATTTATCCTACCCACCAAAAAGAAATCTACAAGGAAAAAAAGGGAGAAAAACATTGTCCATTGTTCATTTGTTTTAAAATTATATTAAAACTAATGAATTCTCTTATGACATTTTCTAATTGTAAGCCTATGAGTAGTTTTAAACCTAGATTATTTCATAACCAGTAATTTTAAGCATACACTACCATATGCGCCTTTAAATTTAATTACTGAGAAGATCTATTTATAAAATTTATTTCAGTTTTTTATTTAATAATTATGGTTATCTCATTTTTCTAGGTAAGTTAGGCACCTGGTGAAACCAATTCAAGGTCATTAATCCCCATAAAATGCGCTAAAAGAGAGAATAATTTGAAAAATGTCCTGAAATATTTTTAAAAAAATAGGGAGAACAAAAATCGAATCACAAGAGCAGTTTATAAAATTAATTTCAACTGTTTATTTAAAAAATTATGGTTATCTCGTTTCTCAAGGTGAGTTAGGCACCTGGTAAAACCAGTTCAAGGTCATTGATCCCCAAAAAATGTACTAAAAGCAGTGCTTCTCAAACTTTCTATACTTGCGACCCAATGTTCAATCATAATTTTCCTCGCGCTCTCCTCCATTTAATATCAATGTATTGAATTCAAAATTAATATACTTTGACGTAAAGGTACAAGGCTGCTCTAATTATAAACCAGACAAATTATCAAGATAAATGCTAAATTTTGTACATAATTTTATGACATGCGCGTAGAAAATCACTGGTTATTATTCAACTTGTTCTTAACCTAGTCCTGTTAAATTAATGATGAAACACATGGTGCAGTACTGATACATTTATAAGTGTACTATATCAATATAAATGTATATTTTATTTTTATTATGTCAGAATGTTTTTTTTTTCGCTTCCTTTCAGTAAATTAATAATTTTTTTAAAACAATAATCTTTTATTTTCGACTTTTTCTTACGCTCGCACCCGCCTTATAGAGTTATCACGCCCCCCCTAGGGGGCGCGCCCCACATTTTGAGAAACATTGACTAAAAAAGTGAATAATTTGAAAAATGTCCTGAAATATTTTTAAAAATAGGGAGAACAAAAATCGAATCACAAGAGGAAAAGTTCGTTAAACAGAAAATGAAATTTGCTATTTAAAGGTTATTTTACAAAGGAAATAGAAAAATGTTCTTGGTTCCAGGGAAAAGAAAGCAAAAATAAAAAAAAAATCGTAAAATAGAAGTTCGACTGTAATTTAATACTTTTGCAAACGTTTTTGCGCTTAACGGAAAGCAAATCGCAAAGTAAAATCTTAAGTATTGTTATTAATGTTGCTTTAAAACCGAATAACAATATATTAGGAAATAGCAGTACATAAAAATGACGAATATCATACTTTTACATTGCGGGCAGACTATGAAAATGGTATGTGATGTTCAACTTCAGTCACTAAATTTTCTCACAGTGAGATGTAAAACTTGTCATAGTTCAATTAACGTGTTGTAATTCCACTTATTATTACCAACGGTCGTCATTCAGCTGGCAAATACAGTGATAAATTCCACATTTATATTTCCTGTAACAAGTTATTCTAGTATTTCATATCGAACATTTGTAATAATATGATATAGGGTAAATAATATAAATTTAAACTACACGAACAAAACTAGAACAAATCAATAAATGGGAAATGTCGAAAAGAAAAACTCGATCTGAAATTGCACAGAAAATTTGAACAAATAATAAATAAACAATAATGACACTCGTTCAACGAAAAATGAAAAAAAAAATGGTTTCATTTCTCATTAAATCGACGCGTTGGGCGAATGTTTTGCGGTTTTGTGCCATGAGACAAAAACAAAAAAGGTGCAAGGTTATTTTTATACAAAAGGGATTTTTTTTTAAAAGAATTTATTTGCTTTTTCTAATAATCATATATCAGGAGAAATTCTAGAAGGAAACTTCATTACTTCACTTAAAGAAATAAATGTTACTTCCTTCTATTAGGTTTAAGAAAATACTATTTAAATTATTTTCAAGATTATATATAGAACTGAGATTCAGTATTGGAAGTGAGCAAGTGTATTGGAAATGTTCAAGTTCATTTAGACAGACATATTTGGAGATTAATGCCGGCACAGTATTAGAAAATAATTAAATCTATATATAAAGTTTATAGAAATCGCTCATTATTTATTATGTTATATATGATGATTTAAGGATATAAAAAAACAGAACTTGGAAAGAAATTTTATCAACATGATACAAAACACTATTTTTTATTATTAAAACCATCGCTCAAAAATGGGGAATTCGAAAAATTTTAATAACGTGTTAATCACATATTTAATACACTTTGAAAAATTTTAATAACATTAATCATATTTAATACACACGTTTACTTTTATATTCTTATTTTATACCGTTCAAGGGAATCATTGAAATATATAACCATAATTGTACGCTGCATTAAAAATAGAATACCAAATATAGCTTTCAAAATAGAAAAAAAACTTTAACATTATTTTCATCTTAATATTTGCTTATTAGTAAATGATACAGTGCGCTCTTACAAAAATAATCGAATGATCCTGAAAAAAAACCCTATGAAATAAGCTAATAAAAAGAGTAAATTAAAATAATATGTTGTACAAGACAAAGAAAACAAAGCAGCCACTAAATAATCACATAAATATATTTTCTGCCAAAACAGAAGTTAGAATAGTGTCAATCAACATTTAAAAATAATTGTGTCGCTACAGAATTCAGGAATGATTCGTGGCAAAATATATTGACTTAAGCATTTTCACATGCAAAGAATAAACACTGAAGTCACACATTATCATTCTTCTGCAACCAAAACAGATAATTCATATCTATTACGATGATATAACAAACACAGCGTAAAAAGAAATAACTAAAAAACTCATGAATTTAATCCGAATAGTGTACCATATGTAAGTATTAGAAAATTAGCAAAAATTTTAAAAAATATTAAATTTGTGTTCAAACTATGTCAGATATAGATGAAAGTGTAGGTAAATAAAATTTTACTGCGGATGAGATTTATTATAACTCTTTTTTTATATATGCAAGAATAAAAATATATATTGTCTTTAATCTAACATTTATATTTATAAAAATATTTTAGAATTTTATTTTTTTAATGTGTACTTCGGAAAGAATCATATTTATTTATTTTATTTATGAAATTCTTCAAATATAAATAGTTTAGAATATGAAATGTTATGCGCGGGAACTTGTTTAAGAGATATGAAATTGTTTAATCTATGGATATGAGCCTCATATAAAAAGAGGTCAAATAAGTTAAAGTACAACAAAAAAAGTTGTTTTATATAATAAATGTGGTTAAAACTATTTATTTTTCATCAATTATTTTTACCAAATTTTCCCATTAATATCTTACTTAAATAAAATAAAGGAAGGAAAATAAATAATGATTCTATTCCAAATTCTCACTTGAAAAAATAAAACTAAAGTTATTCGAGATCCGTAAAAAATAAACAAAAAAATTACAAAATGTATTGCATATTCAAACTAAAATATTTGTGTATATAATTCAAAATTTTGAACTACCTTCCAAAATATACTGTTTTTAGTCAAATAGCAAGAAAAATGTCACATCGTCCATCGAAAATAATAAAATTGGTATAACTTAAACAATAACTTTTTCTGCAGTACTTTTGACGCACAAATAAATCGATTATTAAAATTAAAACAATCCTCTAAAATGTATAAAGAATCCAATATAAAACAGGAGCGATTTAAAATTTATGTGTTAATAAACAAATTTATATTTTTTGGAGAAGTTATATTCTGACAGCTATATAAAAAGGAAAAGCCACGGTATAAAAATAGACAATTTTCACAGTTAACAACTGTCTTAAAATAAGGTAACATTAAATTTAAACAAGTAAGATATTCAGTTTCAACACAAAAAATTAATAACCATACAGTTTTGAAACTTTTTAGCTGAAAATATAGTAGTTTATTTAGTGTAATAAAACATATTTAAATTTATCTGCTAAAATGTATTTTAAGAAGCAATATGTAAACAAATGAATACAATTTTTCACACATTATTAGTCCTCTCCCCCGAATATTATCTTACCCGAGTTTATTTATCCTGAAACAGCTGCACGAACAATACAGCTGCAACAAAGTATCTCTTTTCCCTCTACTCCCACCCCTAAGTTTTAAAAACTTCCACCGGACTTTAGCAACTGTGCGCATCGCAACACAGAGGGCTGCGCGGGAAATCCGGAGAGGACTATGCACCCCCACTCCTCTCCGAAAACACCGGGCCAAGTGACCTCTAGTTCTTCAGCTAAGGTAGCCGGGGGGGAAAAAGCACACCTTGCTGAGCGACATGTTTGTTTATGTCGCGTCTTTTATTTTTTTCTTCTACACTTTTACGTAAAAAATATGAATTTAAATATTATCTTACCCGAATGTTCAGTCTTCCGTTTACCCGGAGGGGTTGCGGTTCTTTTAGGCATGAGGGTCTTAAGTCTAAAGATTTGCACGTTTTTGGTACCACATCACATGGCGATTCGGGCCGCCAAGCGATTTCAACCTGTGCCGACTTCGATTCGGCGGTTCTCTTCTGTTGTGCTTCCACCGTTCGGGTTCCAACTTCTCGCCTCGTGGTGACGTCACTTCTCCCGCACTATGACGTCACTAGAAAAGCATCGATTCTACCATACATACGGTTCGAATAGTGAAGAGTGTGTTGGTGTGTGTGTGCACTTCGTACTCTCAAAACACTCCAAATTAACAATTAAATGAAGAGGGTAAACTTCATTAAAGATCAAAGAGGATTTGGACAAAATTTAATTCAAAATTTTTCCTGTATATTTTTGTTAAAATTGGATTAACAAAACAAATAATAGCACGTAAGAGATGATGTAAAATGCTTTAATGAAAAGTCGTAAGCACGTGTCTTTAGAGAAAAAATTATACAAGGATAAATTATTAAAAATAGACAATGTGGAATAATTTTTGTTTCAATCAATATAGTTGAATCTCAATCATGCAAAAAAAAAAAAAAAATGAATACTTTTATTCTGCTGTATGCTTAAATATACAAAACAAAATTTTAAATGCAATGAATAAATAATGCAAGACTGAAAATAAAGCAGTTTGCTTTTTTTTACGCAGTTTTTAAATTATTCTACAACGAATTCAATTCATTACAGCTGATGCCCCATACTTTAAAACTTTTTTTTAATTATGACCTTTTATTTTTGAAATTAGTATAAATTAAGAGGTTAACTAAAAAGTGTTTTCGTTTCTTAAGATATAAATTTAATTTGTGTATCTTCATCACTTTTCTCTTTTCGAAAAATAGCAAGAGAAGGAGAGCAAACCCCTTGTGTGGATGTAGTTGAAATCCATTTTTTGCAGTCACACTCACAAAAGAATTTGAAAGAAATAATTCCTCTGACAATTTTTAACATTCACATCTGACATTTTTTGTTTTAATTAGGATCTGAAAGATTTGTCCCAATAACTGCATAATTTAGTGAATTGTTTCATAAAACTATGTGGTTTTTTTTCAGTAGGGTAGATTTGATTTTCAATGAGCGAATTTCATTTGTAAGAATGAATTCCATTTTCAGAGTGAATTTCAATAGCAGTAAAATAAATGTGATCTATAAATTATAGAATTGGACTTGTAAATTTAAGAGTTAGATTTGTAAAAGGATATATTTGCTTTAATTTTAAAGGAAAAGGCTATATGCTGAACAATGAGAAGTTAATGCTTAAAATGGAATATAATCTCTGCTACATTTTTAATTGATTTAAATTTTAAAAAATTATCTTTTGAAAACATTAAAAAATTGTAGAAATTACTCAATACAGATTGCAGCTAATTATTTTGGTTCACATTTTATTTATCGCGTCTTCAGCTAAATATTAAGAACGTGTTCTAATTTTCATCTCTATAACGAAAAACAAAACGTTAAAAGATTTTGTGTTTCAACCATTTTTCACAAGAAAAGGGTTTTTATTTCTTCTTTTGGATAAATGTTAACAAATTATTCTTTTACTGACATTTTTTTATTAATTATATCCATATTCTTTTTTTTATCATTCTCAAAAATTTTAGATCATGCATGGTCTTTAGTTTTGATCCATAACAGTAATAAATTCAGATGCTTACATCAGCGTGCATAAACATACGGCAAGAGTTTTTACCCCAATTACGTTTTGAAATTAAAAATCCTAAATCTAGTTATTTTGAACAAATTAATCAAATAAAAACTGCTTAGTATTACAAGCTGGTGTAACGACGGTGCATTGATACGACCCACACCCCTCTATGCATGCCTAATTTGATAGATTAGAGCAAGTGGCTCGCTTGTGGGTTAGAGACAGTGCACGTGGATTTGGGATCATTGTCCATTTTTTGGCCTCTGGTCTGTAACGCCAGTATGTCTGCAGCCATAATAGACATGACAGACTACCATTGTTTGACAATTGATGGGGCCTGTCTGACTGAGGAGACTGATGCTTTGGAGGATGGCGGAAAAATGGTTTCAAAGAAAGAATGGTGACGTGGTGGGAAGTGTTCAGATGTTTGGACGAGTTTTTTGTCACCTGTGCATTTGAGAAGGACCAGAGAGAGCCATTGTTAGGTCCACGTCAATGGGGCGCTAATGAATCTGAGGACCATATGCAGACTTTTGTGGGCCTGCCAATGAGAAATGACGAGGGACGTGTAGTGGACCCATCCCTGGAGTTTAAAAGGGTCCTCTTCCGGAGAAGGAGGGAGATCGAGACGAAAACGGATTTTTTTCTGGAGTAAGAGGAAAGAAAAGAGGATAAATACCGGCTGTGTTGTGGAAGTTATCTAGAGGAACTACCGAGAACTATGGGGAAGCACCCTTTGGACAATGCAGAGATGTGTGGGAGAATGAAATCCGTCGCCTGAAAGAGACTGATTTCCATATCGCATTATTAATAATTATTTAGTTGAGAAAATAAAATTTTGTTTTATTTCAATAATTCACTGTGAGCTCATCATCACGCTACCCGTCCACGGTGTCACACTGGTCTAAAGGTGAAATTCATGTTTAACCTCTTAATATGCGCGATAGAGTTAATTCGATCATGCTAAACTAGCCAAACTATACACAATAGAGTTAATTAGAGTGAAGTTGCATTTTAAGCTGATATAAGTTTCTCACTCGAGTATAAGCAATCACTGTTTTTGCAGTCATGAGACTGGTAGTGATCCGTCACCGTGATTTCGTAAATTTAGATAAAGTTTGCAGTAAAGAAAATTGAGGTGAAAAAAATTTAGGTTTCAAAAGCTTATATGAAAAGTTATCACAGCGATATAAATATTAAAATAATGAAATCAGGAAGACCAAAACCTTCTGGAATTTTATAAGTAACGGAACATCATTTTCCCAGTTTTGTTCCACCAACATCAAAGAAAGAAGCTTTACATGTGTAATAATTGTACTGTTGGGCTATGTGCTTCACCTGGCTTCCAAATATATATATAAAAAAAGAAAATTTTGCAAATAATTTCTTAAAACAAATATTATTATTATTATTTCTGTTGAAAAACTATTAATAAATATTTTTAATGATGAAAATAAGTATTTTTTTTTCGAAACAGCAGTTCGAAAAGAAAGATAATAAAAGTACCAATACTCAGTTCTTACCTGAAATGTGAAATAAAATGTAAAATTACAAAATTTTAATTAATTCTGAATTTTTTGTGTGCCAAAACAAGGTTTTAAAATGTGTTAAGAGGTTTAATCAACGTTAAATTAAGAGAAAAGTGTTAAATACCGGTTGATTCAAAAATAATGTGACCATTTTCAGAGAGTATCATAATTTTTTTTAATTAAATTATTTACATGAAACTTTTAATGCGGCTTCCTTTAGCATAGTACTTTTAACATAAACGCTTAGGACAAGCCAAAAGAGTTTTTTCGAACTTTTTGGGGGGATTTTTTCAAACTTCCTCTTTAATTGCATTTTGAAGCCCTTAAAGTGCCCTTACTTTACATCTGTTCAATTGTTTTTTAAATATCCCCATAAAAAATATTCCCAAAGAGCACAGTCAGGCTCGGTGGCAGCTATCTCTCACAAGGAAGAAAATTTATTTTTTTAAATTTTTTACGGTCGTATTCTCAATTGCAGGTTATCCTCGAGTTATCCCCGAACCGGAGGTAACTCGCAGATTGGCGAAACATCGTTATTCTCAACTGTGGATCGCGCTAAATCCACGTATTATTCATCCAAAGCTAACCCGCGGATTCTACCCGCCGATTTCGGAGGGTAACTCTCGGTTTTGTAAACAAATATGGACGACCGCTTCGATTTTTTTCTGCTTGAGGATTTAGAAACATTGGAAAATATTGAAAGAAGGCCAGTTTTCATTCCTTAACATATGAACAACAGCGTTAGCAATTCAATACACTTTTTTTTTTCATGATTCAGCTAAAAATTACGTTTGATGTTATGATTTAATGTTATACAATGAGAATTCAAAACTCGTATTATTTTAAAATTTCAATTTATATTTTGATTGTATACAAGTATATATATCGTTATCTAATTTTTTTTTATTTAAAATTTTCCAGCAACCCTTTGGTAGGTTAAAATAGAATGTTTATTATGTATATAATCATTAATTTTTAAATAACTTCTATTGTCTAATAATTATTCTTAATTCATGATTTCTATAAAATCTTAGAATGAAAAATCCAGTTTTTTTGTGAAGAATAAATTTGTTAATTGAATCTAAAGTCACATTTATCTAAAACAGAACATGTTACTGAATCTTTTCCAATTCCATCTAACAAAAGTAATTATACTATTGGCATTAATCTGATTTTATTTGTCACAAAACACTATATATACACACACATTTATCAATGTTTTACAATATAGAACAGAAAACAAATTTTACATATACAAAATTTTTGCAATTTTTCAAAAAAGAATATTTTGGTAGCAGAAAAAATTCAAAACTAACAATTCCTAATGACATTTCTTAACATTGCACTTTACAAAAAAACCCTTATTCAATTAGTTATTATAGTAACTAATAGTAAGTAAATTAAAATAAAAATAATAAATAAATTTTTTTTGAAAAAATTGAAATTATTCTGAAAACTTGTGAACATATTTTGTACATTTTGAAAATAGGTATAATAAATTTTATTGAAGTTAAAACTCATTATAAAAAAATATGATGTCTTCATACTTTTAAAAATCAAGCAAACAATAGAATAAATTTCAGCTATAATAATAAATAATGATAAAATGAAATCTGACTATTTAAATGACAATAAAGTTCATTTTCCTCAAAAACTACTGACTTTTCCACAAGAAAGCATGAGAAATAGAAAAGTCGGATGTTTCTTCAATTAGTTTCTGCTGCAATAAATGATAGAAATTAGAAAAATTACATAAATTATATTATTTAGTATAATTATAAATGCATACATTGGTATTGTTAATTTAATATTAAATATGCCACTACAGTTTTTGATACATTAATTTTTTACCACACTACAAATTATTCCACTAAAATAAATCTTATTCATCGAAAAGAAATTTTGTAAGTTATTGCCTACTTCAGTGCTTCTCAAACTTTCTATACTGGCGCCCCCCTTTTCGATCACAATTTTTATCGCGCCCCCCTTATACATTAATAATGTACTTAATGCAATAATAATGCACTTTGACGCTAAAGCTATAATATGCGATCTTAATTATAATCCATACAAATTAGTAACATAAGTATTAAATTTTGTATACTACTTTTAAGTAATAAATAAATAAATAAAATAATAGGATAATTATTATGTGTGTTATTTTTCCTTTCTCTAATTTTTAAATTGAACATATTGCAAAATGCGGTGGCTGCTTAGAACACAAAATATAGATATCTGTTAAATTTAGAAATAGAACTCAGAGGGTCAATTTCTAATCATAAGCATTCCTTATAAAATCTTTGCTTTGCAAGACAAACCCTTGAAAGTCGTTAATACTTATTAAACTTGTTCTTAATTTAGTATTAATTAATTAGTTATAAACTACTATGGAGCACTGATACATTAAAAGTATACCGGCTGAAGTACCCGCTTGCACGAGTTCATTTATAAGAAAATGAAACATTATTGAAATAATCGCTGAATTTTTTAAAAAGAGTAAAGCCAAGTGCGCGACAATGTTTACAAAAATGTAAAATGACTTTTTTTTAAATGATTGCTCAAAGTATAATTAGTTTAAAGCGAACTATAATTTTAAGCCTTACAGAATTATCATTTAGAACTGATGTTGAATAATGAACAATAATATAAAATTCAGATGAAGAATAATTGTATTATTTTTAATATTTAAAGCGAAAAGACTTCAACATGTTTTAACCCTGGAGCAGGCGCGCACCCGATACTAATGGTTCAGCGGGGTTATTGAGTCACCCCAATCCTTTTTTTATTATTATTTTTATAGTACACAATAAAAATCGTAATTTCAGTGAATAATTTAATTATGAAAAAATATACTTACCTACTTTCAAGGACTTTTCAACTTTTCTTTGGTAACAAATAAACAGTTTTGCCAGAATTAACGATTTCGTAATCTGTGTGTCCCGCGTGACCACTTCCGGGTAAAAAGTGTATTCATTATGATAATATATATGTGGGAGACAACAAGGGGTCCAAGACGTTGGTCTTTCTTCTATTTTATTTTAACATTAAACAAAAATTAATTAAAAAGGTAGATAAGTTTACAGATAAGTTTGACGATGATATTCAGAAGGTAACGCCTGCTCGCGCACCTCTCGCGTTCTCCTTCGCTGCTTCTCTCTTTCTCTGCTCTAATGTTTTTTTCTCAAGAGTCTCTGTTTTTACAGTTTCAGTTCTCATTAGCTGCGCCTGCGCGCGAAGACTGTGTTTTGCTTTTGGCTGCATGCCACAACGGCCATTCTGACCGTACGCTGTCCGCAGCGGTATTTCCATGGAGACCAGAGGAGAATCTGAAACATACAAAAAAAAACGGAACAGACAAGGACTATACGACAAATATATAGAGATTAAACATATCATAATTTTTCTGAACTAGACAGTTTCTCCATCATGTGAAGGCACCTCTTCGACATCCGGAAGGTTCCACAGGAAAACATTGTGTTTCACAGGCATAAGAACGACTTTTTTAACAAGTTGATCTTTGGTTGAACGCATCGATATTTTCCTCTGTAGAGTTCTGGACGTCTGTTCAAAACGATTTCTCTTTTTCCTTCGCTTCCACTGCCAAGGCTCAAAAATTTTTCGGAGCAACACAAACCGTCGATGTTCACTCTTCATAGGTAAAGGGTTAGGTGAGCGGGAGATAAATTCCACGGAACTCGTTTTCATGGCACCATTGGCTTTCTTACACAATACTATATCAGAACATTTTTCTCTTACAATACTCAATTTTAACTTAGTACTCTTAATGTTATTGCATTTATAATCCTTAATTAGAGAACTCGAATCATTTCTAGTATTAAAGTTTTTAACATATGGCAAATCATAACTAGAGTTTTCTATCACATTTGAAACAAAAACATTTGGAAAAGAAATAGCACTAGAATAAGCATAAGCATGAGCACCTAAAGAGGATTCATTTTCACTCAATAAAACATCGCTCTTTGCGTGGCCTAGTTTCTCTATTTCAGAATATACACTGGGATGTATAATAAATTCTTCGGTCAAGGTCGGTGGTATTGCCGTTCCAACACTTAAGCTAGGAGAGTGTTGATTAAGAGAAATATTTATGGGTTTAACTTCTACCATACGCTGTTCGCCAAAACATGAACTTAATGTTATGATCTCTTCGGAAGGTGTTTGTACTCTAATTAGTGAGGAATTTAAAACTGGGATCTGGCAACCTGAATCAATCAATGCTGTTACGGGCTGATTTTCCACAAAAATGTTTACGTATTGAAGATTTGCGCATTCATCGCTATTTTGTTTTTCGCTCTCTCTTTTCAAAGTATTCACGTTTATTTTATTATGGATGTGATCATTAGATTCTTTAGGTTTAAAACGCTTCTCACAGTCTCTTGCGCAATGAGATGAATCACCGCATATATAGCAATTTTTATTTTCTCTTTCAAGATATTGGGGATAGTTCTCTTTAATCTTTGGTTTAAAGTTTTGTGATCTATTTTTAAAGGGGTCTTGGGTATATCCATAAGTAATAGGAGTTTCTTTTTATGTGATCCGTTTTTAGATGAAATATAAATATCACACTCTTTAGCTAAATCAATAGGCCTAAACCAATCTTCTGCTTCTCGAATGCCAATATGAGTTGCAGTTTCCTTATTTAAAGTTTCAAATAATTTATCAGAAATTATAAGATCACATAGAGATTCAAAGGAATTAACTTTTCTTAACGAACAATAATATTGGAAGTTTGCCGTCAATCTTGCAGCAAATTGGATGTATGTCTCGCCTGATGATTTTACAGCATTTTTAAATGAGTTTAAACACTCGCGAGGGGTTAATTGGAATTCTCTGAGTACTATAGATTTTAGTTTTTCATAGTCATTTAATTCCTCTTCTTTAATATACAGTAAGACGTTATGAGCTCTTTCGCCCAGAAGATTTATTAAAATTTCGGATTTATATTCGTCGTTTATTTTCTTGGTTAAAAATGCGCGTTCTAATGATTGGAAGAACAGATTAAAATTTTCAGATCTGGTGGGAACAGGAAGAGATAAAGTTTTTATACTTTTTATCATATTTTCTATGTTAGTTTCGAACTGTTTTTCTTCGACTTTAGCTGCAGGATTTAAACTTAATGCTTTATTTTTAGCTAATTGAAGTTCGATTTCTTTTTCTAATTTTGCTAACTGAAGTTTCGCGAGCTCAATTTTTTGTTCTGAAGTTACCTCTCTTTCGTTTTGCGATACTCTCTCATCTATACAGTTTTGAATTAAAGTTTTAACGAAATCTGGATCACTTTCAAATGTACTACTGTTCTCAATTTTAGTCTTTAGTTTAACTATAGTGTCAGTACTTTCGACAGTACCGTCTAGATTCTCAACAACTCTTATGAGATCCTCTTTAAGAGCGTTTTTATACATTTTAGAAAAATTTTGAAAGATCCTACCTTTTTTTTTTTCTCTGGCTCCCTTGTTGCTCGCACGTACGATGTATCCAATGAAGAAAAAACGTTGATTCCACTGATTTCACCTCTTCGCAGGTTATATCGTTGAAATTGTGGTTCCGGCCTCCACACAGGCGGATTATTCACACTGAGTTAGTTCCAACCTCTACACAGGCGGGATTTTGAGGGTTCGTTGAAAAATACACCTCTACACAGGTTATTTTGTTATTTGTTCCGACCTCTACACAGGCGGAATATTTGTCGATGGTTCGTTGAAAAATACACCTCTACACAGGTTATTTTGTTATTTGTTCCGACCTCTACACAGGCGGAATGAAGTTGAAAAATTCAACCTCTACACAGGTTGAACGAAGTTTCCGAAAAATGGCGGCGCGTCTCCTTCACGGACGCTGTTGTTCATTGTCCAGACTTTGGTTCAAAATCGAAATTTTATCTATCGCGGCCGAGCCCCCATAATTTGTGGGAGACAACAAGGGGTCCAAGACGTTGGTCTTTCTTCTATTTTATTTTAACATTAAACAAAAATTAATTAAAAAGGTAGATAAGTTTACAGATAAGTTTGACGATGATATTCAGAAGGTAACGCCTGCTCGCGCACCTCTCGCGTTCTCCTTCGCTCCTTCTCTCTTTCTCTGCTCTAATGTTTTTTTCTCAAGAGTCTCTGTTTTTACAGTTTCAGTTCTCATTAGCTGCGCCTGCGCGCGAAGACTGTGTTTTGCTTTTGGCTGCATGCCACATATATGTTACCAATAAAAAATTTTGTAAAACGTTTTTCGTTGTGCTTTATATATTTTAGAATACTCTTAAATATATATATACTCTCCGTGGTTTTCCAAATATCATAATACTCTTTTCATAGAAAAAAAGCGCAACACAGAAATACATTACTTACGACTTCCCTAAATGAGAAACAAACACATAAGAGAGGGTTCATAACTAACTGTACCAATAACTTAGACGGTCAAACAGATTACAGCTATAATGTGCAGCATTTCAAAAATAATGGCAGTGATGAATTTTTTATGTTCCTAAATTTTTTCGATTCTGGGTCCGGGATCTGTTTTTTCTCTGAATGAGTAGTATGTTACGATTAAAAAGGAAGCGTAATAAAAAAATCTCTCATCATGGGATTACAACAAATCAAATAAAAGTTTTTTTGTTTGGCTATAGGATCAAAGATAGCTAATTAGGTATTGAAGAAGTTTTTATTTTTGATGATTTAATATCGCGCGCGCCTATAAATTATATTAGAGTAAAAGTGCATTTTTTATTATGTCTGAAAGCATTTTGTTTTAATTCATTCCAGTAAATTAATTATTTTTAAATCTTTTATTTTTGATATGCTCGCGCCCCCCAGGGGGGCGCGCCCCACAGTTTGAGAAACACTGGCCTACTTTTATTAAATAACTTTACTTTTCTGTAAGTCCTTCATTATACATAAATTTTCATACTATAAAGGGGATTATGCACAGTTTATAATTTAATGAGAAATCACAGTACATTTTCAAGTTTGATTCATTGTACACATTAAACAATGATAATTACTTTAATTCATAAATCGATGATTTTGCAAGTTAATTCTTTTTAATCATTTTTAATTAGGTGTAATATTTTACATCTTCTTCTCTTATATATGTGCAAAAGATGTGCATGTCATCTTTATTCTTTTTATGAAAAATACACATACATTTTTCACTACCTGAGTTATTTTTTTACATAATTCTAATCAAATATTTGTGAGCACAATAGACAAGGGGCCGTGGTCACAAATTCATAGCCATCGAGTTCGGTGCTTCTGAAAACCTGAAATCTGTCATTGTTTAAAGTCCTCAGGTTGATGTACTGTGGCAATTTAGAATGAGATACTAATTCAGGTGTGTTGTCCTTGATATTTGACAGATGTTCAAATGATGAAGTTCATTGCAAATAGACCTCACATTGCTTTAAGATGCAACATTAATTATAAATCAAATCAAACCAACTGAATTTTTAACTCTTTTTACGACCATGACATTTGCAATCCTGGATGAAAGAAAAATTAACTTTAACATTTTAAATGTGTATTTTGAAAAGAAATTTTGTTCAATTATTGATTCTTTTACTCAACATTTCATAATGTGATTCATATTAGAGTTCATTTTTATGTAATAAAACACAAATCACAATCAGAAAAATCTATTCAGAATAATACGGAAAATTTAAATTAAAAGCTAAATAAAGACAAAAAAAATCTATGTACACTTACCCTGAGTTCCTGATGAAATAGCAGGATCACACATAATCGTCGTTGCAATCGTATCTATACAGCAATGGTTCAATGAGGGCGGCCAACAATTCATCTAACGATGGGGTCAGTAACTTTTTGGTTCCTCCACCAGTTTTGAAAGTTTAAAGCTTCTTCGTTTTTGCGATTTTTTATTTTGCAGCTCTTGTCGACTTCGTTTGGAAAGGCTGCCTGGATTGAAATCAGTAGTCAAGCAATCCCGTGCTTTTTCTTTTTTCTTATTGTAAACTGCGCTGGTTATCTTGCAATGAATAACATCTTGTATTTTTCAATAAGATTCCATTAGAGAAAATTTACTTTTATTCGACGTACTAGCCATGAGAAGAAAAAAATAGCTATGAATCGAAAGTCTTGCGCCAAGATACTTGTAAACAATATACCACGTGGTTATCAGTGTCCAATCACAACGAGTTTAACATCTCGCATAACTCTCGGATCCGGTAATCGTCAGTTCGAGAATGAGAAAAGGGAATTACTCGGGAGTTATCGTCAAGAGGGAGTTACCCAATCCACGAGTTTTCTTTTCAATAACTCGCGATTGAGAATACCACTGTTAGCCATTTTATATAGTCGGTTTTGCTATATGACATGGTGCAGAATCTTGGAGAAAAAAATAAACTTTCCTGGAACGTAAATACATTTACTTTCTTTGATTATGTACTTCAACACATTTTTCTGATAGTATTTAGTATCATTTTTAGCCTTTGGTTCTACAAAAAATGGCTTTGTTAAGCCTTGAGAGGGCATTTCTATCCATACAATACACCTGACGGCCAACATGTTTTTTTGTAAAACAGCTGTGTCTTTGCGACTCTTTTCGCGTGAAATATGTTGTACCTTCGTTTCGTCAGTTGTAGATGACAGATTGAACAATGCTTCATCCGATATTATCCATGTTTTGCATCTACCTTTGCGTAACATTAAATATGGAGGTCAAGAGAGTTATCTTTGTTTTTTTACGGCCTTTGTAGACATTTGATGGCAGACTGGTTCATTTACTTTTTTATAGTCAATTTTCTTTAAATTACAATAAATTAAATTTATTGTGTGATACCTGTAGTTTCTTTGCCAGAGCTCTTTAAGGCAGAGAATTTTCTACAGCGAAAAGTCTTTTCAGCTTCTTTTTTTCTTTTTCATTAAGGTTTTCTTTTCATTTACATTTTTTCCCTGGAGCTTTTGATTGACTGCCAAATTATATTTCTTTTCGAAGTTTAGATAGCAATACATTAAAAAAATATCTTTTCTGATGTTTAAATGCTTTATTTATAACAGAATTTGAAACACCATACATCAAAAGCTTTAAAATTTTGTTTCGAGTTTGAGGACCTAATTTCTGTACCAAAACTTATTTCCACTAATAAAAATGGTTAGATTAGTAATTTAAATGTTTCATTTTTAAAATAAAATCGGTAGTAAAACAATGGAATTTAACCATAAATAGTAATATGTTTTTAAAATTAGTCACACACACTAATTTTGAATCAACCGGTATATATGCAGGATATAAACCATCATTCACGCATGTACCATTATAACATTTAAAAAATGGTTCATATTATACACTCAACACTCGGGAACCTTTATTATTTTGCATAATAATCTTGGAAACTAATTGCTTGATAGATTCTATGTTTAGTAACGTCGCACTCAAAAGCGACGTAAGGGGAATTGGTGATAGACGGACAACGTTCGCTATATAAGCCAGCTGCTAAAGTGTTGATCTGATTCAAATGCACTATGATTGTCAATGAAGGAGAATGATGTTCCCGCGTCTTTATCTGAGAAAATGCCCAATCGGAATTGTAATCTAATAATTTCACTGAAACCTCACGTAGCTGCTGCGACAAATTCAAGCTTTTCCCCAAATAGACACATTACAAGGCAATAAAATTACGGAGGATTTAATCAAGATATTAATATCTATTTAATATTTTTAGTATTTTATGTTTAAAAACTGGATTTCCATTGCTTAATTTTAGGAATTAAAATCTTTTTAATTGTATTAATAGTTTAAGGCAACAGATATGTATTGATGTGCTCGTCAATTAATCTATATCGATGTTATACGGATCATGCGTACAATTGATGATGTTAATTGCACATATGGCTGTAACTGTTTAAAAACTTATGAATTGCTTTTACAAAATAAATTTTTTTTACTTTTCTTTGTGACTTCAATTTTGTTAAAGAATACTGTACATAAAATGGACTTCATAGTTTTCAAATGTGGTCGAGCCTCAATCCACTCTCATGTATTTCTCATCACGTCAACATTAAGACTTTGAACCTCGACAGACTTAAAAAATGAATAAATTTCTCTACTTTTATTATTCCCAAAGTAGCTATAACGCTTTAGCTATAGCTTATAACGAACTCCAAGGGGTCGACGCCGACCTGCAAAATATCCACATCAGCAAAAAAAAAAAAAAAAAAAAAAAAAAAAAAAAAAAAAAAAAATCAATTGTAAAATAGTGGTCAAGAAGTGATTAGGGGTCTTCGATAGTATTTATAGTTTAAGCAGGATATGGCTTTCAAAAAATGGATTTTGGCTTCCAAAAAATGGAATAATCTACATACATAGATGTTACCTATTTATTTACGTAATAGTTTATTATACTAAAAGTTTCATATATCTATCTAGGTGCTCTATCGAAACTCAATAGCAGACATATGTATGCATGTATCTATGCGAGGCTATTTTCTCACGGACCGCTGAACGCAGAAACACGCCGAAAATACCCAAAGGGAAATAATTCAAAAAATCCATTATAACTTAATTTCCTGAAATTAAAGTTCATTTAAAAATATATTATAAACTTTAAACTGAATTATTGGCCTACCTTTGTAGTGCTTTCTATCGTGCAGAGATGCTGAAGGACGGCAGGAGAAAGATTTCCGACTTCACCGTAGATTTTAAGACTGCTATCCGCCTTCCGTACCAAAATCAGATAAAAAATAAATCTTGAGTTAAATTATAACGGTATAATGTTTTTTTTACAAAATAACTGCTTTGAAAGGTCAACTTTGACGCGTTTTCACGAATACAATGTTTTAATTACTCTATACCTTATTCTTAATGATTTTTCGAAAATAATTTTAAATTCCATTTAAGCATTTAATAACATAGAAATTTCTGAAGATAACTGAATGACACTTTTCCCCCCTGTGTCAAATCTTATTGTCTGTGTGTTGACCGAAGACCGAAAAATTTACTACAATAGCAATGAGTTTGCAATGTTTACCGCAATAGCAATGCATGTATTAGCAATACATTACATCATCCGCTGTCAAAATTTAGTTACTAAAAATCTGAATAATAGATTGAATGAATCTTTTCCATTTTTTATTAATGCAGTAAGCTAAATACGAAGCAATGAGTTGAATACGCAGTCATTTGCACAGTTGTGGGAAGAAATTGCAGAGAACTTTTATCATTAACTTCTTCCTACTGGCATGTACTTAAAAGTATGTGGTCTCTGGAAAGGCTTATGTTTAGGAAAGACTGTTTTAGAATTTTGGGATGCTAAAGATCCAATTTTAAAAAGAAAATTTTATTAAGTGGGAACTAGTTATTGTCTCTTCAACAGATTTATTTACGAAATCTGATGAGGTTCATTTGAATGGACATCCTACATATGATTAAAACAAAATCCATCATTTCAGCTTTTATTGCCAGATTTAAGCTAATGAAGCATACTGTTGGACATCGCGAATTTCCCCTTTCTCTCAATTTGTCACACACTGACATCCAGAAAGCCCTCTATTCAGATTTTGAAATTGGGTTTCAGAACTTTTGACTATGATAATACCACAGTGGGCAATCAATCCATATGGTGACATTAAAAAAATCACAAGAGAAACTGATCAGAATAGGCATAACGAAAGTCTTAAAAGTACCATTAAGAAACGAATATAAGCAATTTTGGTTTTAAAACTACTGTTACTTATCCCGAATTATGCAATATCGAGTGAAAGTTTTTAATTACTTATTCTTATGGAAAAAAATTTCGAAGCGGATGCTAATCTCTGAAACGAAAAGAGAAAGAAATAGACCAGACATTTTTACCGACGTGTTATACTTAAAATTTTCTAGTTGAAACTTGACTCTCATAATCGCAATGCAACATTTAACTCTCTGTAAAGGAGTGAAATTAAAAGGATTGTAATAAGTGTTTTTGTAAAGAAATATTATCCTTCCATATCTATTGCCTTTTAAATTGTTACGAAAATATGCATTTGAAATATAAATTGAATTAAGCTAATATTCTTTAGGTTTCAAAAGCTCGGATTCATATGGATTCTTTAAATACACTTATAGCCCACATTTTTGATAAGCAAGGATAAAAAATGTAAGTATGATTGTGGATGGTTGACAAAAATCTACAATATAACCTTTTATCCCTTACCTCGGGGATTTGGAAAGTATTTTTATGTCTCGGAGAATACAGCATTTTTTTCCCCCTTGGGAAGTTCCAAATTCTAGTATTGCAATATTTTATCAACAAAATTCAACTGCTGCATCTGAAGTGCATAAATAAAAGGTTATGCTGGATAAATTTGCTTTGAGCTGTACAGCAAAAAAAAAGATGTACTTTAAAAAAAAGTCCTTATTTTAATTCATAAAATTATTTATTTATTTATTTTTATTTTTATTTCTGTGAAGAAATGTTTCATGCTAATATAATGACTTTTACATTTTTTTTAAAAAAAATTTCAATATTTAAACTGAATTTCATATTTATTTTATATTTGTTTGTATAATGAATATTGAATCAATATTTTACTGGAGTATTGTAAACATTTTTATATAAAATAGAATGCTTTGTAGATTTTTGAGTTATGGGAATGAAAATCACCGTAAATGTTAAAAAAAATTAAAGTTTAGTTAACATTATTTAATAATTTTTTAAAGCTAGTTTATTTTTTACTATGTTTCTGATTTTTTTGCACATTTGTTTAAAAATCTTAGCAATTATTTTTTTAAGATAATGAAATGAGTAATATATTATCGTAAAAATAACATATAGCTTTTTACAGCATAGATTTTTTTTAAATTTATTTTAATATGCTACTTTGAAACCACCAAGAGGAATTTTTTTTATACCATGAATCAGTAAACATAATAACTGCCAATAAAACATATAATCGAATAGTTTTTAAAACATCATAACAGACTAAGATGTATGTATGTCGCAGGGAAACGATGAAATTAGGGCTTGCGTCAAATTCCTCAAGGAGATGATCAATTCACGCAAGATGTTAAAATAACGTCTCTTTGATGTCTTTTTCCTCTTGTAACTGAATCAGTTAAATCCCCGACCTGTTTCAGTGAAATGATGACATGAAAACAATATGCCACTTTTTTGGTGCTAGGGGACTAATATTTGGGGGATCGCAATAACTTTTGTTATGGTTAGTATCTGCTGGGACTCATCCCCCTCCGGTGCATTCCCACCCCCTCAACAGCTTTTGGGCCAATATCTCGACACCCGAACTTCACAGTCCATTCGGCCCTGACTCATTCAAGCCCTCTCTAACTGCTCTTCCAGTTTTTATATACTCATGCTCATAGGGATATTCCTTACACACTTTTTAATTGTTTTAAACTTTTTAAAATTTATTTAAATCCACAATATCTTGGCTCCTGTTTGAGTCTCGTTCTTGAGATTTGAACCAACTGTTCCACTCGTCGAAAGCCATCAAGTCATATACTTGATTCCCATTGGGTAGGCATGGGGAGGGCTTAAACACTAAAATAGCATGCTCTCATGTTAATCCTATGGGATCTGAAAACGTTTCACCCCCCAAAGGAGTTCAGCTTGGGACTTGATTTTTGGAGGTCCACAATATTTTCGTGTATGCGCGAGCTTTACGTGGAATTGCCCCCCCCCCTACAGGGCTTCCCCATTAATAACTCGTATCCTATGCTATCTTGGTCAAACTCCCCGGCTGGATTCGATTGTTCTCCCTATGAGCTCTTCAAATGCGTACTTTTATCCCAATAGCCCCATTCCTTCCTCCCATTTCATGTTTTAAAACAATTTTAAAATTTAAAAAAAATTTAATTCCCCATTGCTACGAGGATTTTTGACTTGCATGGTTCCGAAGTACAAGGACTTAAGGGGTCACATACCTTTTAAAAAGTTGAAAATGGTTAAAAATAGTGAGCTCTTTAAAGCTCTATAATTTTTTTATTATTGTTTCCTGGAATGTAAATTTTGGAGGAATAAACAAATACATATTACTTTACTTAAAACATAACCAACAAACACAGTGCTAATTAGGATAAATTTTTAATTAGATAATTACAAAAAGAAATTTTTGTTTTCTTTTCGCAAGTGATATGCATTACGCGCAGCTTTACAAAAAAAGTTACCAATATTTTTTGATGAAATTTTTGCTCAGTGTTGGAAATTGTGTTATCTTTAAAATGACGAAGCATGAAACACTGATTTAAAATTTTTAGTAAACTATAACAATTTAAAATTTAACTATAAAATTTTTAAAAAATTTTGCTATTTTATATTTGTAATTTTAAATTTTTCATTAAAAATTCAAACTGGCTCGTTATTTTAAGTACAGATATGATCAGAATCTACAGTAAAAATTTTATCATTTTCCATGGCACGGTTTTGAAAATATCATGCGCGTAATGAGTAAAAATGACGTTCTGAGAAAATTGACATCAAACGTAAAATTTACCAAAGTTTTATATATATATATTATTCTGGTTACTCAAACAACAACTAAATTTAAATTAAAACTAATGTGAAGTTTTTTAGTCAATAAACTTCAATTTATTAAAATTATTATAACTAAAAACATATATTATACCAATGCAGTACAAGCATCGAAACGATATCAAAAGCTACAAAATAATCAAAATGCAACAAAGTGATTCATTTCTCCAAAATAAAGTTAAAAATTTATAAATATTACTTAAAAACAATCAATACCTTAATTAAAAACTACTTATAAATATTAAACAATTTGTGATATGAATGCAGTGTATTACTATGATTCTAAAATGCTAAAATTCGCCACATGCATATGATGTTCCCTCTTTTTCAGTTAATTTCTTGCAAGTAGTTTTAAATTGCATTCTTTTAGCCTGTCGTACTTCTTTTGTGCGGAGATTAAAATGTACTTCTGCAGTCTGAATTCTTTTTATATCTACAAGTGTAACAAATTTATGTGCAAATTGACCAACAGTCAGACCAAGCGATTGCATAATTTTTAGTCTGCCTTGATTGCCATCATTAAAAATGACAATTGCCTCATTTGTAGATATATCAACAATCTTTCTACCACAACCTAAAGTTTTTGGGCATAATTTCCATATTAATGAGTTAATGGATTCATTATTATTTTGGGTTTTACCCCCTAGACATTTTGTAGAAGTTTAGGTTGTGATAGATCATTAAACACAGGTTTTATGGCATCCATTACTGCCACTGGCAATTTGTTACTGTGTCTAAAAGTTTCCACACTACCCTCTACTACTTGATTTTGATATTTACACCAAGAATTAGGACCTACGAGACAAAAACTGTGCAATGGTTCTTCGTCGCTTGAACGTATATGGAAATATACAGCACAAACAGCTTTTCGCATATCTGACAGGCATGTTTTATTTTGTCGGATTGCATTTCCATAGTACGTTGTAATTAAGTCGATCATTCTGTCGGTCTACCTTCCCTTTCCCCCAATCGACTTCCCATCACTGAGTTTGGAGCTCATTTGTTTTAATTTTCGTAAACAAGTTCCCATTCTTTTTTTAACATGTCCAACACATTCTATTTTTGAAACTGTGATATCTTCTTCATACGGATTGGATGCAGTAATAGATGAGAATGTTTTGGAATCGCCATCCCCGATGTAAGATGTATATCTCACAGAACGATGACTTAATGAACGCTAAAATATGCGAACCATTCCCACAGTCTCCATCATGCCAGCTGAACCATTGTGGTTTTTCAAACATTCTTTAACGTGAAGAATTTTCCACTTTTTGTAAGCAGGTGACCCCTTTCTTCGTTTCCAAGAATCACATCCTTTACAGAAAGAAGACATCACTTCCGCATCAATACACTTTCCTGTTTTGTCTCCTATAACAGCACACACACCAACACGAGAAGAATAGCCACGGGTTTTCTATGTTCCATCTCCACTAATTATTATATCGGAAGAATTTGTCAAAGTTACCTCTTCCAAAGCTGCACTTTGCATTGAAGCTTCTGCGACTTCTTTACTACACAATTGTAGTTTATTTGTAATGTTATTATAGGATTTTTCAGCAACTGGAGGAGGAAAGTCCATGACACCACAGAAAGTTGTCATTGCTGCATGACCCTGTCCAATTGTCCTCATTGCGTATACAAAACGTCTGTTTATTTCTGGAATATTTTTTCTTTTACCCAACATTTTTGAATTTCTAAACGAACACAAGTCTTTACAGTTCTTGCATTCAATCGAAAAAACACTAGACAAACCTCTAACACATTTTTCTGATAGTTTAATATCACCACGACATTTTTTGCAAGAAGCAAAGTTTTGAATGTTTGCAAACATGATAGTTTTATCAAACACTCTATAGCCATCAAAACAGTCATCATGTTCAATAAAAGATGAATCAACATCTTGCAGCCGAATCTTTTTTCCAGATGCACTGTTGTTTAGTGATTCATTCACACTGTGTACAGCTTTGCATCTCGTATGCATATTACCAGTAAACTTCCTTTTCTTAGGACGTTTACCAGATGGTCTTTTGGCAGATTCAGTCGAATTCATCATTCAAAAAATTATAAAAAAAATAATATTTTTCCTAAAACTTATCTTAGAATAAGATACGGTATGAAAATCAAAAACGAGCGAGTATAAATTCAAGATTCATTTTATCAAAACAAAGTAGAAGTAGAAGTTTATAAAGTTAGTAGAAGTTGTAGGTAATATTCAGAACAACAATAATAATATTTGAGGCTTAGATTCAAGCATTTGATAATAATTAGAATGAAAATATTAGAAACAGAGAAACGCAGCTGTCACCAGCGACATAACAGCTGTCACCATGGAGCCAAAATGTAAACAATATTAAAATCGCCTTTTCTACTCTTTTTATTTTCTTAATAACGTCCGTTCTATTGGAAATATCTGCATGTGGTTTCTTTTAGAACACTCAGAAAGGTTTACTCTATAAAATAAAAGAATAATAAAGAAATCGATTTTCCGGAAGTTTTAAAAGGTATATGACCCCTTAACCTCCCAGGTGTCCCCCCCCAAACAGCATTTTTTCAATGCAAATCCTGACTAGATCATTTCTTCATTTCACTGAAACAGTTCAGAATTTGATAAAATCACTTACTTTCATCATGGAAATGACATTGAAGAGACGTTATTTTAAAATATTGTCAAAATGCTGCCCACTGGGGGGGGGGACACCTGGGAGGTCGAGTCCTCGTACTTCCAAACCATACAGGTAAAAAATCCTCGTAAATATGGGGAATTTTAAAAAATTTAAAATTTTAAAATTGTTTAAAAACGTGAAATGGGGGAAGGAATGGGGCTATTGAGATAAAATTATGTATTTGAAGAGCTCATAGGGAGAACAATCGAATCCAGCCGGTGTGGTCAACCAAGGTAGCGTAGGATTCGAGTTATTAATGGAGAAGCCCTGCAGGGGGGAGAGCACTGGGAGGGCAATTCCACGTAAAGGTCGCGCATACACGAAAATATGGCAGACCTTTAAAAATCAAGTCCCAAGCTCAACTCGTTTTGGGGGTGAAAATTTTTCAGACCCCATAGGATTAACATGGGAGCATGATATTTTAGTGCTTAAGCCCTCCCATCCCTACCCAATGAGAATCAAGTATATGATTGGATGGGTCTCGACGAGTGGAACAGTAGGTTCAAATCTCAAGTACGAGACTCAAACAGGAGCCAAGATATTGCGGATTTAAATAACTTTTAAAAAGTTTAAAACAATTAAAAACTATGTAATAGCCCTATGAGTATGAAATTATACAAACTGCAAAAGGAGTTAGAGAGGGGTCGAATGAGCCAGGGCCGAATAGACTATGAGGCTCGGGTGTCGAGATATTGGCCAAAAAGCTGTAGAGGGAGTGGGAATGCTCCTGGGGGGGATGCGTCCCAGCAGATCCTAACCATAACAAAAGTTATTGCGATCCCCCAAATATCAGTCCCCTACCTCCAAAAATCAAGTCCCAAGCTCAACTCCTTTGGGGGGGTGAAATTTTTTCAGATCCCATAGGATTAACATGAGAGCATGCTATTTTAGTGTTTAAGCCCTCCCCATGCCTACCCAATGGGGGTCAAGTATATGACTTGATGGTTTTCGACGAGTGGAACAGTTGGTTCAAATCTCAAGAACGAGACTCAAACAGGAGCCAAGATATTGTGGATTTAAATTAATTTTAAAAAGTTTAAAACAATTAAAAAGTGTGTAAGGAATATCCCTATGAGCATGAGTATATAAAAACTGGAAGATCAGTTAGAGAGGGCTTGAATGAGCCAGGGCCGAATGGACTGTGAAGTTCGGGTGTCGAGATATTGGCCCAAAAGCTGTTGAGGGGGTGGGAATGCACCGGAGGGGGATGAGTCCCAGCAGATACTAACCATAACAAAAGTTATTATAATCCCCCAAATATCAGTCCCCTAGCACCGAAAAAGTGGCATATTTTGTTTTCATTTCATCACTTCACTAAAACAGTTCGGGGATTTAACTAATTCACTTACTTACAACAGGGAAAAGACATCAAAGCGACGTTATTTTAACATCTTTCATGAATTGATCCTCGCCCTTAGGGATTTGACGAGAGCCCCAATTTCATCATTTCCCTGCGACATGTATATAAAAGTCTTACACCATTCTGTAGATGCCGAAGAACTTCCTATTGCTTAGAAACATTTTATGATTTTATTTTCATAACTAAAATAATCTTTTGCTTTTGAAAATAAAACATGTGTGTCTTGCATAAAAAATTATTTATATCAAAGATGACAAATATTAGGCTTTTAAATTAACTACCCAATTTGTCTTAGAGCTTGATATTTTGCATGAAATTTTTAGATAAAATTATTTTGTTGTCTATAATACATAATTTATATCAAGCTTCAAGGCAATGACTAATCTTTAACTGATCTGACCGCGTCGCGTTGTCTAGACGGAAACAGACGCTTAAAATGGTTATTAAATTCTACTACGGTTTTTATTCTGAAAAGAAAACCACTTGTCTCTATGGTTCATATTTTTTTATCTTACTTTCAATCAATCTTTAGAATACAAGGAAACACGAATATGTTGCGTAAGAACAGGCAGTATAAGACTTTGATATGCAGATGGAGTTTAATAAAAAAATAAACAAAACCTATAAAATTCCGGATGCTCTCTGCAATCTGTTTTAAAAAAGGGAAATGCTCTCAGCTCTCAATGATATAAAGAAGGAAGGAATCTTATATATATATATAAATTGCATTATTTTTATTTATTACTGATATTTAATTGAATTTTTGTTTATAAACATATTTTTAACTCTTTATATTATTTATAACTTTTGCTTTTGAGTAAATGTTCCTGATAATGTAGTCGTTTTGGTAACAGGAGAAGAAAAACTGGAATTGTATAACTTTTCTTGCTCTATCAAGCATTCTCTAGGAAAACAGCTTTTACCACCGGTTTATACTGAAATGCAGTTCAAATAAATAAGTAAGAATGTGATTATTTTAACACATCAAAAATAATACATAAATTCATTTTAAGTTACTAAATTTAATATTTAAATGATATAGTGCTTGGATGGCGAACCAGTGGCACGCGTGCCATCAATGACACATGAAACAATATTTTGGGCACGCCAGCAATCAAAATGGTTTGCATTTTATTTCAAATTAACAAGATTCACTATGAAGTATTACGAACAAACGCGGCCGGGAGAACATTCGTTTGTTTTTGCCCTGCCGTAGTTACGTCGTGGACTACAGTTGCTTCTGATGTAAAATTTGTCTACGCATAACATAGTCAATTTCGTTGACACAACTGTACTTTAAAGTTTATTTGTGTTATATATATTTACGAATTCCTACTATTTAGCTCACACTCTCTCTATATTTATTTTTTTTATCTTGGTAGAATTTTCAATCGTTAATAAAATGCATTTTAAAGGGCTCAATTGAGCTGAAATTTTATATGCATGATTATTGTGGATGGCAATACAGTAATTTAATTATAATTAACAAAAATTAATTGATTAAAACTAATTATTCAAAGAATTAAAAAATACAGTCACGTTGGCATAATTTTTGGCGACTTAGGAACCATTTTGGCGACTTGTGTCGAAACTTGAAAAGGTTTTTTTCTCACATTTCAAAGCGCTCGTTTGAGCTGCAATTTTCTATACACAATTGTTTTGGATAAAAATACTATAGTTTAATTATAATTAATTAAAATTAATTGACTGAAATTAATTATTTAAAGAATTACAGATACAGCCACGTTGGTTTCCTTTTTAGAGACTTGGGTCATGACTTTAAAAGATTTTTTTTTCTCATGTCTTAAAGCATTCAGTTGAACTAAAATTTTATTTACGCGATTGTTTTGGATGACAATACGATACTTTAATGATAATTAATAAAAACTAATTACCACTTAATGTTGTGATTCTGTCCTATGTATATACATATTTATATTAATTGCAACAATTTAATGAAAAGTACCTAAAGTAAAATTTTTTTAGTTGATATACGTAGGAATTGACTTAAACATTTTTTTATATTACTTGTTAACTGTTATTTAACATAGCTAGTTCAGCAAAAGAACAAAAAGTGTAAGATAGTATGTGTTATAAGGAATTTCAAACTTGGTGAACCTAGAAACGTGGCATTATTAGTAAAGGCGACAAAGAGGTGAGTGTTTTATATTCTGGAACAGAGGTATGCAGAACTTCGTTTTTAAAACGTCATTTTGAAGCAAAACGCAAATCATCTTGTCAAAAAAGTTAACCACAGCAAAAACAATTTATTGTTTAGAAATTATTTGACAGATGATTCTAATTCAACATGCATTCTACTCAAAGTAACATCTTAAAATATTACTATAAGTTATTTATTATGCAATCTGCTACAACAGAAGTCACACTAATGTTACTTTAATTTGAATTACACGTATAACATTTATAACTATACAGTATGCAAAAGGTATTTTTTCGTAGTATAAGTAGCGAGTTTTAACCACTTATCGCAACTCAAAATTATTTGACGGCATGTCTATACCTCATTAAGCACTTCTTTAGAAAAAATGGCACTTTGATGCATAAAGGTTCACTACCCCTGATATAGTGTATTGTGAAGATTATGCTTATCGTGATATTTTCAATCTGAAAACCAATTGCTCTGAACAGAAAATATTAACTTCCTTTGATGAGTTCCGTCGCTTGTGATACTCTGTTCTCTCAAAAAAAAAAAATAATAAAACTGCTTTCGATTGATTGTCTAAAAGCTTATGTGGTCAAAGTATTAACGAGCATAAGCGATTTTTTTTATAAAGGAAACGGCTGTGATACGATTGGAAAGTAGCATTTATATGTATTGCTGATTTCAAATATATAGCTAACGTAATATAATTATAAAAATATTCAAAACATTCTTAATTTTCATTCATTGACAAATAATAAATACATTTTTTATCACTCAATCTAAGGTATGAAGCAAATTTTCAACGCTCTTTTTTGCAAGGGGAGTGACTGGGATTTTTAATGAGCGACATCAATTTCCTGTTGATAGTAGGAATCCCGATGAGATACAAGTGGATCGTCAAGGAAAAACTAAAAAACGTAAAAGAAATCGAAGGTTAATTATCACTAAAACTTAATCATTATCAATGTAGACAATACAAAACAAACTTAAATTAGCAAAAGAAGATAATGTCTGAGAAGTACCACCCTTTCATAACTTTAACTTGTTTCAGACTGCTGTATTCTGTTTAACTGGTTTTAAATGGAATCAGTTAAGGCTCGATTTGAACATCCCCATTTGTAAGTTGGGCAACCAACTTATAATACTGCTATATGTTTTCTTATGACATATCTTTATTAACGTTATATCACCTTAAGTTTTTTAAAATCTTTCTTTTTTTCCAATAGTGAAATGCTTTTTTTTATACTTTTAAAACATTTCAAACTGGTTAAGAAAAATGAAAGTAAAAGAAATATTATACATTTACACACACACACACAAACACAGCAAGGTTTAGAATAAGTTCAAAACTACTAAAATCGTTAAGTGCAATTAAAAAGAAAAGTCTCTTGAAATGCATTTAAAATATATCATCTTGATAGAATTTACTATACTGTATAAACAATGTAAATATAACTAAATTTTATTGCACGTAATATGGAAGGAATTCATTTAACTGTTGAAAGAACAAAAAGACTTCCAAACGAACTAGTCATATATCTCTCTCTATTTTTTTATATAAGTATATATACATGTAAAAATTCCCTTAAATTTTCTTTCGAGGGATTTTATTTCTTAATTGTCTTGAGCTCCCCAAGACATCTTGTGATAACTAATATTTCGTTTACCTACCTAACGGGAAATACCCACAACTTTATCTCCAAAAAAACTAACACGTTGGCGGTTTTAAAAGAAGAGGATGCAATGTTGCATCTGTGTGTTCTGACCTATCACAAAAGGTTTTACCGAAACCCATATGATTCTAAAAGCTTCCGTTGACCCAAGCTATAAAAAGATGAAATCCCAAGAGGGAAAAAAGATTTCTTTTGTGAAATGTTGTAGATGTGCGCGTGCTTGTGTTAAGCTTTTTGTGTAGCCACTTTATCTGTTTGTACCATGAGTAAATGTGGATTTTTAAGTAACAAGATGTCCTCAAACCTTCAACGACTGCAACCAGACAAAAAATCCTCGCAACACAAAAATGTCCTAATACAACATTTCACATCACATTAGGCATGCATCGTAATTGACGCAATATTTGTCTTTTCATATAACTGAGTGTGTCTAATAATTGGTCAGTTATAATATTTTCTGGACACATTTCTTATCTTTATTTCTTCTGACTAAAATGACTGTGTACTGCTGAAATAAAATTAGATCAATAGAAAATAGATTTTATGTATTGAAAAGCCTAAATATTAAAATATAAAATACGAATAGGAGGGAAGTTTAATTATTTTATATTTGCAATATTTTTTCATTGATGTAACAGACAAGACTTAAAAGTACACTAACAATCACAAACAGTTTTAAAATTTCCACTTATAATACTTACATAAAATACTCTGCCCATTTTCTGTCATAAATGTACCACGAAAGAAATCAAATTAAAATTAAGTCACTAGAGTACCAGATTTTTTAAGCAAAAGGTGACTAAGTAATCATTTTAAAAATCCATAAAGTTTCGTTTGATATTCAATAATTTTCTTACAGATCTTATTTGTATAAGCGAATAAAGATTATATATTATGAATAATAAGAAAATTTTTTACTTTTGATTTGAATTTTGTTTTAATCGATCATAAGATTTAAAAGAAGGAGATAATATTTAATTTCACATCCAAGTTTTTTGCATTTAATAAAATTAATAGATAATCATTATAATTGCAACTGGTTTTGAAATTCCGAAAGAAAATTATTGCGAGCAAAATAATCACAATTATAGTATCAGAAGTTTTTCCTTTGGTAGAAAGAAAGGAGAATTACAAAAAACGCAGCTGCCAACTATTAAACGTCAGAAACCAGCTGTGAAACAATAACATCCGCAGATGAGCAATGTAGATTCTGAGAGAAAATTTTGAAAATTTCTCAATTACATATAATTACAAAATATGCTCTTAAAAAAACACTGTATATAAACTTGCAATGTTTGAAATGACACAAAACAACAAAACTGTGTAATTTGATTTTTTTTTTAATTTGACACAAAAATTATCGCTGAACTTGTGTTATTATAGTGAGAATTTTTTTTTCTTGAAAATATATTTTGATTCAACGCTGGTATTTTGCAACTTGAAAAATAATATTTTTACATGAATTTATAAAAGAAAAAATTATAAAATAAAATGAATGTTTCCGCAGAGAAATCTTATTATTTTTTTTAATAAAAAGTTTATTTCATTCAAGTGAAATTAATTAAGCTTTTATGTATAAAAAATGTTATGTACTACTTATATTCAAGAATAACTATGCTTAAAGAATTTAGTAGACAAAAAAATTAATATGGGCTTTTTTAAAATAAAATAAATGTTTGTCTCTAAATGTTCTCGAGGCCAACAGAAACGCAGTAGTCAAGAAAATTTCAATTTTTTTTTTCACTTCAGAACTCGGCTTTCATAGTCACTAAATGTATCAAAATAAAATGTAATAAATAAATAAATGAAAAAAGAAATTGGGGAAAACATACGTGCTGGTATAAGGTCAAACATAAGGTCAATTTACCTAAATAAGTACGTAGCATCGAGTTCATTAGCAATTATTTTATATTGAGAAGTTTAACTTTGTTTCTAAAATTTCTTCTTTTATTGAAATTGGCAATTCCTAAAATTCTTTCCATCAGAAGTGTCAATGTAAGTGCGTGCTAAGCCAAAAGCTTTTTAATAAAAACCTTTTGAACCATAAAATATATTTTTTCGTTTTGTATGTATAACCACATAGTATAAATTTCTTAATCTGTACATATATACGTTCCAAAGCATTCCATTAAAACTCAGACTTGGCTCTTGTGGGAAGTAGATTGTGTTTAATTTATATCTGAATTACATTAGCATTCTTTAATGAATTTTTATACTATCTATGCATAGGTTCCCAACCTTTTTTGAACTGGCGCCCCCTTTTCTAGTGAATATTTTGATACCGTCCCCACCCACTCTAAAGAAATAAGAGCGTACATAATATATGGTGAAAACAAGAAGTAAATTTAAAAAAATGTTGTATTACTAATAGAATATATTTTTTAAATTATTTTTCTAAACACCTCCCCCCCCAAATTTTACTCGCGAATCTAAAATAGCTATTGCGACGAATATATTTAAATGTGTAATATTATATACCTTAGTTTTAGATGGAATTGAAGTGCTATTGAATTTCTTCTTTATTTAAAAGAGTGGAATAAAAGTTTTAGCTTATATACCTGTTATAAAGACGCTTTTGATTATATGAAGTAATTCAGAATAAATTACTGCTTTCAAATTAAAAAAAAGTTGACAGCTTCAGTCTTTCAAGAATCACACGTTGATTCCTGGTTAATGTATTTAATTATATTTCTTGAATGATATACGTAATGAAATGCAGTGACGAAACATTTTTCCTACTGCTCATAGACAAAGACAACACGTACACTAAAGAAATTAAAATTTACTATATCATTCAATTTAATATAGGTCTGAATGAATGTAATCTTTAAGTCTCTATCCACTTTTCGAACTACCGAAATATGTAAATTTTCTTACACGTGATACAAATGATTTAAATACATACAATCAACATAAGGTAACCAGTATCAAAGTTTACTTTTGTTAGTTTCCTTTTTAGTATTTTTTTAGACATATTTCATTAATCTGCCGAAGCCCCTCCGTGCCACCTCAACGCCCCTTATTTTCTCTGTGTCTTTTACTGCCCCCTGAAAGCTTCAAACGTCCACCTTGAAAACCTATGATCTAATATGTAACAGTTAATTAGGCTATTTTTAATTGCACAAATATGTTCATCCAGACTTATGTCTATAACCATTTTAAATATTAGAAGACTTTTTCAAACATAATTTGATAAATAATTTATTTATTTGCATTTTAAAAATACTTAAAAAATTTCAATAATAACTCTTAACAATTAATGCATCAAATTTTTTAAAGTTATTTATTATTCGAAATGTCAATAACATGGAACCAACCTTTCTGCCACTGGATATACTTAATGCAATTGAAATGCTTACTTTTTTTAAAAACAAAGATAATCACTTCTAAATGAAAAGTTTGTTGCAACAATATATCATACATCGTAACTTATCATTAGCCTGTATCACGTTAGATTGTAAGCTCCACGAGAAATAAAAGAATAAGCTTTTATATTGATGTTCCTTGTGATGAAAGAAAGAAAACCTACCAAATGGAAAGCACTTACGTCAGAAATACAGAAGCATTACACGATGAACGGAATCAACAAAGAATATATGGACAAAAACATCTGGTGCTTGAGGGCGAAAACAAGATTCAGAAATCAAGAATAAAAAGTTGTAATCAAAGCTTTTTGTCGAAGGCAATCAGACACGACTCTCACAATAATTCCAGTTCTAATAACTTCAGAGCGTGTGTAACAATCAATGCTGAGTACAGCCAGCTTTTTTTTTTCACTTATCTATATCTTAATAAACTATCTAATGAAAAATTTTGTTCGAGTAAATTTATAAAGCTTAGCAATTATTTATTGTATTTGAAATAACAAGTAATATAAAAAAAATTTAAGTCAATTCCAACTTAGATCAACAAAGAAAAATTTTATTTTAGCTACTTTTTATTAAATAGTTACAACTAATATAAATATGTATATACATATGACAGAATCACAACATTAATTTTTATTAATTATTACTGGAGCATATTATTGTCATCCAAAACAATCTAGTGTATAGAATTTCAGTTCAACTGAATGCTTTAAAAAGTAAGAAAAAAACTTTTCAAGTTTTGACACAAGTCGCCAAAGGGTCGCTAAGTTGCCAAAAATGATGCTAATGCGGCTGTATAAGTAATTTCTTAAATAATTAGTTTTAATCAATTAATTTTTATTAATTATAATTATATTACTGTAATGTCATCCAAAATAATCATGTATATAAAATTTCAGCTCAATTGAGAGCTTTAAAACGCATTTTATTAACGATTGAAAATTCCACGAAGGCAAATAAATATATAGAGAGTGTGAGCTAATAGTAGGAATTTAAAAATAATGTGCAATGAAAATATGCTAATGTTTAATTGTAAAATTAAATAATGATATTATATCCACGATGAATTTTTTTTAAAATTCCGTCATAAGTTTTCCGTGTACGGATATTTTTTATTATATTGTCCAAATTTAAAGGTTGTAGGTTTAGGAGTTCATAAAAGAGAATTTTTTTAATATAAAATACCTCTGTGAGTCTATTTTGTAAAAACCCTAATTAGAAGATCTGTACTCCATGAAAGGAACACGCCTGCTGAATTTCAAATCTGTAGGCCTAATAGCTAAAAAATGGAATATTTATCTATATATATATATAGCTCCCCCTTAACCCCTCGAAACACTCCCTGGAGGTCTATTTTTGCAAAAACCTCTTTTGTACCATAACTCTACTCCATGAAAGGAGAAACTCAAAAATCACTCGTAATTTTTCTGATCATTTCGATTTGGTTTATTTTATCTTACAATGATATAATTATTTCTTTAAAATCAAACAAAATGGCAAAAATTTCATTTAAAAATGTTTAAATCAATCAAATCAACGTATATATATAATTTCGATAAATTTCTAATCTATAGATTTCCATCAATTGAATTCATTGAGTTAAGGACAGTAGTATTGTTTAAAAAAAATCAACAACATAGTTTTCATTTCAATATCATTTGGAAGACATAAATTTCATTTTTAATACACTTGGGTTTAGAAATATTAAGTGATATCATCATTAAACATGCAAAATTTACATTTTTTAAAATTAGTTCAAGAAATATTCCACTTTTTATTATCTAACTTTGCTATTTTTCACCAGTGATTGGAATCCTCTAAAAATAAAGGATATTTATTATGCAGTTGATGAATTCCCCCCCCCCTTTAGTTGGTCTTTTTCATTAGTATTATTAACATTCTTAAAAGAAATATTAATTTGCAATGTTCCAAAAAGAAGATAATTCATAATAAATTGCAAATGAATAAATTTAACGAAAATGTATCATAAAAATAAGTGCAAAATTTACAAAATTCTAACTTTCTTGAAAACTTTCTCTTTGTTGAATTTAATTAATTTTCCAAAATTTTAGATGAAAACTTTCTAATTGAGATACAACTCCACAATCTAGCAAGGAAAACAAGCTTCTTAATTATCTTTTATTCTTAATTATGTTGAAGAGTGTAATTTGATTAAGTACATGGAACAATTTGCATTATCAAAGAAAGTCAAATTACGTTAAGTTTCCTCAGTTTTAACCAAATGCATAAGGTGTAATGAAACTTATTCTTATCTGCCACATGTTTATTTTTACAAGATTAATAAACAAACAAAACTTATTCACTAAAGTATGTTCTAATCCTAAATATCAAATAATTTTATTTCTAGAAAAAAAGACTAGCGATTTTCTCGAACATTCCATTTTTACTTTATATATGCACAGAATTTATTTTAACTTTTAATTAGTTGCATGTGGTACTCTTAAAGAATAATCTTATTTTATATACTACAGAATATTTAGTGAAACTTAATTATTAGCGAGCTAATAACATTTCGTATTAAATCCCCAACCTCAACTAAATTTAGTCAGCCATCAAATTTTTCTAAATATAAATTATAATAAACTAAACTAATTGAATGATTTTATTTCTTTTATTTAACAAAATTTTCCAAAGTTTATTAAATTTATATTCAATTTGATATTTTTAAATTTAAAAACACACTTCAGTTTATTAATATATCTCAATTGGAAATTAATTCTCTTACCAGAAAAAAATAAGTAGGGAGTTTAATTTAAAATATTAGATTTTAGCTAAAATAGCAAGTTTTTCTCAGATGGATGTAATCCTAAGACTTTTATTGCAATCTGTTTATTCTGTATTACTTAAAAATGTAATTTAAATACAATTAATTTCCCTCTAACAAATGGAAACAATTGCTTTTAACCCAAAAAGATCGCATTTCAGATATCGAGGTGTGTGTTATTCTTTATTTTAATTTACGTTTATAATATGCATTAAAAGATATTGCTTTAAACATAGTGCTATGAAACATTTCCGAATTACCTAAGATCCATAATATGGAAATAAAACTATTATTTAAAATATTAAGGTGTATAAAGTTATTGAAAATGTTAATAAAACTATACTTTGGAATTAAAATATGGTGTCTTCCGTACCTCTTGATGTTCGAAAGTCGAACAATACTTTAATGATATTTCTGTTGTAATTCTTTCGTACAAATAAGTGATAGGCAAATTGTGTATTATGTCTCTGTTTAATAGAAATTTTAGCTCTGATAATTTAATTCTAAAACCCATTTTCTTTACATATGAATGTAAATAAGAATGTATATGTCAGTGAAACACTTTATTTTTAAAAAGTTCAGTGCACTGTTAAATAATTTTGTATGAAGCTTTTATCCAATTATTTTACTCAGTAAGGTCATGCTAATTTATTCCATGATTCCCTTAATGCTCACAATATCATTAAGTGGTGGGATTTGTTTTAGCTTTAAGAGAGAAGTAAATGATAGAAGCGTCCACTGGAATAAATGTCTTCGGTATTCTCTACTAGTTGACGGATATTCCGAATAAGGGATTTACTGCTGTTTAACATTACTTGTAAAATATTCCCATTTTTCTTATAATGGACGTTTGATGACTATTCCTTATACAGAAGGTTGTTCACACTTTAAGGAAACACTTTTGATAGTTTAATTTTTTTCAATAAATACCGTATATTTTGTGGCATTTTGCTTCCATCTGATAGCCATGGTTCTTGACAATAGCTCTAGCTCGAATTTTCTATGAAAGTAAACTTTTTCTTAGTACTGTCATACCAGTTTTACTCCATTCCTCTTGAACTGTTTTCCAAAGTCCGTTCATTGTTCTTGGATGCCGTTTTCCTAAGGCTCGTTTTAGTAAAGCGAATGCTCAAAAGTTCATTGAAGAAGTGTCAAGAGATTTTACAGGTATTTCATCAAATGGGATACACTTTATTCCTGTCTCTGATCCTTTCTTTGCCAAATTGCCTCTAGTTACACGCTTAAGTCCACTACCGTGTAACTAGAGGATTTATCCATATGAAGCTCAAATTTATCAATTTACTTTCCGTATAAGGTTGGAATTTCTTCTTCAAAAATTGGTTCTGAAATATTCTGCAGATACTATAGTGATTTAAATTTGGCTTTGCTTAAGACATTTATGATTTTTAACGCCGTTGCTAAAAAATCCTGTAACTATCATGAATCACTTTGAGAACTTTACTGTACACTGAAGAAGCCATTTCATACGGTTATTCCCGTTGTAACGTCGGGAGTAGCTAACAATCAATAAAATTCTCACAGCCTACTTTGAAAATAAAAGGTTTGTTTATTTGCTCAACAAATTGTTATTGAAGCAATAAATTAGTTTATACGGCAAGCCGGTGCAGTCAGTCTATATTACTCTAATTCTCCAACGCTACCGGTGTTCATCGTCTTTCCTTCATTTCCACTCCAATCTCGGCCCTCCTTTCCTTAGGGCTCTCCTCAAGTTCTCTCGATTCAGGTCTCTAGAGTTGATAGAGTTGATGGATTAATAGGAGAACCTGCTTCCCGCAGGGAAGCTCAATCTCCAATCAGGATGAAATGGATGAGTTACATGAGTTCAGCTTTCACTTAGCCCTTTGCTGCTTTATTATAAAAATATTGTGTGGATAATTAAAGTGTTAACATGGAAAAATTAATAATTTACTTTTGTGTGGAATAAATGAGAATTTAAGTGTGTTGTGATTGATTAAATGCATTTGTGTTGTTTTGTTATGTGTGATTGATTAATTAATTTAAAGCCTTGTCCACTAGAGCGGACTTTAAGAATGGATGTCGGAGAATCTTTCGGCACAGGGTTACCCGCACCGTCGGAAGGACCGCCTCGTCTGATTTTCGCCAACTAACTGCTGTATTGCACAAGGAACTGGAATCGAATGATTCCTCCGTCCTCTATCTTGTATTGAGGTTGGCTTGGTGTTGCGACTTGGTATTTGATGGTGGCCCAGAAAGAGCGGGTATTTGAGTGAATTAGCTTGAGGATGTGTGGTCCAATCAGGGGACAGCCTATGGTGACTCTTAGGGAGTGGGTGTGTCAATAGGAATTGAGTTTGGGTGCCGAGGCGATCCCAGTGCTCGCTTCGCTATTGGCCGGCTTGCTCTGTTCCTATTGGTCGAGAGTAAGTCTAGTACAATTTTTAAGTTTTATCTGAAGAATTTTAAGAATTTAAGCGATTAAATTAAAATATTGCGCGGTCTATTAAATGAAGGATTGATTACATATTTTTCTATTCGAGCAATTTCTCGATTTGTATGATTATCTATATTATTGAAAAATTTTGTAGCTATTTTTTTGAAAAAACATTTTAAAGTTTTAAGTTTGATAGCGAATCTAATATCTTCATTCCTAACATACCCCGGAGAATCCGTGATAATTTTAATAATTTTATTTTGAGCTGATTCCAGCATCTTGATATTAGAATAGGCTGCGTGGCCCCAGATTGGACTTGCATATTGTAGAATTGGTCTGAGAACGAGTTTATAAATAAGCATTTTATTTCTTAAAGATAAACATGATTTCCGTCGATTCAGGTCTCTCCTTCTCGTCTCCTGAAAAAAAACCCTTTTTAAACACCAGGGGCGGGTCCACAACACGCCCCTCGTCCCTCCTTATTGGCAGGCCACAAAAGTCTCACTCTGCCTCCCTAGTCCTATTCGTGCGTAACACACAAAAACACTCTCGGACCGTCTGAACTAAGAGCGCCATAATTCTTGTCTATCACACCACCTGTGTTCTATTATCCCATTCTCTCGACACCGGCCGAGGCGACAGGATTCTTTTTATACAGGCTTCGCCTATTGTCAATGGGTGCCGGTTCTCTTTTCACCATTATGACGGCTGGTCTGGGTGTCGATGCTTGCCCGAGTTCAAAAAATAAACAATGGTCCCATGGCCACGTGCACTGGTCATTTAACATCTGATTGAAGTCATAAAACTTAGCGTGAATCGATGGGTGTAGGTTCACAACAATCGAAGACGTCGCCCTTGTCACTTAACATCTGGCTGAAGTCATAAAACTTATCGTGAATCGAAGGATGGGGGTTCCCAACAATCGAAGACGTCACACCCATTGAGCCAAAGAAATTGATCTTTTATTGAAGTCACTTAAATGTACCCAAGCCTTATCGAGTGTTACCATAAATTTCCATATTTCAGCAGTTAGGATTTTTTAAAACAATTTTCGACAATTAGCCTTTTCTCCCAGCAATATGTTTTAATAAAAGAAGACGAGCCTTATGTTTAAACATCTTTTTTAACTTGAAATCTTTATGAATGATTTTAATTACAGTAACGGAAGACATTCCTAGTTTCGTTGCAATAAATCATTGAGTCGGCGGATTTTTTTGGGGATCGGAGACTTCACTTTTTTTATAGTTGCCTGTGTTCGAAGAGTCAGATGAAGTTTTGTAGTCATGTTTTCATTCTTACTTTCAGCAAGACGTTTTTTCTCTCTTTCAAATTTAATATACTATATATATATATATATATATTTATTGAAAAGCAATAACCGAGATTTTTATTCCGATTTATAATTTGTTGATACGAATATTTCTTCTCGGAAAGCGAAATTATGTACTCTTCAAGCTATCTATCAGTTTTAAGAGTCACTTTCAAAATAAATCTTTTATTTTACATTCCAATCAAACGAAAACATCAAGCGATTAATCTGAAAATTCCGAAGTTTTATCTCAAAAGGCAAATTCAATTACAAAATCATTTCTATTACTATGAACGATCTTTTATAATATGGCAAACTATATATTCCTCATTTAAATAATACTATCCGGAATCATAATACAGGAATATCACGCTTGTTGCGGCTTCATTCAGGGAAGACCATACTGTAGTATAGTTCAGGGGTTAGCAACTATAGAGGCTCACCATAACCGTCGGAAAATCCGCTTTGAACCGAGATTTTTTTTCCCGGGAGCGATCCAAAATTCATCTTTTATTTTTCACTATTAAGAAAACAAAGTACCTGAAAATGCTTGTACTAAGAAATCATATGGATAATTTTGAGGAAAAGATCATAAGAAGATTTCAGGATTTTAAGAAAATTGAGCCGAAATTCACAATTTGTTCTTTTATCCCATTACTGCTGATATTAATACAGCACCTGAGGAGCTACAACCTAAACATATTGATTTGAAGTCAGATCACAGTAGGAAAAAATGTTTAATGATATGATATTTATTTTTACAAATTCTTGTCAGCTGAAAAATATCCATGTATGAAGAAATTTGCAGGAAGGAAATTGTTGTTTATATTTTAATCAGCATATATTTGTGAACAAAGTTTTTCTTGCACGAATATCAAGAAGAATAAATATTGGTATAAGTTATCTGACATAAACTTGCGTGATGTGATGAGAATTTAAACAAGCAACCTCACTTCTGATTTTAAAAAAAACTGTAGAAAAGTATGATAGGGTACATTTAATTCATTAAACTTGTCCTAAAACTAAATGTTCTTGTAACTATAGACAATATGAAATTAGCATTATATGTAAATTGAATAAAACGGCCAGTATTTTATTTAACTTATTTTTATTATTTTTTATAATGAATGCAATCATTTTTAAAAGGTACGTTCCTCCGGTATCCTCAGCTTCCCCAATGTAGTCCGCGAGTCAAAACAAGTTGCCTACTTCTGCTATAGCGGGCGTGGTAGCCGAGTGGTCCAGGTATCGGATCGTGGCTGGCCTTGTCACGAGTTCGAGCCCAGTACTACTAAAGACCCGCCGTGCAGGAAAGCGATGCACGTTAAATCTGTTGAGAGCTCAAAAGTCCTCCTGTTGGTGTATTGTGGTAGTTAGGAAAGGGGGGTGCCAGCTCAGGTGTCATCCACGTCACTTGACCAAGGTTCAAAATTACGTGTTCCGTCGCTAAAAGCTCTTGTATAGAGCAGTGCGATGTTAATATTCACTCACTCACCCTTGCTGTTGCTCTTTTTATTCACTGGACAGGACCAAGTTTGCCCACGGAACTACAATCGGTCCTCTAAAAGAGACAGGAAATAATAGATAATACAAAAGCAGCGGAACAGCTGAGCAAAAAGCCCATCTGCAATGGGAATGCAATAAAACGATAATAAAAGGAATGATATAATGAACAAAAATTATACCTTTCAAAATTGTAGAGGCGAAGAGAAAAAACTTACTTCAGTCTATCATAGATTGAAAAAGGAAACTATAATTTATTGTAAATAATACTGTTGTGAAAAATAGAAAATACCAAGGAGGGAATAACTTCCTGGGTAGGTGTAACTAAATAGTTTTTAACAGTATGTGGGTAAATCAGTGTTTCTCAAACTGTGGGGCACGTCCTCCTAGGCAGGAATGATAACTCTACGAGGGGGGCGCGAGCATATTTAAAAGAAAAGATTACTTACAAAAATTATTAATATACTGTAAGTAAACCAACAAAATACTCACACATTCTAACATAATAAAATACAAATTTGCATTAATGTAATGCAGTTATAAATGTATCAGTACTGTACAATATATTTTATAATTAATTTAGCCATAAAGTTAAGAACAAGTTTAATAATTACCGGTGACCCCATAGGCTTGTGATGTATAAAATTATATGCAAAAAGTTAACCCCTTTCTTGATAATTTTTGTACGGTTTATAATTAGTTCCTTAACTTTCGATTAAAAAAATTACGCGATTCTCTCCCTAATGCCATCGTTTAACAAGTAGTATGCATGTCGTCTATTGGGGGAGGAAGAAAAGGAATAAATAAGCAAATCCTCTGAAATTAGTAAATCCTGTCAAGGTTGTTTTATTGCATTTCAAAGCCTTCGGAATAATTTTATGGATAGTGCACCAAAATAAGACATATATGTACGTCCATGGCAACGCTTATCAGCCTCTCCAGTGGCATTAGGCTCGAACTCATAACATGTAGGTCACGTGTCTGTAACCATGACCACAAGACTACTGCGGCCATTTGTACCTATGCAGGTGAACAGAAAAAGAGCCGTGAATAGTAAAAAAAAAGAAAAAAAAGTTGCTTAGAAATGGGGAGGTTAGTTTAATAATGAGATTTTTAATAAAAAGTTTGACCCTTTTCCCCATTTGACAATTATTCCAGTAGGAGGTCCAACAATTTTGGGTAAAATTTTTGAAATAATTATCTCAAAATAAACTATTTTTGCCATCTGAATCACGTCTCACGATTCGCTATTGCATAATTTTTTTAAACTTATTTACAACCAATAAGAAACGAAAGTCAGCACACATAGTGAAATTCGGGCATGATTTAGATTTAGATTCGTTGGATGTTGCGAATGATATGGAGTGCATTTCCAAACAGACTCTTAGAGCTACTTCGAATCTCTCGTTAGCATAGAAGAATCAACTTATGAAGAAGAATGGTAAATTAAGGAAAATGCTCAAACGAAAAAAAAGAAAAAAATTTCATTGAATAATCCTAATTCCTTTCAGACTCAGTGGCGTTACTTCACACCCGCATCTTGGGAGGGGGGCAGGATTTAGGGGGGGACAAAGCTTATGTTATGTAATGGTTTTGCAATCCTTTGCATGATCCGGCTTGGGGCCCCAAACCTGACTTTTCAGGGGGTACAATATTCTCCGTTACACCACTGTTTAGACAATACATGCCAATGGATTGAAGTAAATGATCCAAGTGAAAAAAAGGAACATTTGAACTAGACGACAGTTATAAAGTGATATTTTTTGTATTATCGCATGATGTACGAAGAGACAAAAAAAAAAATTATTCAAGAAATAGTGACTGAGATTTTCTAGTTAAAAATGTCTTTCTTCTTCAATTCCTAATAATATTAGCTCACACTCACTATATATTTATTTATTTATCTTGGTGGAGTTTTCAATCGTTAATAAAATACATTTCAATTAAAATTAATAAAAATTAGTTGATTAAAACTTATTATTTAAAGAATTACAAATACAGCCACGTTGGCATCACTTTTAGTAACTTAGTGACCCTTTTGGCGACTTGGGTCAAAACGTTAAAATATTTTTTTTTCTCACGTTTTAAAGCATTCAGTTGATCTGAAATTTTATATACACGATTGTTTTGGATGACAATAAGATACTTGAATGATAATTAATAAAAATTAATTATCACTTAATGTTATGAATCTGTCATATGTACATACATTTTATATTAATTGTAACTATTTAATAAAAAACTGCTAAAATAAAAGTTTTCTTTGTTGATCTAAGTAGGAAATGATTTAATTTTTTTTATATTACTTGTTCATTTTGTAAATATTATACTATAAAAGTGTTTCATTATTTTTACTTTATACTTTTTTAATAACTTTTCATTAATTTTTAAGAAAATCTACGAATATTTTTGTTTTAACAAAATTTGATGGAAGAGAACTATTTATTTTCCAACAGAAATAATGTTTCACTCAGTACGGATTTACTAAATGTGGTACTTCGGATGAACTAATTAACAATTTTAAATGATGAACTCTTACATAAATGTGGTATAAAGTTGTCAAGGAAAAATGTAATTACGAGAAGGACTTTTAAATTACTCGTAAATATGTGTGAGAAGTTGTAAAGATTTTTAATGCTGATAAAAAAATGATTGAAGATGAGAAGAAGCAATGTACACATAAACAAACAATGAATAAAATAAAATAAATACTGATTCAAAAATTATATGCGATATTTTGAACGTAACTTTAATGAATATCCTTTTGGCTTAATAACTATAAGCATCTTAATTACCTACTGTTTAAAAAGTGCGTAAGAATCAATTTTTTTACCGTATTATCTATTACTTTTTTGTATAATTTGTCAAAATAATCAATGAAAATGCGCGAGTTATATAAATTCTTAATTCTTCTTCTTCTCTTGTAAGATTATGTAAAAGCTACTGTTTTATCAGGGCATCAACAAGACGATTAATCATATATTATCCCGTTTCTGAATTGAATACTTTGAATATCAATTCTGAAAATAATTTAAGAGATCCCAATCTAAAAAGACAGAAGAATTATGATTCAAAAGACTAATTAAAAACAGCGAAATTAAATATTTATTAATAATTTAATGAAATTGTGAAATAAATGTGCTCTAAAAAATATTTTGAAACGGCCTGTTGAATTATAAAAGAAAAACTCATTAATTTATGTATCAGACAAAAGATTTCCTTGTTAAATAGAATGATGGTAATAAGATTCCGTGAGGTGGTATCAAACACTGTTCAAAGTGGTGTTCATTAATTTAAAAATTTTTTGCATATATATAAGTTGAGAGATATAAATTAGTTCATAACAACTTCCTCATTTAATTTGGGTAAACATGCTTTTTTCTAGACAGGTATGATTAATAAGGTGAAATGAGAAAATAGTTTTTATCACTTTCAGTAGGTGATTTTAAACACGCATTTTAGAATTTTCCATGTTAATTAATTAAAATCTCACACTAAAAAGAAAATATTGTGAAAGTGTTAATTAAATGATTGGTATCAGCAATAATATGATTATTATCTCTAAATTGATTGCTGAAGGAAACAATCAATTTTTTTCTTTTTTGTTTTTGATTTTTGTTTCTTAAGTATTTTTTTCCTTTACAATGTTTGAGTAAAGTTAATTTATTTACGTTTCATTTGCATTATTTATATAATAGTAATTGGCAATAGTTTATAAATATTAAAATAGTATTATATTAACATTTTGAAAGAAAACAGTGGCCGCTAATTTCAATAATTAAAAATAAGTAATTAATTTCATTAAAGAACATGCCAGAAATTTTTATAGTTAAAAGTAAAAGCTAATTCATTAGAGCGAAATTTAAATTACTGAATAACATCATACTTAATCATTGTAATTTATATCAATGATCAGAATATATATATATATATATATATATATATATATATATATATATATATATATATATATATATATTATATATATATATTATATATATATATATATATATATATATATATATATATATATATATATATATTATATATATATATTATATATATATATATATATATATATATATATATATATATATATATATATATATATATATATATATATTATATATAAATATATTATATATATATAAAGGGTGTTTTTTTTAGAGGTATAGAACTTTAAATTGCAATAAAACAACGATGTATTATTCGATTGACATGAATTTTTTTTATTCGAAAGATAATCTTATTGCATTACATTTTAAATATGACTTCTCGCAGAGGACTGCCACGGCTGGCTCGGATGTAGTCCAATCTGGACGTCCAATTTTCGATGACTTTTTCCAACATTTGTGGCCGTATATCGGCAATAACACGGCGAATGTTGTCTTCCAAATGGTCAAGCGTTTGTGGCTTATCCGCATAGACCAATGACTTTACATAGCCCCACAGAAAATAGCCTAGCAGTGTTAAATCACAAGATCTTGGAGGCCAATTCACAGGTCTAAAACGTTAAATTAGGCGGTCACCAAACGTGTCTTTCAATAAATCGATTGTGGCACGAGCTGTGTGACATGTTGCACCGTCTTGTTGGAACCATAGCTCCTGAACATCATGATTGTTCAATTCAGGAATGAAAAAGTTAGTAATCATGGCTCTATACCGATCACCATTGACTGTAACGTTGTGGCCTTCATCGTTTTTGAAGAAGAATTCCACCAGCCCATAAAGCGCACCAAACAGTCAGTTTTTCTGGATGTAACGGTGTTTCGACATACACTTGTGGATTAGCTTCACTCCAAATGCGGCAGTTTTGTTTGTTGACGTAGCCATTCAACCAGAAGTGCGCTTCATCGCTAAACAAAACTCGCTTATGAAAATCGAGAACAACGGCAATCTCGCTTTGGGCCCATTCGACGAATCTACCCCTTGCTTGATGATCGTTTGGCTTCAATTCTTGCACGAGTTGGATTTTGTAAGCACGCAAACCAAGATCCTTCCGCAAAATCTTCCATAAAGTGGATGGACACAGATCCAATTCCTGTGCTCGATGGCGGATGGACTCATTCGGGTCTTCCTCAATGCTACGCTCTACAGTAGCAATAGCTTCTCCTGTACGCACCGTACGGCGTCTCTGGGGATGCGAGTTATCAATTAGAGTAAACGTGGTGCGAAAACGTTCCATGGTTAATCGAATTAACTGCTCTGATGGACGATTTTGTCAACGATAAAATGGACGTAGTGCGCGATACGTATTCCGCACAGAACCATTATTTTCGAAATAAAATTGCACAATTTGAAAGCGTTGTTCAGGCGTGAGTCTATTCATGATGAATTGCCAAACCAAACTGAGAATAAATCACTTGACAGCTGTTAAATTGGTCGCCATCTTGGAAAGTAATGCCAACTTAAACTTCTATACCTGAAAAAAAACACTCTTTATATATATAGTATAATAAAATAAAAAATAAAAGTGAAGAATAACTAGAACCCACAGTGCTAAAGAAGTAAGAAATTGGAATTCAGCAAACACAACATATATATACGAGGTGCGGCTATTAAATAACGAGACTGTCGTTGTAAAAAGTTTTTTTCTTATTTTATACATAATTATTTATTATCGCCTTCAATGTACACCCCCTCTCTATCCCTGCAACGCTCCATGCGAATTTTCCATTGTTGGAAACAGTGCTGGAAGTCATCTTTTGTCAACTCCTTCAGTACTCCTGCCGCGTTCTCTTTAACAGCTTCCACGGACTCAAATCTTGTTCCCTTTAATGCAGATTTCACCTTAGGAAACAGATAGAAGTCACATGGTGCCAGGTCTGGCGAGTAAGGTGGGTGCTCTAACACTGGGATGCTGTGTTTGGCCAGGAATCTCTAGACAGATAACGCGGAATGAGCTGGTGCATTGTCTTGGTGGAAAATCCATGATTTTCCTTCCCCATTTCGAGTCTTTTTTTTCTTATTCTTCCTCGCAGATTGCCAAGTACCTCAAGGTAGTAATGTTGATTGATTGTTTTACCTTCAGGAACCCAGTGAAGGTACACAATCCCATGAATATCGAAAAAAACAATCATCATTGCTTTAAATTTTGACTTGCTCATTCTTGCTTTTTTTTTGCTCTTGGTGAAGCTGGAGTCTTCCAATGCATGGATTGGCGCTTTGTTTCCAGATCATACGTAAAAAACCAGGATTCATCACATGTTATTACCTTTTCCAATAAATTTGGGTCATTTTTAATGACATCCAAAATGTCAGTACAAACATTTTTGCGAGTTGCTTGTTGTTCAAACGTGAGAATTTTTGGCACCATTTTGGCGCACACTTTTTGCATGTTCAAATTGTCATGTAAAATTTGCCGTACACATTCTTTATCAATGTTTACAGTTTCAGCTATTGCACGAATACTCAATCGACGATCAGACCAAATCAAACTGGCAACTTTTTCGACATTTTCATCCGTTTTTGACGTTGAAAGGCGACCTGGCCACGAATCATCTTCAATGTCTTGTCGGCCATCTTTAAAACGTTTGAACCATTCAAAAACTCGTGCACGGGATAAACATTCACTCTGCCGTACACTTCTTTCAGTAAATTATAAGTTTCAGTAGCGGTTTTTCCAAGTTTGAAGTGAAATTTAATAACAATTCGTTGCTCTATTATTACACTAACCATTTTTTCGCCAAAATAAAATAACGATGTTAACGGAAATGAAGGTTATGAGTAAACCGTGTTACTTACGCAAATGAGGCTTAGGGCATTTTGAAGAGAAAGCTTCACACTAAACAGCTGACAGTCAATGGCGGACTACGCATGCGCACTTTTGCCTCCGCAGCGTCAGTCTCGTTATTTAATAGCCACACCTCGTATACATATGTGCTTAGTATATACAGAAAATATAATATAGTTCAAATGCTGTAGAGAGAGAGTCAAATTGAAAACTTCATAGAGAGAAAATTATAAGAAATACATTTCAGATGTTATACATAAACTTTAAGCAATATTTAAAAAAAAAATTGGAAAAATATTGCTCTATATAATTTTTCGGGTATGAAGGAAAATAATATGAATGCGTGAAAGCAATGTAACATAATTAGGAATATATACTAAAACTTCTTGTTGCTGTATAGTAAGCAAATACTATTAGGAACAGTGACTCAAGCTTCTTAAATCGCTAAAAAATTGAAAATATTAAAATATTTTATTTAATACAAATATGAATTATATAAGATTATAATTTTAAGAACATGAAATTAAATCGATCGCTAAGTTTAATAATTGAATTTACTTATTCCTATTCTGTAAAATTCCTTTTTCCTAAAAATGCTAACAAGTTGGACAAAAAAAATGTTTTAATATTATAAGAATTATCCCAAATCACTTTTCTAGAAATACCTTTTTATTAATAGGCTTTTCAAAAGACACAAGATTATTACTATAAAACATATTAGACAAAAACGCATCCCACGGCTATTTTATCGAAAATTTTAAAAATATAATTGTAACAGCTCCTCTCATTTCGTGTTTCTCTTCAAAGAAGTTTTTCCAATTCAATCCCTAGAGATGAAAAAGCAATTTTTATTTCGTTGTGTCGCTGTCATGACAACCGATGCATAAAAATCTAACGCCAGATCCTTTTAAATTTAGAATTCCTTTCGAGATTTAATCTGCAGAAGCCTTTTTATTTAAATCTCTGGTTGTAGTGTGTTTTATAAAATCACACTCTGAGATAAAACACATTGCAGCACTTGAAATTGACTTGTCGATATTTTTGAATAAGTATTTCGTACAATTCTGATCTAACACAATATAAGTGAAAATTAATAAATTTTTATTTCCGACAAGGAATTTATGCAGTGGGAGAGCATGCTAGGGAACTCTTTTTTTTTTAATAATACGGTAATTTTTAACTATTCCTGTTTAATTCATAAGACTAAATAAGAAAATTATTTTCTTACTAAGATTATTGAATTTTTTTTATAAATGATTACTTCCCGCGAGTGATATAACATTCAGAGATAGTTCGGGGAAAGTTTGACGTGGAAAAATAATTATGTTGGTTATTTAGGATGTTTAATTTTAAACCAATATATCGAGATATTTATATTGTACTCGCTGTCGACATTTTCTTATACGAGGGTCACTCTGAAATTTTTGAGATACTCTTAGGTTTTTCAAGTTATACTTACAAAATTTTAGGAATGTTCAAAGTAGTCTCCTCCAGCATCAGTTCCCTTTTGTATACGAATTTTCCACAGATTAAATGCCTGAAACCCTTCATTTCTTGAAATTGGTGAAAAAGCGCATTTATAGCCACATCAATGTCTTCTTCTGAATAAAAACGACGTCCACGTAAGTTCTTTTTTTAGATTAAAAATAACCAAAACTCACACACAGCTAGATCCGGATAATAAGGAGGATATTAAATGACTTTAATTTGTTTTTGTCTAAAAAATTAACTGTTAATCCAGCTGTATGGGGAGATGCACTGTCATGATGAAGCATTAGTCTCCTAACATTAACTTCTTGGAGAATGTCTGGAAGACATTTAGTGGTGTACCAGTTTGCTGTTACTGTCTTCTGTCCTTCGAACTTGATGACTTAGATCAATCACGTACTTCTGATGAAAACGGCGTACATTACTTTCTTCCGTGCTCGTTGGCATTTCGCCATTTTTGGCATGGGATCATCTTCAGACCCATATTTTGCTTTTTTGACGTGTTGGAACGTCATACAACGGCATGTACGTTTCATCGTCCATTACAATTTTAGAAATGACGTGGTGGCCACCATCATTTGGCAATTTAAGGGATTTTTTACTGATTCTATCACGTTCCTCTTTTTAGTGCCCAATTAGATTATGGGGAACCCAAAGGCAAACCACTCTTTTCATATGTAATTTTTCATGAATACTTCTATATATGGCTGTGGATCCAAAGTTAAGTTCCTTCTGTATCATTTAGTAGGTACAGCGATTATCATCTATTAACATTTTTCGTATGGCAGATACATTATCCGGGATTACTGCCGCCTGTGGCCTTCATGTGTGTTCTTCATCCTGAAGAGAATTGTGACCTCTTTAAACCATCTGAACACAGTAGCACGACAAATAGATTCATCACCAAATGCTAATTGCAGCCGTTGAACGCATTACTCTTGGTTTAATCCAGCTTTAAAATCATAGAAAATCATAGCACGATAATATTTTTACATCAACTCCAACTTCTTTTCTGTCTAAAATTTATTCTACGCTAAACAACTTGATGTAAGTTAGTAAAAAGTCGCCTCCGGTGTTAAAATACTTTGCATATATTTTCATACTAAACGGTTAATTTTATTTTATAACTTCTTGCGTGGGCGTATCTCAAAAATTTCAGAGTTACCCTCGTATAATGCAAACTTAATGAAAAAAATGCAGTGGTAAGTTCAAAAGTTGGACACACACAATGACAGCGAACGTGAACCAAAACATCCATCAGTCAGTGAAAGTTTTCAAAATAGTTAAAGATACAAAAGGAAAATACACAAATGATAATTTTTTTCAAAGTTATAAATCATAATCCATAGCATACTTAAATACATGTACAGGTCCACGTAAAGGTGTTATAGTTCCCTTTATACTAGTACAGGAAAAACATCATAGAAGAAACTCAGATTTGAATTAACTATTTGCTCGTCCTGAAGTATAGTGGCTCTTAAACTGTAGTCCGTGGACTACCGGGGTGCACAGTGTCTTTCTAGGGGGCTTGTGAAGGTTTCTCGTTTAATGTTAAGATTTTCCTGTTGTACAGAGTCTGAAAGGTCTCATGGAAAAATTAAAAGATGTCTATCTTAAACTAAATCACTAAATATTGCCCCCAATGAAAAAACTCTCCTGGAACATGTATTTCGATCAATAATATTAAATCAGGTTTTTTTACTGTTTGTAACTGCATTGCCATTACTACAGCGTAATACTTTCAAAATATTGTAGAAACATTTGTGTAAAAATTAAGAACTATATTCATGGCATGCCACGATTGCATTTAAATCTTTCAGCAATATGTTGGTAGTCAGGGAGAGGTGTTCAAAATCTTACGGGTTTGCGATGTTAGGTTGATAAATAAAGAGGATTACTGAACGATTGTACTACTGAAATCCATAAGAGAATTACTATGGCTAACAGATGTCTTAATGGAATACGAAAATATATGATATCGAATTTAATCAAAAGAAAATCACACACAAAAAAAAGGTTCTATTATATAAAAGTATTTTAAGATCAGTATTAACTTATGCATGTGAAACTTGGTCCCTGTCTCGAAAGATGAGATCATGATAAGTATCTACGAAAGGAATATTTTAAGAATTATTTTTGGAGGAATTTAGGAAAATCGAACATGGCAAAGAAGATAAAATTTAGAGCTCTATCAATCATATAAAGAGTCTGACATTTCTAACTTCATCAAAATGCAACGAATTAAATGAGCAGATCGCGTTGTCAGAATGGACAAAAATTGCACCACTACAAAAGTCGCCAATGCCCAACCAACTAGCACACGGAGAAAGGGCAGGCCAAATCTTTGATGGATTGATGTCCTAGAAAAATATCATCTAGTTTTGAGAACTAAGAATTGGAGAACACTATCGAGAAGAAGGCTGGCCTGGAAAAGGCTTCTTGAGAAGGCCAAAGCCCACCCTGGGCTGTCGAGTCACTGATGAAGGAAGGAATTTCTATTTTTCTATCCTTTCGAGCTCTGAATGCATTATCCCCAAAACACGCCTAAAAAGTATCGAGATTCTACTGTCAGGTAAGTTTAAATTTCTTAGCAAGAATAATCATGTGATTCGTTGTATCATTCTAGAAATGGAAATCATTCAAGGAAATTAAGAACCATTTTGACAGGGCTGAACAATTGTGAGCATCTGTTTCTTTTTTCGTCTTTAACTAATGCAATCTCTATGTGGCCATGAACAACAAGTTGTGATGGTCACGAACTCAAGTCCGGCGTTGTCGAGTCACTGGTTCAATTCCTAATGCCAATGAGGACCCTCCGTGTAGAAGGGGTGTACGCGTTAAATCTATTGTGACTCAAACTCCTCACGGTAGTGTGGAAATTGGGAGGATGGAGTGGCGAGTCAGGTGTCATTCTCGTTCACTGACCATGGTTCAAAATTGCATGACCCGTTGCAAATAGACCTCTTGTTGCTTTAAGTCCAGGGTTAATAAACACTCACTCATTAAAAACTTTATAAAACCAAAAAGTTCTAGGTAATTAAGAAAAAAATTATTTTTGTGAGAAATAATTTACAAATAAAATCAGACTTCAGCTACAAATCATGTTTTTAGAAATGCAAGTACTTCAATAATGTAGTTAACCAATTGTCTTCAAGGTTTGTGGTGTATTTAAAAATCCATCTACCAATTAAGCTGGAATATCTCTAGAAATTGAAAATTATATATTAAAGCATTAAGTGTACGAGCCAGCATTTGTAAGTACGCTATGCTTTTAATTAAATTGGAAATTGAATTAAGACTAAACATGTCAGTTGTTGAAATGTCATTTCAGCTATTTCTCTCTCGACTAATATATAATTCTAGAAATTCTTTCAAGTGTTCTAATGTATGTTATTTTCTAAATATTTCTATAATCAAGAATTTTTCTGACAATCTCCATAAAATTAAGGGAAGAAAATGAAGTTTCATCCACAGCAATCAACTAAAAGTATTTGTTTAAGCGGTTCAAATGAAAAGATGTGGTAATGAGAAATTTAATAACTGATGATATGTACTTTTTATGCAGCAGGAATGTACAACTGATTTTATCTAGCTCATCGATATCTGCAGCTTTCATTTAAATAGGCTCACTCTAATCAAATGGTAACTAATTATATATCCTTAATTTACAAGCAAAAATATCTCTACATTAAATATTGACTAATATATATATTCATCCTCAAGAATTTTAAAAATATTACTATTCTTTTTTTTAATTAATATATGCGTGAAAAATAAAAGTACCTCTTCTTTTTAAAAACGCGGAAGTATATACTTAGTTGTAATTAATTTACTTTATTGGCAACTTTGATGTTGTCGGGAATTGTATTTTTAATGTTGTATGTGAATAAATTTACTAATGCATTTATCTTTGAAAAAATGAATGAAAATATATTAATGTTTTTCATTAATATAACAAACCGAAGTATAAAAGGTCTTTCATACTTTATGGAAACGATTTTGTAATTCATTTTTTTCATTTGCATTTTGAGATAAAATTTTGGCAACTTTAGAACAATCATCTGGTAATGTTTTCTTTTGACTGGATTATAAAATATAAAAGATTTATTTTGAAAATGGTTCATAAAATCGATAGATGACTCGAAGATTGTGTAACTACGCTTTCCGAGAAGAAATAATCATATCAACAAATTATAAAGCGTTGTACAAATCTCGATTATTGAATTTAAAGAAAAAGGTATTTACATTAAATTTTAAAGGAAGAGACGTCTAACTGAAAGAGTAAAAATAAATACACGACCATGAAACCTCATCCTAAGACTGTTAGATTGCAGATAACTATCAAAAGAAAATGAAGTCTCAGATCCTAACAGAAAATCCGCCGACTCAAAGATTCATTACAACGAAACTAGGAATGTCTTACGACACTCTAAGTAAAATCATTCATAAAGATTTAAAGTTAAAAAGATATTTAAACCTAAAGTTCATTTACTCTCTCTTTTGCCAAAAATATATTACTAAAAGAAAAATAAATTGTAGAAAATTATATAAAAAACACCTAGCCGCTGAAAAATGGAATTTCGCGGTAGCATTCCTTGAGACATATGTATATTTAAGTAACAGTAATCAAAAAAAGATCAATTTGCTGTTGCTCAACTGACGGGAATGACCGTACGAAATGGCTTCGTCAGTGAACAGAAAAGTTCCCAAAGGGATACATGATAGTTGAAGGATTTTGTTATAACGGCAAATCAAAAATCAAGAGTCACGGGTAATGACAAAATTAATCCACTCTATTATCAGCAGAATGTTTTAGAAGCAATTTTTGAAAAAGAAACTCTAGCCTTATAAGGAAAGGACATTGATAAAGTTGAACTTCGTATGGACAAAGCCTCTAGTCCCAAGTGTAAGTCAACTGCCTCTTGTTTAGCAAAGAAAGAATCAGAAACAGGAATAATGTGTGTTCCATTTGATGAAATACCTGTAAAATCACCTGATACTTCTCCAATGGACTTTTGTGAAGTCGGTTTATTAAAATGAGCCTTAGGAAAACGGCATCCAAGAGCACTGAACGGACTTTGAAGAGAAGAAAGGAGTAAAATTGGCATGACAGTACAAAATAAAAAGTTTACTTTCCTGAAAAATTCCAGCTAGAGCTATTGTCAAGAATCATGGCTATCAGATAGAAGCTACAGTAGAACGTCGTTTATCCGAACGTTTATTATCCGAAATGTCAAATATATACGAACTAGATTTTTTTTGTCAACAGCATGTACTGCATATGAATACGTTTTCGAACAGTGCAACGCTCAAGAGTTGTTTCGCGTAAGGCCAAAAGTGACAGGAAAACCCAAGGTCAGGGATATTTGAGGAATTTCAGTTGTGTGATTTGGTAAACATCTGTGCGGAATATTAGGTCAGTTTGTTTCCAAGTGTGCTCTTTTATTGAGTTGTGATCTGCTATGGCTTCGAATTCAAAAAGGAAGCGCAACATCTTGAACATATGAATACGTAAAAAATTTGAGACAAATAGAGACAAAATTTGAAATAGTGAACCGTCTCGCGAAGGAAGAAAGTGGAACGCCTCTAGCACAGTTTTATAAGGCTCGAAATTCAACAATTTCTGACATAAAAAAAGCCGAGGAACTATTTTAAATTTTGCGTCAAAACTTGACTCAGAAGATGGCTTGAAGAAAAAGAAAACTGCTGCCGTGTTTTTTGCGTTAAAGACAGCTATTGAGTGGTACGAACAACAATTAGAGTGCTGTCCTACTCAACTACTGCTGCTCAAGAGAATCAGAGACCTTGAAGCGAAAAAACTAAGATGTACAATGGTACAGTGAAAATTAAGTGATTATTTTCTACAATAAAGGTAAAATTGCGACATTTTGCACCTATTTTGCTTTTTCTTCAAGTGCGTTTCCCGCATGCGATGATTTTTAATTTTCGTCTAGTGTCCAGTTGCATATACTGCATGATTCGCATTCGGTTTTCGGTTGTCCGAACAATCACGCATTCGAATGATGTCCGGTCCCAATTGATTCGGATAAACGACGTTCTTTTTTAATTGCCACAAAAAAACGGAATTTATTTATAAAAATTAACTATCAAAATTGTTTGCATAAAGTGCGAACGACACTTCTGTAGTTAAGTGTTTTATATTTCTTTTGTATCTGTAATTATCATTTTATGTTTTAACACAACTTTTAGCATGATATTAAATTTTATAATAGTTGAACTCATTCTGTGTATTCTAAAATTTCCTTCAAAGTCTATAAACTTTATAAGAACTACGCGAACTTAGAACTGAATGTGAATTGGGAAACTGACAGCTGGAACTTGAAATAAATTATATTGTTTTATATACTGAGGTCTTGAGTCACAAATTTTTCAAATAGCTTACAAAATTTCATCATTGGTGGAAAGTAACAAATACATTTCTTATTCAAACACATTACGAGTAACTAGAACAAATAAATTTTATAAAAACGGACTAAAATTATATAAAATTAAACTATTTGGTAGAAAAATAAGTAGCGTACAGAAGTCAATTATGTAAATTTCGTTTTCGCTTAATAAAGAGAAGTAAATTTAGCTTGAAATTACAGAAAAAAACACGATGTAGAATATAAGCAAAGTCGTAAACATGCAGCGATAATGCTATCCGAATGTTGCCAATACTACAAAACAAAATTTCAGTTGTTGAGAGAATAATTTTAAAAAAATGATTTATTCGAAAAATAATCCCAATTACGTATCAAAGAACAAAAAATAGATAAATATGACAACCAATAAACATAACCATAGTAGAGTTTTTAAATAATTTGGAAATATCTATGCGTGAAGTTTAAATTTTCGCATTCAGAGTGAATCGTGACATCGTATGACGTCATAACACCAAAAAAATCACTTAAAAATTAAATTAAAAAAAATTTAGAGTGAATTTCGAAATAAAAAGTACATAAGAACCTGACCGGAGTCAAATGCAACGTTGTGTCAATATTTCAGATAAATACATGCAAAACTTTTTGAGTTATGCGAACATACACAAACCAACACAGCATTTTTATGTATATAGATGAACAGTGATGAAATCTTTTTGATTTTAACAAACACTTCGGAAAGTTCGTCTTAGAAAAAACTTTGAAAAGCGAAAATTTTTCAAATTGCAATGTATACACCATCAGTTGGCAATTGACAGTAAAGTAGGCATAAAGAAAAGCACCGTAGAAATATTCAAGAGTTGATTCAAAAAATAAGAATTCACGACAAAAATGTAAGATATTTTCACCAAGGGTATCAAACAAGGATTTTAGAGTGAACTGAAGAACTCCCCAAAAACATAATTTAAAAGAGATTTAAATGAAAAAAAAACAGCCTCTCTCTCTCTCTTCTTTCATTTAATGTATATTCTTTAAATTCCTTAAGTACTGCTTGTTTTGATTACATTATTGATGATTAAATGGTAAATAGAAACTGCTATTTGTGTAAAATCATCTGTGAACAAAATATTCAAATTTTCTGCCAGTGACTTGAATACTATTGTGTTGAAACTGTTAGTAGTTAAAAAATTCTGAAATGCCATAATCAAATCTGGGAAATATTTCTCTATTTATGGTACACAATAAACTGTGGTTAGACTTTGGAAGACAATTTCAGAGCGCGGCAGTACTTCTTAATAAAAATTTCAAATAATCATTTTTCGTGTTAAGAACACATTTCAAAATTCAGCAATAAAAACTGAATGCTCTTGTTACCCCATGCAGGATAGTAACGTCTAACATTTCACTGCCGTGACAAAAAAGATAAGAGATAATTTAACCCAAATTATGTCTAAAACTAACTCAAATCATGTTAAATGACTCACATTGTTTGGTACACTAAAAGCATCACTTTTTAAGCCTTATTTGACAATTGTTAAATTATCAATTATTGACAATTGTAACTAATTGTTAAACAAAGTAAATTTTTTAAAACAAGGACTTACAGTCGAACCTCAAAATAATGAACCTCTATATTGCGAATTTTGCTATATAACGAACTTTTTCCTGGAACCAAGAACATTTCACGATTTTCTTCGTAAAATAACCTCTCTATAGCAGTACTTCTCAAACTTTCAATACTGGCACCCCCCTTTTCAATCACAATTTTTATCGCCCCCATCCCTTATACATTAATAGTGTACTAAATGCAATAATAATGCACTTTGGCGCTAAAGCTACAATCTTTATTATAAACCGTACAAATTATTAACATAAGTATTAAATTTTGTATATGTTGCTTTTAAGCAAAAAAAATAATAAATTAAGTAATAGGATGATTATTATTTATTTTTCCTTTCTCTAATTTTTAAATTGGAACACATTGCAAAATGTTGTGGATGCTTAGTATACAAAATATATAGATATCAGAAATATAGAAAAAGAACTCAGAGGGTCAATTTCTAACCATAAGCATTCTTTTGAAAAACTTTTCTTTGAAAGACAAGCCCATGGCAGTCGCTAATACTTATTAAACTTGTGTTCTTAATTTAGTATTAATTAATTAGTTACAAAATATTCTGTTCAGCACTGATACATTTAAAGTATAGCGTTTGAAGTATACTCGCTCTTTGCACGACATTTATAAGAAAATAAAACATTATTGATATAATCGCTGAACTATAAGGAGAGTAAAGCCAAGTGCGTGATAATGTTTACAAAAGTGTAAAATGATTTTTTTTAATGATTGCTTCAATCATAATTAGTTTTAAGCGAACTGTAATTTTAAGCCTCATAGAATTAGCATTTAGAATTGATGTTGAATAAGGAACAATAATATAAAATTCTGATGAAGAATAATTGTATTATTTTTAATATTTAAAGCGAAAAGACATCAACATGTTTTAACCCTGGAGCAGGCGCACACTCGATACTAATGATCGAGCGGGGTTATTGTGAGTCACCCCAATCCTTTTTTTATAATTATTTTTATAGTACACAATAAAAATCGTAATTACAGTGAATAATTTAATTAAGAGAAAATATACTTACCCCTACTTTCAAGGACTTTTCAATTTTTCTTTGATAATTTTAGGAAAAAATCCAAGAAAACTGAACTAAAATGTTTCAAATGTGCGTGACCTTAAAAAAAGACAAAAATCACAGGTTCTTTTCGTGAACATTACAGGGATGTTATTTGCTTGGAGAACTGTCATATTTTGTAATTGTACTGTTCGACGAAAAGCATGTTGAACTTTTGCTTGCTTGTGTGTTTTTGACAAAGTAAAGTGTGTCTTCTGATACTTATGGCTTCATATTTTAATTGATGGAGTTCTTTCGGTAGCATTTGAAATTTTTTCTTTCGTTTCATGTTTATCGCTTTTCTCAAATTTGCTTTAATATGCATTATTCCAGCAGATTCATCCCTTTTTTTTATCAGTTTTATCTTCTTTCAATAGAGATAAAAGATGCTCATTTATATATATATATATATATATATACTGCTGGACAATTGCTAAGGACGGACCACAAATTGCTAAGTAGCATAACATTAAGCGAGACATGAGGCCTAGTAGGATAAAATATAGTTGCCACACTGCTCAGACATTAGAATAAATAATATTTATTGTTCTGGAAAGTACAAACGCTGTGAAACATCTGAAAGAAAAATTTTTTTTCATTTGATCTGCGTACGGAGAAATGGAACAATGCATCTAAAAGTCAGCAGGCACCTTAAAGAAAGGTATCAGTACGGGATATGTCCACCGTGGAGTGTGATGCAACATTCCACACGTCGTACCATACTTTGCACAACATTATCCAGCAGCTGTTGAGGCAATTTATCCCATTCCTCTGGGAGTACACGGATGAGGGTATTCTTGTTTGTCGGATGATAGTTTCGACCAGCAACTTGCCTCCCCAAAGTATCCCACACATTTTCAATGGGGTTTAGATCTGGAGAACGCGCTGGCCACACGAGAAGCTGAATACCCTCGCTGTCTAGACAATCCTGAACAGCGAGTGTTCGATGACATGTTGCGTTGTCGTCCATAAAAACAAATTTATCACCGACAGCACCACGGAAAAGACGAACATGAGGAAGTAGAACTTCATCAATGTATCGTTGGCCCGTCATAGTCCCATTCGCAACCACATGTAGGTGCGTGCGGCCATTGATCATGATGCCGGCCCACACCATGATACTGCATGTCGGATATCGGTCCTTTTCCTGGATATTTTCTGGACGATAAGCAGTACCACTCTCGCGCCAGATCAGTTGGCGTCTACAATCCGATGACAGACTGAACCTACTCTCATCTGAGAATAGTACGCATGCCCAGTCCTGTTCAGTCCAATTGTGATGCTCACGACACCATTGCAAACGGGCAGTACGGTGCTGTCTGGTCAATGGGACACACACAACAGGTCTGCGTGCGTATAGTCCTCCTCCCCTCAAACGTCTGGCAACAGTTTTTCGGGAGATCTGCTTTCCTGAGGCAGCAAGAAACTGATTTGCCACCTGCTGAGCTGTGGTGCGCCTGTTCCTTTTGCTGATAGGACGATATATCCGTCTTCTGAAGGCGTCGTACTTCTAACACGACCTCCCCGTGCCGTCTACTACACATTCCAGTAGTTTTAAATGACTTCCACAGCCGTGAAACAACGCTGTGAGCGATGTCGAACTCCCTGGCAACATCTGTTATTTTTCGCCCTTCTTCGATCTTTCCAATAATTCGGCCACGCATAAAATCATCTATGTGATGTCGGGAAGACATGTCAAAAATTTTAAGTTCGTCTATTAAATCTTTCCTGTAAAACTTTGACTTGAAACAACAACTGTCCACACGCGTCAAAACCTTTAAAGCTCTTAAGAACGCTATCACGTGATGAACAGACATGGAAAAAAAATTTGCACACTCATACTTCTTCTTACTAATATCCCGCACTTATTCTAATTTTCCACATTTTGCTTCCTTTCATTTTGTGGTTGCTATGGATGATAGTGTTATCCGTCCTTAGCAATTGTCCAGCAGTGTATATTCTGATCATATACCAAACATTTACCTTCTCATCATGTTCATTTACCAAACCACAATAAGTCGTACAACAAGGCAATCAAAGTCACTAATCTATTAATGGGGGGGGGAATGTAGCATGAACACAGAAAATATTTTGGGGGAAAAGTGATCACACCGGGAAATCAGTCAAAACAAGTACCTTAAGATTGTAAAAAAAAGGATGTCACTCCCCAAAAAGGGGGAAGTATGTAACAAATATATTTTAGTTTACGTTAAGAATATCAAACAGGAGGATAGTGTCAGGGTCATTGGTAACAATTAAACAGTTTTGTCAGAATTACCGATTTCATGCACTCTGTGCTCGGCGTGACCGTTCCCGGATTAAAAGTGTATTTAATACAATATGGATCTTCTAAAAAATTGTGTAAAACGCGTTTTTCATTATTTTTATAAGTTTGGGAATACCCATAAAAATCAATATTGGTCAAGTAATCCTTCAAAGTGCTCTCTGTACTTTTCCAAAAATCATAGAATCATTTTACAAGGAAAAAAGCGCAGCAGACATAGTTTACTTACAACTTCCCTGAACGAAGAAACAAATACATAAGAGGGGACGTAACTAACAGTACAAGTAAGTTCGAATGTCAAACCGCAACAAATACATTCTGCTGCCTACAGCTAATGTGCAATATTTCAATAATACACTCAGGAACATTGAAAATAGCGACCCAAGAAGAAAGCATCGGCTTGAAATGAAGTTTAATACACATAATCAACACAAATACTGGGCAACTACAATAGCGCGTTGGACCACCTCCAGCTGCAATACATGCCGCCACAAGGCCCGGCATTGAGCTGATTAGACAGCTTATGTTGTCCTGAGGCAAATGGGCCCACAAATCTTGAACAGCCAACCTCTAAATCATGTACAGAGTGACACGATGGCATCTGCTGTTTTAGCTGATCCTCCACGTGCTCTACAGGGGACAAATCGGGGGAGCGGGCCGGCCATGGAAGAGTCTGAAAATGACGTAGGAAGTTTTGAGCAACTCTTGCTGTATGCGGACGAGCATTATCTTGCTGGGAAATTGCCCCTGAGAGACCATTTAGGAAAGGTCCTACATGGGGTCGAAGAATATCATCAACGTAACGTTGGCCCGTTAAGGTTCCACGCATCACAATTAAAGGGGACCGGCTATCATAGGCTATGCCCCCCCCCATACCATTACACCAGCTGTTCGGGCAGGGTGACGTAGAACGGTGGGGGGATTGTACTGCTCACCAGGGCGCCTCCACAGCCGTACACGGTTATTCTCTGTTCCCAAAACAAACCGGGATTCATCACTAAACACAACCTTTTGCCAATCTGTGACATTCCACATTGATTTCGCTAGGCACCATTGTAGACGCAGTTGCCGATGTTCCGGTGTTAAAGGGAGTGCATGGAAAGGGCGCTTGGATTTCTGATTTGCTTCTGGAAGGTGTCTGGAAATTGTTTGTGGAACAATTGCTACGCCTACTTCTGCTCGTATCGTTGAACGAGTCACTGTGGGGTCCACAAGTGCTTGCCGCACGATCCTTCAATTCTCTCTCCTCGTGGTCTTCCTGGTCGCTCTAGACCCTATTTTCCGCGCGTGGGTACCTTCTTGTGTCCACTGCTCCCAACAATTTCTAACGGCACACTCCGAACGATCCACCTAGCCAGCAACACGGTGCGTCGACCAGCCCGCAGTTTTCATCCCGAGGATCAGGCCTCTCTCAAACTCGCTTAACTGTGAGAAATGTCTTCTAGCACGTTTACCTGGCATGTTTCGCTTACGAAAGTCTTCCTACAATCGGTGGGTAATCGTCACGTTTATGACCAGCTATGTGACATTGGAACTAGAAAGCAAAAACAGGAGACTGCATTATGTTTGTAGGTTGTCAACAAAACTTTTCATAGTATTTTTGAGAAATTGTATATGGTATGGATCCAGATTAAATGAAATATCCTAAGAATTTTAAAATTTCAGACCTTAAATCTATACAATCAACTTTTTGAATTTACATAAAACAAATTAGAATACTTAAATCATGCAACTTATAGAAAGAAGTTTTGAATAAAAAAATACACATATAAAATGGCAATGTAGCAATGTTTTTATTAATAAATCTTTACATTGCATATACTACATCAAAATAAAATTGACAAAGGATTTTTTTTTTTTTGAATTTCACACTAATTGCAAAATTCCTACAACCTGTTCCTCTAAAATATACGAAGCCTTACTTCTGTTTTACTGGGAATATTTGATTTTTTTACACTGAACATACAAACACTTAATGCATACCTATTTCTACCAGTTATTTTGTATGTATAGTGTTATACTTCAGTTCATCCAAACTTAAGCTTATTTGGATTAATGTGTTGACATGTTATTTCGTTATCACTGATTATGCATCTAAAAAGTATCCTTTTATAAATGATTATATTTATACTAAAAAAATGAAAATGAAACAACATTAAAAAAATAGATTCAGAATTCTTGCTCTCTCTCTCTCTCTGAAGTTTGAAAATATATTAACTTCAAATATAAAATTAATTACTTCAAAGTTTGTCTAAGAAATGCTAAATCAGTACTCATACCATTCCAAAATTTGGAACATACGTATTAAACTGCCAACTAATTTCGCCAAGCAAAAAGACATCCGAATTTTAAAAAAAAATTGTATCACTATAATTACTGTGTTCAAACATGAACATGAACATTTTCCACTATTGGTTTCATATCGTAGCATTTGGCGGTTTTATGATTTGAAGAAATTGGTCGATATTGTAATACACACACAAGTGCTCCAAATTTGACTTTTAACACACGTCACATAAAAATATCAGTGATTGTTGACAATTAAGCCATTAAAAATAATTTTGAAATTTTTTTACTGAATTTTGCATTAATGTGGATTATTGCGAGCAGCAATTTATCAAGTTTGTCGTTTAAGGGTAAATAGAGAATTGAAAAAGGTTATATTAAAATTTCGAATATTTCTATTGCTTTTAGAAAGTAAATATCCTACAGAATCAAATGTCTATGTGTAAAATCATATTTGGTTTCATGATCTTAATGACTGATAAATATCACAGAACTGATCTAAGTACACTTCTTGGGTCAATATTTGTAAATAACTCAATACAACTAATTTATCCAGGACTTAAATTTATAAGCAGGATAGTATCAATACAGATGAACCTTTTAGACTTTAATACTTATGTAAAAATTAAAATCCAGAGTATTCTTAATACATTCCAGCTGGGGTTGCATAAATTTCTTCAATACACTGTGTTACACTTCAATAATATGTGAAACTTATCATCAAAATTAATGAATTTTACATTTTGATAACCCTTGTGCAAATATCAATAAATGTTATCCATAGTAAAAAAAAATGTACATCTGTGTGACAAATTTATACCAGTCCAATTCTGAAAAACAAATGTTGTGTTAAGAAATCCCTATACTACATAATAAATAGATACACCACACAAATAATTTATAATTTTTATATTTGTGTAAAAGAATTATGGATTCTAAAATAACTTGTTATTTTGACAATGCAGGAGAGAACAGGACTTTTATATTCAATATATACACAAAAATTTATCTTCTATAATATACACAATTTAATTAAAAAATTTTAATGCCTTAATTTTTTACCACATTCAGAATGAAATTCTCGATAGATAATATCTTTTTACTAAAATGGTGCTGCGAATAAAGGGTTTAAAAATGTTGCTTTATTTTTTTACTTATTTTTTTACTTTACAAAAAATATTTACATTCCTGTAGATATCTATCCAAATTCCTTTTAGCAGAAGTTTCTTTTGTGAACACAAAAATAGTAGGAATGGTGACGATTTCTAAATGTTTAGTATTGAAAACAAGCTTATTATTACGATTTCTAAATGTTTAGTATTGAAAACAAGCTTATTCAAAGTGGTCAGAGCATAATAAGTGAGATGGTTTAAAATCCTTACGCTTCATCATATTAACTAAACACTCAAATTTTTTTACCGGGATATTAAAAAAAGATTTTTTTCTTATACAATCATCTGATCTTTTACTGTAATCGAGTTATAATGTAAAAGAGCAAGAGCAAAATAGTACACAAAAGAAGTGTTGGGTTAGAGTTAAGCGTGAAACAAACCAAAACATATTCACGTGCCCTCTTCAACACGTGATCGTGACGTCACATGAATCAACCTCATTGTGTTTTTCTTGTGGTTTTTTCTAAAAACGATCAGTTATGTCTCGTAGAAAACAGCGATCTTTCAGGGAAATAGGTAGTCGTGTTGGTCGAAACCAAACAGCTGTCTTTCGAATATGTGACTGTTGGATGCAGGAGAGTACGACGGATCGACGTGATCGATCGCATCCACCTCAGTGCACCACTTCACGTGAGGACAGGCAAATTGTGCGCATGGCAGTGACGGATCGCTCCGTCACATCACGAACCGTAGCACAGCACTTTGAATCTTTAACGCATCATTCAATGTCTGCGCGTACCATTTGACGCCGTTTATAGCAGAGTGGTCTGTCCGCAAGACTTCCATTGCTTGGTCTACCCTTGACGCAGAACCACAGACGTCTCCGCCGCCAATGGTGCGATGAAAGAAGGACGTGGGTGGCTGAATGGAATGAAGTTGTCTTTACTGACGAGTCCCGCATCTATCTGCAACGCCACGATGGTAGGATTCGAGTCCGAAGACACCGTGGAGAGAGGATGCTGAACAGCTGCGTTATGCACCGCCACACTTGTCCTGCACTGGGTATTACGGTATGGGGTGGTATTGTATATCACTCTAGCAATCCTCTAGTACGCATTGCCGGTACTTTAAAAAGCCAGCGCTACATCTCCGAGGTGTTGTAGCCAGTTGTCCTTCCTTACCTTCAGGGCTTGGCCATAGCCATATTTTAGCAGGATAACGCATGGCCACACGTGGCACGCATTGTTCAAAGGTTTTTCGTTAATCACCAGATTGAATTGCTTCCCTGGCAGGCTTGCTCTCCGGATCTTTCACCGATAGAAAACATGTGTTCCATGGTTGCTCAACGATTGACCCAGATTACACCCCCAGCTGCCACACCAGATCAATTTTGGGAACGTGTGGAAGATGGTTGGTCTGCTGTACCCCAAGAACACATCCAAAGTCTCTTTGAATCAATGCCGAGGCGTGTGGCAGTGGTGATCTCCAACAATGGCGGCTACTCTGGCTACTGATTCTGGCAGGAACCACACTTCACAGAAGTCTATAAATTTAATCATTTTTTTGATACTTGGTCAACATGTTATCTACAAAATAAATATTGTTGTGCTATCTCTTGTCTTTCTTGGTGTTGCATTTACGGTGGCCAACAGTGTACATTAAGTTCGTCCATGCTCACTACAACTTCAGAATTTAAAAATATATATATCTTTGCACTAGATTCTGCAACTGTTGGAATCTTTCTCGAATTTCAGCAGTTACTCTGTCTATTGAAGAAAACATTGTTCGCCTCAAGTCATCTTTTTACGATAACTGAATATCTTCACTTCCATCGCCAGTCTTGTGGGCTGAAAAGAAATTTCAAGCTCTTCACATACATTAAAGTGTCACCCACGAATTCCTCTCGTTTTGCTTCTAATACGGTCTGTAAAGCACGTATATTTTGAGCACATTGACGAATATTTAGTTCCACTGTTTATAAATAATTTTGAGCATCATTGACTTCACACAGTACCTACCGGTTGTCAGAAAGCTAAGTAACATAAAAACGAAAGCGATTGCATAGTGTCAAATAAAATTCCTGTATCTGTGCGTGTATTAAAGCTTTCATTCGTTCCCGTCAGTTTCGTTGCGCGAGCGCGATTTGGAGTTTGAAATATTTTTTGGATTTAAATATCACTGAGCTTGCCGCCGCAACTTTACGTGTGCTGCCCGGTGGTGCCGTGGCACCCCCCACGCTACGCCATTGAATATATTTTTGTGACATTTTTATATAAAATAAACATTGTATTCTCTCTGTATGCTTTGTTTAAATAAAATTGGCACTTTGCATAAAATATAATATTCTCTAGTATCCGGAAAAATTTATATATTTCTCTATTTACTTCGATTTTGGCAATCAGATAAAATTTTGTCATCCCTGCTTTAGTGTATTAGTTCACTAATAGATGGCAGCACAATATGTCATTTCTAAGAATGGTAGAATCTTCTATATATGCAGCGAAAATCGCTTAACGCGAAACTGAGGGGAACTCAAATATTTTTTCGTGTTAAAAAATATTGCACTAAAAAAAGAAAACACACTCAACGAAATTAAGTTTATTGAGTGCATTTTCTTAAATGTAAAATGCAAGTATTTAACAAAAATCCATGAAACATAAACATTCACAAGAGCTTAGTGAAATTTAATAAAACATTTTCTCGAGTTTTTTGAAATTTATTTATTGAGTTTTTGAAAAATAATCTGATAATTTCCTTTCAATTGCCTTTTTTTGTATTATATTATCAACAAATTGTTCGATGTCATCCATTTCACCATTAGAAGGGACCATGCCTCATTTTGGATGACGTGGGAACATGAGCTGTATTATTCATTTCAATTTCGACGTTCGGAATCTGCATCAATGATATTTTGAACTAACTCCAAAATTATTTTCCATAATTGTGGCTGGACACACATTATCATCATCAACAGCAATGAATTCTTCCGATGATACAGTAGGACAGTCCCCAATAATACTGAACTTTCTCAAACATTTCATTAACTGGCTAGTGTTTTTCGTATTTTGTTCATTACTAGAAGAGGAAATTTTTCGTGTTAAGAGAAGAAAATGTACAAAAATTCATAGTTTGTCGGAACCGTTGAATTATTGTATGTCAACCAATATTTTGTCTTGAGCGTGTTCACGTTAAACGTAATTAACAGTAAATTTAAATAAACAAACAACTTCTTTACATAATATAAACATACCTAAAAAAACTTGGAACTATACAAAATTAATAAAGCATAATTACCTTATAGAATAAATGAAATATGGCTCAAATTCCAAAGTAAAAAATATTGAATTTGTTCGGATCTCGCGAATTTTATTTGTCTTGTACAGAACAAAACAAATATTGCGTTATTTGCCATAATTTTCTGACAATCTTATTATTGTGTGTTACTAATAAAAATATATATTTAACGTAATTGCAAGGGCTGAATAAAATATTTGTTTGAGAAAAACAACATTTGAACATTTGTTACTTCTTGTGAAAATTCATTTTACCACCTTAATCAATTTTTACTATTAGTTCACTCTCCCCCTATATATATCTTGCTCGAATTTTCAATCGTTGGTAAAATACTTTCTATTCATCCATTCAAGTTCAAATACATTTTTTTAAACTTGTAGTGGTTGACACTTGATGTTAATACAGTTTTTTAAAATATTTTTATTCATATTTAAAAAAATGAGCAAATGGTAACAAACAAAAATAATAATCCAACAGTATATACAGATAGGAAAATTGTTCGTTGTGTCCCTGTAGCCAATGGACCTTTAATCCAAAGGTGAAGGGTTCGAATCCTTCCTGGGATGGTCTAATTTCTGACAATGTGATATCTTTTTAACAAGACTATTTCATTAGAATAATTAAATGTAATTAATGAATAAATAGTAACAAAAAAAAGTCCAACATCATATATAGAAAGGAAAGAGGAAAATTGCAAGGGAAATACTCTCTATTTTGTCACTTAGCATTGTGATTCTGTCATGTTAATATTAATTGTAACAATTTAATAAAAGGTAACTAAAATATATAATTTTTCTTTGTTAACCTAAGTAGAAATTAACTTAATTTTTTTAATACTATTTGTTTTTATTTCATTTGAAAATGCATGGACTGAAACTGCCATTTTATATGCAATTAGTTTGGGGGCATAATAGACTTTGTTGCTCCATATCCCACAAAACCTGTAACTGTAACTAGTTTGGTACAATTCGGAACAATTAAAATTTTCTGATTTGGAACAACTATTTAATTTTACAAAAGTTGAAATTTTTTTAAAGCAAGACATTTATTTTCCAGCTAAAGACTTAATAAGTGAGAAAAGTGATGAAAAACATCAGGGGAATTTTTTTAACCTTAATTTGAGTAAAATGAGATTCATCTTAAATTGTAAAATTGAATGAATATGTAATTTTCTCCATATATATATATTTACAAAAAGAAATTATTTCTCTCATCCCACAAACAAGCAAGGGGGCTTGGTACTCATTTATTGACCCACTGAAGGGATGAAAGGCAGAGTCAATCTTGCCCAGCCTGGGGTTTGAACCTCGGACCTGTGGAGTGGATCAGTTATTAATTATTTAATATAAATAAGTTTTCTAAAAACTCCATTTCTGAAAATTTAACTTATACAAGTATTGACCAACATAAAATTGACACACCGAATTTTTTATTGATTTAACCAGTGGAATCTAATATATATTATATATGTGAAAATCTTTGTTAGTCTTTCACGCAAAAACTACTGAATGGATTTTAATGAAACTTTACAGTAATATAGCTTATACATCAAAATAGCCCATAGGCTATAATTTATAGCATAGACTATAATTTATAAAGATTTGGGGAAAGTGTCAAAAATATAACGATATTTGTCAAGTAAGTAGGAAAAAATTCTGTCTTCTGCTAGCAATTCTGGCATGCGCTGCAAAAAAAAAAAAAAAAAAACCACGTCTGCATATATCTATCTTTTGTTTGTGAAAAACCTTTTTTTGTTTTGGCTACGCAAGGTGCTCGCTTCTAATTATAATTCCTCTGATATAATGCCTATTTTTTTTTATTTCAGAATCAAACTGAGTTTTGAAGGGAGAGGTTGTTATAAATCTCTTTATTTTAATGTTTTTTTAAACATCTTATTATGCACATTTGGTAGTAAGAAATTGATCTTTTTTCCAAATAAATGCTTTTATCAGTTCTGATACTTAAAGTAAATAAGCTTTCTCTTTCACACTGCATCATTTGGACAAATTTTCAAAATTTATTTGTGGTTAGTAGTTAATTATAACGCTATAATTTTAATTGAATAGGCAGATATAATTATTTTTACACTTAAAAACGCAATAACTATTGTTCTATATTTCTTGGAGTGTGAGTGAATATTAATGTTGCACTGTTCAGCTACACGAGGGTTTTTGGCAACGGATCACGTAATTTTGAACCATAGTCAAGTAACGTGGACGACATCTGAGCTGGCACCACTTTCTCCTGACTACCACACCAACTTAGCAGGAATATTCTTTGAAATCCACTCTTCCAAGATATATGGCAGCACGGGTTCCATGATGAGTATTTTAGCGCGGAAAAAATAGTTTGTCAAAATTTAAGTGTCTTATGTTTTTGTATGTTAATGAAGACCTTAGAAAATGATTTGACTACTTATTTTAAGTGAACGGTATATGTAATTAATTTTACAGTGGAATATCTTTAATTTATCAGCTCTAACGGATTAAATTTCCCAAAGTGGAGTATTTTGTTTATGTATATCCCTTAATTTTCAATGTAGTGATCCAAAAAAATATTGTATGAAAAAAACTGCAGTAAATCATTATGCGGTGGATAAAGTATTAACGTGCATCGCTCCCCTACAGGGAGGGTCTTACAAAGCTCTAATAAAGCTCGAGTTATGAAAGTAGGTAGGCATTTGCCAACTTGACTCTATCGTTAACATTTCGCTGTTTTTCATTGGATCGTCATTATAATTTAAGAAACGGCGTTGCTTGCGAATATTACAATTTTAACATAAAATAAATACTACAGAAAGTAATATTAATGTATTATACTTTCAGATAAAAATTATTTACACTATTTTAAGCGTTCATTACACAAAACTTTTAACACAATGTGTTACTTTTGCTGAGCAGAGATCAGCTTAAGAAGGTATTTTCAAAAATCAACCCTCAAGAGTGTTACGGGAGTTATAAATAAAAAAAAAAATCCTTTTATCAGCTATTAGACCTACATACTTAAAATTTAACAAAGGTGTTTTATTTCTCTTTTTTTTTTGTTACCCGAGTTACGCCAAAAGCTTTTTTTGTTTAATTTGCACAATTCACGTAAAATTAACTCATTAAAAACTTCTTTATCATTCAATCTGTGTTGTTTAATTTTTCAGTTCACCCGTGCGAAGTTTGGGTATACCAGCTAGTCTACTATACAATAAGGAATGAATTTTGCTTCTTAATTTTATTTTAATAAGTTTTTTTCTCAGTATTTTATTATTGTTGCATTTAACATGATCCAACTGCTCCTCACGGATCACTCTTTTCTTCTTTCAAATGTAAGGATTGTTTCAATTTTAACCATGTCTTAAAATTGCTAAAAATATAAAAAATTTTGAAAATTAGAATTCCCAAAGCAACCAAAAAAAAAAAAAAAAATTACTTAATATCCAATATAAAAAATTTAAATGGATTTTTTATATTTCATATTTAGTATAGTACAGGTCTGAGATACAAGTCTAGTGAAGTGAAAAAGTGATTTTTAAGGTTGCACTATAAAGGAACATGAGGGCTGTTGGTGACAGACATTGTAATTTTGAACTTTGGTCAAATGAGGAAGACAACACCTGAGCAGCCACCCCTTCTCCAAACTAAAACACCACACCAACAGGATAGATTTAACATGTGTCAGCCTCTCTACAAGGGGAGTCTTTAGTGGCACTAGGGCTTGAACTCATGACACGCCAGTCATAAGTTCTTGGACATTCGCTAGGCTACCACAGACAAGTGATTCTACAGAATGATTGTACAGGTATATGAAATGCTACAATTGCATTGAAAAGTTTTCCTTCACTTATCTTTAAATAAGTTCATGATACAGCCCAGATGACCCTCTTTTTTTTCAAAGATAAAAAACAATTAAGTTTTTTTTTCAAAGATAAAAAACAATTAAGTTATGTTAACAATAACTTATCAAATTAACTTATAAAGTGCATTGTGTGTGCTTATATTTATGCTTTAAATAAAAATTACTTTGTAGTCATTTAAAGCTATACCAATGAAATGTAAAATATGTAGGAAAAGAAATGCAGGTGTACGGCACAATTCTGGATATTGTACAATTAAATTTAATGTTTAAGTAGTCTAAACAGGTTCTACACTGTAACATTTACTGCTGCAAAAATTTATATATCTGAAATATTATTATAATGTAAAGGCAAGCATAATAAAAATACCATAGTATTTTAGCACACTTTTAGAACTCCATGTAATAACTTATTCTTTGTATACTTTCATTCTAAATGAATAAATGTAAAATGATTTTTATACACACAAATCCCACTATATCATACGTAGTCAAGAGTTTTTAAATATAAGGATACATCCACTTATTACAACATTCAATTCTAGTAATTTTATTGAAAAGAATTCATAAATTTTTTAAACTTTATAGATTAAGCATGTTTTTAATAATCTAAACACAATTTATAACATAGTTAAATGAATTATATGGAAGAAATTGCTATGCATTTTTCAACAAATCATAAATATAATTAAAAACTAAATTGAACTTATGTTTTGGAGACACTTAAAATTATTCCTATTTTAATGAAGCAGATTATAATTTTATACTCATTCAAAATATTAACAAAATAAAATGTGTACAAGATAAAAAGTATGAATTTATAAATAAATTTATATACCATGTTTTTGAATCTTTAATAATTTTACATGAACTGGCTTTCATAAAAAATTACCTACGTATCTAAAATGGTATTTACATATCATACCATCAACACACAAGTATTGTCAAATCAAAGGAGATGCTTCCATCATTATTATAGTGCTTAAACATGCATAGGAATGGTTTTCTACTATTGGCTGCATGTCGAGGCATTTGGTGATGTTTAATGATTTGACAAAATTGTTCAATGGTATAATACACAAGTACCATCAAAATATATACATAAAAAAAAATTATCAAAAAACTACTACCTATATGATTCACCATTTATAAAGAAATTCATTTCAAAATTTATATAAAAAGGAAAGAAAAAATTTAAGACCTTATTTTAGTATTCATTCCAGATAGATTTTGTGGTTCAGATATTGCTCATCATCTCTTTCAGCTTCATTTGTATTTTTGCCATTTAAAATTAATTTTATAAAAAATAAGCTTGAGATTAAAATATGCACATTTTTAAATAACGCAAAGTATATTTTAAAAACAAATCTGATGGGAGATTTTTTTAAAGCAACATTAATAATAATAATAAATAATTGAATGCAGTCTTTAATTGATCCAATCAACATGAAAATTCAAAGTATGAAAAATTGAACACTTCAAAAGTACAAAGAGAATAATGATTTTGACTTATTTAAATTAAAGTAAAAAAAAAAGGAATCAAATTAAATGTATCACATATTTAATTTTTTATTCTTTAATGTATGAACAAGTCATATGTAAAATTGGTATTTGTGTATTATCGCAACAATTGCCAACATTCAAGATAACTCGCCAAGCTGGCAATCCCAATTTCACATGAGTTTTATGCTCTGAATTGTGGCAATCAAGTGCTTCATTTCATTTTATATCACCAATAGGTTGCAATAATATGCAAGTACTGCAAACACATAAGTTTATATATATATATCAACTTAAATATCTCACCATATAACCTACATTTACTAAATATCAATATATTCAGAATTCTCAGTATTCAATAATATATGTAATTAAAGAAAAAAAAATAAAAACATTAAAAAAATACAGAGAACTTAGCAAGTTAAAGAAATCTTGACCAAAGTTATCAAACCAATATTTCTCTCTTCACTATTTGAAATTATATTATTCACCAAACACAAATGTAAATTCTTACTAAGTTTCAATTTTGATTTAGTTCTGAAATGTATAAATCTCTCCTTTTTAATTGCAACTGTTAAAAAAAATAAGGGAAAAAAATTGATAAAAATAATTGATTTTAACGCAAAACTTTTTACTTACTTTTATATGGTTTAACACTAATAATATGTAAACAAACATTTAAAGCATACACTATTAATTGTTGATTTCAGTATGGTCGTATTTTTAATGTGAATAAGACTATTCTAATTTTGCTTACATTAAATGTGAAATAAAGTATAAGCGTTTAGTTTATATATATCAACACACAAACTCGTGTAAAACATTTTATTTATCATAAATTGAAAAACATGCATCATGATATAGAGTCCATAGCAGCATATTTATAAACAATTATTTTTGACTTTGAAAAGCTACAAAATACTTTAATTGTATCCTCACCCAAACCAATAAAATCAAGCATGCAATACCATTGGTACTTAACATATGTGAAGAGCGACATATTTCTTTTGGCACCATATTACTTTATTAATACGATAGCTATTACTAATATGCTAATGATCACTTACATCTTGTTGCACAGAAATATAAGAGAACATTTTTTTAAGAAATTACAAAACTGTCAATATTAATTATTAATTTGGCATGCTTTTTCATTACATATAAAATGCTATTAATACGTAATTATATTGCAAAATCCCCACAACACACAGCAAATACAAATTTATAACAAATTGTGAATACAAGTGAAAGTAATGAGTGCATCTTAAATGAGAGATAAATACAAATCTAACCAGAAATTACACAAATATTTAAAAAATAAATACATAATGAATATACATTAAAAATATTCAGCAGAAATAATTGTAGTTAAAAATATAGCAGAGGCAATAGAAGGGTACAAAGCAAATAATTTAAACTAAATGTTGAAAAGGAATTAATGATTCAAACAATCTCAACAACATTAAGATAACCATATTTGCACTTAATTTTCGTTGGAATATTTCTCTTTAATTCCACAAAAGCATAATATACTTTTTTATCAGAACCTAGCATCTCACTCAGCATAACGTTTCCATAAGATAGCAATAACCGATTTATATCATGAGTCTTAATGTTATAATATGGAATCGCAATTTTCAAACTAGTTATATTTGTTTCCACAATTTTATATTTGAAAATCTTTTCATTAAGTAGAATTCTATCATCAGTTTTCACTCTCTTGACTACATCACGTCCACACAAAGTGATAACAAACACATCACCACAGAAAGCTTTCATTGAAATAACGCAATCTTGTTCATTGAAAAATCTTTCAGTATCTGTAATGATACGAAATGGTGAAACAGGTGAATCCATAGAAAAAGATATTGATATAACTTGATACCTGTTACTCATAATTAGACTTTTGCAGATGAGATTTTTATCTGTAATTTTCTCGTAAATTAAGAAATTATATACTTGAATATGAGTGAATGCTGCAGTTATAATTTCACTCAAACTTTTATGAGTAAGTCAGCGAACTGTTAAATTAAATACGTACGATTTTTGATGGACGTTTTGGGAATGGAAAGACTTCTAAAATTTATACAGCTTAAAATTTTCAAAACATTTTCCCCTTGGATTTATCTTAAGAAAAGTAGATGTTAAATAACTGAATTCCACGAATGTTGTAAATTTTCATTGAATCACTAGAAGACGCGTAGCGTTAAATAAAGAGCACTTTTGAGTTCCTCACACCCTCGGGCATTCCTCTTCGGCACGGTCAAAGGAAAAGAGATTGCTTGTCATTGGTAGATGTGCAATGACGTCATTGATCTGGGTTGCCTGGTTTGGCGTTATAGCATTTTTCTATGCCGTAGTGGTTCATTGAAACATAAAAGTTTTGTCCCAATTTGGGAGATTGTTTTTCAGGCAGTTTTTTCTTCCGTGTCTTGAGTATAATAGCTAAATTCCCTTGCGTATGAAATTTTCACTGTAAAAATAACAATCGGTTCTTTTTTTCATTCACGTAAATCAAAATATTTTTAATGGATTCAGTTTTGTAGAAGAAATATATATTTGAGTTTAGTAAATGAGGAACTCAATTACAAATAAAAAAAATTGTTATATAATTTTTAATAATCCATTTACTGTGATTAATAATACTTTGAAAATGAATTACATGTTTCGAGTTTTATCCTTATGTAAGAAAAAAGAAGTCACTTATAAATAAAGAAAATTTATGTTTTTTTTTTATAATATATATTTATTGGTAATATTAATGTACATTTTAAAGGTAAATGAATTCGTTCTTATATCAGAATGAATTTGTACAGGCAAGTGATATTTTAAATTATTAGCTTAATTTCATTTTTGTAATTAGTGATTTGTTTTTTGTGTATGTGTGACAGACTCATTTATTCACATTTCTAAAAAAATTCGTCTAATACTCTGTTTCCTTTTAAATTTTAGAATTAAATATACTGCAAAAATTTTAGCTATTATAAACTTAACTATATAAATAAACTTATACATAAATTTTTATTTTCTATCTTTAGTAAAATACTATAAAGTGATTCGTGGCTATTGTATAAGAAACACCTCACTGTTCTAACTTCCACATCACATCCATATTATTCGTTCAAGTTATCATCAACACATAATTCTCAATTTTTGCAATTATTTTAGAGGTTTCCTCTTCTAACATGCTCACACATACAAATCTTCATTCAGAGTTTAAATCAAAAGTCCTGAAATAGAGTACCACTTGAATCCCTTCATCAGGGGTTTGTTATAGAGAATAGTTTGTTTTTATAACAGGCAAGTATAATGAAGATATAGTCATTAATGGAATTTGGATTCATCTTAAGAAGTATTTACTGATCGATGTTGTGTCACTCGAAGCACATCAATTTCCTCCTTTCCTAAAGTATGTTTCCTCCTGTAAAGCTACTGCTCGAGAATTAATACGAAAATATGACATAAAATAATACGTTTTCGAGCAAAAATAAAAATTAGCCATTAAATTATAATTTCCAAAAACTTATTTAAATTTTGCATATTATTTTAAAAGAATTTTCACACACTAATTATTGACTTTCTTATAGTTACAATTAGAGATAATCAAGAAAGTATAAAACGTAGCAGAAATTATTTAACGAAATCTCTCTTTCTCATTTAGAAAAATTTCTTTTTCCAACATTTTCATTCTTAGAATATATATATATATATATACATATAGTAGTAGTAATTTAAAATTTATTTTAAAATATCCAGAAATGGGCTTAATTTTCGAGAAATATATATCTTTATATTCACGTGTGTTCTGGTATCGTTTTAAAATGTATTTGTACTTTCTTTCCATTTTATTTCGTTATTTATGAGCACAATGGCGTTGGAAGTATAAAGTACGCACTCAGTAAATTTTCGAAACACCACTAATATTATACGAAAATGTAAGAATTTTTTAAAAAAATTATTATTTGTCAGTTATAACCCAACAAACTAAACATATATGTCTGAAATAAAATAACCGTAACAGTTATAGAAACAATTAATTACCGTAAAAGCCGGCGTATAACGCACTATTTGAACACAGAAAATAAGATCGAAATTCATGAGTGCGCATTATACTCTGGGGAAAAAATGTTAACTTTAAAAATAAGAAAAAAAGCTCATGGAAAAAATTAGACTTCTACATATATCGAAATATTGTTCAGTTAAAAGAAATCAAATTCTTTATCAAATGTAGATCTGGAAGAGTACACTATTTTTTTTTTAATTTTTTTCTTGGAATAATACTTTGAATAAGTGATTTCTAAACATATAGAGCCAGGACTTCGAACCGTAATTTTTTTTTGTTCCAGTTCAACTATAAAAAAATATCGTTTCTCTTCCGGTTTCCGTTCTGCCAAAAATAATGGTTTTCGGTTCAGATCTGAATGAATAATTTTACTTTACGTATATTCTTATTTGTACTACAGATATAATTCTATCTCGTAAACAAAAAATTAAATTCTATCAAAATTTGGAAGACTTTTTATTTTTCTTAAAAAGTCATCCGCAAGTTTATTCAACTGAATTAAATTTGATTTCTACAAGTAGGTGCATCAAGAACTGAATCAGAAAGTACTAGTGAACACAGTGGCGTACCTACCAATGGGCTAAGCGATGCCATGCACCAGAGCCTTCAGCCTCAAGCGGGGCCCTCGCACCCTGACCAGCAAGCAAGTCGAACTTGCGATAATTTCTCCCACATTTAATATATAAATATAAAAGGTTACAACATAACTGTAATCAGGCCAACTCAGTTAAAATTGCACAGTAGTGAATAAGTTCAAGCTAATCAATCACTTAAAAAACGGCAGATACCTGTGGAGGCCTTTTTCACGTTTTGAGTGTAAATTATTGGAAGAGGGGATTGATCTTACATTGATTTTCAAATGTAATGGTTTTTATTGCTATGTTAATAAAGAAAATTCGATTATTGTGAATTTTTCGATTTATTTTTGGACTGGGGCTAATTTTTTTTTTCTGAGCTGCTCATTTGGAAACTATTGTATTACCATACGTCCTAAAAGGGAAGAATGTGTTTAGAATTAGAATGACGCGTGCATTATATTTCTTAAAATATTTTTGAAGTTTATTTATTTTCATCACACAGAGATCAGAGCATTTATCTTAGAATTTCAGCAATGTGTTATACTAACTGATACATTAAAAGTATTATAATTTATTGTAACTTAAAAATAAGAAGCTAACAAATTTAACTTCTATCCATAAAACTAATAAAATAACCTTTTTATATGAAAGATGAAAAAGTAAGAAATAAATGTGTTGTAATTAGTCATAAAAGAACAATTAAACACGAATAAGAATAGTTTTTTTCCTTATATAAATAAGTTTACCAAGATACATGAATGATTTGCTCCTTGCTGACTTAAAGATATGTGTAGTCATAATTTTGTCTTATGTCAACTAATTGTTTGCGTTTTACTAATCAAGAATTTTTCTAAAAATTCAAAGGATTTGATATTTTATGCTAACGAAAGCAGTACATTACAGTTGGAAAAATTTTTAATTTTACATTTATTCACTTGTGTATTTAAAGGATTTATTTTTAAGAACATGCAAATAAATCGATAGTTTATTAATGTCTCATTCAGAGGAAACATGAGGGATATCGCAATGAGACGGACCTCATTATTTGAATAACAATCAAGTAACGAGGATGATATCCGACCTGGAACCCAGTCGATTATGTTATGACGGCAATGAAAGTACTTTAAGCATTTAGAAAGTTAACGTGTATTAGAGCCCTGCTAGATGATGGAATCCTCAATTGTGATCACTCGGCTACCACAGCTGTAAAAACATGTGGAATCTACAATGTGATACTGTTTAACAAGTAACATTTATTTATGATTTTGAGATAAAGTATTAAGTTAACGCCACATTCCTGCCATTTATCACATTTACCTGTCATTGTTAATCGATTATCATAATTTTCAGCATACATAGGAACAATTAGATCAAAGATGAACATTATCATATAATTTTAATCCTTGAAAAATGTTTGGTGTAAAAATCTAAACTTAATCTTAAGATAAAATAATTATTATGAAATCTCTAATGCATCAAAACAGAATGAATTATCGAGGCAATAAAAAAATGACATTTATCAATGTTTTTATTCTTTTAAGAAAGTAAGTATACAAAAATTCTTAACAGAGTGTTGTATAAATAACTAATTAATTCTCAGAGAAGCAATTATAAATTGATTAACCACAATATAGCTTAGTTGAATATTAACATGTCTATTGGTATACAGATGTTCAATAGATTTTTTTAACTCACATATAGTTAATGTAATTTTGTTATTTGTTAAAGAATTATATATGTGTCTTAAAGCAAATATTTTCCATTATAAAAAGATAGAGAGCTTCAGAGTACTATATGATTATAAAATAGCCCATTATCGATTTGAGACTTTACATTATGACATAGAGAGACAGGCAAATATTTTGCGTTTTCTTTCCATTTTTTAAATTCATTGTATGTATCTAAATGTTCAAATAATTATATTATTATTTGTTTTTCAAAATTAATTAATTTAAGAGTTAACACGATAATTTGAGTTTGTATGTACGAAATTACTGCGTTTAACACAGAATAAAAATAAAATCTATAACATTTTCAACATTTACTGAAAATCAAAATATAAATAAATTTTACCTTGATAAATTAATTTAAATTTGCTTTAGGTTATTATACCTTTGACTGAAATGAAATAAGCGTTTCCTTTTTTGTGCAATAGTTATCATTGTGATTAGTGTTTTATATAATATAATCAATGTTTTACACTATTTCATTCAATGCCTTTTAATAATACTGAAAAAGAAATCTTGGTGGAATGTGGTTTAAATTCGTAGGAAATGTCTCCTTTAAAAGGAAAAGAAATCTTTTGAACTGAAATCAGTAGAAATTATCACAGGCGATTTCCAAACACAAGTTTCTCTAAGAAAAGGAAAATGGGGACTTTTAAACTTAAAAAGTTCTACAGAGTATTGGATAATTTAAAAAAAAAATTATCCAATCCAAAAATATCTGAAAAAATAAATATAATCTGAACGTAGTCGAACAGATAGTTACATTTAAATTAAAATAATATGTTCATTCTCTTTTTTTCGCCTATTTATTCGTGAGTCACGCATTTTATGTACAAAGAAAGAAGTGTTCGGGGGCGCTCTAAGGCTGTTGAACATTTGAAACTCTGAATACAGAATAAGATGGTTCATGTAAATGAATATGGAAAGCAAGTAGTAAAATAAAAATATCAACAAGTCGTTGATATAAAAATATCAACAAAAAATGCTTCTCCCCGTTGATTATTGTTGATCCTTCAGTTTTTGGTCATTGTTGATTATCATATGCCTATTTGGTGTAAGAAAACCCAGAAATGCATTTCTGCCTTCTTGTAAATCTTCTAAGGTTTCTTTCAAGTAGCCGGAAAACTATTCTTCCTCTTATTGCCGTAATAAATCTTTGGAAAGGGCATTTCCTTTTCTGTTAAATTGTCGGACATAGGATAAATAGAAACTATGCCGACAAAGCCCTCTTCTACTTTCCCGGTCACTTTAGGGGACTGTTCAAACGAAGAGGAGGGGGGGGAGTGTTATTTGAAGCTAAAGTCTTTCTTGGTTTTGAAAAAGTAAAGAAAAAAAATTGTTGACACAGTTTTCTGCAACTCGATTGCGGAGTCTGTGCGTTGAGAAGGAAATGTTTTTGTAATTGTTTTGAATGTTGATCGAAGCAGTTGTCTTCGTAGGAATGTTTTGGCTCTACCTTACGCACAAAATCAGTTCATCATCGCACAAAAATCAGAGCAGTAATCTTAGAATTTAGGCATTATATATGCAATTCTTTTGAAATTTTAAATGAAAAGTAAGGATTATCCAAAGGCTAAGAATATAACTCTTTTTGTACAAAAGTCGAAAAAAAAATTAAGAAGCCCAGTATTTTGTCATTACTCGCAAAATAAACAATTCAGTACAAAGAAGAATATAATCCTTTTATGTAAACAAGTTTACCGAGATACATGAAGCTCCTCGGCAAATTAAAAATGTTTGTAGTCATAATATTTTGTCTTTGATACCAGCTTATTGTTTGTACTTTACTATCAAGTATTCTAAAATTCAAGAGCATTTCCTCTTTTTTACAAATGAAAACAATTTAATACTGTTGAAAAAAATATAATCTTAAATTTCTTTTGTGTATTTAAAGAATTTATTTTTAGGAACACGTAGATGCACCACGAAAGGAATCCGCTTACCAAATTTTAAGACTGTACGTCTAATAGTTTAGAAATGGAAATATTTATCAATAAAGCCCCTTAAGCCCCCGCAACGCTACTTAGGAAGCTATTTTCACAAAACCCATCTTATAGCAGATCTCTACTTAATGAATGGAATCTGCTTACTCAATTTCAAGATTTTACGTCTAATAGTTTAAAAAAGGAGTTAATTGCCTATAACGCTGCTTAATTCTCCGCAAACTTGGGGTCGATTTTCACAAAACCCATTTTGTAGCGGATCTGTACTCTATGAAAGGAGTCCGCTTATATCAAATTTCAAAACTGTACTTCTAATAGTTTAAAAATGGAAATAATTATGCATAACGCCCCTTGGAGGTCAATTTTCGTAAAAATCATTATGTAAGGTACCTCTATTTTATGAAAGAAATCTGTGTACCAAGTTTCAAGACTGTACATCTAATAGATTAATAATGGAAATAATTATCTATAACGCCCCTTAAGCCCCCGTAACGCCCCTTGGGATTAGATCTTTGCAAAATCCGTTCTTAGCTGATGTCTACTCCATGAAGGGAACCTACCTACCAAATTTCAAATATGTAAGTTTAATAGTTCCGGAGATATCGTGGATTAGTCAGTCAGTCAGTGAGTGAGTCGCTTTTCTCCTTTTTATATATAGATGGTACATTAAAAAATTTTTTTAGATAATATACTTGTTTGTTATTAACTTACGTTGCAGCATATCTTACCCATCGAAAAAAAAAAAAAGAATGTTGAGGAATATACACTTTATTTACAAAAAGAAAATAATTTTATTTTAAAATTAATGAGCTTTAAGGAAATTTTATAATTTAAAGCATACAAGTAATTTTAAGCATACATTATTTTATAACAAGACTTTTAAACTTACATCACCACATGCGGACTTAAATTTAATTATGCATAAAACATGTTAATTTTGTTTGAGTTTTTTATTTGAAAAAATACTTTGTTTCATAATACGTTTCATATCTTTGAAATGCACCAAAAATCCCTTCAGGTGCAATTTTCCGTGTCTTTTCTTAAATGTTTCTAGTCATCCATTGCTACGTAGAAATTGGTCTTATCCCAATACCTTAACAAATGGAAAAGCTTTCTCTATTACGAAAGGCTCAGAGATCAGAACATTTTTATCTTGCATTGTATGTATCCACTTCATAACTGCCTCGTCGAAATCTTCATGGACACATGTTCTTCTACGTTTTGAACAAGAATTCAATGAATCCTAATTTCGAAGCTTATCTCGATTTCTTATAATAGTTGATAAGCTGTTTGGAGGAAAACCAAATGATAAAGCCATGTCCTCTTTTTGACGCCTTTATCTACTTCCTGAAAAATTAAAAAAAAATTTCATGCTCAAGCACTTACGAACTATCAGAAACGAAGTTACCAGTACAACTGATCAACACTACAAATGAACGGAAATTAGTTCAAGGACACGGAGACACGATGCAATTCCACTGAGGGTGAAAGAGGATATCGAAGATGTTTCTAGTGAAAAGTAGTACTTCTGGGATGAAACTCCCAGAAATCTATTGCTCTCAGCGTGCTAAACAAAAAAAAAGCAGTTCAAGATTTATGAGAACCATAAAATGTGTTAAGAGAGAATAACTTAAAATGTCCGGAACTACTTTAAAAATAAGGAGAAAAAAATCCAATCACAAGAAAAAAAAGTTTGTTGCATAGAAAATGCACTTCACTATAGGAAGTTTATTTTATGAAGAAAATCCTGAAATGCGCGTAGAAAAATTCGCTATATAGAGGTTCGTTATATGGAGGTTCGACTGTATATATATTTTTTGATAAACAGTAGAAACTTTTCCCCTGTCTCATTACTTAGAACCATAAATCTCTCCTTCTCCTGAATCCTTTAACCGCTTCCTTTACACATTTTTTTGAAAAAATTGCAAAAAATCATCACATTTTTTAATTTTATTATTAAATACAATGAAACGAAACAAAACAAAATATGTAGGTTTTAAGTTGAGTTTTTAAAATTTTTTACAGGCGTAAAAACATTTAGTTTTAATATTAGTTTACTATCCCGAGTTATATCTGGCAAATGGAAAAAAAGTTAAATATTAGTCTTAATATGATTGATTTTGAAACAAGGGACAACACAAAATGAGATACCTGACATTCTGTAAACTGGTATCTAGTCTCGTTTCTTACTGGCTTATTTCTGGAATCTCTATTACAGGAGCACAGTCACGGGAACACTGTCTCGTTGGATTTGATTTTTTTTCAGATGCAGGAATAACATCTGAAAAATGCATTGAGGTTAACCTGAGTGGTGAAGGACTAATGCTGGGTTTTCCTGATGTGGCAGAAAACTCGTCACGATGATTTTCTGAAATTAGTTTTTCAGTCAGTTTCATTCTAAATTGTTTAGGTGATCATGAACCTCCTGATTTACAGTACAAAATGAAGGAATTTCACAAGGCCAAATCCAATAAATGGAAGAAAATATTAGTATTTTCCTCTCTTTTCTGGATGTAAAGTAAGGAGCTAAATGCTGGTCAACTTTATCTGCACCACCCATTTGGTCATTGTAGTCAACTACACATTTAGCCTTGAACTTTGTCTCTCCCCGTTCATTTGTTACATTCTGCATTTCGATTGTATGTATTGTGGAAATTAAACTAACATCCTTCTTATCTTTCCATGTAATTACAGTTACTTCCCTCTCTAATACCCAATAATTTCTCCTTTTTTAAAAAAAATTTCTTTGTCTTTAGATCTGGAGATAAATCTCTTCTATTCAATCCAAATGTTCCATTCACATCAATCTTCCTTTTAACCAACGTATCAGCCAAACCGGGCGGGATAAAAATTGTCCTAACTGCCAACCAAAGCTGAGCGTTTCCTTTCATTTCTTTCAGGCCGAGTAAAACCGTGATAAAACAAATCGTACAGACAAATTCCGCTCGGGATAATAATTAGCTGTAATATATACTAACCCGAGATAATCAGGCAAGCGGTTAAAGTTCACTACATATTCCCTTTGAAAATTTAACAAAATAATTTTAAATATCACCGTTAGACATGATGATGAACATAAATATACAAAGAAAAGAATTTAGCATTTTCCAATTTCGAGAAATTTACGGTTTCACAGTGAACCTTAACAGTCCATTTTTCCTATTCGAACTAACTAATCCAAAAGATCATTCAGAAAAAAAAAATCTATTATTTTAAAGCCATAAAACTTTTATATTTTAACGAAATCAATAAAGGAAAAATATTTTTAAAGTTTTTAATTGTTTTTTTTTAAAGTTTTCTGCACTTTTATAATTTTATACAAATTTGGACATAAAATTACATACTAAAAAAATTTATATTCCTTAATATAAAAAATTGCTAGTCCATATAAATTTTCCATCTATAATTTTTAAGAGAGAATATTTATATCCATTATATGTACACCCACACAGTGTCGCATTTAGGCAGGGGGGCAAAATTTTAGAGTGCGGACAAGTATTGTTAAATACAAAAATTTATCACTATAATTTTTAAAGTAAATAAATATTTTACTAAGATATGCAATAAACAAATATTGCTTCAAAATGTCAGCTCTGCTTCTATTCCTAAATTCTCTAAATCCCAAAATTCGCTAAGCTTTTTCGAAGTATTGGATTCATTAACAATAACACTCATTGTTAAAAGTTCCTCCCGATCTGACCCAAATAATGTATCTATTTCTATAAGATTTTTGTTTAGACGTGTAATTCTACCTATAACTACTTGATAATAATAGTCCACGCCAATAAGAATTGATATTTCTTTATCGTTAAATTCATAAGAATCAGCTAATTGTACATTTCTTAAATATCTAAAAATTTTTTATCAGGGGTTGGTAAATGTGTAATCGAAATATGTTCTGTCTCGACCGCTTCCATCGCAATGTACAAATTTGGATCATTCCTGTTTTTCAATTTTATTTTAACTATATTTAAGGTTTTTATTTCAGTTTCTTTAGCACCAAATGTGCAAATGGAAAGGTTTTCTTTTCCAAGAATTAGAAAGTTAAATTTCTCAGAAGTACTCTTTAAAACGAACCTTCTTTGTGAACCATTATCTAAGAATAAGAATAATCTAACAACTTCTTGTTCATTTTTGTGTCATCTATTAACTCAGCACATATTTGTAATAATACACTATTTACTTCTGTTTTAAATACTGCTGAAACTATATTATTTGTTTCACTTTTTTGGAGAGAAATCGTCACCGTGCCGATTTCGAAAACATATTGTGAAATGGTGGGAGCCATTACAAATAGGACATGACTCTCTTTTCGCACATTCCATTGATCTATGACCGGGCATGAGGCTCAAATAACATCCCCTTTTTTCTTAAAATTTCTCTTTTTTCGTTAGCGCTTAAGAAATGGCAGGCCTCGAGTTCATGACCTTTGTTGCAGTATAAACATTTGCGACTTCTATGCAATTCACAGTGAAGGAAAAGGAGTTGGTTCGGGGTGTTCTGTCATCGGATTTCTCTTACGATGTCCGGGGAAAAAGGAGCTTTTATTTTTGCTCTCTTTAGTGGTGGAGGGGAATAATGATTTTGTTTATGATTGTTTATTTGAGAGGCTTGTTCCAGAACTGGAATTTCCAAGTTCATTAACCGCAAAAGAGCGCTTTGGCTAAACCCTTAGTCCAGGGGGTCCAATGCAAAGAAATTGCAGGCCACTTCGGAAAAATATTATAATCTCGCGGGCCACACATAAAAATATGTACCTTTATATCAAATTTGGAAACAAAAAACATTTATTGGAGTGAAAATTTAAAACTTTTCTTTTTAGTGTACAGGATTTAAAACCTGATAATTAAATTGCGGATTCTGTTATAAATCATGATTTGACATATCTGTACAAGAATTATTTACTACACAAGCTTGGGAAGAAGTAGAAAAAATATTTACATTGAAACAAAACTTTTGGCGTTGCAATCATTGTGAAAGCGCAACGACTTAAAAAAAATATGGTTCAGTGTGATGATCGCAGTTACTGGTAACATTGGAAATGCGTCAATTTTAAGAATGAGTCAAAAATTAAAAATTGGCTTTGTCCAGATTATTCTATAAAGTAAAAGATGGCGATACCTCTATAAAAAAAACGCATCGAGATTCCTACCTCATGGTGATGTAGAAACAGGATCAATATCATAAATATTTCTAATATGCATTGCTTATTTCCCCCATTTAATTAATTATTTTAAGAGAGAGCTGCCAAGAGCTGGGAGGCCCCTGATCACCCCTAAGATGTTCTCCCTCAAAATTGGGGTGGAACCCAGCCAAAACGTACTGTTACCTGAATGGTACTCAAAGCTACGGCTAACGACAAGCGTACTTGTAGCCCTTTGCAGCGATGAATTTCTTGGGCCTCGATCTGACATCGTCAGATAGGTGGCATTAGTAACAACAGAGAGAGAGCAACATTATTTCATAACTTATTATTTAGTGTACTAACTCATCAATAAAAAAAATGCTCATTTCTTACATATTAATTAAAAGAAAAATGTTTTGCAGTGAGGATATGTGTTCAAAAATTATACTTTGGATAATATTTAGGATATTTAATTCCTTCTTAGGTCAACAAAGAAAATCTTTTATTTTAGTTACTTTTTATTAAATAGTTACAATTAATATAAATATGTATATACATATGACAGACTTACAATATTAAGTGACAAACTAGAAAGCGATTTTCCTTGCAATTTTTCATTTTCCTTTTTATATATGGTGTTAGACTATTTTTTGTTTGTTTGTTACTATTTATTCATTTATCGAATTTAATTATTCCTATAAAATAGTAATGTAAAAAAGAAATCACATTCTCAGAAATTAGGCCATCTCAGGAGGGATTCGAACCTACGACATTTGGATTAAAAGTCCAACGTGCTATTTATTGCTCAACAGGGGCACAACGAACGATTTTCCTTTCTATATATGCTGTTGGACTATTATTTTTTTTTTTACTTTTTATTCATTTTTTAAATATAATGAATGAATTAATATGTGAAAAAAAAAAAAAAAGAAACAATGGTATTAACATCAAGTGTCATCCACTGCTAGTTTAAAAAGATGTATTTGAACTTCAATGGATGAATAGAAAGTATTTTATTAACGATTGAAAAAGAGTGAACTAGTGGTAGGAATTAATAAGAAATAAACAACATAAAATATAGGCATTCCTTTAATATAGTTAAATAAAAAATTAAGATTTTAATGAGAATTTTGCCCTTGTAAAGTTATACTTAATGACGCAATATCAGGGATATAGTTTGTGATTTTCAATTTAACAATGATTCTAATGTTGAGTTGTTACGTGGGAGATTCAGATTTTATATCAGAATTTTTTTTTTTACCCAATTACACCAATTTTTTAGAATTTAAATGGATAGGCTGGTTAAAGAAATATATAGAACAAAATACTCAAAGACTATTACATTTTTGAAAAACTTTTTTTCTTAATTAATGAATAATTTTGTATTTGTGTCAAAAAATATTTAAAAAAAAATGATTTATCGTGTAATTATGAAAAAATTAAAAATTAATTGCTGAATCTAATTGTAAAGATGGAACTATATTTATTGAAAATTCGATAGAGAGTTTTCTCAACCGGTATAGAAACTAAATGTGATTATAGTTGGAAATAGATTCCAAAAATAAAAAAAGAATATTCGATATTTATCATCTAGTTATTAGCCGTCATGTAGAAGTATTGATACACGTTAAATCTATTGAGGCTCAAACGTCTTCTCATTTGTGTGGTGAGGAAGTTAAGACAGGGGTGCCAGCTCAGGTGTCGTCCTCGTCACTTGATCATGGTTCAAAATTACGAGGTTCGTCGCCAAAAGTCCTCGTGTAGCTGAACAGAGCGACATTAATTGTCACTCTCTCTCGAGTTATTGAGATTTTCATCGATTTGCAATTCTATAAACGATTTTAGAATATCTCTATGTATAAAGCTAATAATTTATTATATAATAATGGTATCTGTTTGCATTATAATCATTTGCTCATACTAAAGGGGAAAAAAATGTTTATTCCTTAATATGTGTTCTTTGTACATTAAATTCTGTACTTTCAACTGCTTTTTCTAATTTGATCATTTATATTTTGTAATCAAATATTATTCCTTAACTCAGTAGCGCAACAGCCCATGAGAGCCAAGACCTGCTGTGCCCATCTCAGTATACGTGATCCTGGGCGCTGAGTTGCGTGAGCAGATGCTTCGGTCATGTGGTCAATATGACGCGAAACTCTCAGTGTTTAGTTCCCAAGCAATCATGACACTCATTTATCGACCCACTGAAAGGATGAAAGGCTGAGTCAACCATGCCCAGACCGGGGTTTGAAACTCGCACATATGGTGTGGAAGCGTGATGCACGACTACTCAGAGCTTCAATATTATTCCTAAAATAATATAGTATTTTCTGTATATATGTGTGATCAGCTTATACTTTTTATCAACATTGTAAAATCTTTAAAATGTTTTACTTTGAGTGAGATTCAACGAGTTTGAAAACTAACGTTTTGTTCAAAATCTGTATGCCATCTATAAAATTTATAACGTTTTTATTACATTTTATAGCATCAGAGAATCAATGTTAATACTTATATAAAAAAATTTCTCTTAATTTTACCTTTTTCTATTACAAAGTGGTAAATGTTTACACAGTCTTTAAAATCTTAAGAATAAGTTAAGTGAATATTATCAGTTATAATTTTTTTTCTTTGCCATATAAAGAAATTTTTGCATCTTAAAACAAATTTCCTTCAATCCAACAAATTTTAATTTTTAAAATCCTGAAACTCAATGTCAGCATTTCTTTTGTTTTCCAATTAGGTTGTATTACGATGACTTAATGCCAAGGAATAACTTTCGCATTCGAAATAATCCAATCAAAAGAGCATGCGTTATTGCATATTAGAAATCATTAATTCCGTACAAACTCACCCACCCCTCCAAAAAAATTTATTACTACAGTTAATAATAAAACTTGTTACTTATTGGAAACTTAAATAGTTTTTCAATGTACATTCCATGATCATACTATAATTTCAAATATTTTTCCTCAGTTCCTTATGTATATAAAAATAAGCTAATTTTTAAAAAATAGCGCTTAAAAAAAATCCCATTCACGTTTGAGCAAAGAAATTACATCGATTAAAAAATGAAAAGGAGGTATATTAGCTGATTTAAATGTAATCATAAACAAGTATTACAGACATGAAAAATTAAAAACAATATTACTTTAGAATATCACTAATTAGGATTGATATCAATGAAGTTTAAAAAGGAAATGTAAATTTTTCTTAACCAATTCGTAAGAAAATAAAGATAAACTAAATTGCATTTAAGGTTGATTAGCATTATAGTTATTTTTCGGATCTTAGGAAATAAAAATTTTGGCATATCCGGTCTAAAGGAAATGGGTGGAGTCGGAACTTCCTCAAGAATGCGTTGGCCGTCTCTTGTCCCTTCCCCTAGAAGCAAAGGGAAGAAAAGCTGGGGGGTCATTGGGAAACTGGGTTATTGTTAGAAGCAAAGGGAAGCAGATGTCTATCTCTTTTATGGCCCCTAAATTTCTGCCAACAGAGTGAGGGAGGTCTTTGGTTATTCGTAGTGTCATTGAATATACGTCACACAGGCTATAAAGAAATATTTGTTTTTACTTTTTTTTTTTACACTGTATACCCCTTACAATTATAACTAATTAAATCGGGACCCAGGTTTATCGTAGTCATGCTATATCAAATACATTCTCTATACGTTTGAAACAAATTTTGTTACATAATGCTGTATTTTTCTTTCTTAACTAAATTATCACAAAAATAAATCTCAGCCAATAATACAGTGGCTTGCAGATATCATCCAACATTAAAATACAGAGAACAGAATACTATGCAAAAGTTGAAATAAAAGCAAAGTAAACTTCGGCATTTTCGATAAAATTATTGAAAATGGTGTTTTACCAAATTTAATGCAGTCGCATACTATTGAAATTGAGGCACCACAAATCTAATGTTTCCGTGTTATTTAGCAACCAATATCACAATTAGTCTCAACAATGTATTATATTCTAATTTTAAACTATATTTTAGATTGTATCATATATATATATTCCAAAACTATTTATCAAAATAACAAATGTACTCACGTATGTGATCAGTTGTATTAAATGTGTTTTTAAAAAAAAAATAATGTAGTTTTTGCATTGAATTTACCAAATTTGTTAAAAGTCATGTGTCTTACAAGTCCCAATTTCATGTAGCTTATCCTCTTTTTGTATGATATTTGGTTATTTGCACGCTTCTTTAAAAAGTTTATATATATATATATATATATATGTACAGTAGCGCACACAGGAATTTTTCAAGGGGGTCCGGGGTCGAAAGTTCACCATTCTTGTATCAGGCTCCTTTTGATTTTGTCGATTTTTGCGAGCAAAACACAGTAAAAACTAATTATTGAATAAATAATTAGCATTAATTAATAAAATTAATCATTAATAACAAATAATTAAATTTTACGTACTATATACTTAGAATTATAATCAATAGGAAAAAAATCAAGGGCTTTGGGGGCGGACCCCCCTTGTGTGCACCACTGTATATATATATATATATATAATGCAATTATTTATAAAATTAAATGGCCTTTTATTTCAGAAAAAAATGCTACAGTTGCAATTTGATAAAAATTATCTGTGTCATCACCCATTTTGCTATATTCAATGCTTCACCATATTCTTTATCAATTTGCGTGATTAAATTTTTATACGTCATTATGATCTAGGATTGGCATAATTTACTGTATTTAACATTACATGAAAAGCAATTGATTTACACTAGAGGACTGTGAATATTATCTTTGACTCAAAAGTAATTTTTTTCCCACTTCAGTATTTATCAAAAAGAGCACGGAAGAAAAACAAATAGAAGTAATACTATTATATGGTTGAATAAATAAACTATTTTCAGAGTATATGCATGTTTTGAAGAGTTAAAAAGCAGAAAAAATAAGATTATCATCCTTACCCCCCAGACACTAATCAGCAAGAATCACGCTTTTATGACTGTCTAAAAAGTTTGGGAGGAGGGTTGGAACTCAATAATTAAATTAAACAGGAATTTAAGTATGATGTCCATTATATAGGTAAACGTGTCTTAAAATTTTAGGGACATTCTTAGAAATAAAATTTTATTTTTATAATTAGATACATTTCTATGGAAAAACTATTTAAATTATTTAAAATTAGCAAGGGTATAAAATTACGGCCGGAAAATCTCGTAAAAAATTCTAATCACTTTTCATAAAAAAATTAAAACATGCTTTGTATACTTAAATTAATATAAATTTAGAAGTGCTCTTTTTTAGTAATTTGTCAATAATTGGCCGTATGATTTTTAACATAGTTGAAAATGCATCCCTTTGTATTTAAAATAATTTACTGTAAAGAAACAATTGTGGTTTCTATTATTGCTAAGGTAAAAAATATTTCAATAAACCTTTTCGTTCATTTTGTAGGCATTTAAATAAGGGAATTTATTTTTAATTCGGCGTTTAGTATAGTTATTTTAGAAGAGGAAACCATAAGAGAGTATCCTATGGTTTCTTACGGAACAAGAATTCTTGCATTTTAAATTTGTGAATTTTTAACTTTCTCTTTATAAGAAAACTTATTGCGTGTACATTAAGCATAGCGTGTAGAGAGAATTTAGGCTTTTCATACCATTTAATTAAAAACTATAACACAGGCAGTATGTAATTCAATTTTTGTCTTGTTCGAACTCGAATTTCATTAGGTACAAAAAAAGAATTGCTTCACAAATATGTATTTATATATGAAGATACTTTAGCAGTAACATATAATTGAAATCCACATTTTCATTATTCTATTTGGCATAAATTTAGTTACAAATTGAGTCGAGTTTATGCATTATGTGTGTAGATATATGATTATACTATGGAAGGATGTATACTAATTTCCGTTTGAAAATGAGTTTAATTTAAAATCTGATCTAGCTTGAAAGTATGAGAAAAAAAATGTTTCTAGTTAATTTTGAAAGTCTGCTTTTTTATTTTTACAGAGAGTTTGATATAAAGTGATAAAATATTAAGCTTTAAAAAATTTTCCGTTTATATTAAACAAAAATATTAGAGAAACTCGATTCATTGTCAGAGTGAAAACCATAGCTTTCGGTCAATCCGTCATTCAACTTGTTATCATTATGAATATATATACATATTGAATTGTTATTAATAAAACAAGTATTTACGATTACGTAGCGATCAAAATGTAATTTGATGACCCACAGAATGAGCGAAACAAAATAACCGATTTAATAAAAATCTATCAATGAATATTCAGTGCACAAGCTATCTAAAATTATAAATAAACATATTTTGTAGAATAGAGAATTAAATACGAAAATAAGCTTTTCAAATCACTTTAGTAAACGCTTTTTATTCTGTATAAAAAAACTTACCCTTTCGATTTTTAGTAATAACATTTGTAAAAGATCCGATAAAATCACTTATTGGTTATATTTAAAATACTTATTCGTAACATGTACAAAATGTTCAACAGAGGAGCTGCTTCTTTTTTGAATTTCCGTGCCATGAGTAATCGTATTATCTAAATTAATCCAGTATCGTTTCGTTAAAAACGCGGAGTTTCAAAAAACAATAATGTAAGCGCTTTCTGCTCGCACTTGTGTATTACTTACCACTGCAATTACATAATTAAACTTTATTCAAAAAATAATGAACAAATATTTAATTTCATTTAAAATAAATTTGTTCCATGTATTTAAACTTGCTATTTCGAAAGATGGTTAGATATATTTTTATGCTTTCGATAAGAATACTGCTTTCACCGTGTGAACAGGTCCACGTCTAATGCGAAAATGAATGATTGGCATCGTATTCAAAGCAAGCGCCGATATTGGCGAGAAATTTGCTAAGCTCTGTAACCCTGCAGACTGTCATCCCCCTGTTTCCTTCCCCTCTCCTCTTCTGGAAAAAGTGCTCTTTATTTAACGACTTCCCTAGAAGACACGCTATGATAAAAAGAATAAAAAAAGGCAGCCGTTAAAGACAGGATGATTTTCCTCCAATGAGGAGAGGAGCAGAGTTGCCAGAAATTTACACAGAAAAGTAGCACGAAGAAGGGGGGAAAGTACCAAATCGATTTTCAATTGCAAATTATATATAATATCATTTTTTTTTAATTTTGTAAAACTGTTTAAAAAAATACGTTAAAATGCTTTAATTATTTAATTCATTTAAAATACACTCAAATTCTTCCTGCTCACTATCGTGATCTGCTGGGTCTTTTTTATAGATTTCTGAATTATATTTAAGCATTTGTGGTGATGGAAGGAGATTAACCCAGCAAGCCCCTCTTTCTTCTAAAATCATTTTGATTCTGAGAATGAATCTAACAGTTTGAGGCACATTCTATTCCTTAATTTTGTTCTTTATTAACGCACTCTGGAAAATGCCCTCTCTACAGCGGCATTACTTATGGGTAGGCTAAATCTCTTAAAAATGGATTTCCAGGTGCGTCTTTTATATTAAAAATATGACACACAGACACAAAAAGAAATGAACCTTACAGTACTCGCATATGATGTGTAACATCTGACATGTTGTAATAATAAATTATACCCTGAAAAAATTGAATCGGGTGTGATTGGAAATAATTTTCTATCAAAAAACTATATCTTTAATCAAAATTTTATTTAATTAACAAAAGGAATAAAATGCAATTTTTTTTCAAAAATTATTATTCTTGTTCAATTTGGGGAAGAACGGAGTTAAACTTATGATAACTAAAAAATGACACATGTACTTGTGATTTCAAAGTATTTAAAAACCGTTGAAAAACAGCATCAATAACAGTACCACTGTTAGTTGTCGAAACATTTTGATTTGTGTTCATTTCGAGCTTGAGTTTATCATTCAATAAAACTATGAGCGGCTCAGCTTTTGGCAAACTGGTGTTAAAATTAGAATCACCATTCAAAAGCATGAGAAGTGAATGATAGTTCTTTTTTTAAAGAGCAGAACCATCTTCGATGTATCCCTTTAAGGCTCGAATTATTTTTATCTTTAAATAATAAATTCTTCTGGTTATTAATACTATATGGACCCCAATGACACTGGGAAATATTCTTAAAAAAAACCCACCCTCTAAAACCAAATTGTTACGTTCATCGGGATTCGAGGATTTAATGCAAAAAAGTCACAAAGAAAAATAACAGTTCGTTGAGAGATGCGAATTTATTATCGGAAATCCAATTATTTAAATGCAGGATTCCACAGCAATATTCACAGAGTAAATCTCCGGAGGTCTTCACACCTTCAACAGGCGATGCACGTTAAATCTGTCGAGAGCTGAAACGTCCTCCCGTTGGTGTGGTAGTTAGGAGAGGGGGGTGCCAGCTCAGGTGTCGTCCACGTCACTTGACCATGGTTCAAAATTACGTGGTCCGTCGCCAAAAGCCCTGGTGTAGCTGAACAGTGCCACGTTAATATTCAATCAATCTTGGACTGTGAACGCCAGGAATACAAATATCTTCTAGATTTCCTAGTTTTTGATGAGATAAAAAATACTGCCTTGTGTAAAGCTTTGTTTAAATGTTTTCTGCTGTAGTAGAGTGAAATGAAAATTTTAGATTTTACAATATATTTGCCAAATATAATATTGACTTTAACCTCGATTATAAACTCTTTCTTGATTTTAAGAGGTATCGAAGACTTTCATTAGTTAAAAAAATGTATCATTGAATTCATACTATAGTAGAGATATATCTTTTTATAAGCAGGTGAAGTTTATTTTAAATTTGAATTTATAATATTATGATGAGACTTTCTTATTACAAATTTATTCATCATAACTGAAAAGCCTTATAGTGCGACGTTAATATTCAATCAATCAATCAATCACACCTTCAACAGCAATCAAACACAATTATCAGTGTTTAAAACACACGTATGTAAAAGATTATTGAAAAGCACAGCTGAGCTAATCTGTAATCAAAACACAATGCTCACTATTCGCCGGTTGAATCAAGACTGACTCGTTGCGGCTAGCACCACTCTATTTATAGAACCGGCGGAAACTTCCAGAAAAATCCACACCTTCACAGAGCGTGAAATTAGTAGAGAAATCCACTATTTTCTAGAAGAATCCAGAGGGTCCTGAACTCGCCAACATGGTCGCTAATGTCACCAAAATAGTTGCCAAATTGGCGGCAAACTCGGTTGCCAAATATGATGCCAACTTGGCTCTATCACCAAGATCTCGCCAAGTTCCCATTGACGTCCTTTCTTGTTACCCATTTCTGTCCCCTTTCACGAAATCACTCCGATAAGTATCCAGCAAGCAAAAGGAAAGATGTTATACATCAATAACTCTACATCATTTAAAAGCTCAGATTCAGATAGAAAAACATTTTTCAACTGTATGTTAAAAATTTGTCTCCTTTGATTCTCCAGAACATGCAATTTAGATTGGTCTGCTAGATAAAAAAAAGAAGTACGATTTGAATTTGAAAAAACATATCAGGGGGAATTATTTATCCTTTTTACATTACATAATTTGAAGGGATTCGGTTTAAAAGTTACTCACATGAACTCTTGAAATTATGACATCTTTGATACATTTCTTTAGTAGATTCTGTAGAAATTATTTTACTTTTGCGCTTGTCAGTTTATTCAAAAAGACATCCATCAATAAGCATATAAATGCTTATTAAACTCACGTCAACTTCGAGATTCATGCATTTAGGATAAATTGTTCTTCGTAAAAGAGTAAGGCTAAAACTTTTGTTTTTTTTTCAGCAATTTTCAATGATCAGCATGATCACTTTTAAAGAGCAAATTAATCTGCTCAAATTCTGCTAAAATTGGCAGCTGTAATTTAACAATATTTAATTATATCCTTGTATTAATTTAAGTAAATGGATAGTAAGACAAGTAGTTGATTGGAAAGAGAGGAATCTAGACAGCGAAACGGAGAATATTAAGGCCACCTTCAAAGTCAGCTTTTGAACCCCAAAGCTCTAATACGTACTTGACGCCAGTAAGACTTTGAGCCCCCTAGAATCCCCGAGCCCACCGCAATGCGAGGGTGTACAATTGACGTTTAATATTTCTTCTTACATTCTTTTATTAGTTAGATAAATTCAACAAAGAATAAATGATAGTTTTAAAAACAAAAAAAAAAACCCGAAAAGTTTTTTTTATTGTAGATCGAACTAAACAATGAATTGTAGCTTAAAAAAAACTAAAAAACACGCTTTTACATTGAATCGAACTGAAAAGTAAAAAAAAAATCTTAATATAAGAATAAAATGATTAACGAGAAAATTATAATGTCATTGGGTAAAAGTGTGGGGTGCTTTGTGCTACATTTTTACACTAACTCAGCATTTTGGAATAGAACTAGTAAGACATTATAACAATTAATACATAGCACCCAACGCTTTTACACCAATGGCATTATAATTTTCTCTTTAATCATCTTATTCTTAAACTAAGAATTTTTTCTTTTACTTTTTAGTTCGATTCACTATAAAAGCGTATTTTTTAGTTCTTTTAAACTATAATTTATTTATAAGTCCCATTGTATGTAATTTTTTATAAGTCCAGTGCTGCAACGTAAGTTAATTGAAAAAATAGGTTTTTATTCTTTAGTTCAATGCAGTACCTCGTGATGATAAATATTCAATTTACTTAGTTCTATAAGAATTTTGTCCAGTTTAATATTTATGCAGAAATTCTCTCTAAGCCTATTTTTTAAGAATATTACTTGTTTCATTTTCATGATTCTATCGGGATTAGAAAGAATCCCGCCATTACTTTTCTTTTACAAACTTGCAGTGGAAAGGAGTGTGGAAGAAAAGAGCCCCGCTTAGATCGGCTCTGATTCGTGGTGGTAGCAGGGGGGGAGGAGAAATTACAGCGTTCCTTGTCGTTTCGGAGTGATGAAACATACTGCAACTCCATGTTTTCTTTAAGGACTGAAATCACTTTTTTTTGTGATTTTTCCGAAAAAAATAAATTTTTTTCGAAACTTGTTCCAATACTTTTAAAAATGGTTGAATGTAGCAAAAAGTAGCGGGATCGTCAAGTGAAGTAGCATAAAGTTCATGAAGTAGCAATAGGATAAAAAAAAAAGTAGTGTACAGTTTTAAAAAGTAGCAAAATTCGCGAAAAATCGCCTTAGTTGGCAACACTGGAGAGGAGTAAGGTATTGAGTGATGGTATTACTCAGCAGGGTTATGGCGGTAAGGTATTTTCTCGCCAATATGCTCCATTGAATATGATGCCAAAATTTCATTCCAAAAGTAGAAATGAACCTTATCAGTCGCATACACAAAATACTTTCAGGGGGAGGGTTTGCATTAAAAAAAACCCCATCTAGACGAAAGCGCCGAGACGTGATCCTTAGTATAAGCTTTAAAAATCTCGGGGGGGATATGCGAGGAGTTTGAACTCCAAACAGTACTTACCCTTTGTGTATGCCATTAAACTTAGTCGCTCAGATTATAATAGAAAGAGAGAGAATATTCGATGAATAGCAATAATAATAATAACAATAATAAATACCACTTTTGAATAAATAAAATGAAAAACATACAACAAACTTATTTTGCTGTTGTTGTTATTCTCGGGTTTGTGATCATGGATTTGGAAAAGAAAAAGCATAAACACTCTGAACCCCAGCGAAGGTAGCGTTGGAGATAAGAACCCGCGACCTATAGATTCGTAAGCACATAACATACCACAAGACAAATGTGATCACCCCTGTCCAGAGGCTGTTACTGGCTTGTTTAGATACCGCTACAGTACTCTCCCACCAGTGAGTCGGGGGATAGGCAAACGAACGAGATATTGTGTTGTTATGGGAAACGTGTGAATTGTTACTGTTGCGTCAATTGAGTCTGACGATTTTCGTTTGTTGTGTCCAGTGAGTCTAACGAATTTGGTTTGTTGCTTCAGGTGAGTCAGACGACTTTTGATTGCTCTTTTTGTGAGTAGAGGGTGCCACGACACATCAGATGGTTTGCGTTTTTCTTTCTAGACAAGGTCACCAATGTTCTAGATTAGAACCCGCGACCTATGGATTCGTAAGCACATAACATACCACTAGATAAAAGCGATCACCCCTGACCAGAGGCTGTTACTGGCTTATTTAGATATAGCTACAGTAGTAACAACTGTGGATGCCAATTCTGTAGTGTCCTGGCCATAGAAAATCTGCTGCAGTGGGTCCATGATTAGAATTAGACCAAGCTTTGGTGCTCTTGGGATGAAATCTGGGCACTCAAATATATGTTTTGGCGAGAACGATCGGATTTCCTGCCAGTGTTTACACTGTAAGATCTTATTCCACCAGGATGGATTTTTATGCCCTTGTAGTGATGAGATCTTAACCTTGCAATTGTGGATTTTATGATTCTTGGAGAGTCAAAGTCTGCTAGGAGTGATTTCTTAAAGGAATGGGGTAAAAGTCTAGATCTGGCCACAGCATTTGCATCAGCAAGTGTGATAATGATACAAGGTTGTCCATGACCTGTGGCTTCTTTGGCCAAAGAATGAACACACTCATTTCCTTCGATATTTACATGTGCATGTATCATTGTAACATACCGGATTTCCCACTTATAATGCAACAGCTCGAATGGGAAATTTATTGAAAAGGGGATGTTAGTCTTTCCGCGCGCGCGCGTTTAAGATGGCCTCTAAGGCTGATTTAAAATCTGAAAGGATTGTCAATCTTCCTAGTGATTGCTGAGTGAGTCGTCATGTATATGGGAAGGGCTTACTTAATAGGTAAGAGCTAACTGGTGAAGGGGGAAAAAGAGAGAGAGAACTACCTTTAGATAACTTGGTACAGATGTCGTACCAAGCCGAATTTAGTAACAAAAAATTTCTGGGACAGCATCTGTACCAGCCGATTTGTACAGAAATATATGTTCTTATGCATTTAACCCCTAGCGTTGTGCGTTCCCAGGTGGTGAATAGGGATTACCTCCACTGTTTTCCTGTGGGTGGTAGAAGGCAAATAAAATATCCTCCGAGGACCAACAGGTTAAGGACGCAAAGGTGCCCAATTTTTTCCATGGATAGCACAAACTTATTTTAAATAAGTTAATTATTTTTCCAGCGTTTTTTATTTTTTTTAATTTTAAGAATTAAATAATTTAATTTCAAATGAGGTAATACGATTTAGAACAAAAACTTTAAAATAAAAATAATCTTAATGCCTCTTAATTTATTACTCTCTGTATTCTCTACAAAACTATAAAACGATGCCTGATTTTAGATGTAATGCCAATGAATACGTATTAAAGTTAGTCGTACCGTATGTCTCGATTGTTATCGAAAAGATATTGGATCGGCTGCAAAAAATATAACTACCTTAGAGAAATCGTGAAGTAGAGAATAGTAATTTACATACATAATATATGGTGTATAATGAATATTTTTTTATGCTGTGTTAATAGGTTCGTCTTATATGTAACTCTACAACAGAGCCGTTTTAAACTCATATTCAATAGCTGTGATGAAATGTGGTAAATCCTGTACTGGTATAGCAATTTCACAATGGACTCATGTTTGTTTTCATGGATTAAAGAAGCAATATAATTTTTCCAGTAAAATAAGAGTTGATTTTGTCAGCCATTTAAAAATGCAATCAATATGTCGCAATAGTAAGAATTCAGAACAACTAGCGTTGATCCTATATCTAATGCATTATGATTTATTGCAATTTTTTTCATGCAATATTTTTTTTGAGTCACTACATTGAAATAAAAGGAACATATATATACATAAATAAAGTACTCAGCTTTTAGAAATTTAACCCATTAAAGCTAATTAATTAAATTGGTACTTTAAAGTACCGTCAGTACACAAAGGGTTAAAATATTCTCATAATACAAAAATACCGTAGGACTTTTTAAGTCTTAAAAATGCTAAATAATCACAGAACACTAATATTTTACAGTACAAAAATTTTTGAGAAGCGCTGATCTAGGCAATCCGATCAAAATGGCAGAGGAAAACGCAACTTCAGTTTTAAAACTATTATCCTATCCCGCTAAAATACTCATCATAAAATCCATGCTGCCACATATCGTGGAAGAGTGGAATTAAAAGAGTATTCCTGCTAAGTGCCATCAAAATATTCGTAAAAATGGTTATTCCGTCTAATTTTAAAGTGAGGTACTGTCAGTTGATAAAGGGTTAAAAAAGTAATTTTAAATGTTTATTTTTTTTTCTCTTGGTAAATTTTCTACTTCTTACAGAATACGCTAATCAATTACTTTATTTTAAATGCATTGCTAATGAATTCTTATTAACAGATTTGCTTAAATCAGGCATCGGCAAACTTTCGGAGGATCAAATCTGTCTTGATATAATTAATATTTAAATACAGTAAAACCTGATTTGGGGCAGTATATAAGGACCACACGAAATATTCAAAAATATTTGATAAATAATTACATATAACAAACAACTTTGTCGACATACTACAGAAGTTTTTTTTTATGCGGTGAAGAGGAACCGCATAAAAAAAATCCCACTTAGAAAATGCGACAATTATTTACAAAATTTATGAGACAGTATTTCTAAATAAAATAAATCATTAAATTACTCATGGAAACATTTAAAAAAAACTTAGTTTTCATTGTAGACACGGGGAAGTTTTCAGAAAATGCACATACATAATTTACTGCTACTCAACGTAATCCAAAGCGCTCATCTTCTTGTGATGAATAAGTTCAAAATCACTTTCGTCACTTGAAGATACTATTTCTATAAATTTATTTTTTGGCATCATAAAGTCAGTAATAAGTGTTTGCGGCGAAGGTCGATATTGCTCAGTTTCTTAAAATCGTCACGGTAACCAGTTACGCATGATGGAAGCTCTTTTTGAAATTTCAAACTCCTTTCGGAATATGTATTTATTTTAAGAAAGTGTTTTTTTCCCCAATTCGCTTGAAAGCTGGATATATTTTATCAGCTCTCAAAGAATCCGATTCTTCTTGTCCGTTTCCATAATCTATCAAACTATTGATAATGTCACTGTCATTGAAAGTTTCGTTTTAAAGCCAGAGCGGACTGCTGGTACGTTGCAAGAAAGCAATTGAACGTCGTGTATTTTTTTATCTCCACCATCAGTATGAGTTTAAAAAGAATTTTTCTGGAAAAATTGACGAGTTATCATTATTAATAATTTAACACAAATATATTATATGACGTCAGCCAAAACTACTCTCTGTACTTTAGCCATGGGCTATTTCTCATAACATGAGAACTCTATGGACAAGGTCTAACGTAAAACTTACTATGGGGACGCAACAGTCATCAGTAGCCTTTTCTTTTCCGGTTATATCAAGATCACCATTGCTTTGAGCTAAAAAATTAACAAGGTATTTTAGAAAAGATACTGCAATAATAATAATAATAATAAATATTGAATATGTGTGAAATCTACAGATCATCCTCCATTCATATAGTTCAAAAAAGTTTTAAATACTTGCATTAGAAGTTTGAAAAACTCAGTTGAATTTCGATGTTTCCCTTTAGATTAACATTGCACTGGAAGTAGAATTGGAAGGCATTCGGTTTCGGCTCAATGTTATTTACAAAGTAGAACTTGTCCATTACTCTTCCGGGGGAAGGGGGAGTATTTGGAACATGGGGTTAATGGCTCGAAAACGATAATAGTAAGAACATTGATTACTTGATTTTAGGGATGAAACATTTTCTGAAAAATATCATGTAGGATTACACGCATTATATATATATATATATATATATATATATATATATATATATATATATATATATATATATATATATATATATATATATGTCAGGTTTGAAAAGTTTAGGTTCAAAATTAAGGAAGTAATAAATGAAAATAGAGCGAACTCTTTACCATCGCGTAAGGATTTGTGAGTAAATAAGCCTGTTAAAAGGTGCAACGAGCGCTGACGAAGGTGAGAAGGCCAAGTGACGCTCTAGCGGACGGACGTGTTCAGCACGGCCGCATACGATTTTAGTGTCTCTTTGAGCTATTGCACGAAATCTTATATTTTCCCGAGTAGCCCTTTTCAGGGCTCGCTTTGACTGCGACGATGGATATTTCCGATATGGAATTATCTTCAAATTCCCGATCTAGCAGTTCGTCCAGATCCTCCACGCCAAAGCCAGAAAAGCCTATTACTGATTGCGAAAGACGAAGGAGGGCTATGATAAGGCTTCAACAGCTGAATACCATGATGCCCCCATGCTTAGTATTTAACTGCCCAGATCACACTACTCTTGAAACCAAGAATAGTGTCCCCAAAAGCTTAACTGAAAATTCTATAACTAATGAAATTGATAAAAAACCTTCTCAGAAAAGAAAAAACACCAAAAATAACTCGGATGACTTTGTCTTTCCCAGTAAAACCGCTCGCCCTACCACTCCAACGAAAGTACTTGAGCCAGTTGAAGTTCAAAACTCCTACGATAATCTTGATGAAGACCCCGAAATTAACGCTACTGAAACTCCTGATAAACCAGCACCCTCGCCCCCGCAGCCTATTTTTCTAAAAATTAAAGATAACTATAGAGAGCAACTTAATAAAATAATGCAAAAATTCCCAAATGTAAAATCTAAATCCTCAGGAAAAAATATAAAGTTAAACACAGATTGCCATTTTGAACAACAAGAAATCATTGATTTCATGGATGAAGACCGAGAATTTGAATTTTACGTTTTTAAACCAAAAGAAACTAAACCAATTAAAGTAGTTGTTAAAGGATTACCCGGATGCACCAAGCCAAATGAAATAGTCTCTGACTTAGAAGATCAAGGTTACACTGTTTCCAGTGTTAATCAATTGATCTCCAAAAGAACAAAACTCCAACTCCCCTTTTTCCTTATCACAATGCCCAGAAATGAATTTAATTTAACTGTTTTTGACCTTACCCACTTGGGTTACATGCAAGTAAAAATTGAGGGCTATTCTGTTCGCGGAATCACGCAATGTTTCAATTGCAACAATTTTTATCATACTGCAGCCAATTGTCACATGATTACAAGATGTTTAAAATGCGGAAAAGAACACCCAACAAAAGAATGCGATATTAAAGAAAGACAGGAAAACCCCTATTGTATAAATTGCGACACATATGGACACACTGCCTGTTATACCAAATGTCCAAATTTCCCTAAACCGAAAAAAGGTTCCCCACTCCTAAATAGAAATAACAAAAAATTCACCAGTAACAATGTGGTTGAAGGAATTTCCTTCGCTAACATGGTTTCTGGAAATAAAAATAACAATGACCCTTCCCCATCCAATAATAATAATAATTCGGAAAGACAAAGCACTCCCCGAGTTTCCCCCTCTAACGAAATTAATTCCTCTGATTTTCAAGACATCATTGATCTCTTTAAAATCGTAAGCAATATCTTTAAACAATTCCCTAAGTTAAAAGAAATTCTCCCTGATCTCAAGAAAACAAAAGATTTTAAACAGCAAGCACTTATGTTGATGGATGTGTTTATGGATTAATTTTTATTTCTCCATACTCCTTCTTATTAATATAATTGTTCCAAATTTCCAAATTTTAACTTTTTTTTTTTCCTAAAACTGATCAGAAAATTTTTTCATTAAAGTCCAAAGCTCACGGATCCAATCGTATTCCTACTTCCAACCTCCTCGTACGCCATTGGTCCTTCACGTAGTGGCCACACCTCTTAAACCACCGAACCAAGTACAGCAGCACAAGGCACCCTTAGATCCAGATATGGGATGGAGGAATCTGCCTAGGTTCCACTTCCCAAATTGAAAGTCGAAAGTCGAAAAATGACGAAGGCGAACGCATACTAAGAAAGGACTTGGCTGGTGTCTCCTCGCTGCGATGTTGTATTTGGTAACACCCGGTTGCGCGGCAAAAGGTCCGCCATGTTAGATTATATATGATGGAAGTGTAATAAAGGAATATTGTGAAGAGATGATGCCCTCCTCATTTTACCAGCAGACCTGGGGCCTGTCATATATATATATATATAATAATAATAATGTGTTAAATTTAAGAATGATTTTTAATTAACAAATAAAATCAATCAATAATGCTGAATGAGAATCTTTTTCCAAAATATATACTTCTACTAATAAGGGTGAATCAAACTAAATAAATGAAACTGTAATAAAAGTAACAGCAATACGCGAAATATAAGGAAGTTGCGTAAACTGGACTTGTTTATAATAAGTATAATAATGGCTCGTAAATGAATAGACTCTCAAGTCCGACTGCATACATAATGTAGTTGAAAAACCATACCTTTGGTCTGTGCTGCCATCTATTGCAAATACGGGAAACGATTAAGAACGTTTAAATATTGTCCCAGGTAGAAATATTTTGATCTTAATGTTTTTTTTTTCGATTAAAAATATTAATACATACGTAAGTGCACTAATTAAATCGATACCCATTAAAAGCAAATTTTTATTCAAAAAGTTGGTACTCGTATATTTTACGAAGATATTTTCTAAAAAGATGATTATACTTTGCTTTTTATAAATTATCATAAATAAGACAGTTTGCAAATAAAAAAACCGAGGCAGTTAAATGTTTCGATGAAAAATAAATAACTAGATTTGTAGAAAGTGTCGATTAAAAGTAAATAACTTTACATGCGCAATTTACATTAAAAACATTAATAATACACATACACTATATATATATGAGGCATGCTGTGCCAAAAAAAAAAAAAAAAAAAAAAAAAAAAAAAAAAAAGCAATTATTTTTTTATAGCCAAATAATCTCTTCCATGAATAAAAAAAAGTATAAGAGCCACTTAATAAACAATAATTTACAATTACACCTAAAAAAAATTAATTTGGTTGACAGACATAAAAAAATTTTTAAGTTCATAGTTCTAAAGAAAAAAAATATATTGCACCTATTAGTTTTTTATCCTTTGGACCTAAAAATTCCTCATACGTAGGCATACCCAGTACTTTGAGCAAGGAAAAGTAATTTAGGATTACATGAATAAATTGTAGTTTAAAAAAAACTAAAAAACACGCTTTTTTACAATGAATCGAACAAAAAAATAAAAAAATAATTCTTAATATAATAATAAAATGATTGACAAGAAAATTAATGCCATTGGGATAAAAGCGTGGAGTGCTCTATATTAATTGTTATAATTTCTTACTAGTTCTATTCCGAAATGCTGAGTTAGTGGAAAAATGAAGTACTAAGCACACACCCTACACTTTTACTACAATGACATTCTCTCTCTCTCTCATTTTCTAATTAATCATTTTATTCTTATATTAAGAATTATTTTTTTTTACTTTTTAGTTCGATTCACTATAAAAGCGCGTTTTTTAGTTTTTTTAAAAAATATAATTTATTTTCCTTTCTTTTAGTTCGATCTGCAATGAAAGCCTGTTTCTTAAGTTCTTAACACTATCATTTATTCTTTGTTGAATTTATCATTGAGTTAGATATTTGGAGCCGGAATTACGTGGATACTAGAATTAGTTTTGCTCTTCAATGGATATTAATTAATGGGTCTGAAGGGTATTTATTCTCTCCGTTTATGGGGCCTCGGATGAGTCCCATATCGTTATATTTCAAAGATTCCGTCTCTATAGATCCAGGTCTAAATGTCAATCGCATTATCATCTTTTAAACGTATTGCTGTAATGTTTATTCGTATCATCACTTCTAAAAATATTACTTTATCAAAATAAAAAAAATATTTAGCACATAGAACAAATTTTTCACCTTTTAAACGAATTGCTCTAGCGTTAATTCGTATCATCAATTCTAAACGTATTGCTTTATAAAAATAGAAAAATATTTTGCAGTTAGAACATAAAATATATTTATTCACATGCAGGAGTCTTTTTTTAATTTCCATTTTCAGAAAAAACTATGCAACCTACCTCTTTTATTAACACGATTTTATAAGTTTCACTTGTATGTGATGGAATCTTTGAACTCGATTTTTATCCTTTTTATAAGGTCAAATTAATTCAAAATTTCGCACACTTGTCAAGGTCCGTTGACAATACAATAATTTACTAATTTCGTTTCACTGCCCTGATCAGGATTTTAATAATTAAGAATTTTAAGGATTTACGAGATTTGGTGAGTAATTCATTATATCGTTTCCAAATTTGGCGACTAATTGCATAAACCATTTTCAGATTTGGCGACTAAAAGATTGAGGTGCAACCCAAAAACCGCAAATAGGCTTTTGGTTATTACAAATAATAATAAAAAAAAGTGTTCTTTATGTGAAAAAGGTTATGGTGGTTGGCTGCGTAGTTTTTCTGAAAATGGAAATAAAAAAGAGTCTCGTGCATGTGAATAAAAATAATTTATGTTCTAACTCTTAAATATTTTTTATTTTTATAAAGCAATGCGTATCGAAGTGATGATACGAATTAACATTATAGCAATACGTTTAAAAGGTGATAATACAATTGACATTTAATATTGCTTCTTAACACACTTTTATTAGTTAGACCTGTATCTATAGAGATGGAATCCTTGGAATATAACGATATGGGACTCATCCGAGGCCCCATAAACGGAGAGAATAAATACCCTTCAGACCAATTAATTAATATCCAATGAACAGCAAGATTAATTCCAGGAGCCACATAATTCCTATACCAAACATCAAACTCAAGGATAAATTCAACAAAGATTAAATGATAGTTTTGAAAACTAAAAGACAGGTTTTTACTGTAGATCGAACGGAAAAATGAAACATAAATTATAGTTAAAAAAAACAACTAAAAAACATGCTTTTATAATGTGAACGAACTAAAAAGTAAAAAAATAATTCATAATATAAGAATAAAATGGTAACCAAGAAAATGAATGTCATGGTAAAAGCGTGGGGTGTGCTTTCTGATACATTTTTACACTAACTCAGCATTTCGGAATAGAACTAGTAAGAAATTATAACAATTAATATAGAGCACCCCACGCTGACATTAATTTTCTCGTTAGTCATTTTATTCTTTCACTCAGGTCCATAAATTAAGGATAATGAAGTTCAGGTAAAGAAAGAGAAAGAAGCAAAACAAATTTGACTTATTTGTAAAGTCTATTTATTAAACAAAAGGTAAAAAGCAAAAAAGATGCTATATGTTTGACATAATTAATAAAAATTGCGATTTCTACTCCCTGGAGCAAATTTCAAAACAATACCGATTTACAAAAAATTATTTATTACTTTAAAATTACTTTATTGAAAGACACGTTTGGTGACCGCCTAATTTCACGTTTTGGACCTGTGAATTGGCCTCCAAGATCTTGTGATTTAACACCGCTAGACTATTTTCTGTGGGGCTATGTAAAGTCATTGGTCTATGCGGATAAGCCACAAACGCTTGACCATTTGGAAGACAACATTCGCCGTGTTATTGCCGATAAACGGCCACAAATGTTGGAAAAAGTCATCGAAAATTGGACGTCCAGATTGGACTACATCCGAGCCAGCCGTGGCAGTCCTATGCCAGAAATCATATTTAAAATGTAATGCCACAAGATTATCTTTCGAATAAAAAAAAATTCATGTCAATCGAATAATACATCGTTGTTTTATTGCAATTTAAAGTTCTATACCTCTAAAAAAAACACCCTTTATATGTATAAGAAGCAAACAAGAGAAATGACATTTTTTGAAGAATACGAATAAACTTTCTTTTCGAAATTTGAAAAGCATAAATGCTTTATACCCAATTACATATTTTAACTAAAAACAGTGTTATCCAAATTTAGTTAAAATAACAGGAAATTTAATTTCTAGTGTTGCATCATATGCAATTAAAAATTTTTCCTAAAAGAAAATCTCATTAATTCAGAAGATTTCGAAGAATTTTGTAATAAAAAGACATTTTTTGTCTGTGAATTGCGAATAAGTCTATGTTATAAAAATTTACAATATTTTTCTGTAAAATAAAAAAGATTGCTTACAGAATAGATGTATGATGTTTTAAGAACCAAAATTACAGAGCCGTATTCGAGTTCCTTATCATTGAAAACTCAAAACAATTTTCCTCCTATTCCTGGGGTTTCATAAACTTGAATTTTCAAAATTAGTTTAACAATAAGTACAATGGATTTTAAGGAAATACAGAGATGGACCTCTATATAACGAAGTCACTAAATCCCGAGAAAAAGTTCGTTATATGGAAAAATCGTTATATAGATGTTCACCCTTCAATTTCCTTTATAAACCACATAAAACAAATTTTAAATTTGTTTTATGTGGTTTATGTGGCAACACTAAAAATTAAAAAAAAGAAGAAATTGTTCACACCTTTTTGTAAATCAATGTAAATTTATTTTATATATCCTACCTATCAGAAAAAAAGAATGAAAGGAAAACTGCAAGAAAAGTTTCATGACGCCTTTATCCACTTCCTGAAGAATTCAGTTTTTTTCTTTGATGCTCAAGCACATACGTTTTGACATTTTTGAGCTACAAGAAACGAAGTTACCAGTAAGACTGATCAACACTACAAATGAACGGAGATTAGTTCCAGGACGCGATATTGCATTGAGGGTGAAAGGGGATATCGAAGATGTTTCCTTTGAACTGGACAATGGGGTTTAAAGGTGCACTTCTGGGATGAAATGCCCATAATTCTATTTCTCTCGGCAAATTAGGCACCTAATAAAACCAATTCAAGATTTATGACTGCCATAACATGTGTTAAATGAAAGAATAACTTGAAATGTCCAGAAATACTTTAAAAATAGGAAGAAAAAAATTGAATCACAAGAGAGAAAGTTCGTTATAAAGGACATTCACTTCATTATTGGGAGATTATTTTACGAAGAAAATCGTGAAATATTCTAGGTTCCTGAAAAAAGTTCGCTATATAGAAAAATTCGCAATATAAAGGTTCGTAATATGGAGGTTCGACTGTATTGATAAATAATAACGTTAGAATAAAACTATAAATCTATGAAATCAAAAGTACAATAATAGTCTTTGAAAAACTAAACAAATAATTTTATAGCACAAGCTACCTACCAAGATACCAACGCACTTCCATCTTATTTTGTAAATACATTATTGTTTTTTGGTCTGTTACTGCCGTTCTACACGCGACACTAACACCTACCATCTAATTTCTTTCGCCTGGAAAGCCACAACCGTATTTCGCATCATTTTGCCGCCCTTTACGAGGCGTTTGGAATCCAAAGCAGTGTTGATATTTCGTGGTAAAATTTTTTTGAATTTGTGGATTTCGGATTCTGAGGCATTCGAATTTCGTGTCAATCGGAATCACAGACATATTATTTTATTTTAAAATAAATCCTTTGTAAACGCAGTTTTGAATTCAATCAATAATAATGGGGTTATTTCAAATTGAAACCATATGATCATTTGTTTGAAAGTCATGCTATTTTTTTAAAAAAATTATAATGAAAAATTGAAATAATATGAGAAAAATTTTAATTTAAAATTATAGATTGTTTAGTAGTGTTAGTAGCTGAACATACAGTTGTAAAAAAAAGGAATTTCTTTGATGATTTTTGCAATTTTCATCGCCATTGGGCAAAATTCATATCAAATGAGTAATTCCAAGGAAACTAAATTATGATGTTTAAGAAAGTGATAGATTTACTAAACTAATACAATAAATTAACATAAGACATAATATTCTCATCATCAATGAGCATCTGATTTCCCTCCTCTTAACAGTACCTATAATAAATTTTAATCATAAAAAAGTTTTTAACTTAATACTTTGCATCAAACGATAAATAATTTCTTTCCCATTCTGAAAACATTTAAAACAAGTAATATATATAAAAAAATTTAAGTCAAATCCTACGAAGATCAACAAAGAAAATTTTTTGTTTTAGCTACTTTTTATTAAATAGTTACAATTAATATAAATATGTATATACGTATGACAGAATTACAACGTTAAGTGGTAATTATTTTTTATTAATAATCATTAAAGTATCGTTTTGTCATCCAAAACAATGGTGTATATAAAATTTCAGTTCAACTGAATGCTTTAAAACGCGAGGAAAAACCTTTGTTAAGTTTTGACACAAGTCGCCAAAAGGATGCCAACGTGGCTGTATTTGTAATTCTTTAAATAATTAGTTTTAAGCAATTAATTTTTATTAATTATAATTAAATTATTGTATTGTCATTCAAAATAATCATATATATCAAATTTCAGATCAATTGAGTGCTTTAAAATGTATTTTATTAACGATTGAAAATTCCACCCAGATAAATAAATAATAATATAGAGTGTGAGCTAACAGTAGGAATTGAAAAAAGGAAAAATTAGCAACACTTTGAAAAGTGCAAATTATTTTACTTAACTTAAAAACTTTTTTATTTGCAACATATAAACACTTTTACATATTTGAATTTCTCATGCCTTAAAATTTGTAAATCCGTATTTTCAAACAATTTCTTTCAACAGTTAAGGACAATTTGAAGACCTAATCCTACGATCGGTAAGGTCGTGGTAGCCTAGTAGTCAAGGTCATGGACTCGTGGCTGGCGCGTCATGTGTTCGAGCCTAGTGTCGTTGAAGACCTGCCGTGTAGAGGGGCTGATGTACTTTAAATCTGTCGGGCTAAAACGACCTTCCGTTGGTGTGGTATGGAAGTTAGGAGAGGGGTTTTCCAGTTCAGGTGTCCTCCTCGTCGCTTGACCGTGGTTAAAAATTAGAAGTCCGTCGCCAAAAGCCCTCGTGTAGCTAAATAGGATGACATTTATATTTACTCCCTCTACGACTGGTAATCGATGAATTTAAGAAACACTGGACGACTTAATAATTGATCCGCTTATCATCCGATGTTTTTAAAAAAGAAAATTTAAACTATCTGAACGAAGAGTAATCTAATAAATAGATTCCTAAGAGTGTATGATAGGTATGAAAACATTTGGAGCTATTTAAACTGTTCTTTTTAATCCTACTAAAAAAACAACGAATCGAAAATGTGGGAAAAAAATCTGTTTTAAAAATTAATTTAGTTAATTTATTAAATCATTCACACACCATATTTTAGATCTCATTGGCAGTGCGATACCAGTGTTATCCAAATAGAATGAAAATTGAAAGAATTATTAAGGTTGCCCATTTTTTGATGACTATCTGTTGTACATGCAAATGACTACATCAAATTCTGTAAAATAAAATTATTTTTCAACTTTTTCTTTATTTTGGAATGGAATGAGGATAATTTGTTTCATAGCTTTTCTCACATGTTTTCTTTTCATTAATGAACTTATTTAGTTTTTAAGAATATTTTCTTTTCATTAATAAATCTAATTTAGTGTTTCTGTCATAATATTCTCTGCATCCAAAAATCGGTAAGGAGAAGGAAAGAATAAGTATATTAAACTACTTTGAATGGACACTTCTGGGAAAAATTATCATTTCTGCACTTAATAGTTTTTTGTAATGTTTTTGTTAAGATGAAATAGTGGAAAATCTCTAGAGATAATAAAGAAAAAATAGTTAATCGATTATGCTAAAAACTTTAATAAAAGTTTTAGCATAAGTGATTTTAAGCAGGCATTCCTGTTTAAACCTAGACTCAGGGAGTTATAAAAATTAATAACTATCGTTAAATATTATAACAATGTCTGCATTTCTTAACCGAATTGGACACTGGAGGTATTAGCAAACTAATGCACGCATTAACAATTTCTACCTTTTCACTTATGCGTATATAGAGGGAAAACACGATAATAACGCATTATCTATAATTCACAAGGCATAATTAATAAATTGAAAATTGAAAAATCTATTTTAAGCAGTTTAATGTCTATCTCTCACTACTATAAGCAGTAAATAAATGAACATTAATGCAAATTGTTGCAAACCTTTTCTATTTGCTATGTCCTAATTCTAAGGCCCAGTGGTCGAGTGGTTGCGTATCGCTCTTCCACACCACAGGTTTGGGTTATATACCCAGAATGAGCAAGGTCGACTCAGCCTTTCATCCCTACTGCAGGGTTGATAAATGAGTACCAAGCATTCTTGGGGACTTAAACACTAGGGATCTCGCTTCAGACTGATCACCTGATTGGGACATCTGCTCATGCACCTCAGCACCCAATGATCTCGTGTATTGTGATGGGTACAGTAGGCCCTGGTCCTGACGGGCTGCTGCGCCAGTGAGTTTTAGTTTATGTCCTAATTCTGTTGTACTGTATTGCTTCCTTGTTAAGGGTGATCGTGAAGTTTCCTAGATTCTCCCGTTTGAAGGCGTTTGAGTGGAATGGATATTTGAATTTTCAAGACACGAAATTATATTAAATAAAAGAGATACGCAAAAGAAATCAAAATCTTTTCTTACTGCTTAGGAAAATAAAACACAAGTTCGTAGATGCTGTTCTTATTATTTGACCGTGGTTCAAATACTTGATATCGTTTTGTAAGTCTTTTGTATAGTTCCTAATTCTTTTATTGTGGAACAACAAAAGTTAAGAAACATGTTTCATTGTAAATCTGCAGAAATTCTATCTTTCAAATTATGTAAATGATGTACCTCTACTGATTAAAATAAATAAATAATCCAAATAAATTTTTTCTAAAATTTGTTTTCGTCGTTTTCTGGCGGGAACAATATACCACTATAATCTATATAACTAGAATAGAAAAAGTATTATTTACTTTTTCGAATTTAGTTAAAATATTTAAAATCGAGTATTAAAGTAATTAAAAAAGCATAGTACAAAAAAGCTTTTTTAATTATACAATTTTGAAATGTACAAATTTGTTAAAAATCACATAATTACAGAAAGTTTGAATTTTTTTTTGAACGATATATACAAAATTCAGTAGAACGCAGCATTGTACAGTTTACACTCATTTGAAAAGAAAGTTCATTTTTTAATCAATATTTTTCTAAAAATAGAAACATCATTTCCCTACTCTTAATAATATAGCTCGTATGCTGAAGACATTTTGATTAATCTCAGGAGAACCTAGTATAATCATACATTCCTTTTTGAGTTTTCGTGACTCAATTTTGGAATGAATCTGTAGCGTTACTGATAAGATACGAGATCAGAATGAATTTGATCATGTTATACGATTCATATCATATTTCATCCTATTCCCGTAATAAGCATGTATCTAGATAACACATGTAAACACGTTTCATGAGTGTATATTTGAAATACAAAAATTCTCCTATTATTTAAGGTAGAATGTTTTTATTAATTGTTAATATTTAAAAAAAAATACATTTACCTATGAAATAAATTTAATGGAAAATGATATGCAGAGAGAGAGACGGATTTCTGTTTAACAAACTTGCCCCTTCCCGAAAAAAAGATTGTTATGTGGAAAATTCCTTAAATAGAAAATCATCTTTTAATATGCTTTATAAAAACCACATAAAATTTTTTTAAATTCATGAACACTGTATATTATTTAAAATGTAATTATTCATACTTTTATATACATATATTTGTAAATTACTATCTATTTAACATACCTTACCCTTCAAAAAGAAATTTCAAGAGGAAAAAATTATTTAGGAATACACTGTATTTTCAACATTAATATGCTTTGTAAACCCCATAAAACAAATTTTAAATTCGTAAGACCTGTATGTTATTTAAAAAGTAATTATTCACATTTTTATTTATAAATTATAATCTATTTAAAAAATCTTACTCCTACCCCTACCCTAACAAAAGAAATTTGCAAGAAAAAAAGCATTATCCAGGAATACACTATATATTTTCCACTTTAAAAAATAACTTTATATTAAAATTAATGAATTGTAATCACATTTTCTAACTTTAAGCCTACAAGTAATTTTAATTATACATTATTTTGAATCCAGTAATTTTAAGCATATATTAAATGCACTAAATGCATCCTTAAATTTAATAACTGATAAAGAATGTTAATTTTGTTTGAAAAATTACAGCAATTTTATTGCTGTCGTTGAGTTCGGCACACTGAGTAAAAACACTGAAGGTCACTGATCATTGTAAAATGTGTTAAAAGAGAAAATAATTTGAAATATCCAGAAATGTTTTAAAAATACAAAGAAAAAAAATCGAACAACGAGAGAAAATGTTCGTTATGTAGAAAATGTACTTTACTATTCAGAGGTTATTTACCAAAAAAATAGTTAAGTGTTATTGGTTCCAAGAAAAAACTCACAAAGTAGAGAAATTCGCAACAAAGTGATTCTTAAAATGATGCCCGACAGTATACCATAAAACTTACTTTAAAATTGCCACATATTCTATATTAACGTATTTCCCATAAACGCATGACGGAAAATATTTTATTTCCTAATTTTTAAATATGGCAATATATTTATTAATTTCCAGAGTTTATATCGAGAAATAGTAAATACTCCGTATATATTGATACTGATAAATAGTATATCACTTTTATGGTTATTGAAAATGGCATATGTCGAATTTATGAATACTGAAAAATGGAGCAAACATTTTTATGGTCTGAAAAATGATATATATCTTATTCTTCTTTTATGCTCATGCACGAGAGAAAAGTTTTGAAAAATATATTCCAAATTTTGTCAAACGGATATTATACTTGCAAGCCATTAGAAAACTTAAATGGGACATGTACTAAAAGTAGAGAACTATACTAAATACACCATTTTCTTTCTAAAAAAATTTATAATTTCAATTGTTTTAATAATATATAATAAAACTATTAGGGAGGTGCCCCCTTTCTGTCTAACGGCGTATACAATTAGATAATTTGTATATATAACAATTCTATAAATTGTACAATGGGGACTATTCCTCATTGTAAAAATCATGCAATTGTTCATACTCATTGCTCAAATTATAATTTACATGTATTATGTAGCTCTAAAGGGATCGTAGCCAAGAATAAATTTATTTAATAAAATAACCTGGCGTCATTTGTTTTGCAGCTAATTTTAACTAACAAGGAGAGGGCACGACTAAGAAAATTCATTTGGGATTGAGACTTGGTGTAATAGTAGTACTCCTTTAGGGTGTTCACTCTTCAATATAATTCCGCCGAATGGCCAGTCAATTCGGAGAAATTAGACTTCGAAATTTATGCTTAACTTTTATACAATTAAGTTTTAATTTTCCGCAACGAGTTCGTAGCTTGATTGGTAAATCGTCTGCTTACTGTGCGTGAGGTCAGGGTTCGATTCCACGCAATCAACTTTTTTTCTTCAATTCATTTAATTATTTTTTTAAATTAAATAAATTTATGAAAGGTTCATTAAATATTAAATGATATTTTTTGTATTTATTTTATATTTTATAAAGTAAAAAAAATTACTGTATTTATACAAATAATTATATTAAATTTTATAAATATATTTTATATTAATAAATAATATTTATAATAAAATATATAATAAAAATATTAAATGATATTTTACAAAAAAAATAGTTACAAATAGTTTTATAATGTGAAATGCAATATACTATAAAGAAAATATTATATATAATATAAAATAATTTATAAAATATATTATTATTATTAAATTAATTATTTTATAATTAATATAATAAAAACATTTCTTTTTTATATATTACTAATTTAATTATTTTATAATTTTATAAAATATTTAATAAGTCCTTTTCAAATAAATTTATTTAATTTCAAAAAGTTTATTTAAATAATTTTAAGAAATTTTTTTTACATAATTTCTATAATAAATTAATAATAATTTTAATAATAAACAATAATTTTTAATAATAAATTAATAATAATTTTAATAATAAATTTATAATTTTAATAATAAATTTATAATAATTTTAATAATAAATTAATAATACTTCTTATTAATACCAATTCCTAATAATAATTAATTAATTACAATAAATAGTAATTAACTAATTAATTATAATAAATAGTAATTAGATACTTTTAATAAATGGTAATTAATTAGATACTTTTAATAAATAATAATTCATTTACTAATTTTAATTATCAATAATTATCATTAATAATTGTTTAAAAATTTTTATTTACTAATTATTTTAAATATTTTAAGTAATAATAATTTTAAATATTTTTAATTAATAATGATTTTAAATATTTTTAATTAATAATAATTTTAAATAATTTTACTATAGTAAATACTTTAAATTATGTATTTTTAATTTTTTTTACTGTATATAATACAAAATAATTACAAAAAATATCATTTAATATATAATAAATCTTTCATAAATAAATTTATTTAATTTAAAAATTAATTAAATGAATTGAAGAAAAAAAGTTGATCGCATGGAATCGAACCCTGACCTCGCGCATTGTGAGCAGACGATTTACCAATCAAGGTACGGACTCGTTGCGGAAAACTAAAATTTAATTGTGTAAAAGATAAGCATGAATTTCAAAGGCTAATTTCTTCGAATTGACTCGTAATTCGGCGGAATTACATTGAGGGGTGAACACCCTAATGGAGTACTACTATTACAAAAACTGTCGATCCCAAATGAATTTCCTTAGTCGTGCCCTCCTCTTGTAAGACACAAATTTAATACAGCATCATGAAAAACTTTTTTATATATACCTGGTATTCAGAAATAAACCAGAAATTCGCGAGCAGTCTGTTGCAAAAACTTTTCGGCGGAATTGCATGAAAATTGGGTAATATGGCAAAATGCAATGGTGGGAGTTTTATTCAGAGGGGAAAAAAAAAGAGTTTCAAAAAAACCACCTCTAAGTGGTGTATGATGGCTTTATTGAGAAGATATATATATATATATATATATAAATAATCTACAAAAGTTTACAAAATATGCTGGATATGCTGTCCATCATAGTCTGCTACCATCGGAAATCGTACAATCGCATGTCCGACTGTTGAAAGCAGCATAGACTGATGCATGTTACGCACATGGTGTTCCATGCTTTCTTTAATGTCGGATAGAAATGTGACTGGATCACGAAACAGCATGGCCTTGATGTATCCCCACAGTCAAAAGTAGCAAGGATTCAAGTCGGATTCTCTAGGAGGCCAGGCTGTAGGAAAATGCCGGCTGATTCTTCTGTCGTTACCGAAATGGCGGCGAAGCACTTATTTCACACATCAGGCGATACGTGAAGGAGCATCTTCCTGTATAAACACTGTGGTTGTATCACATCACGTTGTCTGAAGAGCCGGAATAACGGATTGCTCTAATAATAAAGCGTATCATTGACTGGTAATGGCCATGCATCGCTGTGTTTTCCGAAAAAAAGGACCACAATGAAAGTTATTTCATTCTGCCATTACCCAATTTTCACGCAATTTTTCTGCATATAGTTTTTGCTACAGGCTGCTGATAAATTTCAAATTTAATTATGTGGAGACCCCGTATATGTGTGTAAAATATTTCATTCATTTAAGTTATGTTGCCTTAAAAAAAACTATTGCAAAATGAATATATGTACTACGTGATGTTAAAATTCATGTATATTTTCAACTAAAAATAGTACAATTAACTGATTATTTACTTAAAACTGTCTAGAAATAACAGAAAAACAACATAAACTCATAACATTCTACAGTTATATCATTTAAACCAGTGTTTCGCAAACTGTGGGGCACCCCCTGGGGGGCGCGATAACCTTACGAGGGGGGCGTGAGCATATCGAAAATAAAATATTAAAAAAAATAATTAATTTACTGGAATGAATTAACACAAAATACTTTCAGACATAATAAAAAATGCACTTTTACTCTGATATAATTTATAGGCTCGCGCGCGCGATATTAAGTCATCAAAAATAAAAACTTCTTCAAAACCTAATTAGCCATCTTTAATCCTATAGCCAAATAAAAAAACTTTTATTTGATTTACTGTAATCCCATGACCAGAGATTTTTATAGTACGCTTTCTTTTTAAACCTAACATACTACTCTTTCAGAGAAAAACAGATCCCAGACCCAGAAACGAAAAAATTTAGGAACATAAGAAATTCCTCACTGTCATTATTTTTGAAATACTGCACATTATAGCTGTAATGTGTTTGACTTTCTAAGTTATTGATACAGTTAGCTATGACCCCTCTCTTATTTGTTTGTTTCTCATTTAGGGAAGTTGTAAGTAATGTATTTCTCTGTAGCGCTTTTTTCCATGCAAAAGGGTTTTATGATATTTGGAAAACCACGGAGAGCACTTTGAAGGATTACTTGGCCAAGTCTTATTTTTATGAGTATTCTCAAACAAAAGCATAACGAAAAACGTTTTACACAATTTTTTTAGCAGTAATATACATATTATCATAATGAATACACTTTTTACCCGGAAGTTGTTCGCTGGGACACACAGATTACGAAATTGTTAATTCTAGCAAAACTGTTTATTTGCTACCAAAGAAAAATTGAAAAGTCCTTGAAAGTAGGTAAGTAAACTTTCTCTTAATTAAATTATTCACTGAAATCATGATTTGTATCGTGTACAATAAAATAATTATAAAAAAAAGGATTGGGGTGACTCAATAACCCCGCTCGAACATATGGAGTGCGCGCCTGCTCCCGGGTTAAAACATGTTGAAGTCTTTTCGCTTTAAATATTAAAAATAATACAATTATTCTTCATCGGAGTTTTATATTATTGTTCATTATTTAACATCAATTATAAATGCTAATTCTGTGAGGCTTAAAATTACAATTAACTTAAAACTAATTATAATTTGAGCAACCATTTTAAAAAAATCGTTTTACATTTTTGTAAACATTGTCGAGCACTTGGCTTTGCTCTCTTTACAATCCAGCTATTATATCAGTAATGTTTTATTTTCTTATAAATGAACTCGTGCAAAGAGCGGGCACTTCAGCCGGTATACTTTTAATGTATCAGTGCTGCACAGAGTATTTTATAACTAATTAATTAATACTAAATTAAGAACAAGTTTAATAAGTATTAACGACTTCCATGGGTTTGTCTTGCAAAGCAAAGTTTTTATAAGGAATGCTTATGATTAGAAATTGACCCTCTGAGTTCTCCTTCTATATTTAGCAGATATCTACATTTTGTCTTCTAAGCAGTCACCGCATTTTGAAATATGTTCAATTAAAAAATTAGAGAAAGGAAAAATAACATATTAATTATCCTATTATTTTATTTATTTATTTATTCTTTCTTAAAAGTAGTACACAAAATTTAATACTTATGTTACTAATTTGTATGGTTTATAATTAAGATCACCTATAGTAGCTTTAGCGTCAAAGTGCATTATTATTGCATTCAGTACTTCATTAATGTATAAGGGGGCGATAAAAATTGTGATCGAAAAGGAGGGCACCACTATTGAAAGTTTGAGAAGCACTGATTTAAACTTTTTCCTGTATTAAGCTCCGTATCTGCTTAGGAATCTGATGTTTTTACAGTATAAACGCAGCTTTACAATGTAGTCAAGCATTCTTATTTAGGTTGATTTGTCGAATCGGGCACTTATCGCGCCAAGTGTTTTCTCGCCAAATCGATAAATGCGCCAAATCCGGTAATCCTTCCGAATTCGTTTTCCAGTGGAGGAGAAGTCGCTTTTTTGGCGAAATTGAGCGCATGCGCAGTAGATTTCTTTAATTTTAACAGTTTTAATGATATCACGGCAAGTTAGCGCATTCGTAATTGTTTTTTTATTTTAACAGTTTAATTCTTCAACGGTCTTTCTCGCGCATGAGTAGAAAGCTTTTTTTTCTTTAAAAAATCCGTTACACAGGAAACGGTTATTTCTTTTGCTCCGGTTGGATCAGCTGTCCGGCTTTGTTTTGGGAATTACTTTTTACAAGTAATATTTTTATTTCTTTCTCCACATAAATTTCAAAAGATTGCCATGATGTCCAGCGATGCTGTTAGGATTAATTTGAATGAATGCATGAAAAATTACGATTACTATTGTTAAAGGTTTTTTTGCCATGTTGCCTGTGCTTGGAAAGAAAGCTGTTTTAGAATGGTGCACGAAAGAAGGTTTGATTGGATCATCGTATGCATGTCCAAAACGTAGAAAAAGAATGGAATTGAGAGAAAGAACGGGTAAGAAAGTGAATGATGATTTTTGAATGGTGCTGCAAAATTCAGTCCAGTGTGAAAGGGGATACCCATCATGTGTTTAGGAGTGCTAAGAAAGGGTTTTGGTTTGAATTGAGTAATATGGATTCGTGCACCGTTTGGTTAGTGATGCAAAAATAAAAATATTTTGGAAGGTGCTGTCAGAAATATGCAATAGCACACTGGTATAATTTCAGTAGGCAACTCATCGTCATCATAAATGTCGGGAAAAACAGCATTTTTTAAAGGTAAGTGAAATTATTTCCATTTTAAAATGCCTGATTTTTGCAGCGATTTTCAGTTTCTAAACTTGCTATTTTTTCATGATTTTCCTTCCGTCATCTTGAATTTCGCGCTCCAGCGTTGCGTGTTGTGGTAGGGTTGCAACTCCGAAACACAACACGCAAAAACGCGCCAAATTGGCGATTTTTCAAAATTTGGCGGAGAAGTGCCGGATTCGACTATTTCACCCTTATTTAATGCATATGTAACAAATTTTTGTGTACATAAACGTGTATTGAAATTTTTGATTAACTCGTACTTTGATGAACAAGAAAAGTGTACAGGACAGTTTTTGTGGAGATTTTCCCTCACTAGATGGCTGCACCTGTCAGCTGTTTCCGAATCAGCAAAACAGGTGGTATGATGCGAAATAGTCCAGATTAATTATACTCTAATAAATGTTAAACTTAAATAATAAATGCTAAACTTATTTTATACTAGCTGCATGGCCCGGCGTTGCACGGGCTTTCTCTACTTTTATAAATTTTCGCTTCCCTTCACAAAATCAGCACTTCCATTATTCTTTTTCGAAACTACTTTGACTAATTTGTTTCTTTCGCCTCCGCTTCAGCCTGGGCTTTTACCGAGTGTGTAACTTAATTTCCTCTTTCCTTCATGACACCAGTACTTTTGTGTGTGGGGGGGGGGGTGTGCGCGTACGATGCGAGTGATTGCTATAATAATGTCATTAAAATTCCCTTTTTCGAAATTTTTTTAACTTTCTTCTTCAGTTACTCCCTGCGTTGCACGAACATTTTTGAATGTATAACATATTGTCATGGAAATTCTCCTTCTCCTCTAGCTGTTAGCACTTCCTCTTGTGTGTGCATGATTTCTATATTAACGTCATTACAATTCCCTTTTTCGAAATTTTTTCCACAGCTTTCCATTCTCAGACACGTTTCTTTTATCTCTCTAGAGCCCGGCATTACAGTGGCTTTTTTTTCTTATCGCTTGAATGTTTGTTTGATTACACACACACACACACACACACACACACACACACACACACACACACACACACACACACACACACACACACACACACACACACACACACACACACACACACACACACACACACACACACACACACACACACACACACACACACACACACACACACACACACACACACACACACACACACACACACACACGCACACGCACACGCACACACACACACACACGCACACGCACGCGCACGCGCACGCGCACGCGCACGCGCACGCGCACGCGCACGCACACACGCACACGCACACGCACACGCACACGCACACGCACACGCACACGCACGCGCACGCGCACGCGCACGCACACGCACACACACACGCGCACGCGCACGCACACACACACACACACACACACACACACACACACACACACACACACACACACACACACACACACACACACACACACACACACACACACACACACACTAAGAAACATTCAAAAACAAAAGAATACTGTCTGATAAAAATATTTTAGTATTTTATTACAATTTTGTAGTTTTTCATTCCACTGTGTTTAGTAAATCAGTTAAACATGTATCTGACGGAAAAAAAGTATATTATGCGAAACTAACGTATTCATTTTTTTGACAATAATTATTTTCTTAGAGCTTAAAAAATAAAAGGGATTTGGTATTTTCATTTATTCAATCAATCGTTAAATAACAATAATTCCCTTTTACGGTTTCGAAATAAAAAAAATGATTAAAAATGTTCATTGAGCAATTAGTCGTGACATATTTTTATATTAAAAAATGACTGTAAAAGAAAAATCTTGTTTAATGATAAAGACTTATTTAATATTTAAAAAGATTGTAAAATAATTAATCAATATATTAGATATATATTACTTTTATTATATTAATTATAAAATATTTTTCCTATATTTGGTCTCAAATTAAATAATGATTTAACAAAAACAAATATTTCAATGTATGTGAGAAAGTTAGCAAGCTATAAAGTAAACAGAAATGAATGAATGTAAAAAGAAATCAAAATTATATCAGAAAAGTAATAGCAGTAGTAAGTTTCTGCTATTGAAGTATGGGTGAAATAACCTAAAATAGATAAACCGAAAGAAAAAAATTAATGATAATAAACATTAACAAAATATCATAAATATATAAGAAATACTATTGAAGCCATCAACACAGGAAAAAAATTAAATTAGTATTACATGAGGAATGGTGTAATACTATCTAACATCTCTGTAATATACCTAGTATAAAGTATTACTTATAATTCAATATTAAAAAAAAATTAAGTTAGTATGAACTAAAATAAAAAAATTATCTAAAACAGGTCCTTGTTGAAATAATATGAAATCAACTACAGTACTGAATGATACAAACAATAAAACATGTTGCTAAAAAATTAATTATTCAAACAATACCTTTTCGCAATATTTCTATTAGCAATTGTAATTCTATTACAAAGAGCACAAACAAATGAGTACATACAATTATAAATAACTATAGTGATAACTGAAATATATATCATATATGGGAAGTATGATAATATATATGTATACGATCCCCAAAAAACTACATGAGGGTAAAATTATCAGAAGCAACATTAAACCATCAGATGTAAAATCACATCAACACTGAATTTTAAAGAAATCCAAAAGGAGATATGAGAAAATCTTTTAAAGGTGCATATTTTTTCAGCTAACACTTTTTGGATCACAAATGATTGATTTATGTATTGCAATATTGTCAGAAACAAAGTTAAGTCGAGACAAAAAAATCAGGTCAACATTGAACTTAAAGAAATCCAGAAGAAAACATGAGAAATATTGTTTCAAGGTCAGCAAATATATCATAGTTGTATCTTAGATCAGCAAATAGCTTTTTGTTAAAAAAAACTCTGATTTTTTTTCCATTTAAAACAAAGATGAGATCTTATCGGTCATAGAGATCATAAGGCCATAAACAGTGACATACAAAAAAACATGGTTCACAATATTACCAATTTGTCGATAGCATTTAGTTTGAATTAAGTGTCATTTTCTGTGTTATACTTCAAGCAATATTTTTCTACAAAGATGAAAACATTAAATTAGCTGATGAAGGAAGAATAGCAAAAATCTTTATTTTCAACAACAGAAAATATTATAGCAAAAAAGGTATTCAATGCATCTGTACAATTAACTAAAAACTACATGAAGAACAGATTGTCAGAAGGAACATTAAGCAATGTTGCAACAAACAGTTTTGAACAACAAAATAACAGAAAATCTTACATACCGTAAAATCCAGCGTATAACGCCCACTTTCAGCATAAAAAATTAAATTGAAATTTAGGGGTTCAAGAGCTTTAAAAACAAAAAAAAAGGATGAGTATAGAAAAAATTTTTTGACTTCTATAAATCTTGAAGTACTGTTTATTTAAAAGAAATGACACTCCTTATGAACTTAAAGAATTTTAATTCTATATAGATGTATAGTATTTTTTTCTATACCTTGGAATAATACCTCAAATAAATTACATCAAAACATGAAAGAATTGCACATGTACATTTCAGGTCTCTTCGTACAAAAGAGCATTATATGACGAGCATAACAAACATTAAAAAATGCAGCTCAAAAGTATAGGTGAGCATTATACGCCCGATCTTTGCATTGTTTTTTTAGCGTCAAATTGTTCAATATTGTCCCTTTTTTATGTATTTCACCATTGGAGTGCGTGTCTAAATAACTACGCATATCTTTCATGATATTCAACATTGATCAGCATCTGCTGATGAAGAAAGAAAAACAATAATCTTTTTTTTTCAACCGAAGAAAATGTCATAGAAATGTACAATCATAAAATCTTTAAAAATATATATGAAGAACAGATTGTTGAAGAAAGTTAAATCATAATGCAAACACGACAAAAATTGCATTAACTCTGAATTTTAAATTGCAAAAAAGAATTACTTTTTAGAGCATTCAATCCCATCCATGGTCTGATTTTGATGAAATTACCATAAACAGCTCAGAAAATCTTAGACGTAAATAAAAATTCGCATTAGCATTTGTATTCTTACCTATTAGTATCATTGTATTTAAATTGGCACCAAGCGAACTGTGCTATTTCCCACCAAAATCTTACAAATCTTTTTTGTTTCATATAAAAATCTTTGTTGTTTTGATATCAAGGAATGATTCGTGTGGTGGGGACACTACTAAGTTAATACCTAAAAATCTAACTTAAATCACGATATCTACAATCTTATAATCCCAATAAGTTTTGCATTGAGTTCCATTTTCTTTTTGTTATCCTAATATTATAATTACAAAAGTTTGTATGTATGGATGTTTGTTACTCTTTCATGCAAAAACAACTGAACGGATTTTAATAAACTTTACAATAATATAGCTTATACAATAATATAATTTTTTCTTGCTTATTGTAGTTTTAATTATATGATACCGTGATTCAAGTTTTTAAGTCAAAAATGATTTGTGAAGCTTTTTGTAAACAGAAGCTTAGATAATGTGGTATTTATGTATTAGCATCACCACAGCAAAATTGGTGGCATGGAATCACACCTTGATACCAAAGCAACAACGATTCTAACATATTTTATATAAAATCGGTCAGATTTTATTCATGAGGCGTTAATTTGGCTGTGGTGACGATTATATGTAAATACTGATAATAATTACTTATTCTTTAACACAAATATCAGTGGATTATTTTAGACAATGAAATTCACTTTTTATTTGCTTTTATTCTGATGTTCAAAAATAATAATAATCTGTTACTAAAAACTTTATTGCTTTTCTTTGTTCAACGACAAATTCTAAATCTTGCTTAGTGTAACAATAAAGTTGAAAATCCTAGCTAGCAATATAACAAGAAGAGAATATAGTAATAAATAAATTTTTCTACGCACATTTTTTAATGATTTTATTTTGCACGTCTGGTAGTAACAAATTGATCCTTATATCAAAATAAATACTTTTATCACTTCTGGACCATAATAATAAAATTTAGTTTGCATGTTTCTTTTGTTGAATTGAAATCTGCCAAGAATGCTATGGAGGAATTGATGTTAAAAATTCCGTTTGGGCTCTATTAGATTTAGACTTGAAATTTATAACACATATATTTATTTTACGAAGTAGAGATCCATTTAAAGTTGCTTTTGTGGAAATTCACTTGATTATTGGGTTAAGCGAGCGCAAAAATATCTTTCTCTACTTCTACTTTAGATATTATTAGAAATTCTTAATTCTGTCCTCTTTATATCAAGAGGCGAGAGTTACAGCTATAAATATATTTTTCAATACAATCAAATTCTTAATGCTAGATATCAAAAATTTATGAATATGTAAACAATATTTATTTATACAACATCGTGAAATACACAATAAAGCGGGTAGATAATGGCTAGTCAGCTATAATTTCGTACTATTTTGCAACTGCTGAAACATGGAATTAGCTAATAAAAGAAGATCAATAAGCTTTTCCAGACCAAATTGTCACGCTATTAAGTTGGAAGTAGGTAAGACGTAACGCTAAAGTGTACCGTTATTCAGGCAATGATTTAATTTCAAGCTTTGCTTACTTTGGGGCTTACTAACTTGATATCAAAATCAGATAAATTGTAGCTCAAGCACAACCCTAGATTGATAATACAAAAAAAAAAAAATGTAAAAAAAATTTAACTTAAATTACACAATATTGGCAATATGTTAATCCCAATTAGTTTTAATTGTCATTTCTTTCAGTTACATTTTTCTACTTTTTTGTTACAAAGGAATTTGACAATAGAGGAAAAGGGTACTTACGTATCGGCGTCACCTCAGCAAAATTTGCGATATCAAAACAATAGATTCTTACGTGTTTTATATATAAAAGAAAAAAAAAATCAGTAAAATTTTTGTGAAAAAAAGTGCCACTTTGGCTGCGGTGATAAAAATCTGATAGAATTGAAGGAAATGTTGGTACTTGCATTTTATCGCACCCCAATGTGAACATTCAAAATAACTCTCCAAGTTAGCAGCTTTGATCTTCGCTTAGAATAAACTTGTGTTTGCAAATGTTTTTATTAAAGTTTAAATTTTGTTAAAGGATTAATTTTTAAGTTAAAATTTCGAAATTTTACTCATCGGTAACTTCTTTTAAACAAAAAAAAAGTTCTGCGTTAATGAATTCTTGAAAAAAGGGTTTTATTTCAGCAATCTGCTTTTCCATTAGTTTAATTTATCACTATATTCTCTTTTTGTTATACTGCTAGGAAGGATTTTCAACTTTATTGCTACACTAAGCAAGATTTAGAATTTGTCGTTGAAAAAAGAAGAGCAATAGTTTTTGTAACAGATTATTATTTTTTAACATAAGAATAAAAGCAGGTAAGAAGTGAATTTCTTGTCTAAAATAATCCACTGATATTTGTGTTAAAAAATAAGTAATTATTATCAGTATTTACATATAATCGTCACCGCTGCCAAATGGTATCAAGGTGTGATTCGCATGGCACCAATTTTCCTGTGGTGACGCTAATATATTAAGTACCACATTATCTATGCTTCTGTTTACAAAAAGCTTCACAAATCATTTTTTGACTTAAAAACTTGAGTCACAGTATCATATAATTTAAACTACAATAAGCAAGAAAAAATTACAGTTTAGAAAATAAACAAACATAAAACTGTGTGACACTAAAATAGAAATTATAGCACAGTGGGTGATCGGTTAACGAACATAATCCGTTCCAAACCTATGTTCACTATTCGAATTGTTCGTTAACCGATCATCGATTCACCATAGACTTCTATGTGAAATCGATTAATTCGTTCTGGAGACCCTAAAAATTAAATTTTAAAAAATACACAATGTCTTTGTAAGTTTTTTAAAAAATAATACATACATATAGTCTTGCATATTAGTCAGTCAAACGTCACAATGTGCATCAACCCCTTTACATAGAGGATATTTAGTGGAGTGAGGATTCAAACCGATGATTCAACAGTAGTAATGCCAGTCACGAATTTGGTACTATGACCTATTTGACTACCAAGATTATTTTACATGGGATAATTTTTTGGGCTTGTTGTCTCTTGTTTTAACATCATCCTTTTAGCTAAAGTAAATGCAGATAATAAATTCAATGCTATAATAATTATAATGTCATATTTGAAAGTCTATTCTTTCTTTAAATTCTTATAAATTAATCAATCTACAGCTTAAAAATAAATTCTTTTAAGTATTGTAATAGTACCTTCTTAAATCCATTAAATAAATAGCTGATACCAAAGTTTTACAAAAGAATCTGTGCGTGTTTATTTTACTTAGAAAAGAATTAATGCATTAGCATTATATTTGCATTTTCTTATTTTTCGTCTCAATCTATCACAGCCTAAGGAATTCACTTCTTTAGAATAATTACTTTTATTTTAAATTTAAAGCTGAAAAGAATAAATACAGTCTTCACTACTTTGCGGAAGTTGATTCCCTCGGAAAGTGCCATCGAATCAGACCATTGGAACATTTATCTCCATAAAATACTCTGTCTTCGAAGAAGCAATTCCTTTCCTAAAGGAATGGCGAAATAGTTAACGGGATGAAAAGGGCGGAAAACAAATGGAAATTCCAAAAAAAAAAAAAAAGGAGCTAAAAAAAGCAATAATGACTGAAGTCGAAGGATTGTACAAATAAGGAAAGAGATAAAATAAGACAACATAGCAAAATTGATAGAATAAGGCAATAAAAGGAAATAGTTTTAGTTTTGTATTAAATCAATAACTGCAATTGACAGATAGAAACATCAGAACAGAAAGAATGTATGAAGAAAAATGGTTGGATTATATAGATGTTAAAACTGATTGAAAAATGACCTCTGATTATTTATGGCAAAAGGTTTACAATACAGCTTGAAGAAAATTATGTTACATTTATCCAAATTTCAAACAAATCGTCCTTTAATTTTTAATAACTTCAAAAAATCTAAGTTTTTAGACTGTTAAAAACAAATATATATCGGTAAAATGTTTTTATTTGTTACAGCATCAGTAGTCAGTTAAGCAAAGTTATAAATTGGCAAAAGTGATAAAGTCTGATGATAAGTTATTTTGTTACTTAAATTTCAGGAGTCAATTATCTATGAGTAGCATATTGTAATATTCAAATTTCCTAGCATTCGAAATGAAGCCATTTGCAGATCTCTCAAAGTATTGATTAGGTAGAAGCAGTTTATTTCGGTTAGATTCTCATGGTATGAATAGCATTTAGTTATACCAAATATATATCGAAGTCTTTTCCTGTTGTCTGAAATATCAAAATCTGTCTAAAATGTTTTTAAGTATAGAACTGCAATTCACAAAATTAGAATAAGGAGTTTGTGTAGTCATCTTGACTAATAATTCCTCAAATAGATATCACGATTTCATTTTCATTCTTTAAAGCAGAATCTTTAAAATGTTTTTTCAGTGATCACCGCATATCTTCAAGTAATTTAAATAGGGCAAATCGGTTGTAAAATAATCTTATTTTATTGTTTTCAAGCCAAACAGTGGTGACCTTTGATGTGTGGCAATTTTAGAGATTTTTAAGAAGATATTCACCCACAAATGTATCTTTGGATAAAGAAATTATAAAATACTCCAATGTATCTCATTGCACATACTGGAATTTATCTTCTTTCCTTAAAAAGGCATACATTGCTCAGTGTAATAAAGAAAGAACATGATTTTTACGATATTATACAAATATTTTTACTGGTAACTAAAAAACAAAATATCTATAATCTGAAAATTGAAGAAAAGTCCATATACAAATCGATGTTCATGAAATCAAAAAGCAATAAAAAATAACGAAACTCATGGTTTCACTGAAGTCCCCTTTATCATTGTCTCAATTGTGATAAGCAAATGTTTGAAGAAAGTATGATTTGGTAATTTCATAACAATGGGATTTACTGGAGCCAAAAATTCTTGTGAATTTTTGGGAAATCACAAATAAGTGTAGTGAACTCTGGTGGAGTGGCATGTAGTGTCATCTAAAGTAGATAAGCGGCCGCGGTAGCCGAGTGGTATAGGTATCGGATCGTGGCTTGCCTGGTCACGAGTTCGATCCCAGTACCACTAAAGACCCGCCGTGTAGGGCAGCGATGCACGTTAAATCTGTCGAGAGCTGAAATGTCCTCCCGTTGGTGTGGTGTGGTAGTTAGGAGAGGGGGGGTGCCAGCTCAGGTGTCGTCCACGTCACTTGACCATGGTTCAAAATTACGTGGTCCGTCGCCAAAAGCCCTCGTGTAGCTGAACAGTGTGACGTTAATATTAAATCAATCAATCAATCAATCAATCAAGGTAGATAAGCAATTAATGGCAATATATCCTATCAACAACTCTTGGAGACAAAACAGGAATGGTATTCAGCTTTAAAGATAATAGTTTTTGGTTATAGGAAGGAATGTGTTAGTCCAATTAATCTGACAAATGCTTAATCAGGATGGTTTCTAAGCAAGTAGACTAATGGTGCACATTCCGTTGACTTGCAAATATCGTGAGACCAGAAGAAAGGGAACAGTTTAACATATTACAAATGGATTCAACATGATTGGAATCTGATTGCGTTTGTTGACAAGTTCAATTTAGTCTGGAGTGTGATACTCGATATGTTCTGATATGGAGAAAAAGAGGTTCAAGAAACAGACATAGTTTCGTTCGTGAAAGGCTACAAGATAGACAAGAAGGTCTAATAGTATGGGTGGAAATCAGCATAGGCGGTGTGAGGAACCACAAATTATTTGGAATGGCTAGCCAAAAAAACAAAAGGTATACAAACGAGATACTTAGTCCTTACTTCGTACCTTATGTAGCAGTCATTGGAAATTACTTTCTTTTAAAGCAGAATAATGCCAGATCTCATGCAACTCTACTCGTAGAAAACATCCTTGAAGTTGAAACAATTTGAGATTGTTGTAAGAGTGTTAATAATTATGATTATTGTATCCATAAAAATACAATTTAACTCAAACATTAGGTTAATCACAGTGAACCAAAAATCACTGAGCACCTAAACAAAACAAAACTCAGAATGAATACTGGATTTTGAAATATGAAGAATTTTCTGGAAAATTTATTTATTTGATCAGCAATCACATATTAATTTAAGCGATTAATTAAAAGATAGGATTACATAGCATTTTGGTAGATGTTTATTTCTCTTCCTTTTACTTTCCATAAGAACCCCCAGCATAAGAAAGATAAGCACCAGGAAATGGTGAAGATTTGTATATAGTTCTCCAACCATATCTAAGAGCTCGAAATCTGTTGTATATATCAGCTTGAAATGTGTTGCAGAAAAAACGTAGGCATGATTACATACATATGTTGCAAAAGTTGGGATCCACGAGAGCACATTACTATATAAAGAATCAATAGATCACATTGTACCAGAAACTAGAGAATATTGTTTCTTTTCTTCTTTGTTATTCCTTGATCCGAGACAGATGTTATCTTTTAATCTTATATTCTAAATGCAAACAATAAGCAATGGCATGGCTTGGAGCCATGACTTGTAATGGCATTAGGAAACGCAGATATTATAAATGGTTTTTGTTCTCCCCCTTTTCAGAAATATTATATAACACATACTTTGATAAATTATGAACGTAAATTTTATACATAAAAACAGCAAAAACACAACTTTGATAAGCTCTTTGACATTTTTTTATTTCCTGAAAATTTATGTACCTTTTCCATTATGCATTCGAACGGAAAAAATATGTATCTCTGGTAAAAGAAACAAAAAAAAAATAAACATAAAAAAACCATTAATGCCTTGAAATTGATCCTGAACCACTATATTTTAGTGGATTCAAATTAAATATACCAAATATTCAAGCTTAAACTAAGTTTATTGTAACGGAATCTAGTGAACTTTTCGAAGTGTATTATTTTTTTCTGTCTTTCGGAATTTTTTTTTTTTTTTTTTAAAATGTTAAAGTGGTCATTATTGATTCTCATTGATCATTATTTAGTTTGTCAATTTTATTTTAGGTAAAGAAAACTATTTCTCAAGATTTATTATAAGAAAGTTAAAATTTTACTGTGAAAAGTAATTAATTTTTAAAAAGTTATTTCCCAGAAATATATACTTTGTGCCTTGTTTTGTTTGCAAGCTTTAAAGTTGTATTTTTGAACAGAACTGAAAAAATGTATGGAATTAATTTTATGGAAAGCAATATCATAAGAGAGAGAGAGAGAAAGTTTCGGTTTCTCATTTCTCTGTCTCTAAAGAGATGAAATTTTGGTTCTCTCTTAAAATGAATTTTCCCCGCTTTAATATAACCCGTTGGTGTGGTGTGGTAGTTAGGAGAGGGGGGTGCCAGCTCAGGTGTCGTCCACGTCACTTGACCATGGTTCAAAATTACGTGGTCCGTCGCCAAAAGCCCTCGTGTAGCTGAACAGTGCGACGTTAATATTAACTCACTCACTCACCCCGCTTTAATATAATCTAATCAGCTGTTTTTTTCTTTTCTTTAATTTTATTTGGTTAAACCAGTGGTTCTCAAACTTTCACTACTGGCGCCCCCTTTTCAATCACAATTTTTATCGCGCCCCCCTTATACATTAATAATGTACTGAATGCAATAATAATGCACTTTGACGCTAAAGCTACAATACGATCATAATTATAAACCGTACAAATTAACAAGATAAGTATTAAATTTTGTATATCTTACTTTTAAGTAATATTTTCTTTTTTTTTGCTTTTTAGTTCGATTCACTATAAAAGCGTGTTTTTTAGTTTGTTTTAAGACTATAATTTATTTTATAGTTATTTTTACTATACACTATAAAAATCACAATTCCCGTGAATAATTTAATTAAGAGAAAATATACTTACCTACTTTCAAGGACTTTTCAATTTTTCGTAGAAAATTTGAGAAAAAATCCAATAAAACTAAAGAAGATGTTCCAAATAAATAATGCCCTTAATAAAGGACATAAATCACAGACACTTTTCGCTAACAACACAGGAACGTTATTTTCCAGCTAAACTCAAATCAACTCAAACGTTTCATGTCTCACGCTTTTTTTATATTTACCTTCGCTATATATATATATATATATATATATATATATATATATATATATATATATATCTTGATTAATATGCATTATTTCAGTAGGTTCTTCAATTGCTTGATCAGTTTCAACTTCCTTTAATAGGGATCACAGATGCCCATTTTTTTAATATTCTGCTTATTTACATTTATAAACCATAATAAGTCGTACAACACAGCAATCAAAACTACAAAATTGTTCATGGGGAAAGTGTAGCTTGTTCTAAAAAATAATTGTGTAAAACGTTTTTCATTATGCATTATATGTTTCAGAATACTCATGCTTATCCATATATCATAAAACTCTTTCACATGGAAAAAAGATGAAACCGAAATATATTATATATATTTACAACTTCCCTAAAAAAAAGACGGAGATAAACATACCAGTAAGTTCGAAGGTCAGCTAAAGTAATATTTTAGGTTAAAAGAAACGTAATAAAAAATCTCTCATCGTTTGATATCGTTAAAAAAACGTAAAAAAAATCTCTCATCGTTCTCATATTGACTGCAAAGCAAACAAAATATTTGTTTAATTTGGTTATAGAATCAAAGATGGCTAATGAGCGTTTAAAGTGGAATCTTTTATTTTTGATGATCACCAGATGATAAAAATAAATTTTATCAGTGTAAATGTGTATTTTTTATTATGTCAGAAAGCATCTTGTTTTACTTCATTCCAAAAAATTATTTTTTAAACCTTTTATTTTCAATATGCTCGCGCCCCCCTCGCAGGGTTACCACGCCCCCCCAGGGGGGCGCGCCCCACAGTTTGAGAAACCCTGGGTTAAACAGATATACAGAAACAAGGGTACACATTTTTGAAATTTAGATTAATTCATAATTTTAAAGCATAAAGCACATGGTTATGAAGAAATGAGCAAATAAATAAAAATATTATTTATAAGATCTTGATTACTTCATTTTTTATGAACCTCTTGAAATATTTAACAGAAAGAATATTCCAAATTTTTCTTAGAGTGAATATTCCAAAAATTTCACAGAGTGAATATTCCAAAAATTTCACAGAGTGAATATTCCAAAAATTTCACAGAGTGAATATTCCAAATTTTTTAACAGAGTGAATATTCCAATGAATTGTTAAACGAAATGATTTATTTTAAATTCTGTATTTAATTATAACTAGATGTTGTTTTTGACTATTTTTCAAAGAATCTTAATTCTGTACCTACATTTACTTAAACATTTCTTTCCAGATTATTTAGAAGTTATAATTTGTTTTGTGATTAGAATTCCGTGAATACATCTATATAGATTTACTATACTATTTAATAATACTAAGAAATTAGTATCTGATTAGTATCTCTTATCTCTAGATATATTTATATATGTGTGTGAGTGAATGTATGTATATATGAGTAATTTACTAATTTATTTTCCTGAAGTAATCGTCAGCAGTAGCGCACACAGGAATTTTTCAAGGGGGAGGGTCCGGGGTCGAAAGTTCACCATTCTTGTATCATGTTCCTTTTGATTTTGTCGATTTTCGGGAACAAAATACAGTAAAAAAACTAATTATTGAATAAATAATTAGCATTAATTAATAAAATTAATCATTAATAAAAATACTTAATAAAATTTTACGTACTATATACTTAGAAATATAATCAATCGGGAAAAAAGCCAAGGGCTTTAAAGGGAGGGGTCCAGACCCCAGGACCCCCGTTTGCGCCACTGATCGTCAGTATACTATTAATATGTTTGATGGATATCTTATTTGAAGTACCCATTTATCTGTATATGCAAAGAAGAAAAGTTACTCACCAACTCATCACAGGATCTCCAAAACAGTTTTAGGACTTGAAGTTCGGCAACCATGATTCTTTTGTTGATTAGAAATCCACTAAGAACGAGTATTGCGAAAATCGAATCCCAAGAAGGGGTTACAAATATAAGAGCATACTATACACAAATTTTCCTTTTGAATTATAAAATCTACAGCCTTAAAATTTAGCAAATATGTTTCGTTTGTTGAGCAGATATCGACTAACAATGGGAAATAGACTCCGAAAGGAGGTTGCAGCTAATTATAAAGGTGTTATAGATAAAATTTTCCCTTTTCGTACAAGTAGACCTAAAAATTTGAAATTTGGAAAATATCTTTATTTTCTTAAGTAGAAATCCGATAAGAACGGGTTTTTTGAAAATCAACTCCAAAGGGGATTGGGAGGGGGAGGTATTGATAAAAATTCCCTAATTTTATATTTTTGTTGCGTAGTGATCCGCTGAAAATATATGTTGCGAAAATTGATTCCGAAGAACAGTGGATGGGGAAATAAAAGAAAAATATACTTCTGTCTCAGAAATTCGGTCTTTTTCAAATAAAGAGATGAAGGCTAGAAAAATGTCTTTCATACAATTGAAAGCTTAATGCTGGGATTTAGATAGCAATAACTTAAAAAACAACTACAATATATGTAGTCATATAACAACATGAAATACCTAGCAAAGCGGTTGGATAACGGCTGATTAAACTCTATTCGAGTAAATTCATAACACTACATTCTATTTAAGAATTGTATTTTACCTTTTTTATTGTCCGATAAACTTCTTGATAGAATTAATTCTCTCAGTTATCATATTCTTTTAATGGGTTTTAGAAAGCCATAATCTTAATGCGCAACTAATTGTATATTCATAACACTCATATAAATAATTTATACTTGTAATCCTTTCGCTTTAATTATAAGAATTTCAAAGAAATTTTGAATGAAAAAGTATGAAATGAAACAAAGTATGAATTCTTAGTATCTTAGTATTCTTAGATTAATGGAGTTTCTTATGAATAGACCTTTCACAGTACAAAAAATTACTGCCTTATAATAGAATTTTTATTAATTTTATGCAAATTTTTAGAAAGCAAAATTCTGCTTTAAAGACTGTCAGCGAGAAATACAAAGAGCTTAAGAAATGAATTCTAGCGGGAAATAAGAGCGCCGTATTTTGTTGATACATTATCCAAACTATTCGATGAAAAAACCCTTATGCAGATTTTTTCGATTTTTCACTGCTCCAGTATATATATATATATATATATATATATATATATATATATATATATATATATATATATATATATATATATATATATATATATATATATACACTGGTGTGCAAAAATTAAGGACGAAGAGTCGAAAAATTAGCATATCAGCTGAACGAAGAGGCAGAGCGGACAGAAAGACCAATCAGGATATTAAGTAAGGTGATGTACGGTAGCACATGCGCAGATATGCAGGTAGACGTAATGGGGGAGTGTCTGTGTAGTATAAAGCATATTGTCGGTGTAAGATCAGTATTTCTGGCAAAGAGATTGCACGCCGTATAGCAGTTAAAATCACACCGAGTTGCTGCCTCAGCAAAAATGGCGAATAATCAATCTGTTAGACGACATCTGGATGCTTTTACCCGAGGTCGAATCATTGGGAAGTTGGAGGAAGGCCGCAGTGTGACAAGTGTGGCTGCAGAGTTCCGAATTGCTCACAGCATCGTTTCACGACTTTGGAGACAATTTCAAACTACAGGAACAGCTATCCGGGGGTTCAGTAGTGGTCGTCCACGAGGAACCACACCCGCAGATGACCGGTACATTGTCTTACAGGCCAGAAGAAACAGGCGGCAGACAGCGGGAGAAATCATTAGACACACGACACAGGCGACTGGACGACCAATATCGCGTTTTACCGTGGCCAGAAGACTGCACGGTGGTGGTCTGTTTGCACGACGCCCTGTACGGTGTGTACCTTTAACGCCTGCCCATCGGAGAAGGCGTTCTCTGTGGTGCCGGGAACACCGGAATTGGAGAGACAATGAATGGGGACGAGTACTCTTTACAGATGAGAGCAGATTCAGTTTGAGTAGCGATTCTCATCGCATACTCATCTGGAGAGAGCGGGGAAGCCGCAATCATCCCTCGAACATCATTGAAAGGGACAGGTATGGATGTCACGGTGTTCTCGTTTGGGGAGGCATCATGCTTGGTATTCGTACAGACCTTCACATCTTCGACGCAGGTTCAGTCAGCGGGACCCGTTATTGTAAGGAGATTCTTCTTCCATATGTGCGCCTTTTTAGAGGCGCTATGGGTCTGCAGTTTCTTTTCATGGACGACAATGCACCATGTCATCGCACAGTAGCTGCCGAACAGCTCTTAGAGAGTGAGGATATTGAACGTATGGATTGGCCGGCACGATCTCCGGCTCTCAATCCCATCGAGTATGTATGGAATTTCTAAGCAGACGCTTGGCAGCTCGTACCTTACCACCAGTAACGATTCGGGAGCTTCGATTGGCGCTGCAAGACGAATGGGCAGCAATGCCTCAACAACTCATTGACTCCCTCATTCTCAGCATGGGCAGACGCTGTGAAACGTGCCTAGCAGTCAGGGGAGATTATATCCCCTACTAAAGACCGGATGTTTCTTGCTGGACACCCATCACAGGGATGTTTCGGCCTTCAGTCGCATTGCGCTCCATGCTACTTTTTCAATCAAGCTTCTTTTTATCCCTCTGATTTCTCTTTTAGTAAGTGTTGCTTACATTACACATGTCCTTACGTATTGGGGATCATACGGTATTAAATGTATTGATTTGGAAAGCTTTTGTACAAAGTTATATTGAAAAAACCGTCTCGTCCTTAATTTTTGCACACCAGTGTATATATACATACAGCATGATACATATATAGAGAGATTACAACATGGTAACAGAGGTTAGAACAATCATGCACTCTCAAAAGTTAAAGGTATGATAGTGCGTAACGAATGATAATATTCTTAGATATAATCCAGTATAATTATCCGGAGTTCTTGAATACTATTTATTCTGTAAAATAAGCATATAAAAATTCAAAAGTAACACATTTTAAAGTTATTAACTCGAAACGCAGTCACCATCTACACTGGTGAGCAAAACTTAAGCAACAATGTAAAAATTAAGTAGATGACCATGAAATTGCAAAAAAGGTCTGGAGATCAGTACAGTGAACACGTAAGTCAGTAGAAACGTCATGCGTATGCAAATATCAGGAACGAAACGTCAGAAGCGACGTGAGTGTACGCAAAACGCGTGATGTCGGCGCGTGCTGTTCAACAGTAAAATAAAATGAAGGACGCAGACGCAATTCAACATATTCGCTGCAAGTGCCAGTGAATCAGTTAGTGAAATATGGCTAGAAGAAATCACCTGGACGACTTCACACGAGAAAGAATGATCGGAAAGCTGGAGGAGGGGCGTGCCGTCACCAGTGTAGCTGCACATTTCGGAATCAACAAAAGTGTCGTTTCGCGCGCTTGGGAAGCGTTCCAAACCACAGGTACAGCTGTTAGAAAGGTTAGTGGTGGCCGCCCGAAGACGACAACTTCATTGGATGACCGATATATCATCCTGCAGGCGAAAAGAGGCCGACGGCAGTGAGCAAGCGTCATTGCTCAGCAACTCTCTACAGCAACGGGGCGACAAGTGTCGCGGTTTACTGTGGCCAGACGCCTTCACAAAGGGGGCTTATTCGCCCGCCTTCCTGAACGCTGCCTCTCGTTGAAAGTTGACCACCGACGACACCGTTTACAGCGGTGCAGAGAGCACAAAAACTGGACAATTGTCAATGGAGTCGTGTCCTCTTTACGGATGAGAGTCGGTTCAGTACCAGAAGCGATTCTCAACGCGTTTTGATTTGGAGAGAGATCGGGATACGCTTTTATACCAGTAACATCAAGGAAAGACACCCTTACGGTGGTCCTGGAGTTCTTATCTGGGGAGGCATTATGCTGAACGGGCAAACTGAGCTCCACATTTTTGATAGAGGGTCTGTAATCGGGGATCGTTATTGTGAGGAGATACTTCTTCCCCATATGCGTCTGTTCCGAGGTGCCATTGGCCCGGACTTCCTTTTTATGGATGACAATGCACGGCCACATCAGACTCTTGTTGTTGAGGAGCTGCTGGAAAGTGAAGATATCACTCGAATGGATTGGCCAGCGTACTCCCCAGATTTAAATCCCATCGAACATGTGTGGGATGCTTTGGAGAGACGTATTGCAGCACGCTTACATCATCCGGAGAACACCCAACAACTCTAACAGATGCTGATTGAAGAATGGGCACTCCTACTGCAAGAAATGTTGCACCAGCTGGTTCTGAGTATGCGGAGACGGTGCGAAGCAACCATTGCAGTGAGGGGAGGGCATATACCATATTAAGGAACATCTGCTTGTTGTTCTTCCTGTTGAATAGATCATCATGAGTCAGGATACTATGCGTTCAATAAAGCTTGTTTTTGTTTGATTCCATACCGTATGCATTGGATTCCTTTTTCAGCGCCGATGCTTTCGTCATCCTTTACGTACATAATACGCTCCCTCATTGCTGAATTGTATGTCTCTCAGGTGATTTTTCGTGAAGTTATGGCAATAAACCCACCTGTTGCTTAAGTTTTGCTCACCAGTGTATTTCAACAACTGCTTTCCATTTGCTTGGAAGACGGTCGATTCTACGATCAAAGAATTCACGGTAAAAGGAATTCCTAATGAATTACAGTAAGACCCTGTTTAACGCTGTTTCGGTTTAACGCTATTTTATTTTAATTGTGAGATTCCCCGAAATGGCACGCATCGTTAGGCTTCCCGATATCCAAAGCAGTTTATCTGTGTTTCTTCTTTCCAGCGATATTATACGAAAGTATATTTTTATCATTTCAAACAATTGTTGACGTTATTGTAAGCATAAATTTATATAATATAACGATTGCTATAGTGACAAATATGATTTTTAGTTTTTGTCATGGATGATAATAAAAAACACGAAAATAAATCATAAAAAAGCATTTCACTAGAAAATAAAATGCAAGTGATTAGAAGACCAGATACTGGTGAACGTCAATCTCAAATTGGTACTGCATTGAGTTTGGCAACTTCAACAATAAGGACCATTCTTAAGAATAAAGAAAAAATACTGACATCGGTAACTGTAATACGATCGGTAACTGTAACAACGATAAGCTCTGCAACTAGAATTACCCGTTCTAAAAATACTACAATAGAGGAAATGGAAAAACGACTTTCTATATGGATTGACGACGAAATTGAACGCAAAATGCCATTAAGCCAATCTACCTGCTTGATAAAATAGCACAAAATCGGAAATACAGAAGAGACTGAATGATCTGAAATGTAACCGTACTGACTTAGAATTTCATTTATTTTTGTATGCATATTCGTGTATTATGTTTCTATACTTGTAAGAAATAAATTTTTGTTTTATTGTTATAAAAACATAATTAATAAATTTAATGGTAAAATATCTGACCAATTTTCTACCCATCTTCCCCTAACCCCATCATTTACATGATGAGATAACCTCGGCTCTTTCATATTACGCTCTACTTTGATGGAACGCATACCCTGCGTTAAGCGGGGTCTTAATGTATTCCATTTCTGTCCCAATAAACACGCCACATTGCCTTCTTACAACGCACGTCCTTATTTTTTTTGGTGAAACTCCTGGCGTAATGCAGACCTTTTTTTTTGAGGTTCTTGCAGCGAACCCATGATTCATCCCAAGTGACAAGATCCTTCAAAAAAAGATTCCGCTCATTTCCTTGAAGCGAATCGGTGAAAATTCGGACACGTTTGACTTATTGCTGTTGCTGAGTTCGTGGGGGAACCATCCAACCAGTTTCCATACCTTTCTGAGATTTTTGAGATGAACTGTGGTTGAATGATCCACATTGAAGTTGGCAGCCAACATTCAAGTTGTCAATCTTTTGTCCCCTTCCACGGCTGCCAAAAGTACCTGGTCGTCCTCATCTATGCTTATCTTTCAAGCTAGTGTGTCGCCAGATTTGAAATTGGCAAACCATTGCACGCATCGACATTCGTTGATTGTGCCTTCATTGAAAAGCTCGTTGCGATCGTGAAATGACAGCACCACTACCTTCCATACTTTCTCAAAGTGATACAGCATAATATGACAAATATGAGTATGATTATCGACACGCATTTTTATAGCCTAAAAGTAGATGGATATTTTCATTCATAAATTTATAAATATTATAAATTTTTATTGAAAAATAGCCTTTTATAGAAAAGAAAATCCTATATAAAACTATGCTGCAACCCAATAAAACAGTGATATTTTTCTAAAATTTTTTTATCACTGAATGTTTAATTAAGCTTCACCTATATAAACAATAAAAATTTGACCTAAAAATCAAAAGAATGTTTTGCTACAGTCATCATGCCTGCTTGGGTTTGATTTAATTGAATGAAAAGTATTAAATATATCTTTTAAAACTAGTTCTGTCAAAAACTTGTCTCATAAAAATAAATGCTGAAAACAAGAAAAGATTGTGTTTTAAATAAAATATTGGTGAGTTAAATATTTCTTTTAAACAGACACAATTATCGAAGAAAATTTTTTGTTTGCATTTTCTAAATCCCGTAACTTAACGATTTTTATATTTTTGATAGAAAAATGGAGTAATGATTGGATTTGACATCATTTCTGATCAAATAAATACGTGAATGAAATTATTATAATGAATTACTATTGAGAAAATCAATAAAGTAAAACTAATCGTGGAACAGCTACGTAATTAAAATTATTCTCAAATTTTAAATACTTAAATGAGAAAAACATTTTGTATTGCGTTTTTTCTGTTTAAAGAATGGGTTTTTTAAAGAGAAGAAGCATAAGCTCATGCCTAAAAATTCAGAATGATTTAATAAACATTGCTTACATAAAAGAGGCTTCATTGCACAATCGGCATTTAAATAAAATAAAATCATTTTGTCAAATCTAAATTTTTTTCTAGAAGATTTTTTAGTAAAATATTAATTATTACGATTATTTTGTTTACCTTACCGCATTTATTTATGTTTAAAATCAGCAAAGTTAATTTAAAATTATTTATAGTTCTATTTGCTAATTACTTTCTGATCGAATAAGATGTACAAGTACAGAAAAGAGGGAGAGAGATTGCGCTGGAGGAAAATTGAAAAAAACTTTCCCCTAAAAGAGATATAACAGAAAAACCTTGGAACTTAAAAATTCGTTTTTTTAACAAGTCACAAAGGATATGTTATTTTTTGAATAGTTTCATGGGAGTTGACAAAATCTTTTTTGCCATTAATACGTTTTTTTATGTATTTTTTTATTACCTAAAATGGAAATAAAATCAGATTCGAAATGGAAAGCTGTCTTTTAAGTACTTTTATTTTTAGAAAATTTAATTCTTTGAGAATTTTTAAGTGTGACAACCAAATTGATATACAGCGAAATACGCTTAAGATGAAACATCAGTTTACATCAAATAATACAATGTACTGATAAACTACTTTGTATTTTCTTGAATTTTTTTTCTTTCAACACCAAATGAAAATCACTTAACACAAAAATATTTTTCTTCTGTGAAAGGAGGATATTGAAACTACACGGAGACTTCATGAAATTTTTGAGAAATGTTCTGTATTATTGAACTGTTCTTCTGTATCATTGGAAGAATTAGTGTCAGTAGAATATTATATTGTGTCTGTGAACAGCCCCAATTACGGCAAAGACATTTTGAAGTTTGTTCAAAGTTCAAAAAATATCATTGATGCAGATTCCGACGAAGAAAATGAAATAAATAATGCAGATCATGTTCCCACGTCATCCGAAATGAGAAACACCATGAAATGTTTGCGCAGTCATTTAGACACACATTCCAATGGTGAAATAGATAACAAAATGGATGTTATCACAAAATTTGTTGCCAATTTAATACAAGTAATGTAAAAAAAAAAATTATAGTCAATTCCTACTTAGGTCAACGAAGAAAAATTTTATTTTAGTTACTTTTCATTAAATGATTACAATTAATATAAATATGTATATACATATGACAGAATCACAATAATAAATGACGAAGTAAGAAGCGAATTTCTTTTCTCCATTCTATATATTGTGTTGGACTGTTATTTTGTTTGTTATGTTATTCATTAATTAAATTTAATTATTCCAATAAAATAGTGTAATAAAAAGAAATCACATTTTCAGAAATTAGGCCATTCCAGGTGGGATTCGAACCCACGATCTTTGGATTAGAAGAACAACGCGCTATTCATTGCGCTAGGGAACCCAACGAATGATTTTCCTTTCTATATATGCTGTTGGACTCTAATTTTTGTTTGTTACTATTGATTCATTTTTTAATTTAATTAATGAATTATTATTTGAAAAAACTGTATTAACATCAAATGTCATCCACTACAAGTTTTAAAAAATGTATTTGAACTTGAATTGATGAATAAAAACGATTGAAAATTTTAACAAGATATATATATATATATATATATATATATATATATATATATATATACAATACATAAAAGAAGAGAGTGAACTAATAATAGGAATTGAAAAATACAATGCAAAGGAAAATACCAGTTTATTTTCAGCATATATACAAATGTATGTAAATAATATGTACTCTAGATTTTGAATTTTTTTAAATTTCTGTTTTTCTTTTTTTTTTTTTGCAATATCCTTTATCATGAAATTATTTTAACACGAAAAGATATTTCAGTTCTCTCAGTTTCGTGTAAAACGATTTTCACGCGGTATGTAGTTTCTCTGAAGAAGTACTTAATTAAAGAATAACTAATTTATAAAATGTATACATATAAATATCTTTTTAAAGCTTTTTAATACTCTTATATGATTACACTTATAATGTATTAATACAATTTTAATTTTTTATTCAAATTTAATGGGGAGGATTTTAAAAATACTTTTCATAGGTTTGATTACATTTTATTAGTTTCTATTAATTAAAGTGCGTTATTGAAACAGAATTGTTGCCAAAATAAAAATACAGAAAAGTAATTTGTTTCTCATTCATTATCTAAAAATGTGTAAGAGTATGAAGGTGGGAAATCGTTTCAGGTTATATCCCCAGCTTTTTAAATGAAGAATTCATTACCATAATAAGAATTTTAAAAATGGGTTTACATACAAGACAGTTAATGAGATATTTGTATTAAAAACTGCTCAAAGCCCCTAATTCCCTTTTAAGAAATACGTAAAGCAATGATACAACTACATTCCGTTTTCATTTGGATAATGCGAGTGACGTCATTATATTATATTTAGTTATGTATATAATTTTAGTAAAGTTTTAGAAGTAAATGCCTTTGTTGGAACTTATTTATTTAAATAATGCATAAAGGAGCTTTAATTTCTTTAAAACCTTCTGCGGTGTACAATTTAATAATGTAGTTGTTCTTATTCAATTCCTACTATTATATATAGTTAACACTCTCCCTATATATATATATATATATATATATATATATATATATATATATATATATATATATCTTGTTCAAATTTTCAATCGTTAATAAAATACTTTTTGTGCATCCCCACTGAAGTTCAAATACATTTTTTTCACTTGTAGGGGACGATACTTGATGTTTATACAGTTTTTTCAAGTACTAATTCTTTAATTAAATTTTACTTTTTAATTTTAAATTCATTCTGAGTTATTTCTGACAAAGTTACAGCTAACTGCAACAAATGGCACCACTCAAGTTCAAATATATTTTTTAAAACTTGTAGTGAATGACACGATATTAATACAGTTTTATCAAATATTAATTCATTAATTAAATTTAATAAACTAAAATAAAATCTTTCTTTGTTGACCTAAGTAGAAATTGACTTTAAACATTTGTTCTTTTATATTACTGGTTTTTAATCAAATTTAACTTTACTTAAAAATGGCTTTCGAAAAAAAATGAAATGTTATTTGCTGGTGTTGAACAGTCCAGTTTTAATTAAGAGGAAATGAAATAATTTTTATATTTTAGTATTTCTCCCTAATATAATGAGATTTATTTGGATCTTCAAAAAATTCAGAGAATTGTTGACTAAATTACAATAGTCAGATATATAGTTAATCTATAATAAGATCTTATGTTAAAATTCTTACTTTTTCCATTAAAGGAAAAAACTCTACAAAAAATGGCTTCTCTCGAAGTTCATTTCGACGAGAGTCAGAAATATTTTGTTTTTCTACACACGTTCAGTTATTCTTGAATAAGTCATTTCTAGAAAATGTCAATATGTCTTTCAAAAAAGCTTTTCTCGAAATGCGGGATTGAAAAAAGGACTTTGAGTTAACTTTCGTGAAAACCATTTTTCTTTATTTAATCAAAATAAAGCCTTTGATATTACAAGCTAAAATACATGGATTGTGTTACAATATAAACTCTAATTTAGCTTAGTTGATATTTTTGGAAATAGTTGGCATACAAAAGTAATTACTGTTAGTATTTGATCAGATGCTTATTTTATTTATTTGGAGATTATTATTCAGAATGAAATAATCTGTTTTGTATTTACGTTTAGAACCTAATTAAAATGTATCTGAAGTTTGTACATGAACCATCTGATAAGCCATTTTTATTTTTAAACTCAAACTCAGCGGCGCAACAGCCTATACTGTGCCCATCCCAGTATACCTGCTAAGGTACATGGGCAGATGTCCCGATTAGGTGGTCAGTCTGAAGCGAGATTCCCACTGCTTAAGTCCCCAAGAAAGGTTGGTACTCATTTATCGACCCACTTCATTAGGGACGAAAGGTTGAGTCGACCTTGCCCAGCCCGAGAATAGAACCTGGACCTGTGGTGTGGAAGCGCGCAACGCTACCACTAGAACTTTTTTCTTTAACCAAGGTTAAAAATTGATCGAGTTTCTCTTAGTATACATATGGAGCTTTATATAGTATCTGACATATTTTTTTAAAAAAAAACCTTAACTGAGAATTAATTAATAAATTTGCAATTTTATCCAACTTAATATTATCGATTTATCAGTTCTTGTTTTATTATCAATCCTTGTTTTATTAATGTACTGATATCTATACTTTTGGAACTAAGTATATATTACTAGTTTCTAAATTTTATAGATATATCAAACAGAGTAGTATTACGGTAAATTTCACATACATGTTGGGCATCTAATGCAGTTTTTCTTTATTTAAAGACGTCTTTGATTTTTGAATGATCAAGGAAAGTAACCAGGATAGAAGACGTTATGTTTATTTACAGTACAAATTTACGCACATTCTCTTTATATACGTATCATTACTACATATACCAACGTTTCCCAAACTGTGGGGCGTGATAACACTAAGAAGTCATTGAAAAGTCAAAAAAATAAATAAATAAAAGATTATTTAAAAAAAAAATTGCTAATTTACTGAAAGTAGCAAACAAATACATTCTGACATAACAAAAAATGAAATACACATTTACACTGATATAATACTCTTATAAATGCATTAGTACTGCACGCAATGTATTTTATTATAAATTTAACAATACTAAATTAAGAACAAGTTTAGTAATTACCAGTGACCCCAATGGTCTTGTCATTTATAAAATTGTATACAAAAATTAGCACTCATCTTGGTAATTTTTACGGTTTATAATTAAAAGTTACGGTTTATAATCAAAAATTAAGGTTTATAATTAAAAGTTATACGCGTGATTCGATCCCCAATGCCACCGTTTTCCACGTAGGTGTGAATATGCTATATATTGGGGGAGGGAAGAAAAATAAGTACATAAGTAAATCCTCAGAAATAAAAAAAGTAAATCTTTCACAAACACTGCCCAGGTCTTTTTATTGCATTACAAAATCTTTGGAATAATTTTATGGATAGCAGTGGACAGAAAAGATTGAACTGAGTAGAGAGAGGAAAATAACACTCGCTCTGGCTGAGTGAGACGTTTATATACACCGGTGGCACTTAAGAAGTTGTATGAAGAGGGAGGGGGGGGGCGTGATGAAAGTTACAATTGAATATTGGGTCGCAAGTATTGAAAGTTTCAGAAGCACTGATATATAATAATTTTACTCAGATGTTCATTTAAATAAGTAGTTGCCATGCGGTCATGCCCACGAATTCATTATTAGCGTTGTAACACTGTGTGTTCAATTTATGATATCACTGAAGACCCACTGTGTAGAGGCACTGAATGCACGTTAAATCAGTCGAGGCTCAAAGCCCTCATGTTAGTATGGTGTGGAAGTTTGAAGAATGGAAGGTCAGAAGGTGTATTGTTCTCGCTTGAATATGATTCTAAATTACGGAGTCCATGTTAATATTCTTAGTAATGCAAGATTAATAAAGTATCAATATATTATAGAGAGTGACAACGGGCCAGGTAATGTTAAATTATACATTTATTAAGGTTATTTTTAAACCAATTCATAAATTTACAGTTTTATCCAACTTAATACTATAGATTTATCTGTTTTTGTTTTATATAATACCAGTTAAGTAATATTTTATTTCAAAATTATGAATTTTAAGTATAGTATGCAAACGTGTTTGGGCCTATAGTGTAACGGAACTTTATATAGCATCTAATCAATTTTTTTAAAAAAAAGTCTATCTAAGAATTAATTATTAAGGGTGAGCTATACGTTAATGAAAGTAATGAAAATATAGTCAAATATAACACGTTGGATTCCAAGAGGCATTCATCTCGTCAGCAACGGCTTGTCGTTTTTTCTCGTCTCTCTTGTCGTTTTCTGCGCTATCGTCTCATCTCCTGTCGTTTCCTGCTCTATTGTTCTATTAGTCCGTAATACCCCCGTTATCCTCAAACTGCCTTGTCAGCTATAGGTCGCGCTCTCTTGGAATTGCGTCTGCGGGGAACATAGGGAGAATGCGACAACGTATGCAAAAACATTTTTCGTCAAATGTTGCGTTCCTTACAATAAACAACCATTTAATAATCACAAATAAGAATATAGATATATTTTCGTTAATTATAATGCAATGTTTTCGAGCGCACGCGTATACAATTATATTTTTTCGCAAGTTAGTTTATTTCAATTAGCGAAGGTTCCTTACTCCATTAGCGTTGTAATAAAAACTGCGCAGCAAAAGAGGAGTTTCAGAAAATCTATTCAGAATCAAGTAAGATTTGGTACACATTATTCATTGAGCTTCCACCCATAATAACATGAAGCTCAATTACATGTGTATAGAAGCAGCTTCTACTATCTTCTACATGGAGGTTCTGTGGTAAAAGGAAAGTTAGGAAAACTACTGGAAAAACAACACTACACAATTATCTTTAAAATCAACTAAGCAGTATGTGAAAATGATTGCCTTTGTCTTCTAAAAAAATTACAATTGTATTGCTTTATCCACTTTTCCCTTTGTGACAATGCTTTCTTGTTTTACTGATTTAAACATTAAAATAGATGTATCTGCCTCAGACAAAGCATTGTTCTCTTAAAGATGGATATTTCCTTATTCAAGATAGTTTGAATCGCCTGAGTCACCCAAAGTAATTTAAATAATAGAAAATGGAAAGAGACTTACTTTTGTAATTATATTTACTTATCTCAGTTGACAAGAAATACTGATTAATAAATATTATGAATACGTTTAATTCTAACTGTTTAAAAACAGATAGAAAATAATCAAGATTAAATGAAAATAAAAAAAAAATATTACTGTTCCCCTCCACAAAATGGAAAAGCTATTTAAATTAAAAAAAGTAAAATAAAAGGTTAGAGCAAGTAAGATTAAATGATTAAATCTAAATTAATAATATAAGTTCTTAAAGAAAACCTAATACTTGCTACAATTTTTTTGTGTTTAAAATCAAACTTTGAAATTTTCATTTAGGTTATATATTTAAATGATAAACGAAATATTAATATAAATTTTATAATGCTACTTATTTTTATAATTATTTAAGTAAAACTCATTATTTATTTGTTTTAAAGAACTTATTTATAAAAGCCCCTTAACACGTAATTTTTTAATTCTATAATATTTATCTAATTTAAACTTTTCGGCTATATTTTGGGAGAATGTATCAATCAAAAGTCACAGACAGACATTAAAATATACTTTTCTAAAATATTAATTAATCTTTATGCAGCCATCTTTTCGTATCCTTTCAATTGTTTAAGGTATCCGACTACGTTCGGAACCATGATTTTGTAAAAGCGCATAAAGGGATAAGTTTCATGATATTTAGTGTCACTTTGATTTGAATGCATGTATAAAGTTATTTTAAGGACATTTTGACAAATTTTTTTTTATTTAAATACAATATTTTGGCAAAAAATTAACGTTGAATAATCTTTTTTCCAAATGTTCTCCTTTTGTAAAAATTGGTTCTATTATAATAATATTTTGCCTGTATATAGCTCAGATCTCTCTACAGAGGCTTAACCAGAATTTTTGAAATATATATCTTAGAAGTGGGTTTATCCATGTTTTACGACATTAGAGAGGAGAAATTTTAAGAAAAAAACACCGATAATTATTTCAATTGGTTGTAACTCTGAAAATAACGTGAATGTTTAAAAAAATAGTTCAAACTCCCTGGAGAAGTCTTTACTTTATATAAGCAAAATATTATTATTTTAGATGCATTTTTTATAAAAGGAGAAAATTTTGAAAAAAGGTTATTCTTAGTTACTTTTTTTCAAAAATATTGTATTTAAATAATATTTGTCAAAATGTTCTTAAAACAATTTTATGCATGTATCCTAATCTGAGTGACAACAAAATATCATGAAAATTATCCATTTATGCACTTTTTTAAAATCACGGTTCCGAACGTAGTCGGATACCTTAATGAAAATATTGTCATCTTTCATGTGTATTTTAGTTTTATATTGCTAACGTTATTTTAAAGCAGTTTTCAGCAATATCTTATTGTATTATTTGCATATTTATTCCTTTGACTGTCTTTTATAAAACTATCTTTTTTATATATCTACTTGTCTTTTAGAAGCCCAGTGGCTGAGTGGTAGTGTATCGCGCTTCCACGACATAGGTCCAGGGTTCAAATCCCTGGCTGAGCAAGGCCGACTCAGTCTGCCATCCCTTCAGTGAGTCGATAATTGAGTACCAAGTTTACTTGGGTATTGACAATTGGGGGTTTCACGTCAGACTGACCACTTGATCGAGACTTCTGCACATGCACCCCAGGTCTAAGGTCAACTAAACTGAGATAGGCCCAGTAAGCCTCGACTCTCATGGGCTGTTGCGCCACCGGGTTCAGTTCAGTACTTACATCTTTTATATATCTGTCATATTTCTTTTTATTATTATTAAAAACACAACTTAGTCATAGAGGGAAATTAAAGAATTAGTTTTGAAATGAACTAGAGTTCCTATTAGTGATTGGTCGTGAATAATCGAGAGATATTGTGAGTTTCAGCACCTATTATTTCTTCTAACATCTTAGTATGTAAATATCTGACTATCTAGCATTAAATAGGAGCAAAATTCTAACCACGAGGAATCTCGAATCCTGATCAATAATAAAGAAGATTCACCAGACTCTGGAAGCTTTGAATCACACACAAAGCTTATAGAGTTCCAGATCTTGTATATTCCTAATTGATAGACATATAAAGATCTACGATTTTTTAAATCTAATCCAGCGGTTTTTAAACTGTGGTCTGTGGACCCGGGGGTCCACAGCGCCTCTCTAGGGGTCCATGGAGTCCCTCATGTAATGTTGAAATTTCCTTCTTTTAAAAACTCTGAAAGGCCTCGTGGAAAAATTGAAATATGTGCCGTACTAGATAAGATCATTGAACTGTCACCAATGAAGAAATCTCCTGGAACTTACATTTTGATCATGAAATTGAAGCCGGGGAGAGTTGTTCAAAATCTTAGGGGTCCGCGATGTCACGTTGATACATAAAGGGGGCGCTGCCGTGATCGAAAGTTTAAGAACCGCTGATCTAATTCGTAAAATCTAATAATAAATATTAAGACTCTCTTTACACCTACATCCGAATAAATTCTCCTTGCAATTACATTCTCAGAATTCTCTCTAATTCAACCTCAGATTTCTATATATAGCAATCCTATTATGTATGCATCTTGATTCTTTCACAATGCGAGGTTCCCAATTTAATTAAACAACGCATAAAATGGATTTCTCAAAAAATTTTGAAAACGCGTTGAGAACCCACTACAACTTCTCCTCTTAAGGAAACCGGTTTTACAAAGGTGGGAATTTCCATAAAAATTATGTTTAAAATTTTTGAAGTCCAGGAACGTAGCAAAATTCTTAAATTTATTAATCTACATTCCGAAACTTGAATTTAATTAAATTGAAAACTACTGAAAAACTTCTCTCAGTAATTAACCTCAAGCTTTAAATTCATGTTTCAAATTTCATATGCTAGAAAAATCTAGATTAATCTTTATATTTAGCTACTGAAAACTTATTATTAGTGCTAAATTTTAAAAAATACTCAAATTAATTTTGCTCTCATGCTCTAACTAATGAAAAATTTACATTGTTTACAAATTCATTTCATTTGAGCTGGGATGGAATTGGGAAGAAACTACACAACAGTAGAAATAAAAATCCAATCATGCCCACGTAAAAATACATTTTATAAATATTTAAACATTTTTTTATTTTACTATGTTTTATAATAACCGTATTTGAATCATCTAGTTCTATATTAAAAATAGCCTTAATCTGTGATTTATGAACTAGAATTCTAGTTGAAAAAAAATCTTGCAGCTCTCTATACCAGTGTTAGGATAACAATCAACTAGTCCTATAACTTCTTCAACATCCTGTTCAGGGTCAGTAATTCTTAAGAGTAATGCGTGGCACTAGTAATTTGTAAAAAATATATAATACATACAATTACATAGTTAATTATATAGTCTCAAAACATACAATAATTTCATGACTACTCAGTAGATTTATAAATTTAATTGAATAAAAAAAAGAAACCTTTATTCGCACTGCGCTATTAGAATTAATATTAGCAATCTTGCTAACAACGCCACGTAACAGACCACACAACATAATCAAATTAAAACACAATTACGACACAAACAAATACAACATAGCAAACATATACAAATTTTATGTGTACGTACGCACACATAACATTTTTAAAGACATCAGGATATTTCGAAGTTATTTTAAACAAAAGTACCTAGTTTTGTGAGGAATCGCAAACAGTACAGGAAATAGCTGTTATTACAAACAAATGTTTCTTAAAATGTAGTACAAAATTTAATCTATACAAAAGCTCTATTTCAAATATTTGAAATGATTGCACTTTTGTCATCATAAAATTATTTCCAAAATCATAGTAAACTTGACTAATGCAGAAATTGATTCCTGTAATCAGAAGAAAGCGAAAGGGAAAAAATAGACACCCCCCCAGCAGCTGGCTTACTGTTCTGCATCTAGAAAAGAAGCGATCTCCCTTGAGGAAATTCCAAACCATGACCCCAAGGATTGCTTCTTCCTAAAAGACTTTCAGTTAATCTCATTCCATTTCTCCATCACGAATTCCTGCTTCTCTATGGAACGGATGCTGGATTATGTCTCTGTGTTATTGACAAATTCAGGCTTCGAATGTTATAAGGATTTTTCTTCGGTTTCCCTTGCTGACTCTTAGTTGATGTCAATACGAGTCCGCCGTTAACTTTAAAATTAATCTTTGCCTCCGCAAAGAGTAGGAGTCCCTCTGTCTTGCCTGCATTTAACATCGATGCTTACATTTGCTTTTATTACGACATTTGCATCTTCCAACTGGCTTCCTCTACTTTCAACTTGACCTTTTTTGAGCTCTTTGTTAAATTGCAGGGACAACTGTGGTGACCTTTTACTATGTACCACCGCTTTATTCGGTTCAAATATTTTAGGTTGGAGGTCCTGACTATACGAAATATACACTGGTTACCATAAATTATGGAAATATCTCAAAAATAGCTGTGACTCGCTCGCGCAAAAATGAACCAATCTCAATGAAATTTGAATATGTTGGTAATTAAAATGAGTTCTGAAAAATATTACATTATGCAAAATAGCGGCGAGGAGCATAAATGAGTATCATTTACGAGGAGTATAAAAATGGATGTCTCACAGAACAAGGCAACAATTGTTACTACGTGTCTGACAAGGGAAGTGCACGACTAAGGAAATTCATTTAGGGTCGCGACTTGGTACAATAGTAGTAATCCTTTAGGGTGTTTAACCCTCAATTTAATTCCCCCGAATGGCCAGTCAATTCGGAGAAAATACCCTTCGAAATTCCCCTGCTTAGTTATACAATAAAGTTTCTATTTCCTCCATAGATTCCGTAGCTTGATTGGTGTATCGTCTGCATACTATGCGCAAGGTTAGGGTTCGATTCATGATCAATTTTTTCTTTTTATTTCATTTAATTATTTTTAAAATTAAATAAATTTATTTATGAAAGGTTTATTTGTTATTAAATTATACTTTATGTAATTACTTTGTATGTTTTGAAGTAAAAAAAATTAAATAACTTTATTATTTAAATTATTTATTACTAAAATTATTTAAAATATTATTAATTAAAATATTTAAAATAATTATTAATTAAAATTATTACTAATTAAAATTAATTAATTTCTTTATTATTATTAAAAATTATTATTAATAAGAATTTTTTAAAATAACTATTAATTAAAACTATTTAAAATTATTAATAATTAAAATGATAAATAATTAAAATTATTACTAATTAAAATTCATTAATTTCTTTATTATTAATAAAAATTATTATTAATAATAGTTATTTAAAATAACTATTAATTAAAACTATTAAAATTATTAATAATTAAAATGATAAATAATTAAAATTATTAATAATCAAAATTAGTTAATTAATTATTATTAAGAATTTTATTATTATTAAGAATTATTATTATGAAGAATTATTATTAATTTACTATTAAAATTATTAATTTATTATTAAAATTATTAATTTATTTTTAAAATTATTAATTTATTATTAAAATTATTATTACTTTCTTATTGAAATTATTGAAATTTATTTAAAAAGAACTTGTTAAATATTTTATAAAATTATAAAATAATTAAATTAATAATATATAAAAAAGACATGTTTTTTATAATATTAATTATAAAATAATTAATTCAATAATAATAATATACTTTATAAATTATTTTGTATTATATATAATGTTTTATTTATAGAGAGAATATCGTATTTCACATTACAAAACTATTTATAACTAATTTTTATGTATAATATAATTTAATGCTTCTCATATTAATATTTAATTTTAATTTCTTATATTAATATTATATTTTTAATATTATTATAAATATTATTTATTAATATAAAAATATATTTATATAATGACAGTAATTTTTTTTTACTTTATAAAATATATTATAATTAAATAAAATATTATTTAATATCAAATAAACCTTTCATAAATAAATTTATTTAATTTTAAAATTAGTTAAATGAAATGAAAGAAAAAGTTGATCGATGAATCGAACTCTAATCTCGCGCATAGTATGGAGACGATATACCAATCAAGCTACGGAATCGTTGGAGGAAATAGAAACTTTATTGTATAATAACTAAGCTGGAATTTCGAAGGGATTTTCTCCGAATTGACTAGCCATTCGGCGGAATTACATTGAGGGTTGAACACCCCAAAGGAGTACTACTATTACAGTCTCGACCCCAAATGAATTTCCATAGTCGTGCCCTCAACTTGTGAGATTAAAAATCTAGTATAGAGAATTGTGATAATGACCTCCAGGCATCATTTGACCGATGAACCGTGATGGCGATCCTTCCATTCCTTTTTTCCATAGAAATGTTAATGCTCACACCTATAGAGTTGACATTCTGGATGCTTATGTGTGCCTTTATATCGGGGCAATTGCTTATGCTTTCGTGCTACAGGATGATAATCTGAGACAACACAAGGAAAGGTTTCCTGGACGCTTATCTTGAGCAGGAAGAAAACCCACGCACACTTCAGTGCATGCAGTGGCCAGCTTGAGCATCGGATCTTAACGCTATTGAGCATGTTTAGGATGCTCTAGGACGACGTGTAGTGTCTCTCGATCCCCTTCTTGGACCCTAGATACGCTTTCAACTGCCTGATAAGAGCAATGTGGCTTGCACTTCCTACAAAATTAATAGACCGCATAATTGAGAGCATCACATATCATGTGGCATATGCTGTATCACTTCTTGGGTGTACTTATTAAAGGTACTTTTCCTGGAACAAACTGACACATCTGATTTGTTTATCGTATGCATATGCTAATTTCTATAACACCATACTAGTCTCGTGATTTCTTTTTATGCTATTTTTTACCTTCCTAAGCGTTGCGTAATGTGTTATAAGTTTCACTAAATTCTAAGCATCGTTTTTTAAGTTATCGTCCTTTTAGTGATTTTTTTATGATAACCAGTGTATAGTAATAGGTTAATTTGGGTATTTTTCAATTGCATTCAACTTAATAGCGTATCGCAAACCTTTATGCTTCAGGAGATTTTGCTGGTTTGCTATTATTTTCTGACAAAATATGACTGGAGAAGCTTAAGGACACTGTATGGGTAGAATAATGCCCTCCTCTAGAATCCTTTCTACATAATAATCGATTATCTTCTGCTTCACCCTGTCGTATCTACAAGGCTTTGATGCCTCCGATGGATGATCCTCGTATCAATCTCATGATACAATACACGTGTGAGACCAAGCGTTTCAGAAAAAAATGTCCCTTAAATTGCTTAAAAAGTCCACCCAGTGGCTCCTTCTAATCTTACTCTAGACGTCAACAACAGCCCTTTTGTTGCTTCACAGTGCAAAGTAAATTGAAATCAAATTCAAATCTAGACATGTCGAAATAGATCAATCTCTATGGACCAACCCAAATCCTTGTTTTCCCCCCTTTGTTCAGATTCTGAAGTTACTATAGTTTTTGTACCAAATCATAAAAAAGTCGCTTTCCTAAAATATATCGTCAATATATATGGATACTGTATTCTCTTTATTACATTCATTCTCGAAACCTTACTTTTAATTTTGCAATCTCTAAATTAACACATTTCTCACCCTAAGCTGTTACAACTGAAGTTTCAACCTTCTCTTTGGTCGAAAAAAATATTTCTTATAGACATTCGCAAGAATAAAATATTTTCTGCTCCCTATATCATAAGGCCTTTAAAGTCGTCGCATACAATAAAATCGGAATTTTTGACATGCCAATTGGACTTTTCTTCACTACTTTCAAAACAATTGGAAGATTTCTTTTATTCTGCGGCCGAATACCTGCCTCCTTTCGACCCCTTACTAGCTTAAATTCCTCCTCAATCCTCTTTCATCTCATTAACTTCTTAGTCTATACCGACGATGGCTTTCGTATTCAGCTCTTTCTTTCAAATTCCCATTCCTACCGTTTCGATTATTCTGCTGATCATAAATCTGCTAGTAATCAACGCGTCTTTCAGGAGACCTTCTATTCCGAAAATTATTCCGTCTCCCTACACTTTGTCTACCTTCAGAATTCTGATCCTTTTCAGAGCTATTTAGTGAAGTAGTTGTAGGATGAAGCTTAATAATTAGTTTTGAAACACACCGGAGTTTGTATTTGTGTTCGGGTATAAATAATCAAGCGATCTTGTAAGACTCAACACCCTTTATTCAATCTAACATCTTAGTATATAAATACTTTAAGGCAGTGCTTCTCAAACTTTCAATGTTTGCGACCCAATTTTTGTTCATGATATTCATGGCACCCCCCTCCAAACAATAACAATATATTGAATTCAACAATGACGTACTTTAATGTTAAAGCTACAATAGACTTCAATTATAAACTGTATAAATTTTTATACGTATTAAATTTTGTATAGAGGGCTGCGGTAGCCCAGTGGTTAAGGTATCGGACCATGGCAGGCATGTCATGAGTTCAAGCCCAGTACTACTAAAGACCCGCCGTGTAGGGCAGCGATGCACGTTAAATCTGTCGAGAGCTGAAACGTCCTCCCGTTGGTGTGGTGTGGTAGTTAGGAGAGGGGGTGCCAGCTCAGGTGTCGTCCACGTCACTTGACCATGGTTCAAAATTACGTGGTCCGTCACCAAAAGCCCTCGAGTAGCTGAATAGTGCGACGTTAATATTCAATCAATCAAAAAATAAATTTTGCATATATTTTTGTACAAGCCCATGGGGTCCCTAGTATTCATTAAACTTGCTCCTAACTTAGTAATGTTGAATTAATGATCAAATACACATTGTGCAGCACTGATGTATTTATAAGCATATTATATCATTGTAAATGTGGATTTTTTATTATCTCATAATGTATTTTTGTTTTGATTCCTTTAAGAAAATCATTAATTTCTTTAAATCTTTTATTTTCGACATTTTCATGTCCTCCTGGCAGGATTATAAAGACCCTCTAAGGGGGCGCGCCCCACAGTTTGAGTAACGCTGCTTTAAGGGCTAGAATTCAGGGGCAAAATTCTAGTCACGAAGAATCTCGAGCCTTAACCAATAATAATAAAGATTCTTTTAACCACTTAATTGGTTTGCCCATACACCCTACGGGATACCGAAAGATATCCAGAACCGGTTTGCTTCTATGCTGTCCGGGCCCTGATATTTCCCTCTTTCAATCTTTAATTTGTACATAGTAGAACATTTGTTTTAATTATTATAGCGCGCTTATTACTACTATTGTGTTTTTAATAGATGCAGTTCGTTCATTACCGAAATGCTTCCCATCCGGGAAATTTTTCATCGACAGCCAGAATTTCGTTTCTCGGAAATATTCGATAAAGAACAGGTCTTGGCAATACAACGTGCAATTTGTTGCTTGAGAAGAAATGAAAATCGAAAGACGATAAAAAAGTCGACATTTTCTCTGTCTCAATTGCAATACAACGCTTAGTATTACACCATGCTCCAAAGTGTGTGTGCAAATACACTTACATCCGAAAATCTGCGTACAGACGATCATCTTCCATATTATTGCAATCGCTAAGTATAAATGGAGTTTTTCTGAATCAATACAACTTTTATTGATTCATCTAACGTCGTAAATTCAAATAGTATAAGCAATAATCACCTGGTCATCACATAAAATAATACAAATACTCATAATTTGAGAACGACACGTTTAGTTGTTTTTTCTTTGGTTCTATGTTCTATGAAAGATTTGGGATTTTCTTTGAATGTTATTACATGCTCTCTGTTTATCCATTCGAGCAAATCCCACAAACACTCTATTGTGCTTAGGTCTGGGGACTGGGATGGCTTACCAGATTGGCTTGGAACATGATTGAACAGCCAGGTCTTCATAATGTAAGCTATTTGCTTGATATTTTTATCCCGTTGAAAGTGAAAATCATTGCTCTCCGAAAGTTTCTTGGCATTTGCCCTGATATTCTACTTCAATATGTTCAAGTAATTAATTTTGTTCATTGTTGATTTAATAAATTCCTGATTTCCAACCGAAAGGCTTCGTAGGCACCCCTAAATCATTATACCTCCTCCTCCGTACTTGACAGTAGGAAAAATTCTCTTTCTTAAGATCCGTACAGGAGTTTTTGCAGACATATTTTTGTCTTTTGATGCAGAAAATACCAAAATTACGTTCAACTGAATGTATTACATTTTTTCAAAAATTATGTGTCATATTTAGGAATTCTTTGGCAAAGGCTTAGCTCTGTTCACTCGAGAGACAATGAGCTTCTTCAGTACAACTTGGCCATGATAGTCATTCTAATTCAGCTCCCTTCGAGTAATATATTTTTAAAATATCTGAGCTACACTTTTAGCTATTTGTGAAGCTTATAGGCTTGGATTTATTTTTACAGAGCATCAAGACTTTCGAGGTGTCACTGCAGACAGGTGGCCAGATCTTTGCTTAAACTTTAAAATTTCAGTTCATTTGTAGTTAATGGGCACTTTTGAATCAATGAATTATTCCTATTAACAGTTTCAGAAATTGCTGTAAGAGATTTCTCCCTTTTCTAAACATCTATGAGGATCTTTTTTTTCAGTAATATATCGATCTATTTTCTGTTACCTCCCATGGAATCATACAAAACTCAAATCCTAAATAAATCATTACAGAAGCTTGTAATTACTTAAAAACACGACTTGGTGCAATTGTCTCACAACAAAAGGTTTTTAAAGCTTTATTTTGTGAGTGTACGGAGACTTTTTGCATGAGTAGTTAACGATTATTTAGTGGTAGCGTTCTTGTTCTTTTATGTTAAGATCAATTTTGTTGTTGTTTGAATAAGGAAATTCTGAAGAATACCCTTAGAAGTATGTTGATTTTCTGAAGCGATATTTTAATAGCAATTTTAGCATAAACACTTAAGATGATTGCCTATACGCAGAGTGAATTGTGTAATTCTAAATCTTATGCATATTTAATAATATATGCACACCCACACACAAAATCATCAACTGTTTGAAAAAGAAATACCAACATAAAAATTTTTGTAAGTATGAAAGAATTTATTTTAAGATGTATGAAACATTCTTTTTAGTATATAGAGTATACTTGTGTTGTATAATTATAGAGTAAAAATAGTATGGTAATATTTTAAAATATAAAATATAAAATAAAATTTTTCCATTTTCGCATTCTGTTAAGAACTATACTTAGTTGTATGGAATAAAAATGTGCCTTTTTTTTGGAACATTTTGAGAAAAAAATCGATTTATTAAGGAGTTAAATAATGACACTTAAAGCCTTCAATCACAGCCAAGTGAGTTTCAAAATCAACATAATCCTAAGTAGTAGCAGTCACAAAAGTATCAACGAGTTTTAATCCAACTCGCCATTTCTTATAATGAATATGCATAGACTATCTTTAGGCTTTAACACACACACACACACACACACACACACACACACACACACACACACACACACACACACACACACACACACACACACACACACACACACACACACACACACACACACACACACACACACACACACACACACACACACACACACACACACACACACACACACACACACACACACACACACACACACACACACACACACACACACACACACACACACACACACACACACACACACACACACACACACACACACACACACACACACACACACACACACACACACACACACACACACACACACACACACACACACACACACACACACACACACACACACACACACACACACACACACACACACACGAATCAAAACATTTTATTTCAAGCGAACAAATTTTTGAGATTATCAATCAAATCACTTTAAATACTAGCCATTGATATAAACGTTACTTTTTTTTCATTATAATATAAGAATAGATTTGTCACTAGTATACTGTAGAAATATATCACACACTATGCTTTCCATTCTCCATTTTCTTTACATTTCTGTTAATTAAATATGCATAAAATATTAATATGTTAAAATTAAAGAATGCTTTTGGAACCTTAAAAATTTAATTAAAGTAGTCTTTCTATTTAGAATTTAGCATACATATTGCAAGGAACATGCCAAATAAAGATAATTACTTTCGTAGCCTAGAGCTCTGAGATTTTGAGTCAATTTTACGTACGCTTTCCGCATTGAAGCATCAGCAAATTCTTAAATAAATAAAGCATTTGGTATGCTTGTATAGGAAAGAGTTTTTAAAATAGGCACGCGTTGAATTTTTGAGAGAAATAAACTTTTTTTCAATAAGTGTTGACATTTCTATTTACTATTTTAACTATTCATATTAAGACAGGATCGTTAAATGAAAATTAGCTTCTAGACAGAAAACGCACGATTTTTTCTTAAGGAAAAAAAAATCTGAGATTTTCAGCCATGCACATAGTTATAAACAAAAACCCTTTAGAATACTGTGAGTAGAATTTAATGTCTTACCATCTGATTCAAATTTTTAAAAAAAATTGAACAAGCAATTCCTAGCAAGAAAGCCTTTTAAAACATTCCAGTTTAATGCATAATGCAATCATTCAGTTTAGTGCACATCAATCATTTTTATTGTTCTATTTTTTCATGCTGGTATCTTCTTATATACACTCAATAATATTCCCCTTGTTGTTGTAAGTTCTTTGTTTTTACTGAAGTTCCATTATTTACCAGGCACAAATAAAGTCAGGCTATCTTAAGTGGCTGAAGATTTATAATGTTTCATATACAGCCACACACACACAACACAAAACAACAACAAAAAAAACTAAATATGATACATTTAATTAGTTTAGACCATGTTGCTCTCTTCAATACTGGCGAAAGTAACCGCCATTCCACTCTTCTCTTCATGTTGTACTGTTCTCTTCTCTTCATTTCGATAGCAGCGCCCCCTATAGTTTTTTAACCCCAGGCGAATCTTACACACTGCTCAATTTTCATTTGTACATTCTATGACATAAAAAAGCGGCTCATTAAGAAATATAAATGTGATGAAAATTGGTAGATGTGATGTAGCTGTATTGAAAAAGGGAATCCTATAAGTATTATAGAAGTAGAAAAATATAGTATCAGAGTAGTATTCAGAAACAGCTACACACAATATCAAAAGAATCAATAATCAGTCACCCACCTCTGGCCTTGCTGTAAGCTGTTGTCCAGTTGGGAATTAATCGTACAGTTGGTGGATGTTCACTAGTGAGATTACTAACCATACCCATTTAATTTAGCGAAATGAGTCAGTGCAATTAAGGAATGGTAAGAGATGCCTGTACCTCTGAGCCAGAATGTGTTCCATCAAAGAAAGACCTGGTGACCACACCAGCCAGGAATGCTTAGAAGTACGAAGATAAGCGTTAGAAAGGTATGCCATGTCCAGCCGGATGTTATCTTGTAAAATGTAAGTCTAGGAGTTGGACGCTGAAGATTTCGTGACCATGACCAATCGGATAACGCGGTCATGAATATTAGATTTTATAACCAATAGTTAATTTCACGTTGTAATAAGCTTAATTAAATTTTAAGTATAAATAAATTTTCATTAATATAATATTGTATTAAGACATTTCAACGTACATCGATGTAAAAGAAAAGAAGTGAATGAGAAATTAAGACGACACATTAAGCTTCAATTGATAAAAATCGGTCAAAAATTCAAATAATTTTTTCTCCGCCCAAATTAATTTCTATATAATTTTTTGTATTCCCATAAAATTTGAAAGCTCTCTCTAAGTTAAAAAAATTAGAGTTATTATCATTTTTATGTTAGATTTTATTCGTATCTCAATGGCAAATAAAAACTTTAAACTGATCTATCACCCCCCCTCCGAAAAAAGAAACCTAATTTTTTTTGTATTTGAAATGACAAGGTTTCTTTTTATTGTGACAAATGCTTTGAATTTTTTTTACCTACTTCTATTAGTACTGTGACGAATCTGTACGGAACCTTTCCACTAATCTCCTTAGACGTCTTTCTGGGGAATATAAATTCGCGTTTATATATTTCCAATCAACTCCAAAAAGAAGTTTGGGATATGTAAATGAGATAAGGTATTTAAGTCGAAGGTTGCGAGAGAGCAAGAGAGATGATGGTAGGTTATTGAGCCAACAACGTTACAAGCTAAACTAGACGATTCAAAGAGATTAGATTCGTGAAGACGTCGTGTTGCTAGACGTACCAGAAAGCTGTTATAAACCAGCGGTAAATATAATTCACTTACGCTTAAAGTAAGCATCAGTTTGAGATACTTAGTTAAAGTTAATGACAATTAAGAATCCGAATACGTGTATTTCTCGGATTTCCTATTTCGGTAAACCTTCCTTGATTTGAGCTAGATTAGTAATCAATCGTATTCTTAGTAATTTAATTTAATATAAAGGAAAATCCCTTTAGATGACGTAACATATTTATATTATTTGTTATCAGAGAATTTGAGGAAATTATAACAAAAATAAATAATATTATTAATCAAAATGGCTTTTGGTGGTTCTTTGCCACAAATTAATCTTGGTTTTCAAGGTGTGACCCAAGGGGGTCATCACAGTACATGCAAAAAAATGTACATGTAACAAAAGTTGGTATGCCTTTTTGAATCAAAGAAACACATAGTTTGAGGTATTTGCGAATCAAGTTTCATGTGTGTACGTCAGTTATTGTAGAGGGAGTAACATTTCAAAATCCTTTCAAAAATTTAAAAAGTTTTCCTTAAAAAATTATATGGTTATCCTTTTGTACTACGTTCAGCGCAAAAACTGTTTTACGTAATCCGTATGCATTGGTTACAAGCAAAAAAATTATAAATATATTATAGTTTAAAAAAAACTAAAAAACACGCTTTTATAGTGAATCGAGCTAAAAAGTAAAAAAAAAATCTTAATATAGGAATAAAATTATTAACGAGAAAATGAATGTCATTGTGGTAAAGGCGTGGGGTGCTCTATATTAATTGTTATAATTTCTTACTAGTTCTATTCCGAAATGCGCAGTTAGTGTAAAAATGTAGCACAAAGCACCCCAATGTTTTACCACAATGACATTCATTTTCTCGTTAGTCATTTTATTCCTACATTAAGAATTATTTTTTTTTTACTTTTTAATTCGATTCACTATAAAAGCGCGTGATTTAGTTTTTTTTTTATAAACTGTAATTTATTTTTCATTTTTTAGTTCGATCTGCAATAAAAGCCTGTTTTTTAAGTTTTTAAAACTATCTTTCTTTCTTTGTTGAATTTATTCTTGAGTTAGATATTTGGAGCCGGAATTACGTGGCTGCTAAAACTAGTCATGCTCTTCAATGGATATTAATTAATGAGTCAGAAGAGTGCTTATTCTCTCCATTTACGAGACCTCGGATGAGTCCCATATCGTTGTATTTCAAGAATTCCGTCTCTATAGATACAGGTCTTACTAATAAAAGTGTCTTGAGAAGAAATATTAAATGACAATCATATTAACAAGTTTTAACGTATTGCTATAATGTTAATTCGTAACATTACTTCTAAACGGATAAAAATAAAAAATATTTAGCAATTCGAACATAAATTTATCAGTTTTTAAACGTATTGCTATAATGTTAATTCGTATCTTCCCTTCCAAACGTATAAACACTTTTTATAAAAACAAATTATTTTTATTCACATGCATGAGTCTTTTTTTTCTTTCCATTTTCAGAAATACTAGGCACCCACCCAACCCGTTTTCACGTAAAGAACACTTTTTTGCAGTTTTATTTGTATTAACCACAAGCCTATTCGTGGCTTTAGGGTTGCGTCTTAATTTTTTGTCTCCGAATCTGGAAATGGTATATGGAATTATTCACCAATTCTCGAAATCCTTAAAATCCTTATTTATGAGGATCCTGATCAGGACAATGAAACAAAAATTTGAAATCATTGTATTGTGATTGGTCCTTGACAAGTGTGCAACATTTCGAATTCATCTGACCTTTTAAAGTGGGTAAAAATCAAGTTCAAAGATTCCATTACATATAAGTGAAACTTATAAAAGCCTATTAAAAACCATTAAAAAAAATCAAGTTTTTTTAAAATCATACTATACCCCCCCTTCCCCCTCTGTAAGTATAATTATGTAAAGAATAAATTGTAAAAGCAAATATTTATTGTTGTTAATTTCAACAAATGAGACATTTGTGAGCAAAGGTTCCAATGGGAAGAAGGAAAATCGCATATTTTTAAAAAAATATAAACATTCTGAAAATTAAAAAAAAAAAGGTCACCTTAAAAAAAAACTTTGTATTCGCGTTTGAGAAACCTGTGACAAACACAAATAAATATTAATCGAGGTTTTAAATTAAAAAAATATTTCTATGCACACACATAAATATTTTAATCGATGTTTTAAGTTAAAAAATATTTCTATCATCTACATCGTAAATGAAAATTACCGTAGAATTTTTTTTTCAGAATCAAAAAATATTTCTACCTTATTTTACTGGATCCTCTTTCAAAGAATTCCTATTTTTATTTTATTTTGAGATTTATGGCCATTCACCATTCATTGCTCGAAAAAAGATTTCTTCAAAATCGTTGAACTTTTTTCGGACATAAATAACTCCCCCCCGCAAAATTGTGAAAGCCCAATATTTTTTATGCATTTCTTTCACGTTCTAATGTCCTTGTAGAAATGCAGTTGCTTGTGAAAGGGAAATGGTTTCCACAAAATAAAATATGAAGCACCCAATTTTACATCCTATTTTTCTTTTGACAGTGTTTAAGTATGAATCGTCCAGTTTAACTCATACTTATTTTTGATGTTATAGTGTGTTATTCAAAATCTAGGATTAAAACGATTCATATATTTGAGTGATTTAACAAGTTTTAGAATCTTGTCCATTAAAATAAGTTTCTTTTTACAATGACTAAATTTTTTCGGTGCAGTTATTATATGTTAAAAAAAATTCAACTGTTTTTTCACTTTTTTTATATTTCAAATTATGATTACATTTATCATGATGGTAATAGTTATATATTGAGTGTACAAGTAAGTTAAGTGTATAAGTACCTAGAGACATTTAATTGTTTTTATGTGTGTGATTTTTTATGTTAAATCGTCATAATTAAGCTTTAGTTTAGAGAATGTCTTATTTTGTTGAAGTGTAAGCAACATAGCTTTTTGAAATCCAAATTTATCGACTTTTGTACCCGCTAAATGCATTTTGCAGGGGATTTTTCTTTGTGTGTGTGTGCTTTCATTTGAAGAAAAAAGAAACTCTTAAACTTATTTGTACCTTTATAAATGAGCCAACCCTAAACAGGAAATAGTTTTATTGTTATTAGAAAAAAAAAAGGTTTTTCAGTTACCTTGTAATAATATGCCCATAAAGATTTCTATTAATTACATACACACCTCCCTTTCTCCCACATCAGTTCAGTGCATTCAAATTAATAAATATTGCACTTCGTGCATATGGTAAGAGAAACGCATGAATTATTTTACCATTTCAAATCTTTGGGCTATTTATATGAATTTATTGTATCTTCATGTTATACACTTATATATTCTGTTTTAACTATATTAAATTCCCTTGAGTGTCATAAAGTGAATTTCTTTTCGAATCTTTTAGGATACAAGGCACAACTTCCCATAAAGAAAATCCTTCTGTGTGCTTCTATTTTTAAATCTGTGATCTTCTGTCAGAAATAATCAAACACTCTATACATAATGATTCTATGCGCGTGCCACTTTTTATCGATGGCACAAAAATATCTACTTACATTCGTTCAGCAAGACCTAGACGAGACATATATATATATATATATATATATATATATATATATATATATATATATATATATATATATATATATATATATATACGTTAAAATCATAGTTTTGTGTATAATGTGTAGTTGAACAGATTTATGTTTCATGCAAGAACTTTGAATGCTGTGAAGCATTGGGACGAGATCATTCCTTCGTATATCACACTAATATGCTAGTACTATTGGTAAGATCATTCTAACAAATAATTTCTGATTGTGCACCAACTAATTTTGTTGATTAATATGTTGAGATTTAAGATTTAAGGGGAATGCAGTGGTGGACAAAACTGTGGACACTTTTGGAAACTTTTATGTTTTTAAAAAAAAACAACAACTTATGTTTATAGAAAATATTACGTTTCATAAAATGCAAAGGCGTACATATCATTTTAAAAGGAATTTAATACTAAATTCATTACGAAAAATAAAATTCAAATACAGTTGAACTTTTATGTAACGAGCCATTATATTGCGAATTTTTCCATATTTCTTTTTCTTGGAACCTTAAATATTTCACGATTTTTTTTCGTAAAATAACCTCTGTATAGCGAAGTGCATTTTCTATATAACGAACATTTTCTTTTGTGATTCAATTTTTTCTCTCCTTATTTTTAAAGTATTTTCTAGCATTTCAAGTTGTTCTTTCCTTAACACATTTTATGGTGGTCATTAATCTTGAACTGGTTTTATCAGATCCTAACTCACTGAAAGCAATAGAGTTCTGAACGTTTCATCCAAGAAGTGCAACATTTAACCCCCGTTGTCCAGTTCACTAGAAACATCTTCGATATCCACTTTCACACTCAATGGATTTGTCCCGTATCCCCGTGTTCAAGTTATAAAATAACGATGTTTAAAATTACTTGTATGCTTTAAATTAGAAAGGGACCTTAAAATTCATTAACTTTGATGTAAAAATTATTTTTTTAATATTAAAAATACAGTCAGTATTCGACATTCTTTTTTCTTATTTTCATTGAAGTTTTTTTTCTATCTTTTTTTTGATGGGTAAGATATATAAAATAAACATATATATATTAATTTTAAAAAAAGATGTGGATAATAATTTTTTAATACATAGTATTTATGAATTTAAAATTTGTTTTATGTGGTTTATAAAGTATATTAAAAGATGAACCTCTATATAACGAATTTTCCACATAACGAACTTTTTTCTTGGATTTAACGATTTCGTTATATAAAGGTCCGACTGTATTTACAAATTCAAAAAAAAGCAACAACCAAAAAAAAAATGATCGATATACATTAGATACTGATGTTAGTAGTGGGTTATCAGTCCTAAGAAGGATAACCTTGATTTTTTATTACAGCTTCCCATGGATGTTTCATTGAGCTGATGGTCTTAAGGTGAGGATCTTAAGCTCTTTCTTTTTGTTATTGTATGATGCCAGGAAACAATTATATCTTCAATTAGTTCCCTTTTTTTTCATGGGTACCTCATACGGGCAAGAGTGTTCATACAGAGCCACAAGTTTTCAATAGGATTGAGGTCAGGACTATTTCCTGGCCAAGACAAAAATGATATTTAGTTAAGAAGCAATGAAATAAAGTAAAAGAGTATATTGGACACCTAGAAAGAGATGTGTGTGGAGAAAGTGTTATTTTCTTTGATAAAATTGAAAGACAGGCGGGTGGTTCAGGAACTACATCTGGTGTATGAAAATTTTGTTTAAAATACCAGGAAACACTTAATAAGAAAAACAAATCACTAAAAGGCTGAAAGAGTGGCACCCCACCTGTTGATGACAAAAGAATAAAAAATACCATGTTTCCAAGATAGAATAATGTAATCAACGGCCATAAAAGTTATATCAATGATACTGTTGCTTCAGTCAGTTAAGAAACAACCAGGAGAATATTATCAAATGTTAGACTAAGAGATGGAATTCTATGAAATTTTTTTTTGTCTCAATTTACACCAGCACTAAAGAGACTGAATTGGGGAATGGTACACATTAATTGAACAAAACATCAGTGGTCATAAGTTATACAGAGTGATGAAACAAAGATATCGTTATTTGGTAGTGATGGCCAAAAATATGCCAGACGTCGAATTGGAGAAAAGCTACATTCTGACAGCATCCAGGCAACTGTGAAGAACCCACATAGTTTCATGATTTTGTCATGCATATCAGAAAATGGTATCTGTCGCAGTCATGTCATCGATGGGACATTGAATGCCAGAAAATGTATTGACACTATTTCTAGAATCTAAACTTCTACCTTCCATAATTAATCTATTTCCCAACAATGTTTAATTAATTTTTCAGTAGGATTCCGCCCTTTGCCACACAGCAAAACTTTTGAAAGAGTGGTTTCGTACAAAGAGCATTGGACTGTTGTCCTGCCCAGGAAACACTCCTGACCTCAGTCCTATCGAAAGCTCGTGAAACTGTTTGAAATCTCACGTCCAAATGACGTTCCCATGAAATAAAAGTTAATTAATTGAGAAAATATAGTTGTTTCCTGGAATCATGTAAAAACGAAGGAAGAGCTTATACCTATTTTCAGCTCAATGAAACATCGATTAAAAGCTGTAATAAAAAACAAGTAATATATAAAAAAATTAAGTCAATTCCTACTTAGGTCCACAAAGAAAAATTTGTTTTTGTTACTTTTTATTAAATAATTACACAACTAATATAAATATCTATATACATGTGACAGAATCACAGTATTTAGTAGCAAAATAGAAAGCGATTTTCCTCGCAATTTTCCACATTTTCCTTGCTATATATTATGCTGAACTATTATTTTTGTAACTATATTTATTCATCAATTACATTTAATTGTTTCCATAAAAAGGAAAAGTAAAAAGAAGCCACAT